>CM067074.1:33806948-34519448 GCA_033980235.1 Diadema setosum
ATGTAATAAACTTTCAAATTTTCACATACTACACCTGTTTATATCATACAAACAAAGCATGGTAGCACCTGCAGTCCTTCTATCTTTCATTTTGATCTTTATTGTGCCAAGCAATCTGAAGCCCAGTTGGCATGACTAGCTACATTTTCTTTCCTTCTTTTTGTTTCATGCTTTGTCTTTATTTCCGGCAAATGAATAAAACAAAACTTATAATAATGCAAGCACTTTGAAACAAAAGTCCTATTGGGGAATTCCAAAGAAATTAGACTTTCAACATGTCTCTGTAGAAAAGAAAAAGTTAATCACTCGAGCAGATTTCTGATTGCCATTAAAGACAGCACCAGGGAAAAGACTTCCATCCGTCTTCCTCCCTTTGCTGCTATCTCACAAGGCTTTAAAGGGGCTGCTTAACTCATTGAAGGCTAGTCCAGAGTATACTCGGGCAGGTGTCTATTGAAAATGTGTGTTGTACCAAATCAGTTGTTGCTTGGGAAGTTTCTAAGGTTGTAGATGTAGGAAAAAAATTGCCGGTGTTAGAACCAAATAATTCTAGTGGGCGCGCCTGACTACTGTTCGAATCAGGCGCCGGCAAAAGAAAGTGGAGGTATCTACTGCGATAGGGCATTATGTAGTATCAAGTGCAGGGTTTCCCGCTGTGCCCTAGGGGAATCTGTCGTCACAATGGCTGGTCTGTGTTTACAGACTCTCTCTGAGAGTTGTTCTCTCTCAAAAAAAAAACCTTTGCCGGTAAATAGCGGGTAGAGTAAGGGAATAGCATTAATGGTGTACACATAGGTAAGTATGGCGTAGTCTGCTGTAGATCTGAGTTTCACGGTCCCACCTGCTACCAGAGGTTCTGCTGATGCGTAGATATCAAACAACAAAAAGAATAAGGGTAAAAGATGAATTCTCAATGAATTCTGACTATGGCTCTCTTTTACCACTGAGAATTACGTCCAAGGAGAACTCAGAAGTTTATGGTACTTGAACATGTAAGACATGGTTCTCACAGGGTTAATGCAAGAGAGAAAATGTCTTCCAGAACTTCAAGTATTGTGTCCTGTTGCAAAGTCTAAAAAATCACTTTTGGCAAAGCCAAACCACTCAGACGCTGAACTCCAAGATTAGAGTCTTTAATGGCTTTTGTCTGTCCTTTAAACGCGACCATGAACTTCCCGACCCAACGGTCTGCCATCCGATCTTATCTCATCATCTAATGCCGCAAGTCCACCACCTGTGCTCCGTGCTTCTCCGGGTCAGACTGGTTTGGAAACCATTAATGAGCAAAGGGCACCGCCAGCATCCTCTGAGACCTGGCGACAGATTTCTTTATCATCATCCCCTCTGATTTCACTGAAATAACACGGAAGGAGTGAGCAATACATCAACGACAACCATTGTTTTCATGATTACTGCATGGAAATGACGGATGGGCGAGCACATTCATGCATCCGGGCTGAAGTTGGTTCACCTAAATCGCTCTGGACCTGGGCCACCTTTTGATTCCTTCAGAACCTATCCACCCTTATGCGAACCATGATTCTATCCCAGCTTTGTAATTTGTTGAAATAAAGGCAGCGCTCATTTATTGTGTGGGTTGAATCTGAATTTGTATTTGTGAAGTCTTTCCGTCTGTCTCTGTATGTGTGTGTGTGTGTGCATGTAACAGTAATCACTTGCTACTGTAAAAAAAAAAAAAATGTGTCTAACAAGGTTGAAAGCACAGGAAGATGATAAAAGTCCGGTCGGAAACCAAAAGAGGTTTGGTCAGGACGGGAAATTTTGACGGTCAAGCTATTCACAAATTTCACCAACAGAAGGCTTGCTTAAACACACCCAAAACTGAAATAGTTTTTGAAAATCAATTTTTGTAATGTGATGCAAAAATAATTCCAGGTTTATTATTTTTTTGAAACTCTTTGAGATAATTTGCCTTGCATTGTGTGTTTGAATGCATGCAAAGAAACTGTTGATTATTTTAAACCCATAATGCAATTTGCCACAATTAGGTCCGCACAAAAAGGTGTCAAGGGTCATGTTTCGGTCATTGTTCAGGCATGGAGGCAGTCTGCAAATACTTTCACAGCATTTCATTTGCAGCCATGTGATTTTTCTGTTAAATATTCCAACTTGATTTGTCTTTTAACTCTGGCGAAGATTTGCGATGCATGGCGCGTGTTAAGAGTGGCAAGTAATACTGATTTTTTCATCGGCATGTGTGTTAATGCACCTTTGTGTTGCTGTAATAATCCCACAATGGAATATAATAAGATCGACCACATAACCAGAGTGTGTCATTTTCGCTCTTTCCCACCATCTGTGGTAGAAATGAAAACTTGGTGCGAATGCGGCTGCTTCATGACTTGAAAGAGTCGTCAAGTGGGTGGGACCCGGTTGGCCACCAAGCGAGAGTCGATGCTGACTCTTACCTTTAACGTCGCCCGGTGGATGTCCGGCAGTACCAGGATGAGGAGGTTGAGGCACTGGAGTTGTTTCTTTTGGTCTTGGATCTCTGCAGAGGAAAGGATTGAATACCATAATCAAGAATCAAGAATCAAGAATCAAGAATCAAGAATCAAGAATCAAGAATCAAGAATCAAGAATCAAGAATCAAGAATCAAGAATCAAGAATCAAGAATCAAGAATCAAGAATCAAGAATCAAGAATCAAGAATCAAGAATCAAGAATCAAGAATCAAGAATCAAGAATCAAGAGTCAAGAGTCAAGAGTCAAGAGTCAAGAATCAAGAATCAAGAATCAAGAATCAAGAAGAGGAATCTTGCAAGCATATTACAGGTGGCTACCTCGTTATATATGTTCTGATACATTTCATTTGTTTCCCTTGATCGTTTCGCTCTCTTTTCTTTCATGTCCCTTTCCTTCCTTTCATAGTTTTTGTTACTAGGTTGTTTGTTTAACAAGTCCAACATTTTCATCAAGGGACCTATCCATTACAAACGATGCTTTTTAGTACACATGTAGATCCCCATGTTTCATGTTTGCAAAATTGATTCCCTTGTATTCTTTTTAACTATGACGCTACAATGTATGTCTAGTCTTATGTTCAATCGATTGTATCATGTTATTTGTGTTTGAGATGTGGAACAATAAAATCAAATCAAATCAAATCAAAATCCATGCCTGTGTTGACTGTTAAAAAGAACAAAGCCAGATATCTATAGGCCTATACAGAAGTGTCCTTTGGGACAGTCAGACCTGTACACTGAATATTCATAATTATCATTTGCATAAGAGCCCAAATTTAGCCACGGAGCAGAGTACTAAAGTGATGATGTCACAGTCTATTGTTACAGCTTGGGTTGGAAACAGGTACGAGTGTGATTCAACAATAACAGTGTTCACAGACCTGGCAAGGTGAGGTTGTTTGGAACTAGTTTCCAGGGCGACAGATTGCTATGACATCACACTTTGGTACTCAACTGGTCAAACAATGTCAAGTTTAACTTTATCCAAACTTGCTTTAATTCTGCATGAAACTCGGTCACATTGTACAAAAGCTACATGTTGTAGACATACCGCCTTGTAACTGATAAAAACAAAGGCAGCTAAGACAAAGCTAGGATTAGAAGGATTAAGTAAGGCAGCTTATTAGCAGGATACATTATCGGTTTTGTATATTTGTCAACAAAACACATATGTATGGTATGCAAAAATGGATGTGCGAATAATCACATGAAGTATACAATGTAGCAAAGTGTACAGTGTTCTTGCATGAACAAATGGACTTGGACCTACAGTACCAGGTACATGTATGTTGTTTGTGTCAAGGTCATCTATGAACAGATGTTGCTTCAGTTGTTGATGGTTTTCCCCCCTTCTATTCTTGATCCTCTACGTAAAGGTTTGATTGTAAATTTTAATAATGATAAACAGATGTTATCACTGATGAAGATTTTAAGAGTAAAACCTTCTTTTATCAACTTTCCTGATTCAAGGAAGACTTTCTGGTGCACACCTACAAAAATAAAAGCAACAACTTTCTTGTAGTGACTGTAATAAAGTTAATAATAGAAACAGTGTCATTCCAGTTTCTTTGCTTCTTGTTCTTTAACAGATCTTTCTCTATGAAGACCTGGGCCCCGTTGCTAGAAACTTTGCGTTTAAACGCAACTTGCAACTGATTGTCACTGGCCAATCAAAATCATTGTTGCATGCATGTCTTCTTAATAGGGCAGACCCTGAGCCAATCAGAATGGTTGTTTCAAAATTAGCAATTATTTGCAATTGATTGCAACTTTCTTGCAACGGGGCCCTGATCACAAATCAAATTATGGTATTCTAATAACATATGGTAGTTGCATTCAGAAACAACTGTAAACCAACAGTCCCAGACATTTTGTATCATGTCGGGTTCACTACACACACTACCAGAGCTATGGTGCAACTCCATACGAGGTGTGTAACTTGCGGCAATTGCCCCATCTTTTAAACTCACTCTCCACCATGGCGAAGGCATTGACGTATTCCCAGGTGAGGATTGGCGTGGGCATGTCTCGAAGGAACTGCTTCAAGAGCCCCACAGCGTCGTTCACCCGAAGGTCGTCGAACCGGAACTTGCCGTCGTAGAAGTCCCGCTCAATCTGCTCGCTGAGTTGCTAGAGGGAAAGGGAGAAATCAAGGCAATTAGTTGGTGACAAATTTCACAATTTCTCAAACCTTTATGGCAGACCAGTTTATTAGTACCCTCCAATTTCATGCAAAATTTCTGTAACAAGTTGTTTCAGGTTATTTCTGTCAGCAGCAGCAACAACAACAACAACAAAAACTTGCATCATGCATGCCTAACATAACTACTAATAAAGCAGGAATATTAAAGCACAGATAGACAGTTTTATGGTATGGAAACCATCAGTAATGTGGAATTAGATAATTTTTTTTTGGGAAAATCTAATAAACTAGCCCACATTTATTTAATAACAACGCCAATCCATTGAGGCTTTGACAAAATATGTGTTGTTGAGATTGTCTTGTTTTGTGTCCCCCTTTGTGTGTGTGTGTGTACAATATGTGACCCTGCACCAAAAAACCAACAAAAAGTCGCCAGACATGGATTTTCAGTTAAGGGCAGATTCTGAAAGAGCCGATCAACTCTAAGCTTTAAAATGATGTATAACTCAATTCAAATGGACTCTCCTTAGCTACCTAAATACTGGAAAGAAAGCACACAATCTGGAAAAGTGTGAACTGAGAAAAAAGGCTCTGAAGTACACAGTCTATTTAAGCGCTTAACTTTACCAAGCCGTGCTAGCCGTGCCATGAAAGGGGCAAAACACAGGATGTAAACCACCGGAGCAACAACAATGAAGAGATTATCAGATTAGGCTGAAATTAAGCATGTTCTATTAGCACATTCAGCCCATGATTAATACCAACTTTCAAAGCAGCAGTGTCATCCTTTCAAAAGTTATTAGACTTGAAAGTGAAGAGTGTTCAAAGGATTTCAAGACATGAAAAGCAGTCTCTAAATCATACCTGATCATTCTACTCTTCCCCCAAAAAGGGTTGTAGAAAAACTGCTAAAAACACACTTTCTCATTCATGTTAAGATACCAAACTGAAGAATAATGTAGAAGAAGGATAGCCCTTTCAGAAAATATGAAAATCTCAAGATTGACTTGGTTGAACCATTTCACCTTTTTTGAGTCCTCATTTAAAATCAAGGGGTGCGACTTTTTGTTTGTTTTGTGGTGCACGGTCACATATATCTTATAAACATTATGGGCATTTGACATGACAAATGACATTATTTTGCAGATTTTGCAGGGGCTTCCCATCAAACATTCACTTCAGTAATCTCTGAAACATGTAGATGGAGGAAGCATACAAAAGGATGACCGCCCGGTGACAGGGAAACACCGATGTCTATCGGACATCACGGTTTCCTTGACATCTCTACACAGAGCCAGGACGGCGGACCGCAAGATATGGTGGGAGACAAAAACACGGCTGGGGAGGATTGTCTGCACTGTAGCCGTCTGCCAACAATCTCTTGCTTTTCTTGTTTTGTTTTGTTTTTGTTTTTTGGTTGTCCCCAATCTGGACATTTGCTCATATTTCCTCCCGATAAATATTATGGCACCGATAACAAACATGGGCATTACGAGGACACTCCCCTGCGACAAACGGCTCTGTTTATTTCGGGTTCCGCCAGAATGACTCAGAGTATCTCAAAGACATCTCAATAGCTCCTGATGTCAGCAACATCACGTGGATATCCTTTCTCTGTCTGTGTCTGTGTATCTGTGTCTATGTGTCTGTCTGTCTGTCTGTCTGTCTGTATGTATGTATTACTGTATTACTGTATGTATGTATGTAGAATTCTTCATCTTGGTAACATTCTTACCACAGCCATCTTTTTCTAGCTCTATCTTCATTTTTTAAATTTCATCTCACCCAGACGAAAGCTTTGCTTATGGCATCACAGAAAGTGTTCCTTCCAAAACAAAACAAACATTAAAAAAAGACCACAAAACCAATCCCTGTAATGGCGGTAGCTAATAATCACTGTAACTAGACAAGTAATTTTTTTAACAATTGTGGGCTTCCACACTGACAGATTTTTCTTCAGGCTTCATTTCTTGACCACAGTTCAAGGAGGAAGATCTTAGTGACCAAACAGAAGATTTCAGGCCATCAGAAAGACAGCAGCTCTTCAAATACAGCACCGGTGCCAACTCTTTCATGTTTTTTTTTTTCTTAAAGGAAAAAGAAAAGGAAAAACTAACAAAGAGACAGCATGAAACACTTGCAGAGAATAAGAAAATGCCTAAATATGGGGGGAAAGGTAGACACTTCAGGTGGACTAGAAAGTGATCGTCATCCCGTCGGGTTGCTTGCTCCATTAAAGCTGTTATTCTCTCCCCGTTACGTGCCCATCATTGCTTCGGTGGCTTCCTGAGAGAGTGATTTGCACACTGTGTACGGAACTCTAGCCTTCCTCTCGTTCTCCAACCCCAAACTTCTCTCCCCCCCCCCCCCCCCCCACCAACCGATCACAAAAACAGGAACTCCACATATCTGGTGCAATCCTATCAAACACAATGCAAGCCCTTATCTCGTCTGTATTTCGCAAAGCACACCACAACATAATCAGCAAAAAAATTTAATTGCTGCCTCCCTTGGCGAATACTGTCTATTTTGATTGCTGGGTTTGCTTCTGCGGAAAGGGTAAGGCTGTACTGCACGTATATTTTCAGAATAAATTGACATCATGAAACTCACTTCGAACATTGTAAACTGTAAACAGTGTACTCAAACGCACCCAGAAAAGTACAGAGGATTTACAGGCATGCATTGTAATCCAACCACAATTGGTTTCTCTCAATAATATCATCCCCTTGCCCCAGAGAAATGCTGTTTACGCATTGCTGTTTATACATTGATCTGTTCACAGCCCAGAGTCAACTTTCCAAAGTTCATCACAGCACGCTTAGAAATAATGACGACTGCACACTCCTGTGTTTCATAATTTCTCTGTTACAATATGTACATAAAATAAGTGCTTTATGTAGATGGTGTAACATGGACATAAATCTTATAAAAAACAAACAAACATAACACGAAACTGGGTGCACTGCTTTAAGAGGATTACACACTGCAATTGTTCAAATCACAATCCCTGTTTTAATATCTCACCTTCCCAGTGCGTAAATGTTCGTTCATTCATTCATTACCATCCATAATGCTAGCTCATTAATCAGCAGATGACAAGTTTCACTTTCTCTTTTCTCATACAACCCTTTACGTGCTACATTCCTGTCTACAAGGCACCTCAGACATTGGAGCTGTTAAATCACAATTCTTCCTCTTCACATAGAAAGGTACAAAAGAATCCTGCCTCAAATATCAACCCACCATCATAAAAAGCCCCATTAAAGTTGCCTCGCTTCAACTTTATGAATCTGATATTTTTTCAGTACCTTATATCTGAAAGAAAAAGAACGCAACATTTTCAAAGATTGCACAGTGTACAACTGTATGCTTTCCCTGTGATACATTTTTTGTTTTTTGAACAGCAAAGAACACAGAAAAGGTAACAAAGCCAGAACTAGATAGGCCTACATTTGAAGAAAAGGTGAATGGATATTGAAACACAATTGATCAATATAAAGTGATGAGATTCACCAAACCCGGATTTGTTCAAATCTTAAAATGTTCTGTAACTTGGTGAAATTTTGATAGCAGGTTGTTGTTAGAAAATAAATTACCTATTTCTAAATATCTGTTCTTTTTTTTTTCTTTAAATCAAGTTTCTGATTCCTCTGAAAAAACAGAGTCATTTCATTGTTTTCTCAACTGTGATGTCTGTGGCTCGAGTATGGGGTGGTAAGTTTTATTTTGTAGCCTACGTTGTACCAGAACTAACAAAACAAGAAGTACATGTACATGAATAATATTTTTACCTTTATTCTTGCTGCAGAGCCGGGAACCCGCAAGACGCCTTCTTCATGTAAGCCATGCATTTCCAGGAACCCTATTAACTGGTTGGGTGGGCAAAAACAGAAAGAAAAAGTAGCATAGAGAACATTTTATTTGAAGGGGAATGGATTGTGCATAGCCAGTTGAAAGTACAGAATAACCTGTATGATGTGAACAGGCAAGTATTTCAAAACAAACAAAACAACAACAAACTATATGACAGCTCTCGTAATGGTTGCTTTATTTGTTAATGATGTCTTTAAAGTTCAAAAAGTAAATAAAATAAAACAAAAAGGAAAGGGAATATTTTTACTTGACTAATGGGGCAGCTCGAATTGAAAAATCCTTATTTTTGGTAGCCATGCCAGACAAGAAAAAATATCTTCAATGTGGAACAGGCAAGTGTGTGGCCAAATAATTAAGAGTGTTGGAATATCGGTCATCAATGGACTGGTGAACTTGTATGATGTGAAGTCTTGAGTCGTGACACTGAAGCACTGTGCCATATCACTTGATCTAGATATTCCCTTTGATGAAGATGTCGTGAGAATAACTGCACGCAAGGGAGGAAATAACGAGCCATGATGCCTGATGGAAAACCTGTAATTGGCATGAAAAGAATGCGCTGCTGATCCCATTTTAGCACCGAGTGTGTACTCTGCTCTGCTTTCTTTTGTCTTTCTTTTGTTTGCTTAAGGTTAAGTGCATCGCGATGTCAGTCTCTTCACTTGCACGCAGTCGTTTTTTCGGGCCGGTCACCCTCACTACTTCCTGTTGTTTCTACTGGTAACAACAAGACCCCTCTGGCGGTCGCCACCTGACACGGCCCTGACTTCTCACACAAATACCCGTATCACACCTGCCCCAATAAACTCTCACATTATGAATTTCCAAATCCCTATGTTATGCCTCTGTGACAGGACTGTAAAAGCCCCTCATCTAAAAATCCCCCTAAAACTTAGCCAATTTAATTTACCAATGACGTCGGGGTATGGTACTTTCCAAAGCTTAGCACAGCAAATTCCATTACCCTGTAATAGGTTCTGCATGACCATAAAGTTGCATTACTGCATGTATACAGGTTATACAGCTTCTTTTTCATGTTTACTTTATGCAACAGTGGGTGTCAACACAAATTGGTGGTCCAGTTTTGAATGTAAGGCTAAATTTAGTTGCTTACACCATTTAAATAAAATACATTCAAATAAAATAAAATATAATTTCTTTGAACAACATGCAAGAAATAAAACAATTGTGCTACATGTAGGCCTATACATTCACTACTATATTTAGACACTGTTTCACAGTGAGGTTATAGCACAATCTCAGACAATGTCAAACTTTTCCTGCTGAGTGTGTATGATTCAAATTCAGTACACAGCATTAATTTTGCCGCACAAATGCCATCACTGAAACAAAGAGTGAAGAGCTTGACACTACTTTTAAGATTTTATATTTTATATCACCTGCGAATTTGAATGATCATGTGAATGCAAATCAAATTGTGTGTTTGGATTCATGGACTTGAGAGCCGGCACAAGAAATAACAACCACAGATTAGTGTGTATATTTTCTTATTTTCTGTTTATCCTCATAAAACTATTCTACTGTGATAACAGTTTAGAATAGAAATAAACAAACTCAGAGGTGAAATGTATGCATTGTGAACCTTCCAAAACTGCATCGGGTTAAGTGACTCCCACACACGCACACACACAAAAAGTCGCTCAATTCCATGTGTCCTTCCGATGAAATCTATTCAATCTTGCATGGGATCACAAAAAAAGAAAGAAAAGAAGTACTCAACAACTATCCGAATTCACACAATGGGAAAACTTTTCTTTCCCAAACACTGTCATTGAAAAGAAAAGAAAAAACCCAAAACAAATGGGAAAAAAAAAATCAATGACAATGACATCACAAAAAACAAAAACAAAAACAAACTCCCTTGAACGTCAATAATCATTCCACATTGAATGACGGACTTCCGCATTTCATTGGCATGACACTCAGCTAGTGATCCTAGAGAGTGTTGTACGTGACTGCACTGGCTTTTAACGGCCTTAACTTGACTTTCTATGACATCACGACTCATGTGAACCTGGTCGAAAAATGTCTCCCTGTACCTTTATACAGACTATGCACGGAGTGGCATCCTGTATCTACTCTGCGCGAAACACTGTGTAAAGGTGTTGGGCGAGAGCTTTCAACAGCAAGTGTGGTAGGTGTTTAGCTTGAAGACTGGTATGCCAGAAGAAAAGTGGTATAAAAACCTTTTTGTCACTCATCTGCCAATTGCAATCAGGTTTCTTCAGACCACCAGAAACTGCAGGAAATTCTTGCAAGCCGGTCTCACGCCTGAGAAATCATTTTTAGCATGCGTACATGGACAGCTAATCAGGGTGCACTAAAATTTGCTTTCATGCCAAGCAAGTAGCTGAGATATCGGCAGAACATTCCAGTAAAAAACAAAACAAAACAATGGCATCCATGCCTATTTTTTTGTCAAAGCGCCAACAGTTACATAATGTTTCCATCAGGTTTTTTTTTTTTTTTTTTTTTTTTTCTAGGAGGAACTCTAACAGGATGTTTGGCAACGATTTCTAGCCTGATGTCTGCACTATGCATCTATTTTCCAAAACAATACTGCATTTAAAAGACGAATACAATAAGTGAAGCTTGTGTGCATAAACAATTTGTGATCTCTATCACTATGCAGATAAATCATTTTCCCTGTGGTCTGATACCTCAATATATTACAGCCCCCCAAAAACTTAATTTCTGCAATTAGGTTGCATCTTTTTCACCCTTGCTTCAATTTTTAAAAACTCATTTTTAACATTTCCCATAGTAGAATAAGACTTCTCCTTTAATTTGAGTGCTATTTTTTGTCACAAACAGTAATGCTTTTATTTTGGTTGCAGGATTATCAAAATCCTCTACATGACTAAGTTTAAAAATGATCTTTAAAGTGGCAGCTTACATGTTTAAAATAGCAGACGAAGGTTCATGTATCTTTCTAAAGTAGACAGAGTCCTATATTTTCTTCAATATTTTTTTTTTTTTAATTTTGAGTAGGTTTAACGAATTCTATCTGTTCTATTCAATTTTCCTGTAATATAGGAAACACAGCAAAATTTAGAGTTGCCAATTTGGATGTAGCAAGGACAAACAATCACTACTTCAAGGAAATTTCCATGGGAGATAATGGCTTGAATAACAAATAAATAGAGTATTATAGGATACACAACAAAATTTAGTGTTGCCAATTTGGGTTAGATGTAATATTAAAGGACAAAGCACTCACTGCTGCTACAAACTACCATGGGACTTAATGGGTTGAATAACAAATAACAGTAAACAGACAAAAAGACAAACAGAAATACAGAGTTTTTACACTCGCCAGCTCACACCAAGGCCAGAACATGGCAGGATTTGGCTGACATACGCAACAACAACCCTCATGACAAGTGCAAAACCACCTGTGAGTCCTTTGAGCAGATAAACGTAAACAGAGCATGCCGCAGCACTCTTCACGTCACATGAGTCAGGACACGAGTCAGGGCGAGTGTCGGACAACCCCGCTCTCATGGTCAAGCGTCACGCTGTAAATTATTTCTCGGGCAAAGCCAGATTCATGGTTTCCATATCAATCAGTTAGCCTTGGTCCAATTTCGTTGCGGGGAGCGTGTGCACTTTACCGTTGTCTGACAAAAACATGACAGGACGATATCAAAACGCTTCTGTATCCTTGGCAACGAGCTTGACACTCCCTTACAACATGTGCATTCAACAGGGACATCTGCAAAAAGTTGCCTCTGACCTCTTTTTCCCATCGCCATGGCAACAGGTTTTTGCAAAAGAGTTTAATAGAGTAACTCCTAAATATTTCATAGAGACTCCTAGACTATACTTGCTTGTCCATCTTCTCTGTATTGGCAGCTGCAGTTATTGCTCACAAAAAAAAATAAAAAATTAAAACACTCAGAGAAGTACCACAAATATCAATCTTTCTCATAGTTTAATAATTCGAGAGAGCAAAAAAGAAGGCCATCAACACTCTTGGCATAATAAAATCTAATTCCACTTCGACTAGGAAGCACACAGCTAATATGCAGTCCACGTCACCAGATCATACTCCTCTTCACTGACTCCCATACAAACATCTTACCTTCTGGAGAAAAAGCGGGGATGATGTGTCTGGGCTCCATAACTTGTCGTTGGCAACAAGATTTCTGAGGGGTACACCGAAAACGCCATTTTCTGATGTGAAAATGTACAAATAGACAAAATATTACTGAGGAACCATTCAGATTTCTGTGTGATATTCATCAATACTGTATAAATTTACCCTCTTCGCTTCTTTCATCTTTAAGCTAGTCCAGTTATTGCTTTCTGGGGCTGACACTTTCAAAATTTATCACCTCGTAAGGAAAGGACTTTCACAACTATCATCGTCACCAAGATATATGATAGCAATAATCACAACACCTGTCTTCATAATTCTTTTCTTTGTCACAGTTACCATGATTAACATTATTATTGCAATGAAGCATTACAGCAATCACCATATTTTTCATCATCATCTCACTGTTCTTATCATCAACATATCATGATTTACTTTCATCAACATCATCGCTCTCATAATCGACATCATCACCCTCATAACCATTATCATCACCACAATCATTACAGATGTCCCCCCCCCCCCCCAAATCATCATCATCATCATCATCAGGGGCAGATCCAGGAATTCTGTAAAGGGGGGTACAACTAATATTTCTGGTGCCACTTCTGGGTTTCATTTGATTTTTTTCTTTTTACTTCTTTTGTTTTTAACGAAAAATAAAGGGGGGGGGGGGGCATGTGCCGGTTGCGCTCCCCTTTGGATCCGCCACTGATCATGTTCCACAGGATATTCACTGATATACAAGTTTCTGCAAAATCTCCACTTACATCACCTCTACAATGAAAAGAAGTCCTGATCAACATCACATCAAAGGTATATATATGTGCGCACGAAAACCTTAATGTAATTAAAAAAAAAACCTTAAAAACCCCCCTAAAATGTAAAAAAAAAGAAGAAGTAAAACTCTCTCACCTTTGACTCTCCTCTTGGCTGCCTTCCGGACAGGGTCAAAGCTCAGTCCTATCCTGTCGAACATGGCAGTGAGTTCTATGAGGGCGATTTTCCGTACCTTGTCCACGTCCTTGCCCGAGAGAAAGTCCACCGGCGTTGTTCCCTGGGCATCTTTGGCTACTGTGATGTTCTGGAAGGAAGAAAAAGGCATCAATGATTTAAGCATCTCAGTTCATTATTACACCATTTCCGTTCCCTCCTCTCAGGGGGTGTCTTACTCAACTTTTAGTGAACTCAGAGAAACTGCACCTATGACCAAATTCAGTAGATTTGTGGAAATATAAATGCACACTTGAGCAGTAGATCTTGAAACATAGTTTTTACAAAATGTATAGCTCCACCATCCCCATGCACTACGAGGCTTGTTTCTACACCTCTACTTGTATTCACTTGGTTTTTTTTTTTATACTTAATATACAACATCACATCAAGATACATCTAGTAGACTGACATTTTAATACAAAAATGGCAGTTTTCCTCATCCGCTCCTTTACTAACAAGTATTTGTACCACAAACCAGCTCTAGCCTGATATATCTTTAGACCTACATTGTATTTTGAATACCTCTCGACAATAATGTCCATATGAATAAAAAAGCAAACCAAGAAAATTGACTTATCTGTAAACCTGCCAATCCCCATAACTATTCATGTTTTTGATTGGCAAATACAAGTGTATACACAAGCACAGAAACAAAACAACAAAAGACATGGGTAAGACTGATTCATGACAAGGCAACGAAGAAACGCCACAAGTGCTAAGACGGGTGCTGTCTACGAGAACTTTCTGAAAATAGAAACTCTTCCTCCACACTTGTTATTAATAACGCCCCATATTTCACCGACTGAGACCGAAACTGTTGAGACTCATCTTCCTATCACTTTGGCAGGATAATTAGCGTGGGGGCACATTAAAGATGAAGATTAGCCCCTCATTCATATAAGGAAATGGACTTGCTGTAAGACTTCCGACAAAAATTCCCCACCACGTTCACGTTGACTGCATTACATGAAAGTGAATCATTGAATTGATCATAAAACAGGCAAGCACAATTTTCATCGAAATCTGACGCAAATCAAAACTGCCAAGTTTCTCATGTTTTAGTTAGGTACAACATGTATACTGTAGGTACACTTTTGTACATTGGTCTACATATTTGTAGATCGCATACATTGTAAATGCGAATTTCATATATTCAAAGGCAAAGGTGCCACTATCAAAACTTCATCTTTGGTTTGCACATGTATCTAAAGCAAGAAACACTTTTTTTTTAATAATAATTTACAATCACAGGAAATCCACCTACATGTATTTACATGTAAACTGATATCAAGGCCATGTATACAAGCGCAGGAATGAATTCCTAAGATTTGCTATGACAGATTGTTATCAGTTGTAACCATCTGTGCAAATGTTTTTGTAAGATCGCAACTGCTTATCTACATTATATGTTTAAACGTACATGTAGATCAGCAGTTACTATCCTACATTTGTATTCAGGAAATATTTGAAAGTTCTATATTGATTTCCTTTGACTTCTAAAATACATGTATTGAAGTCAAACTTTCACTCTATTGTTCATTTGCATATTCTATAGTCTATAGCCAGAGGGACAGGAGTCAGGGTGAGTAGCGAAGGTTTCAGTGCAAATAATATATCTTGATATCAAACTTGTGTTGCTTGGGTGATATTGACCACACAAGATAAAAAGTTTCTGCCCTATTAAAGGGGAAATCGACCCTACAAATAAATACACTTCAAAAGAAATAGACAAAATATTCCCTACAGAATGATACAAAAATGAAAAATTGGATATCAAGAAATAAGGAAGATATGACATTTTGAAATCTTTTCGGAAAACATTTCTTGACCAGTCATTAGGAATATTCAAATGAGCGAGTTGATGATGTCATACTCTCACAATATCTCGTGTAAGTTATCAATGAAATTCAGAAAAATTATCATTTTTAGCTAATACAAGTAAAAGCATGTACCCATACCAAGATATATCAGAGTTAACATTTGTTCTCTTTTTATTTTGGGTGATTTTAAGAAAAGATTTATATTTCCATAGCTAAAATATGAGATTGTTTTCATTTCTGTATATAAAATGAATATGAAATTGTGAGGGCATGATTATCGTCAACTTGTTGATTTGCATTTTCATTAGGACTGGTCTAAAAATGTTTTCTCAAAAAATATAAAATTTCAAAATGTCATATCTTCCTTTTTTCTTTTCTGATTTTTGTAATTTTTTTATCATTCTGGAGGGAACATTTTTCTCTTCTTTTGAAGTTTATTCATTTTTAGAGTGGATTTCCTCTTTAAGAAACCTGATCATGGAGATGATCGGGTCACCGTTGCCGTCTTGGAGATTCAACACTTACTGGCAGTTCTGTTTCGAGGTTCTTGAATAAGTCGTCCTGACGGATCATGCCATCTTCAATTCCATGAAGATCCTGCAGAATCATGAATTTTGGAGAAAAAAAAAACAAAGGGAGGAGAACAAAATCAAACTTGTTAGGTGGGCCAGTCATTTTGTGAAAAAAAAAAAATTAGGTAAAACAAATACACTGCAACTAATTGACAAATTGCCCTACATCAACAATGAAAACATCTCGACGGAAGAATTTCATGAATTTGGACAAATAACCGTAGCTATGCTGCACCTGTGTGCAATAATCAGACTCTTGTGTATTGCATATTTGTGATATTCAGTTTCTTTTTAAAATACAGTATTAGGACTAGCATGATATGATACAATAATGATGGAAAAGGCTGACTGTCCCTACTCAGTTGTATTAACAGGACACAGCTGTCCTGGCGTAAATCAATTGGGTTACAGCTCGTTATTCCGAAGGTTCGTTATTCCGAAGGCTCTTTATTCTTAAGATTTGTTATTCTGAAGGTTCATTTTTCCGAATTTCATTTTCGTATTAACCGATCTTTGGAATAACGAACCTTCGGAATAATGCCACAAATTTTCGGATTAACGAACCCCTTTTCATTTTCGGATTAACGAACCTCTAGGTATAGGGAATTTGCGTGTTTTGGATTAACGACCCTTCGGAACAATGAACCTTCGGAATTATAGCGAACCTTCGGAATAACGAACAGCACCCAATTAATTGTACCAATTCATCAACTCTAATCATACCATGGCATGTATCAAAACTTCAGATTGAAAGAGCATTGCACATTTCCATACAGAGACAACAAAAAATAGAAGCAGCAAAGGAAAAAAAAATGATCCAATCTGCTTTCATATGAAGAGTCAGTTTATACAGGAAGAAAAATGAAATGAGATAGGAAAGGGGGGGGGGGGGAGAATACAGATGAAGGGCATAAAAGACAAATTTAGAGAAGAGTTGTGGGTCAAAGTTATGATTTCTTTATTGAAAATAATGCAATCATCAATGCTAACATGATCACAATTGATAATCTTCCATACCTAACAATCGCTATCACTGAATCAATATGGATAAGGCAGAACAACAGCAATAACAACCAGATCACTTTTTTTTCAACTGCTTGGAACATTAAAAGCAAAGAAAAAAAAATAGTGCGTAGGCCCCTTGATATTCCTATGATCTATTTCATTTCCAAGTGCAAGAATCAAGATTTTCATGAACACAATCATCGTTACCTGGACTTTTGGTGTTCTTTTTTGGCAGAGGAAACTACAGAGGCCCATGATGAGAAGCACGCTGGGAATCACCCACCACCAAACAAAACTCCAAATCATGAATGGAATATAAATGGAGAAAGTGGGTCTATGCACATTCCCACAACATAAAAGATGCAACTAAAATAGTAAAGTTCCAAAACTAATCCAACATAATTCCAATGCAATGAGGAACTAAATGAAAATAATCCAAAAGTATGATCCTTAAATCCTAAGACGGGGGTCTGAGGGGAGCAGGGAAGTTCGCGTGGAAGGAACTTGCGAGATGGGGAGATCCTGGTGTGATTCAGCCGAGCTGCAGATGGCACGGCTAGTGATCACAGGGTTTTTAGCTCTTGTGGATGACTGGCTGAGGTTTTCAACAGCAGGTACAGTGTCACTAAGCCCAGGCTGTATTGTCATCGCTCGGGAGAACCCCCCTATTGAGAGATGGCACTGCTGTTATGATTAGTCCGCAACCGTGACAGCAGACCGATCCCCTCGTTACTGGAGATGGCGAGCGATTCTAAATGGCCGCTCTGATGACATCTCAAACACTGGTCACACGTCTGATGATGATTCGGCAATGTAATGCTTCCAATTGGCTGCAGATTTTCTCCAACGAAAGATTCTTCAATGCAATCACAGCAACCCAGAGTGCCAGAGCCAAGTAAAAGGAAGAAAACAGTATGCAGCAGAAAAATTCTAAAGCAGGGACATGCTTCTAACAGGTATTGGTGATGAAGCTCCCTCTTACACTCGCTTTCAGAGTTACATTCACTGCGATGTAGTCACGAAAGCTGTATTCTGGATAAAACAGTTGGGAGGTACAGGAGGAAAAGCAATAATCAGAAACCCACTTTAATCTCAGTCAGCGAGAAACAATTCTCCCAGCAGTTCGTTCTGCCCAGGACGACAGTCAAAGTGCTGTGTGACTCAGAGCCGTACGCCTTTTGTTCACGACGTCATTGCAACATACCGACTTCGTACGGCAAGTGGGTAGCGATACTACCAGAGAATGTGTTCCTGATTCCAAAACCACTACGTGTGTGTGTGTGGGGGGGGGGGGGAGGGGGGGTAGGGGAGATCGTGCAAAACGTTGGACAATGATACCACCAGAAGAGGAAACTAGCACAGGAAACAGTTGAGAGGGTGAGAGAAAAAGCTAACCCTACAGCCAAGGCTAGAAAGGACATTGCCTGCCATGTACCAACAAACAGTCGGTTTGGGTCGTGGAAAGAAATGATCATTTCCTTGTATACTGCTGAGTGCTCGCATAACCCGCCCCGATTACAACAAAAAATTCCCAAGTTTCCATGTACTGAACCACATTCAAATTCACTAATAAATATTCTCCTGTGCTCTGCTTATGTTGCCTAAGTAACCATATATGACGAAATGCGTCGCAGTCTATGAAAAGTGTTTAACTATTCTTTTCCGTTGTAATGCTGATCATCTGATACCCATCACGGTTTCAGTACAGAACAAATGGTCTTCCCTTGTTGGCATAAGACCAATCAAAACAGTAAACATGCCAATCAAATCAGAGACCACTCCTACTAATTCCTAGTTGCTATAATCCCCTGGAATCCAACATCATTTCATCATTTTTTTCCCCCCACAACACCACAAACCACATTTTTCAAACTGGACAAAAGTAGATTATACAAATCTGTTTAGCTCCCAACTTGGCAATAGCATATATTTAACCCGTTGAGGACGGGCTGATTTTGCTGCAACAGGCATTTCCCATGGACACCTGCCTGAGTATACTCAGGACTGGTCTTCAATAGGTTAATATGAAGAAAACAAGACCTGTGATGTTTTTACTATGGCCACTGTATCGCTTCTAGAGCAGAGTCCCACATATTCGAATCTGTATGAGCATTTTGTCTACTTCGTTATTACCAAGAAGACATATCAAACGAACAGTCATAGTGTTCTGTGAGCAGAAATTTGGAGCAACTGAATCGTTCCTTAACGTCTTTCTCTTTCTCTCTCTCTGATATACACAATTGCATATGTGTGAGATAACCCACATATATGTTTCTCTTGATGGTATTCACACAAATTATTGCACAATCAACAC
Source organism: Diadema setosum (assembly GCA_033980235.1). NCBI lineage: Eukaryota > Metazoa > Echinodermata > Echinoidea > Diadematoida > Diadematidae > Diadema > Diadema setosum. Next base: position 33,826,281 of record CM067074.1, read on the forward strand.
TACAAGTGTCAAAATATTACTGAATCTTTCAAATATGACTTTATAACAATGGGAATAGGATGCATCACTCTTTGATTACTCCATTCAACTCCTGGCAGGGCACATCCTGCATTCTGGTTTCTTTGAGGGTCAACACTGCACTCTTAAAGGGATCGTATAGTATTGGTTGAGACCTAATATCAGGTTTCTAACATTTTTTGGTAAGATAATGAGAAACTTCTGAATATGAAATATGAAAGGCATGTAATTCCATGAGGAATTCAACATTTATTTGATGAAAATTGGTTTTGAAATGGCTGAGATATCCAAAACAGAGCGATTCTAATTAAGTGTGGGACCCACACTTTATTACAATCGCTTTGTTTTACTTTGTTTTTTGGATGTTTCGGTCATTCCAAACTCGATTTTCATTAAATAAACTTTGAATTCCTCTTAAAATGGCATGCTCTGTACTATTTCGTAGGTGTTTTCTTGGTATCTCGCAAAAAGTTAAAAGCCCAATTCTCATCTCCATCAATACTGTACCATCCCTTTAATCAATATTGTCGTTGTTGTGTTCTTTTTTTCCAATCTCATCTTGTTAGAAATCATTGTATTTCTGGTACATTGTAGAAGTCTGTATAGTACTGTATATATGCCTAATATTTTGCGAGGTTTTATTTTCACAAATTTCATGAGGTAGGTGCTATTCGCGAGATTAAAAACACGCGAAAATAAACTCTGATCCCAACATGAATGTGACGTGCACGCATACATTTCTCCATTCATTACTGTACTCCATGATCGCGAATTTAACCACTCGTGAAATCGTCGGGAAGTCCCGATTCACAGAAATTTAGACTTGCTAAATATATGGCATATAAAGTATGCTCTTTTCTTTCCATTTCTTTCATTCATGTACAAGCAGTCATAGCACACAATGTATGTCGAAAAACAAACAAACAAAATAGTTTCCTCCGTACAGTAGACGGAAATCACTACCAAGGTCACAGAGCTGGCGTATCACAATTACTCTGAACTTACACGGGAAGAAAATATTTCCTGTTTGAAAACTTACGCAGAGAAAAACACCCAAATATTTCAATTGTTACAATATCCCAAACCTTTCCTCATATCAAATCAATAACTAGAAAATATTTTGAGAGCACAAACTTGCACGAGAGCACGTATGAAAACTTAAAGGGAAGGTACAGTTTTGGTTAGATGGGACTTCAGGTTTCCAACGTTTTTAATGATGACTTTTTGAGATAATGTGTAGCCTGTTATGAAAGAACATATAATTCTAAGAGGAATTCAAAGTTCATTTGATGAAAATTGGTTTGGAAATGACCGAGATAGCAAAAGTGGTATGAATTTGAAATCTTGTAATACAGCTTTTTGTTTCAAACAACAAAAACAACACAAACCTTAAAATATATACATGTACATGGTTCTGTTTTGTTTTGTTTTGACTCTGGAAAAACAAATCAAACTTTAAAATTTCAGAAGTTCCTAACAAGCTTGTTTAGAAAACAAAAATGAGGATATTCTAATGAAAGACATTATGTGAATTCACAGTAATCTTGCTCCACAGTCACACACAAGGTCAATACATGAAAAGATAGAAAATTCAACATATTTTCACTTTTTTTTGCATAATAAAAGAGCACTTGACTTGCCTCTTTCTAAAGGCAATGGGAATAATATTACCCATAACAGATTATATCAGTAACGAGTCAAGGGAATGTGTACTTTTTTCAAAAGATGAAATTTTGTGAAATTCTCTTTATATTTCCCTTATATTGTTGTACGCATGTGACATCATACACTGCAGTAGTCTTCTCATCCAGCGGTGACTGCACAAAAATTTCAGAAATTCATAACTTTTGAACTCAAAAGATGAAATTTTGTGAAATTCTCTTTATATTTCCCTTATATTGTTGTACGCATGTGACATCATACACTGCAGTAGTCTTCTCATCCAGCGGTGACTGCACAAAAATTTCAGAAATTCATAACTTTTGAACGGATTGTCTGATTTTCCTCAAACTTTCAATGATGTATTCTACTAATATTGCTACATTCTCTCAATCCTTATGTTAATGAAGGTGAACTTTTCCTTTAAGGTCTAAACTGATGTATAACTCAATTCAAATGCACCTCATGACCTAAATCTAAATCTAAATCTAAATCATAATCTAAATACTGGAGAAAAAGCATGCACCCTGGAAGAGAGGAACATTCCCTCCTTAACCCGGAAATGGGACTCCTTTGCAAGAATGAGTTGAGACGGTGACAGGAAGTTCAGCCCCTCAACTGGCTCCCATCACCTGAATCAGTCTGATCTAGTCACCTGAGTCAGTCTGATCCAGTCACATGACACCTGCTTTGATAAAAGACTCAGTAGCATGAGTAGGAGATCCATGGAGCAGGAAGGCTGGCCTAGCTCAGATATATTTGAGAATCCCGAAACAAACTGCGTACAGCTTTATATACAAAAAACGTACATGTATGAAATTCAGAAATTGTTTTCATTTTCAGCTAATACAAGTAAATGCATGTTCTCATACCAAGATATATCAGAGTTAACATGTGTTCTTTTTTATTTAGAGGGGTTGAAAGGCAAGTTTTATATTTGTACAGCTCAAATATGAGATTTTTGTCACTTCCGTATATGAAACGAATAACAAATTGCGAGAGCATGACATCGTCAACTTGCTCATTTGGATATTCATAAGGACTGCATGGTCAAGAAATGTTTCCTGAAAACAAATGCAAAATATCAAAACGTCACATCTTCCTTATTTCTTATCCCACTTTTGCCATTTTTGTATCATTCTGTAGGAATATTTTTTCTTTCTTTTGAAGTTAACTTGTTCTATTGGGGGGTGGGGGGAGGTGGATTTCTTCTTTAAAGAGTTGCTGGGGGGGGGGGGGGTGGGGAGGGGAAGGGGAACAGGGAGAGGGGGGATGATTCTAGTCATGCTAAATGTAAACCCACTTGAACCCATGACTCCCCAAAATAGATACCCCACACACGCTCTCCCCTTAAAGCATCAGCTTGAATCACGTTACACATTTTGACAGAGATTGTGCAGGGCCCCCCAAACTCTGCTGGTAACAGCTATCTGTGTCATCTTACAGGGTTGCAATAGTTCGCATCTGTCTTTCTCTTGTCACTCTCTCAAATTTTTACATCAATTTTTCTGTCATCAGCTCTTTTCCCCCCATACCCTTGAAGGTGACAGTATTTGCCTGACACAAGGCTGTGTTTGGTACTTGTACATAACGTGCTAACAACTGCCTTTTTCTAAAGTAATATTTTTGTTAGGTTTTTTGCTTTTGTTTTGCTTTCTTTTCTGTCCCTGCCTGTTTTATTGCAAGATGTTGAGATGGGACAATAATAAACTCAATGTGAAATCGTTGGTTCCCACAGCAGTAAACTCTGTTTTAGGGGGTTTCTCTGAAATGATTGTTGTGGCAGTAAAGTACGAGTCATTATACTATCACTGCATAAGTTTTCTGGATGACAGTATTGATACAAAGCCCATAAAGATCAAATAATACTGTATACGTCATATATTTCGCGAGTCTAAATTTTCGCGAATCGGGAATTCCCGACGTTTTCGCGAGTGGTTAAATTCACGATCGTGGAGTTCTTTAATGTACATGCGTACGTGACATTCACAATGGGGATCAGAGTCAATATTTTCGCGTGTCTTTAATTTCGCGAATAGCACCTGACTCGCGAAATTTGCGAAAATAAAAACCTCGCGAAATATTGGGCATATACAGTACACCAGAAAAGAATGCACACATACATTGTACATGCAGACATATGTATGTACAAAAAACAAACAAACAAACTGTGGTGGAAAAACAAAAAAGAAAAAACAAAACAAACAACAGATCATCCATGCAAATTGGGTACTAATCGTGTATCAAAGAAAGAGAAAAAAGAAAGAAAGAAAAAGAAAATCAAAACTGCAAAGACCATAAATGCTCAAAACATATTCATGGATTGATATGGGTATATGTACAAGGTATGTATTCAATGGTGATTTGTTGTTGCTATTGTTGTTGTTGCTTTGTTTGCTTTACTTTGCTTTCACATGTGAACCAGTATGAACAGATAGACTGGCGTGTGATGTCATAGAATACTGTAAAACATGATATATTCGCGGCACAAAATTTTCGCGAATTGGAGCCGATGGACTTTTTCGTGGCTTGAAATTTTCGTGAATTGCCACTGGCGTTCAATGCACAAAGTGTAGACAAGAAATTTCGCGTGCATTTTAATTTCGCGAATCTTGGCGCTCACGAAATTAAAATGCACGCAAACATTCCTCATTTTACAGTACTGCTTCAGCCTTCAGGTGAGCTTTTTGTACAAAAAATTTACTGTTCACTATGAACACTGCTGGCAAGTGAAACTGAATGAAATCCATTTAGAGAGCTGTTTGTTTGTACAGCATAGGGGCCAAGGCCATACTCTGTAATAAAAAAATGCTGAGTAGTTGGTGTATGCAGGGAGGTGAGAGGAAAAGGAGTGGGCACTGGATTAGTGTCTTTTGAACCATCCTCGGAGCCGCACTCCCCAAGAGACCACTCCACTAACTAGATTACTGCCGCTTGGCCGCACAGTGCACATGCGCAATCCTTGTCAACAGGCTGGTGGATCTTACCCCTCCCTGGCCAGAACCTGGATTACTCCACGTGGTACTGGTGGGTGGTGCTGGTGGACGGGTATAGGCTGCGGGTATAGGCTGCAAGCACTAACCATTGCTGTGCCTGCAAACAACACTGGTGCATTGTGATGTGCAGTGAACTGGTTGCATGGTCACATTTTGAATTTTGCACCTAATATACAAGGCAGGCCCTAGCTGTTGGCCTATTAGTAGTATTACTGTATTACATGTCCATTTACTATAAGATTTCTTGGGAACAAATGTACCGTGCATGCTATTATGGTGAAATAATTTTACCATGAAATGGAAACAAATTAACACAGACTTAAAAACATTTAACAATAATGTTTAGCAGCACCAATGATAATATACTGATTGTAAGAATATGAAGGAAACATGAACAGCTGAGTAGTGGAACACAGGCCCTAATAATGTCTGATGATAATAATTTTAATACCAAGCTAGCATAGAAACTACCAACCACAACAGCAACAACCATCATAAAATACCCATTCAGCTTTCAAATAAGAATAAAACAAGAACAGACAGACAGACAAAAAAGCGCCATGGTGAATATCTTATCATGCATACACTGATACAGGACATGTGAGATAGTTCAGCTCTCACTGCACTCTCACATGTCTTCACCATATACACCAGCAGGCAAGGAGGCAAGTTATTTCACCAAGATTAGGTCCTATAGTAGTCTCCATCATGACCACTTTCTTGTAGATTACAGCCCTCCTGCCTCAATTTATCCCCAGCATGCAACAAAAAACATTCAAATAGTGTTTTCATCCCCTGGACAACTAAACTTGCTCACAAAAATATGTTAGTGGGACCAGAAAAAACATGTCTTGGCGGATGTACACAAGTTTCCCCAAAAATATGACAAGAGAACCAACAAGAGCGAACAATGAAGTGATACATCAGACTAAAGAAAAACCCCATCATCTTCTGATCTACAGGTGAATTTCGTCAGCACTAGTCAGGATTTACACTTGACATTGCGTCGTAATTTGATTAAAACAAGAGCAAAACAATGGCTATTGTTAAACAGTTACATTGTCAAAACTCAACTTCTTCTTGGCCGATTTTCAAAATTTTTGTATCTATCGAGAGCTGAATTCTTAGACTAGTAGGTCCCAAGAGTATATGCCGTGTGAGCCTGCATAAAGAATGTAAAACCCTCAGACACGTCCTTGTGAACACACACAAGTCAACTGGCCTGTCCATACTCCTAACGATAGAGGGCCAAATCACCGCGGCCCCGAGGATCGAACATCAAACAGCAGTGATAACGATCAGACTGACCTCATTACGTAAGAGGTCGTTTACTTGTTCGTTGGGGCACTGATCCCTTGTAATCCTGTGTTGAGTGATAGGGAAAACCCTCAGGGCAGAGTGCCCACTCCTTTTTGTCTCACCTCCCTGGTGTATGGCATCAGAGTTTGGTTGAGTTTTGACTGAGAAGTGACGTATGGAAAGTATTCACACACATGACATAACATAAATATATGTACCATCATCCATTCTTTAGATCTTTTCATTCCCATAGCATGAAAATGAGAAATCATACAAAGAGTATGAATAGATATTTTCTCCATAGATGAACACCCCCATATCACATCATCCATTCTAGAAATCTTATTCATTCCCAATAATATGAGAAATTAAACAATGGGTATGATCAGATATTTTCTTCATAGTACAGGTGTGTTGAGTGTGGGTGGGTAGGCGCTTGTATGCTTTTCCATTAATATGGGTGAGAATATAATGTGTGGGTGATTGGTGATTGTTTTTTTTTTTTTATTTTTACCCAGAACTTATCATCCATATATGATTCTAGTTCCGCAGGTGAAGTTCTACAAAACAAACGGACAAGTTGTGTACACTTGCGCAAAACAAAAGTGAAATATGCCACTTCCTATTATAGTGAGTGGGTAGAGAGTCGAAGTGCTCAGAATCGCTTGGTACTTTTTATTAACTCGTTGAAGACAAGTCTTGAGTATACTCGGGCAGATGTCTATAGGCCCGTTCACAAACAACGAAAATCGAAATTTCAATCGCGATCCAAATTTCAATTTTTTTTTTTGACCGTTCATACACAGGGAAAAATCGCACTTCACAGCAAGGAAAGAACGATCAGTGGCCAAACTGCGCATGCGCGAATCTTGCATGACCGAAGACTGACCCCGCAGTCCCAATAGAGTTTCGCACGCGCTACGAACGATGGTATTAAAAATACCGATTTCCGAATCTCGATCGCGCTCACACACACGACGCTTGGCAAAATAATCGCGATTATTCTGAAAAATCGCACTAATAGTGCGAGTTGGATCGCGATAAGGATCGCGGTAATTAGTGAGATTTTTCTGTCCACACTGGAAAAAATTTCGAAATTTTGATCACGATAAGAAAATCAATTTTTAAATCGCACTTTTTCCCTTGTGTGTGAACGGGCCTTATGACATATGCATGTTATAGGAAATCAGCTTGTCCTCAATGAGTTATATGTCTAACCCATCCTAGTACAAGAAACCATGTTTCCGTTTGGTCCTGACTCTTTTTACCCAATGATATTTGTTGCTCATTGTCTGTTTTGCGTAAGGGAGAGTTCAGAAAAATTCTCTTGAACTTAATCGAGTCATTTCTTGCTCAAATATGATTGCTCGCTTCAGTTGCAGAAAATAACTTGTTCCATCTCATCATTCTCCAGTATAAGATATGCAGTAAAATTCAGATTTGCCAATTTAATGACATGATTATTTTTCTTTAAAAGCAAATTTCCCCTAGGGACCTTAATAAAGGGATGGTACAGTATTGGTGGAGATGAGAATTGGGGTTTTAACTTTCTGCAAGATACCAAGAAAACACTTATGATATAGTACAGAGCATACCATTTCAAGAGGAATTCAAAGTTTATTTGATGAAAATCCGGTTTGAAATGACTGAAACAGCCAAAAACAAAGTAAAACAAAGCGATCATAATAAAGTGTGGGTCCCACACTTTATTAGAATCACTCTTTTTTTGATATCTCAGCCATTTCAAAACCAATTTTCATCAAATAAATGTTGAATTCCTCAGAGAATCACATGCTCTTTCATATTTCATAAGAGGTTTCTCATTATCTCACCAAAAAATGTTAGAAACCTGAAATTAGGTCTCAACCAAATCTATATGTGACCGTGCACCTCAAAATGAACATAAAGTCGCACAAACTGATTTTGCGTGAGGACTGAAAATAAGTGAAATGGGTCAACCTAGCCGAACTTGACTTTTTCATATTTTCTGAAAGAGCGGGTCTTCTTTTACATTATGCTAAAATTTGGTATCAAAAAACGGGCAGGAAAGTGTGTTTTTTTAGCAGTTTATCTCGAACATTTTTGGTAGAACAGTGTGATTAGGTGTGTCTTTAGAATTCCTTTTTCATTTCTGATAAACCTTGTCCACACTCTTAACTTTCAACTCTAATAACTTTTGATGGATAAGGCTACTGCTTTGAAAGTTGGCATTTATTATGAAGAGAATGTGTTAATGAGGCATGCTTAATTTCAGTTTAATCTGATAATCTCTTCATTGTTGTTGCTCTGGTGGTTTACTTCCTGCTTTTTTGTCCCATTCATCGCACAGCCAGCACGGTTTGGTAAAGATTAAGCGCTTGAATAGACACTGTACTTCAAAGCCTCTTTTCTCAGTTCACACTTTTCCTGAGTTTGTGCTTTCTTTCCAATATTTAGATAGGTTAGGAGAGTACATTTGATTTGAGTTATACATCATTTTAAAGCTTAAAGTCTGCTCTTTCAGAATATGGTCTTAACTAAAAATTCATGTCTGGCGACTTTTTGTTTGTTTTGAGGTGCAGGGTCACATATGATCCCTTTAATGTAGTTAAAACTAGCCCTTATTTTGTGACAGTCGATGGTGAATTTCTCATCTAAATTGAATCAATACCAGCATTATGCTCTCAAAGCATTATATCCTACATATTGATATATTAAAGGTACTTTGAATCACAGTTTCACTCTCTGAATCATACTTTAAACCGTTGGGGACGGTTTGATTTTGCTACAACACGCATTTCCCATAGACACTTGCCTGAGTATACTCGGGACTCGTCCTCAACGGGTTACCCAGAAATCCAGCATATTCTTAAAGGAATAATGCATATCTTATGACAAAAGTCTTTGTATATATGCGGATAAGGATCTGTCCATGGTGTAGATTCCATAGGTCATCGCAGTGATCTTATCCACACAGCATTGGCACATCCCAAGAAAGAGAAATCTTCATATCAGACGGGAATATCTCCCGACGGATGGGCGTTGATGTGAATCAATCACTGAATTGGAAGTGATCACAGTCCCACAAATACAAAAGAAATGTGGGACAAAAACAAAGCTTGAAGGCCTCTTTAAGTCTCAGCAGCATTCAAATCAATTCTTCCATGTCAAGGCCATGCTAAATCTTTCTCTCTCTCAGAAAATCTCGCCAGCATTGATTGGTTCATTGTTTCTGCAAATCCGGATATTTAGTGGCCCCTTCAAGGTAAAGCCTCGTTTGTCAACGATGTAGATCTCTGCAAATCTCTGTGGTGTCAAAAAAAAAAATGCTGGGAGCATCATTACTAAAATCATCCGTTTGCCTACATGAGGAGGGCAGGTTTGATACAACAGGCTTGATGGGACAAATATTGCACAAAAATTCTGTGCAGTAGGAATTACTGAACTAGCAAAGAAGACAACCCAGCATGTATGTCAACTGGTGGACAATGCACCGCAAGGGTTAAAGATTGATACCATGGGTTGTCCTGGTACATAGCTTAGAAGGTTTCCTATCTTTACATTTACCAAATGCACATCATGTATGATGTCTGCCCCTTAATCATTTACCTGGAGAAGGCCAATCAACAGATGCTGTTGCAAAAGGACTTTATGAGTTGAAGGAAAGTGTCTTTGTATAGTTTGGTTATGAATTGGCAAGTGGTTTCAGTCAGCTAGATGTAGAGTTTCTTCCTTTAGGAGCAGTTTCCCATAAATCACCAGACTAATTATTGAGAGGATAAAGTTCATGGGGTTCATGGGGTTGGCAATCGAAATTCGAGGAGAACTTCAGGGTCTGGATCATATTTTCACTTTTCTAGCATACTAAAGGAGCACTTGACTTCCAAACCACTTTCAGAAAGCAGAGGAAGTAGCATTAGCTTTTCAATACGTCAGTAACAAGTAAAGAGAAAGTGTATTTTTCTTTTAAAAGAAGACATGTGGAATTCTCTTTATATTTTCTTCATATCGCTGTCCATGCATGATGTCTCTTCATGTAGTAGTCTATTCATCCAGCAATAGCAGCTTATTGCCATTTTGTTTTGCTTACCAGAGATCAGTGACTAGCCTTCAATTACGTGCATGAATAGCTCTAAATTCATTTTGACAAGTGATCAATCTCCTCTCCCCCTTCTCAAGACAAAGCAAGCCAAAATATGCCGGACGTATCATGAACTTGCCCGATTTGATGCCCTCATCCAAGTGCTCCTTCCCAAGCGGTAAAAGCACGTCCTGAAAAATTTGATGATGATGCACGGTGGCGCAGTGTGATTCAGAAGGCTAGCATTTGTCAGCATTCCAAATATAACACCTCGCCTTCTGTGTGGGTAATACAATGCACCTGTGTTTTTAAAGACCAGGGGTCCATTTCGTGAAAGTCGTATGAGAGACTTTTTGCTCATACGACACACGTACGAGAGAATTCATGAAAAAGATTTTACATTTACTATATTTGCAAATGAAGAGGTCACAGATATTTTCACGAGATGTTGTTTTTCACAATTTTACACCAAGGCTATTGTGTGTGAAAGTGATTCAATGTTTGTCCGTTCACTCCACCACAATTGTGCATGGCGATATTTTCACATATTATTAAATTATAACAGCTTTTATACACACTTAATTAGAATGTACCTATTCGATTGGTCGATTGCCCATCACGTGACATTTAGTGAAAAGTTCCAGCGCACACTGTGGCTGTCAGCTGTGCAATTTGTTTGAGCAAAAATGGATAGCGCCTGGCTGACGTCACCCATTTCCATTGATTCCCGTGTTGAACTCACGATTGACTCGAAGTTTTTGTTCCATCGCACGGCTCTGATGTCACAATAAACAAACATTTGCCATGCACACTCAACAATTACATGCGTGCTTATAAGCGCGTACTTTTGTCACTCATTTTTGTAAACAACTTCAACTGATCGGCTTCGTGTATGTACGTACTACACGGTGACTGTGCGGCTACTCATTCATCTTTCATGGAAAATGGTGTCCATTTCTGTGCTAAATTCAAGAATCTGTATGGACTACATCTGTTGACGTTCAAAGTGTTGTATAAAACAAATAGTGTATGGCCTTTACTCATGCAATGGAACGAGATTTCGCACTCTGTGAAAGATGAGGCGCACTATTCAGCTCGGCTTCGCCTTGTTGAATAGAGCGCCTCTAACTTTCACCTCGTGCAAAATCTTGTACCATCGCACTCCTGACCATTCATTATTTGTATATCACCATATATCAGAATCGGAATAGCCTTCCAATTTCATGGTCTCCCCATGTTACCAATGCTTTACCCAACTTTGAAACATAATATCTAGAGCTCAACCCTATAATTTCCATTGACAACCTGTTCATGTATATAGTCAATGATGTTTAAAGTTTGTGGTTCTGAGGGGGTTAACCTAAGACAATGATCCTGGGTAAATGGGGAGGGGTGCGGGAAGAAAATAAAGATGGTTTAGTTCTTCCAATGACACATCCATTTACCTCTAATGAGCAGTGCCCTAGATATACAAGTAGCCCTGTTTCAAGGCTTAGTGTGCCTTTTTCTTCTTCTTAATCCAACTTTATACTCCCAACCCGTATTCATCACTCGTTTTCAAATCTTTCTATCATATTTATCTGATCTCATTTCTTTTTATCAATGAATCATGCTTTATCACATGATAAAAACAATGGTCTATTAACACAATTGTCACAGTTGCTGGTCAACAGTGACTTCCTTTCTTTCACAAACAGGATCTTAGCTTTTTCCTGAGATGAAAAACTCATTTTTCTCAATATTAAACTTTTTATCCTCTTTCACCACTCAAGGCTCAAGTTTCTCTTAGAACTCTAACTCTCTCTCCATCCATCTACTCCACTCTATTCGTTCCACTTCTAACCAGAACTGCACAAAAAGGATACACTTTTGTCATAATTCTCTAATATCATACAATTCTCTAATATCATACATCGACACTACAGCTCACAATCCCAAGATGCTCAACTTATTATACTACACGGCATTGCTATCTATATGCATATCAATGAAAGTTAAACAGAAGAGTTTTTCTTCTAATGAAAGCAAGCTGTGATTAGAAACCAAGCCTCAAATGGAGGCTAAGTTAGAAGGAAATGATACCCATATTCACCAGTGTCAGGACTTATTTTCATATTTCATGAGGAGGAAATGCCATAAAGTGATATCACTGAAATATGGCGGGGGGGGGGGGGGGGGGGCTGACTTCAAAGGAGGTTTGATGGTTAATGATGAAGTTGATCTGCTGACCCAATTAATTGTTCCCGATGCGTCTTCCTTTTCGTGACTAGATCGACATCAGAGCACAGGGGTGGCAGCGTGGTACACAGTTGGCTTTGAAAGTTTTTTTTATGCCACATGTCCATTTATTGAAACAATCAATAAGATATGGGTCCCACCTTTCATTAGGACCACTTTGTTTTTAGATATCTCAGCCATTTTAAAACAAATTTTCATCAAGTAAACCCTGAATTCCTCTTAGAATTGTATGCTGTTTCCTATTTCATAAGAGGTTTCTCATTATCTCACCAAAAAAGTAGTAAACATGAAGCCCCATCTAAACCAAAATTATACCATCCATTTTGATAAATTTTATAATTTTCTCGTCACTTGCATGCCACATTTTGAAATCAAATTCTATCACTCCTATCCTATTGTTTGATTTCACTCCACCTGAACCTTGAACATCAAGTGGCTTTCCATTTTAATGCAAACTTTTTCAATAGACTGGTTTGTTTTCCAGTACCATTTTTTTTTTCCTGGGCAGGAGTTTTTTTTTTTTTAAAATCAAAGTATAAAACCATAAAAAGTGTGCATGTACATTGTACATAGTGATAATTATCATATTCTTCAACAGCTTACATACACATGCACGCACACACAAACGTATACACAAAAAGTCCCGATATTTCCCAGAAGGAGGCTACCCTAGAGGCTAATTGTCATGATTCTTTGACATGGGAAGGTCACTTTCTTGGTCAGGAAGTTTTCAGAAGGATACCACAGATTCCCTTCCTGCTATTAAGGGGGATAAAACACAAAATAAAACAAAACAAAACAAAACAAAACAAAACAAAACAAAAACAAAACAACTAGCCCCACTGTTCCACTAAAACATGACATTAAAGGGATGGTACAATATTGGTGGAGATGAGAATTGGGCTTTAAACTTTTTGCAAAATACCAAGAAAACACTTATGATATAGTACAGAGCATACCATTTTAAGAGGAATTCAAAGTTTATTTGATGAAATGACTGAAACATCCAAAAACAGAGTAAAACAAAGACATCGTAATAAAGTGTGGGTCCCACACTTTATTAGAATCGCACTTTTTTGGATATCTCAGCCATTTCAAAACCGATTTTCATCAAATAAACATTGAATTCCTCATAGAATTACATGCGCTTTCATATTTCATAAGAGGTTTCTCATTATCTCACCAAAAAAATGTTCGAAACCTGAAATTAGGTCTCAACGGAAACCATACGATCCCTTTAAAGGCCACTCGTCAAAACTCTCCCAGTTGATTAACTCTTAACATGGCATGATGCAATCCTGGAGTTATTTGCAGAGTCACCCACTTGGCAATGTTTGTGGTTTCTAGCTGAGATCAAATCCAAAAATGAATGTCAATAGAGTAATGAAGTGATTATGATGTCACAGTCTTTTGTTATAGCTTAGGTCGGAACCAGGTGAGTGCATGAACACTTGGGCTAGGTGAGGTTGTCTAGAGCCAGTTTCCATGGTGATGAATAGCTATGACATCACACTTTGGTACTCAATATATGCTCTCGTGGATTTTAGTCACCCCAGTTTGGTATTGCTTTACTCTATCCCACACCTGTGATAAGAGTTTTTGGGAAGGCCAACTCACTCAACATTGCCTAACATTCTCTCATTTGTTTCTGATGTCCCATCAATGACTACTTGTCTGCAATTCTTTCAATACCACTCTGTTCACACCTATCAAATACGAGGAAACACTCTTCTGTACTTTTGTGCTGTTTTCTATATAGTAATATTTCCTACTCATTAGCCATGGTCACACTAGCAAAACATCACAAAGTTTAAGTTTGGGAAGTTTCAGATCACAAAGTTTTGCCAGTGTGCCCGCAACCCCCCCCCCCCCCCCAAAAAAAAAACTCTTGCGAAACTTCTATTGAAACTTCCTACTCAAACCTAGGAGAAAATCTAGGACCCCCGCAAACCATGTTGAACCATGTTTTGAGCCTTTTGTTGCTCATGTGACTGCTTGTATAGCAAAATTGTGTAAAGTCTCCTCGTTGCTGAATCTTATTCCAAATTTCAGTTCAAACTTCACTTTCTTTTTCTTGTCAAAAGAGAACACACAACATAATAACTGAAATTAAACATATAGTATATAAAAGTACAAAAAGTAAAAAACTTAGCATTGCACTCATTAAATATCTAAAAAAAACATACATACATACATGTACATACTTTTATATATTGCAAAAAAAAAATGGAGGGAATGGCCTCACAAAACTGATTAAAATATGTGCATCCCTCGAAATGAAAGGAAAGAAAAAAAAAACAAAGTGAAAAGTGGAAACTTCAAAGAGTGTGGATGAGAAAGAAGGAAGAATACAGAAAAGAAAAGAAAAGTGCAGAAAGAAAACAGGAGACGAGAGGAGGAGGAAATACCCAAGGAGAGCATTTCATGTCATAAAAGCAACACGTCGTCAATTAAGAAGACCATAATGAAGTCACGAGGTGAAATAACCTGTAATTATCACCCTTTGTACTGCAGTCCTCAGTGCATGAACTCTCTCTCTAAGACCTTCATTGCGCTAATTGCTTTGGAAACTTCAGACGATTTCTTCAGAAACCTCTCGTTACGGCGCTTTCCTGTTTTCTCGGCACGCGCAGCACGACGGCATGGAGATGTTTTTCAACATTAGTTAAGAATGTTGCAATACACACTGCCTCGGGTGGCTGGAGGGTGACGACAAAGTCCACCCCCACCACAAACACTCCCATGCCCAACTTGCGACGGTGAAATTGAATTTCGAATCCACCTGAACGTGACCCCGCCTCATGTAGCGGGGCGGTATAAACTGATGATTGACAATAATTTATGACACAAGACTGACACAAGCATCTTGAAGATGACTGCTCTTTTTCTTAATTATCTCACCCTCCCTTCACAAATTGGTGGTTTTGGCCTCTAATAATAATGATGATAATGATACACTGTTTCCCTATCAGGAAAATGGGAGTAAAAGATATGGACCTCTCTTCAGGCATTGTTAATATTGCCCACAGGCGTCTTTGCTACATACATTGTACTATGACGTGAGGTGTTTGGAAGGGGCCAGCAAACTTAATAATGCCCTGAAAAGCAGTCCATATCTGTTTTATATACCAAACAATAGAAAATGACATTTTGACACACCATATTGTGAAGAAATTGTTTTCAATACTGCCACAGATATCTGCATTGCAATCACACCTGACAAGGATCACCTCTCGCAAGATCGAAGCCAAGTGTTTGCAGTAGGTGTACATATCAATGTATGTCCTGCTATAAATCAAGATGACGGTTGAATAGCATGGGGTAGTTTAGCGCTATGGGCCAGTTCAATAACTATTTTTGAACAACTGAAAGCAATTGCTGATTTGTTTTTTTCCATTTGTAACCAATCAGCATTGAGGATTCATTAAGTGAAACTTGAAAAGAATCTTTCACTTAAATGTCCTTTCCAACACTGGATTTTTCAATGTCTGCATGTTCTATTTCTTTCATAACAACCGTTAACGACAAATGTGAGTTCGAACATTGATTTTGTTTCAATAACACAAGTATCAAAACATACAGTAGTTTTAGAATTAAATCTCTCTCTCCCTCTCTTTATTATCCTCTCTCCTTTTTTCTCTCTCTCTTTCTATCACAAACAATTCAAGCACGTACTTTGCGTAGACAGCAATGCATGGAAGCCATTATATGCTTTCAACATTATATCCTATGCATCACATCTGAAACTTCTACAGGAAAAAAAAAAACATGTCCGCAAACAATATTCCTTGCTTCTGTTTTTATCAATCCCAGTTTAGAGACTGCAATATTCTTACAAAGACGTGACCTCAAGTAATATCCCTCAATTTTCGTTTCATTTATTTTGATCCCGCAAGAGTTGACATCATGCATTCTTTTTCTGTATGATTACTCCTGGACTAACATTCTGCAGGCTATTTCTCCATCCTTATCTCTCTCTCTCTCTCTCTCTTTTCTTTTTGTTGCTGCAATTTGGTGTGCATGATAGCCGAAATCCTGTTGACATCGCAACGAGGGTATAATTAGATCACTCCAGCTTCCTGAAGATGCACGGCGGACATCCATAAAAGAAGACGGCACTACTGTCTGCGGAATTACCTCGGAATCCATCCCCTGGAAATTGCTCACGCAGAGCTGGTTTGCTCATTATTTTGGGCAAAATATAAGCTCAGGTATCTCTTCTCTTTTTCTCTCTCCGTTCCTTTCTCTCAATCAGTTGCTTTCCCTCTCATACCTTTAATATCTGCTTTACCTGTTGATATCTGGGGAGCATTTCATGAAGCGTTTTGTCGCATATCGTCGCTGGGGTGACAAGACCTCGTTTCTCAAAAATGTCCAAAAAAATTTTTTTAGCTTAATGGTCAAATAGTGGGTCAAGTGATGTCTTGGCCAAATCCTAACTGTCTTACTCCAAAAATGAAGCCACCATGACATGTCAAAGAGAAGGCTTTCCCATTCACTATAGTGCTTATTATAGTGTTTTTTCGCTCTCCTGAATATTTGACAAATTTGAGATACAAGGTTTTGTCACCCCAGCGACGATATTTTTTCTGACAAATTTGCTCTCACCAATCAGATGCAGGGATTTCAGTAGCTTTAACAGTGTATAAGAAAAAAAAAATCTCACAAAATGCTACATGAAGTGCCCTCCTGCTGGGGGGCATTTCATGAGGCATTTTGCCAGATATTTTGTCTGACAAACTGTTAAAAGCTACTGAAATCTTTGCATCTGATTGATTGAGAGCAAATTTGTCTGACAAAGTTGTCGGACAAATTGCTTCATGAAATGCCCCCTGAAGTATATATGGTTAGGGGACACACTGCGCCAATCATGTGACAGGAATGGAGCCCCTAGTCGGAGCGACAAACTGTTTTGTTCAATTGGGAGGGAGAATGTCACAAAGCAGTGAGCACTGTCAGTCAAGCCCCCTAATGTACACGCACGCACATGCATGTACTTGCAAAATTAATCACAATTAAATCCAAGCAAATTAACTGAAGTGATGTGTCATATGCATTTAGGGATTCAAAATCTATACATGATCCACAGACTTTTGTTTGTGATTTCTAACACATGGAAAAGGGTTTTGCCCTAAATGCATGTGTGGATTCCCCCAATGTACCACCGGTAGCTCAGATTACGGTACTTACAAAGTACATGTAGGCATCCTAACTATGATGTGAGGTTAACATTTTCTTCATGTTTGTTGGTTTTCTCTGCAAACTGCAAACCGCAACCGCAAACGCTTGCGCGACAGAGTACACGAGTTCAACGACAGAACACCCTTCCAGGCACGCAGAACCTCATTTTAGCTCTCGCCTGTTCTTGCCCTGCTCTGCCTTGTTTTGCCAGCCAGTCCGCTTGCCCGGCGTTAGAATAATACCGTGATCTATCTCTTCCGCTGACCGTCGCTTCGGCACTTCCCAGTGCTTATCTCCGCCTTTTCTCATCCTTCCTCGTCTTCTTGAATTCCTTGCAAACGATCTCGCCCAGTGGTATAAGGTTTCCATTAAAATCAACCACACTTGGCTTAACCTCTTGAACGCAACAAAAGGAACTTAAAGGTAAAACATAGTTCTGGTAAGGGTTTGAGAACCATTTCATATTTGCTTGCAATATATCATAAAGCCAAAAGGGTCTACCAAGAAACTTACCTGGCTGATGCGATATGCCAGGATGATGAGTAGTTTTGGAGTATTTTGAGATTAGAAGTACAGAATAATAAAAGTCGGTATACCGACTTTTATTCCATGCAGGATCCAGTCTAACTCAGACTCAGGGACAACTCAGTCCTATTTCAGACAATTTACACGCAGTTCGTGATCACCATATTCTATTCATAGACGCACCTTCATTTATCATGTGCACCAAAGAGGTTCTTTGATGCACACATTGTATCAACTCGGACCCTACGTAACTGCGACCAGTCAGAATGCGAAGTGCTACCATAGTAGAACACTGTACAATCCAGAGGGACAACTCGGCCGGGCCATCAAAGTGAGGCCGAATTGTCCCTGTGTCAGCCTGACCTGTTCTGAGATTGCAACTCCAGCAAACCTTTCTGGATAACATTTCACATTTTCGTCATTACCCAATGAATATCTTGTTATTACAGTGTTATTCCACACATTTCTTTAATAGGCATACTTGTATATTTTGGAGCGAAATTTGACAGTTCTTCAGGCGTACAAGAACTATGTTTTACCTTTAAGACTCGCTAGGAGGGAGCATTCTTTTGATATGTTCTGCAAGATTTCATAATACTTATCCTGCTTTTAAAATATACCACTTTATATATGAAGAGTTTGTTTGCAAAAACCGAAAAGTCCATTTTTGAAGATTTTGAATTATGGTCTCTGTCATAAAGTACAAAATAATACCCTTTAAATGATATATTGGTCATTACATATAAAGGTACATTTTTGAAGTTATGGTCAAAAGAAGCAAAAATTTTCTCATTATTCTCTTTATTTTTCTTGACCTTTTATCGCAAATATCTTCATTATTATATCTTCAATATTCTGCAACAAACTCTTCACATATCCTGTTTTGAAAATCACATATGTTTTGATGTATGAAATAATTATTACAATAATCATTAAAATGATGATATGGGAATAAAGGGAATGGCATTATGTTCTAAATTTCTTAAATATAAATAAAAAAATCATTACTTTAGTATATAGATTCACACTTCTAATTCCCTCATGATAACAAAAGTCATAATGGGTAGAATATGAAGACAACTTTAAAGCTTAAAAAAAAAATATGAGAGCAGTAGCACTGTCACCTCTTAAACCTTTCAGACAGGAACAAATCTATGGAACAATGAAAATTCATTAAAGCATTATTTGGAAATTGTAATATTCTACAACTTCTCTCATTTCGTGCAATGCCATCCATTTTCTTTCTTTTTTTAGGCTTCTCACATTCTGTTACGTCAGCTTGGGCATGTCATGACACTTCCTTGTAACGTACAATGTTGATTCATCTGATGCATTGTGACCCGCTACAACAAAAGGATCCAAAAGTCGGGAAGGACGATTTTCTGAAAAATACATCACATGACATTATTC
Source organism: Diadema setosum (assembly GCA_033980235.1). Classification (NCBI taxonomy): domain Eukaryota; kingdom Metazoa; phylum Echinodermata; class Echinoidea; order Diadematoida; family Diadematidae; genus Diadema; species Diadema setosum. The sequence continues at coordinate 33,845,667 of CM067074.1, forward strand.
CCTTACTCTTCTTCTTTAATCTCATATATAACACGACTCATAAAAGTACTCGGTTGCGGAGATACATATGATTTCATTAGCATGTGTCGAGTGCTTTAGGAAATCAGTGTTTCGAGAAAACCGCCTTCAAAGTTTTCCTTTTGACGCCATCATAATCAAGGAGAGGCGAGACAGTTTTCACCTCTTGACAATGGAAGGTATGCTCCTAGCAACCTCCGCGATGTTCATTGAAGCTTAGTGCCAGCGCCTACGCACGACCAATCAGTAACCAGGATGCTACGCACTGACCAATAAGATCACTCCCTCGTTGCTAGGGGCGGAGTCTGTCTGCGGCATTAAAATCCAGATCTTGGGACAAGTTTCTGTTCCATTAAAAGTCAGAAAATCATGGCCCAGAAAAACACTAATTTATTGCCTTTTCTTTGATCATTTAGCTTCAAAATTTTGGCACATGATAAACGATACATTAGACTAAAAAATTCTGCCAAAAACAGAAATCCGATAATTTCGACCGATTTTGATGATCTGACTTCAAACTCAATTTTCTAGGCTAAGCTGTCAGCCACTTTTGGATCCTTTTGTTGTGGTGGGTCATATATACCATTTTTTTTTTTAGGCTTCTCACATTCTGTTCCTTTGATTTAAAGTATATTGTAGAATAATGTTATGTCAGCTGAGACATGTCATGACATTTCCTTGTAACGCACAGTGTTGATTCATCTGATGCATATTACAATGTAGTTCAGTGATTCAGCGGTAAACCCAAATCCTATTCACCAGCTAACCTGCTAGCCGGTGACCGGAAACAAGGTTACTGGGCTACCAATTGCCATTCAAACTCTGACGTTGATTTCCCGCATGGTGTATTCACACCCCTACCATCTCCTTAACAACAAAGACAAACAAACAAAATGTCACAAAACAAAACACTTCAAATTCATAATGGAGATATTTTCCAAGCATAAAATTTAACAAAAAATTAAACAAAATGTGAGTTAGGGATAGAAACAACCAATGTAAAAATTCAAACCAGTAGAATCGATGCTGAGTATTGTTAAATATACAAAATGTGAATAATAGTTATAATAAGAATGTTTCCAGACTAAACCGTCTACAGTTATGGTTTAATGAGAAAAATAGTGATATCTCCTCATAATTTAGGCTTTATTGCAAAAATTTTATATGGTAGGTTGTTTTGTGATGCAACTAACCTACACATATGCATTGCATCAAAAGTGATATCTTGAACATATTTTAAATCACTGCTCCCAAAGGTAAACAGGACCTTTAATTGCATGTAAACTTTAAAGACGAGTTTGTGCCAGGGTTTACTGCCCTAGAGAGTGTAGCACTCCTCCTTGTTTTGTTGTCACTTATTTCTCACCTCAAGTGAGAAACTAGGGTGAAGGGGAAAGGTGGGATTACCCCACCCCCCCCCCCTCCACAAAAAATGAAGAAAAAGGTGAGAGAAAGGGAGGATGTCAAAAAAACACAAACTCATTCTGAAGTTTCAGGTTCTATTTAAGTGACGGGGTGTGGGGTGAGGGGGAAACAGAGTATCACAATTCTTTTGTGATCCTAAAGTCTGGGCCACACCACCCTTAACCTTTTACTTCTTCCCTCCTGACTGACTTTCTCTCGCCCCACGGACCGGAGTCCAGTCTGATCCCCGTTCCCCCTCCGAGCAATATCCCCAAACACTGAAACTAGACTCTTCTCACGTCTACTACTACCACCACGGCGGCTGCTGCGGACTACACCGCCACTACCGTATCCTGCCCACAAAACATTCTTGGCAAGGAAACTGACTTCGAACTACTATATGCTGAGAGGTGAATTTTCTTTGTTCAAATTGTAGTTTTTTGTTTTGTTTTGTTTTGTTTTTCAGAACTGCACTGACTCTCTGTTGTTAAAAAGCCACAAGTGAATTACAGTGTACTTGTGGTTCACACAAGTACAGAATAAAATTTTAGTTGTCATATTTTCCCTGACTTTGTGGCCACATGTGCTGTTCTTTTCATTTTGATTTTAAGCAAAGAGGTGAAATGGGGGCAAATATTACTACAATAAAAGGCAAAAATTAACTTTGAAGATATAAAGAAATCTGTTGTTTTCATAAGAATAATGAATATGAATACCTCAGAGGGTGCATTTATCAACTTTTCCATGTTTGAAAGGCATTTCTATAACCACTATTACAACTTGTTTGCAAACGCCTTTCGGATCACGTTTCTCAAGTTGCTACATTTATTAAGTCTGTCGTGAGTCAACTGGGAAGTAATGTCACTGCACAGCTCCACTGCACAGTTTGACCCAAGGAGCGGAGATGTGTAGTTGGCAGTGGTTGGCATGGGCAGGTCCAAGATACGTTCTGTATAAACATGCTTCAAATCGACTTCATTCATTGACTCTACAGAAATGCATTTCTGGCTGAAAAGCATTTGCAATCTTTTTTCGGTGTTTCAGAACCACATTTCTAAACCCAATATCAAAACAGCTTTGCATTTATCAACTGCCCAAAACTCCCTAAAAGTTATTCGGAAACCTGAATTCTGTGCCAGGGCAAAAATGATAAATGCACCAAGAGACTCTGCTCAGAGACAAGACAAGATTCAGGGGCAGAATCTATTCATTCATAATAGAAGAAAAGAGGATGGGATGGGGGGGGGGGGGGGTTGCAAGGTGAGGGTACAATAATGCAATAATCTAATACTTGTCCAAATTTACGTGGTGCTACAGGTCTTTTACCAGCCTAAAAACTTTAAACAAAAAAGGTTATAATAAGGCCATCATTAGACTCCATGAAAATAACCTCTGTGCTATTACACAGAGCAAGAAAGTTATTAGCAAATATGTCAAAACTTTTCTGATTGAAAAGAAAAACCCTCTAGCGCAGGACTATTTAAGTACCTCTTCGTTCAAAAAAAAAAGAAAAAGTAAAGACAATGGAAGATCTTGCAAGTTACTCCTTTCAATGATATGAATGTGACTCATTAGAAATTGACGAAAGTTGATGACATTGTACTGCGGAGAGATTTGGCAGAGGCTACATACAAGACAAGAACCATGATAGAGGGGGAAGCTTCCCCCCCTTTTTTTTTTACATTTCTCCTTTACAGGTTACAGAAACGTCTCTGCTCACTTTGAACACGAGGAAAAACCAGATGATAGATCCGGCAGAGAGGCGAGAATTAAATGACAAAGTTTCCGCCAGACTCGGCTTCCTCTGAGTGAAGGTGAGGTGGGGACCAGACCAGAACAAACCAAGAAACCAAGAACAGAAAAAACATTAACCCTCATGATCCCAGACAGCCTTCAGTTCAAACTGCCTTTGGTTTCCCCCCTCCCTTTTCTCTCCCTCCCCCCCCCCCCACCACCCCACCACCCTTATAAACAAAAAGAAAAAGTTAGCGTCCGTCAGGGGACTGGCAGTTCTGTGATAACAGGTGGTTGGTGCAGTGCATTGTGGGTCTGTGACAAATCATTTCCTTTTTGTCTCCCCCCCCCCAAAAAAAAAACAAAAAAAAAAAAAAAACAAATAGACAGACCAACAACAAAACAAAAAGAACAGAGGAAAAAATTACAATGAAACAAAGCAAAAATCAACAACAACAACAAAAACATAATTGTATCTCATTAGACAACTGTGTATGGGTGAATGTCTGTATTCGAACAGCACAAATATCTCATTCGTAAACCACGTTTGTGAAACAAGTTTTCTCATAGTGAATTCAGATGCTGGAAACAAGTCACTTTCCAATCGGCAGAACTGTGAGCAGCATTTTCTTGAACAGCAGTGTCGTAAGAAACCCTTGGCCTGCCCCATCTACAATGTTGTTCTTGATACACGTACAAACAAATTGAGTACGCATGAACACACAGTAATAATAAATCCATAGAACATACACTTACAGGGTGAACGTGTTTAAAGGATTATAGTAACAATGCTGTTAGAGCAAGTTGCATCATTAACAAAACATTTTCAAGGTCAAGCCTTTCATGTGACATATTATACCAGGTACTGTACACCCAGAATTAGCATGGTGTAGAGATGATGTAATTGAGTAAGAAAAAAGAAATGATTAGGCCACAAAGATGCACAATGTGATTTGTAAAATGAGTGGAATCAACGTGACACACCTTTCGTTACACCTAATGAAAGTGCCTTAATATTAGAATGAAACGTGTTTAAATGCTATATGTTTACATTCTGCCTCTTTTTTATTTTTGGTTCATATTAATTATTCTATTTAAACATCAAGTGGGACAATGGCCTTTTTATCTCGGAGAAGGTTATAAATGGATGACACTTTCTGATCATGGTATGCACTGTGGAGAAATCTTATGACCATAACTCTCCACTTCCTCCTCAAGTATCCTATTTTTATCCTAAAAACTGATCTTTGAGTCAGCAAAAGTGTAGTGCCCCCCGATATAGATGTGTGTCAGTGCTAGACTCTGGCAGGTGATCAATTAGAAAGACTTCATACTGCAACAATGCTGCTTCCTCCAGCTCAGTTCTTTGAAGTAGTAACCATAGCAACTCATTCAATTCATATCAGAAGATTCAACATTTGATGTACATCTACAGTTCTAATATTTCCCCATCAAAATTCACCTTGAAGAAACATGAAATGTGTTGATGATGATGATGATGATGATGATGATGATCTACAGCATTTGTATCGTGCCATATGATCTGTTTTAGAAACATTCAAAGGCGCAGACTCCTCCAAGAGTGTTAGCGATAAAGGGCTATGATCTCTCTTGGTATTATGTGGCCCATTATTCTGAGATTTAAAAAAAAAAATTCATGTAGACATTCATTTCAGGATACAAATATTTTGAATTTTTTGCTTCTATACATTTGATTTGTTTGTTTTTGTTTAGCATTTTATCTTCCTTCTTTTACATGATATTGCATTTGTAGAACTTCATTTCATCTAATCTTCATATTTAACATATATATAAATGACAAGTGAATTAATATATGAATATAGATAAAGAGAGAGAAAGAGAGAGAGAGAATATTCATGATTTATGAAATGGATAGACGATATCAGGCAACATTTTATCTCAGATAATGTACCACACTGATCAACTAAAATAATACAAGATTTATTGTGTTCCTGCCAATTTGGGCATCTCTTCATTAGTAGAACCCTACCTTTTATTATAACCTTTGACCTTTGCTGCTTTACATAATCATTCATGAGATCCATTGCATAAACTACGTTCAAAGATAAATCTACTACATACTAGTCTTGCATACATGGCAGACAAGTGGGCAGGGGGAGGGAGGAGGGTCAACTCATCCATGTGAAAATATTCTCAATCTCTATGGTAAAAACATACAAAGATGGTCAAGCTACTACAGTGTACCTCACCAGAAATGTTCACGTGCATTCTAATTTCACAAATTTTGCGAGACTCGGAGAGCCAAGATTCGCAAAATTCAAATGCGCACAGCAAAAGTTCTCGTCTACACTACATGCATTGAATGCTGGTGGCAATTTGCAAAAATGTCATGCCGGGAAAAGACCACGGGCTCCAATTTGCAAAAATTTCTTGCTTTCCATTATCTAATAACTAAGATCTTCAATCTAAGCTTTACTAAAATGTGCTTGTGAGACACACAAATCTTTGTCCTTACTACAAGTGCCATGTACCCCCATTGCTTCCTTCAGGATATGACCAATAGGATACAGTGTCACTTCATCTTGATAAACGCATCCATGGTCCTTCCTCGTATCTTGTCCATAGTAGTACCCTAAGTTGATTCCCCCCCCCCCCCCCCCGCCATGCTGTCAAGACTTACACTGGGACATATCTACAACAGCTGCCCAACAAGAAACCCTGTGTATGGTGTCTTCGACTAATGAGGACCCTGCGAGATATAACCATTCAGGTTAGACTCAGTCATCTTGACGATTCACTCATCGTTCTATTTTCATCTCGTCTTGTGTTGTCACTTGCTTTAGAAGAGAAAATAGTTTTTGTATCTTTTTAATACAAAACAAATAATGGCTACTGTATCATACGTAAGTTCACCCATTTTTGACTTAAATTGACAATCAAAATTTGTATTTTTTTCATGAAAAGTTATATTGTGAATATAAAACAAATAATGACCACTTTATCATCATGTAAGATTGTTGCATCGTTGACTTCAGATGATTCTCAACCTTTGGATTAAAGTGTGTCTTGATCCTATGTACATGTATTAGTCTTCTCTGTGAGCCTTGGTATGTCCATGGGGTGTCATCCCAGAGTTGTTTGACCCTCATAGCAGTCAATATTTCTTCCACAGCAGTCAATATTTCTTCCAAAGCAGTCAATATTTCTTATCTCTTCAATACAACATACCTTCCATGCATCAACATTTCACTTGCTTGCTTTGCATTGTACATTCAGCACATCCTACCATACGATACAAGTTCTTTCATGTTCTGCACATTTGCAAAATTGATCAAAATTAGTCATTTCTTAAGCTTATCTTTTTGGTTCTATTTCTTTTTTTTTTTTTAAGCCAGGTAAATTTTACCTGCAGGCAACATTTGTTTTGATTGCCATATGTCTGATATGTCTCTGTGAAGTGGTGGTGGTGATGGGGGGGGGGGGGGGGGGGGACAAAGGGAGTACAAAGGGAGTACCCTTAAAGATCTGATGGGAGGGAAGTATGGGGTGTTAGAAAGGGGGTGGGGTGGGGTTGATGTTCAGTTTACACTTTTAGAGCTTGAGGAATAGCTCCGGCATGGGGTACCAAGAGAGTCTGGGGTCCAGCCCTCCAGGACCCCTCTGCAGACCTTGTTTGGGTCTGGATGATAAACAAAAAAGGAAATCTTGCATCAGCCAGAGAAAGGATGCCAGCAAGTTGGAGAGAGGAAGCTGCAATCAGGCGTCTAACAGAGCGAAACCATTTGTTTCCCCTCAGAACACTGTGTGGCACCTATTAGGGTGGGGTGGGGGACAATCAAGTCATACCATGGAAGGCTACTGAGAAAGTGTGAAGTCTGTAATTACACTAAATACATTGTAGGGGCACACTGGGATGTTAGGATGTTAAACACATCCAAGGAAATTTCACTTAGATGGCAGGAGTGTAGCCATTTATATCACTTTACCTTCACTATAGATAATTCTGTTTAGGTACATTCTATCTTTAATCTGCTGTTTCTATTTTCCCCCTCAAATCTAAAACTGCATGGGCCTTTGTTTTCAAGCTCAATCAGCATGTCCACAAAAAAGAAGGGAAAAATCTCCCCCTCCAATTAACCTCTCAACTCCTGGGAACTTGGCGGGCCATGTGCAAAGTTTTTGAAGGTGTTCAAAATCTTGCAGGGAGTGGGTTAAAGCAACATACATTGCTTCTGACTTTGAACAGACTGAATGTTTTGAGAGCTGGTGTTCAGAAAGAGAAAAGACACATACAGTTGTATAACTTCACCAGTAGCAATATTCAGAGAAGGAGATAGCCCCATCTTGTATTACTTCATTTTTCCATGAAAATGTGGTTGTGGTAGTTTATTATGTTTTTTCAACTTTGTTTTTATTGCACAGTGGTTGCTGGAGTGCAATTTCAAACCTCATTGCTGTGGGATTAGAAATTACATGGAAAAGCTCTACAGAAATTTTCTTCAATTTCCTTTGTGAGGAAAAAACAACAGCACTTGGTCATTCAATATTTCCCATAAAGTCTGAAAGTGCCAAAGATTGCATTTTGCACTGAGTTATCTGTGAAGTCTTTACTCAGAGTTGTGTTCATGGAGATTTTTTTTTCTTTTTTCAAGTTGGTTACATCCACAGAAATTCTAAAGATCTAGGATACCATGCCAAGGACACCTAAATTTCCTCTCTCATATTTGAATGGAGGAGGAGAACAAAAATGACCTCATTAGTAAAACCACTCAGGTGTAGCAATATGTTTTTATAGTCCCACAGGGAATCCGTGGTGACACAGTAGAGATTATGGAGATTAGGCAATCTCTGTTCATTGACAATTAGTTTCGGGATATTTGTGGCAATCGGCAAAGAAAGCACTCCGGACCAGTGTGTGTGCCAATCAGCGAACTACGCACAGTAAGGGCTAACCCATGACTTGTAGAATACAGCCCCTTGCATCTGTCTTGTCACTTCTTTCAGTGGATGACATGAGAGATTGTATCTTCAAAGGGATCATATAGTTTTGGTTGAGATCTAACTTCAGGTTTCTAACATTTTTTTTTTGTGTGTGAGATAATGAGAAAAGCCTTATGAAATATGAAAGAGCATGTAATTCCAAGAGGGATTCAATGATTATTTCATGAAAATTGGTTTTGAAATGGCTGAGATATCCAAAAGAGATCAATCCTAATAAAAGGTGGGATCCATCTTTTATTAGGATTGCTTTGTTTTACATAGTTGAATAGGATATCTTAGCCATTCCAAACCAGATTCTCATCTAAACTGTAAATTCCTCTCAGAATGGTATGCTCTATATTATTTCATAAGTGGTTTCTTGGTATCTCACAGAAACTTAAAAGCCCAATCCTCACCTCCTCCAATAATATACCATCCCTTTAACTCTTTCAGGACTTTTATGACTTCAAATGCAACAGACACTATCTGCACTAATATTTCATATGCTAATGATTGAGTTTAAAAGCCTAGAATAAAGGGCTCTCTATTGGGCTGTAACACTCTTAACATCACATCACCCTTTCTGTCACTTTTTGACATGGTCAGTGAGTAAAGGAAGAGGAGGAGGTGCACTTCATTGAGAAGTCATGACCACACCCCTCCTCATGGTCCCTTTACCCCCCTTCCTGATACCAAAAGAGCCATCCTTGGTGGATAAGACTGTCCGTCTGCTCGTCATCTGTCCCTTCACGCCCTGATTCATCCAGATGACCTCCTGCCGAAACTCTCCAGACGTGTCTCGCTTCCTTTCTCACAAAGTTTTCCTCAACTTTCTTGTCAGAGCCCGGGTGCCTCTTCCACTCTTTCTACTCCTCTCTCTCTCCCTCCATATCCCATCTTTTCTTCACTACTCTCTGCCTTCCCTTCAGCGCTCCCCCAATAGCAGCTGCTCCCTTCCTCTCTCTCCCTTTCTATCTCTCATATTTATATGAGAAAGAATATATAAGAGAGAGAATATATGAGAGAGAATATATAAGAGAGAACATATAAGAGAGAATATATGAGAGAGAATATATAAGAGAGAACATATAAGAGAGAATATATTACAGAGAATATGAAAAAGAATATATGAGATAGAAATATATATAGTGCACTCCCATTGTAACGGGCACGATAATAACAAAATTCTTGTTACAATGAAGGGGGGGGGGGGTTGAGATTGCAAGAATGAGAGGTTTATAACCGCATAGTGATCTCAAACCTGACATAGAGACTGCAGAGGCATTAGTAAGTAATGGGGTTAGAACCACCTCAAGTGGAACATTACTCATCTAACTCTCTCCCTCTCCCATCGATGTATCACTTCCCTTTTCCCTCTTTCTCTCTTTTTACCAATCGCTGTTTAGATACCTTTCCCTTGCTCTTTTTCTCTATCTGTATATTTCTTTTCTTTTTCTCTTATCTATACCTTTTCCTTTCTCCTTTTCTCTATCCATATATTTTTCTCTTTTTCTCTGTCTATCTCTATCTTCTCTTTCTCTTTTTCTCTATCTCTATATCTTTCTATTTTTCTGACTATCTCTATCTCTTTCTCTTTTTTTCTATCTCTATATCTTTCTCTTTTTCTCTATCTCTATCTCTTTTTCTCTGACTTTCTCTATCTCTTTTTCTCTATATATACCTTCTCCTTTCTCTTTTTCTGTCTATCTATAACTCTTTCTCCTTTTCCTCTTACTGTTTATCTCTTTTCTTTTTCTCTGATCTCTACCTTTCCTTTTCTCTTTTTCTCTTGAATACTTTCTCTTACCATTACAACAGTAAGAAAAAACTCCACAGACAATGTACTGTCATATTAATAATGTTGTATGGTTTCACTTTTATAAAGAAGCTACATGAGATATTATTTTTTGTATAGTTCTTGTCCTTTGTGTGGCTCAAATGACCTAGTGCAGTCATGATCTCTGAATCAGAAATACATGCAGCAAGAAATTAAAATAAAAATGGGAGAGGTTACAAAAGGAGGTCACTACAGCTGGTCCAAGTATTCTTCATTTTCTTTCCTTTCTTGATTCAAAAGAAGAAAGAAAGAAAGAGCAAAAAAAAACAAAAAAAAAACAGAATGCGTTCACAGGAAGATGTGTGTAGATGAACACCTTTGCCGTAGTTTCCATCGCCATGATGCCGAGAGGATGGGAGCAGGTAGTGGTCGTCTGCTTCCCACCTGCTTGATGTGACGTAGCGCCCCTCAAGAGGACTGAATTTCCCCCCCCCCCTCTCTCTCCCCGCCTGTTCCCACCTGATCTAACCCCTGCAGAGATTTCACTGCCATGGCGATGGGGTCTCGGGGCCCCTCCTCTCTAGGGTTTGGCACGGGTCAAGTCGTTCACCACGAAAAGACTGCAAATTCGTCCCACCACTTTCTGCAGCTGAACCTTAAGCACGATCCTTGTCAGACCAGAAGATGGGCCCCAACTGATAGGAACCACCTCCGTCTCATCAATTCCCCTTTCAGTCTGCATGACAGGGATTTGACCTTGGCATTGTGTCGCTTCGGATCGCAGAAATTCTGTCAAATCTTGAAATGAACTTTGATTGCGAATCCCTCACACACCTTTGACTGATGTCTCCCTCTCTTATTGCGGGGTTTGACAGTCAAAATCAAAGATCATTGCTGTTCTGAAGAGTTCAACGAGGGGCGACAGTTCAAAAAACACAGGAAGGCACCAAACTCTGTCAGAACGACCTATGACCTTTGACCTGCCTTAGCCATAACTGTTAATGGCCTTTGTCTGCTCATGGTTCACCTCAGACAGAAAAAAAAGAATGGACAGTGTTCCACAAAAGCTTTTCACCGTGCAAAATGCATCTGTCAACTGCATCAGTTAATTTGATTGTGGAAGAAACTGTCATAGATTCCTACTGCGTATTAGATTCGACGATATGCTTTCTGACACGAGTTGACGCATCCTTGGAAATACTTTTGACAAAAGACACACACAAAAATACATCACAAAGTGAAAAGAATGGACAAGAAGTAGGTTAGCAAACTTCAGTCACCTGTATCCGTTCAAAACCTCTGTGCTACGACTCATGGCATAGATCTGTCACCTGTAAAACTTTCTGATCGCATTCAAACAGATGATGACATGGAGTATACGATATGAAATTACAACTCTCAATTCCACTTACATACGCTCATTTTTTTTTTTACCTTACCAGGACAGATTTCAAATGAGTTTAAAAACTTTTTGCACTTTTTTTGTTTAAATTCCCCACTGCCTTTGATGGTTCTCCTCCCTGTGAAAGGTTTCAAGCCACTGGGACTGGCTCACCAAACGTCTGCCACGCTTCAGCCGCTTATTTCTGACAACAGGTGCCCCTTTGAATCACGGATTAGCGCTAATCGTCTCATTGGATTCAATCAGCGCACTCCATGCCGGAAAGGGCTCACACACGACCCATCCGCTGAAGTGGCAGGACAGAGTCTAACTCTCCCTCTCTATATCCCTCCCTCACCCCATCTCTTTCTATCCCCCCCCCCCTTAAAGGTAGGGAATCCCATTTGCATGCCTTCAATGAAGAGTTGTATAAATACAGTGGTATGTTGAAGAGAGTATCATTTTAGAAACTCCCATAAAGTATTGAAAGTGGAAGGTAACATTTAGTACACTTTTATTGACCGTTAGATTTTGAATTGAATTTTTTTCGGGGCTCACCGTAAATTCCAGTACATTACTAGGCTACCTTTGCAGACCCATGCACTGCATGTGTGTCCATCATGTATATTTTGTGAAGAAAGTTCATCAAAACTTACAAACATTTCTATATACATTCTTGCCACACACTCCATATAATATTACATCAGCTCTTATACTTTTAGATTTGTGTTTATAGATAAAAAAAAATACAGAAGACTGCAACAAAAAGGCTTAAGTGTGGCTGACATACAGAACTACTGAGTAGTTGAGTTTTGTGCATTATTCAAATTGTAGATAACTGTTGACTTCCAAATTTCTCAGCAGTGGCCTAAACAAGTCCCCTGAGGTTCATATTTAATGTTTTGCTGCATTTTGGGAGGTTTGTAAAAGGTATCCCCTACCTTTAAAGGGATGGTATGGTTCTGGTTGAGATGGGGTATTCAGATTTTCACTTTTTGCAAGATAATAAGCCAGTTCGTAGTTCTACTTTGCGCATGAGCAGAAAAAGGTCATTTGTACCAAAATGCATGACGGTTTTTAAATTCACTAAGATATTAAGCATCTGTCATGTAATGATTATTCATGCAATGCTTGTAAATGGTACATGTACATTGTACTTGCCAATACATCCACCTGACAGTTAATAAGCTGGATTTGGCAATACGAATAAAAACATAATGTATTCAATACAAAACAACGAAACCCTCGAGGGGTGTTTGAAGGACCATTTTGGTCACCTGGTCTTGCTATGCAAGATTTTTTTTGTGTGTTTAACACCAATTCCATAAATTGTTACGCCAGGCAAGCTTACTGGTACACATTATGTTGCTTTGAAAACAATTGAAGTGAATAACCAACTGAGAAAAAAGCAAGGTCATTTGTACCAATACTCACATGAGCTAACTACGAACTGGCTTATTAGAAACCACTTATTGGAAATATAAAAGAACATACAATTCTTAGAGGAATTCAAAGTTTAATAGATGAAAGTTAGTTTTGAAATGGCTGAGATATCTATCACAACACGGTCTAATAAAAGGTGCGACCTACCTTTTATTAGGACCTCTTTGTTTTGCTTTATTTTTGGACATCTCATCTGTTTCACAACTGATTTTCATCAAATAAGCTTTATTCTTCTTCTTAGAATTGCCTGCTCTTTAATATTTCAAATGAGTGTTTTCTAATCATCTCGCAAAAAGTTAAAATCTAAATCCCGAATCTCAACCAAAATCATACCATCCCTTTAATATCTTTTCCCTTTCTCTCATACCCCTTTCATAAACTCAATAATGCGGATAATATCCGCAACATTTGGTCGTAAAATCGGAGAGGGGAAAGAATAATGCGCATTATTTCGACCCTTCTATTATCCGCATAATAGCAGCATCGGGACCAGATTTTGAGTTTATGAACGCAAACCCAAATAATGCGGATAATTGCCGGGGTGCGGTCAAACGTCACCTGTCTTTCCCGCAGAAGGGGGGTGTGCAGTCACCATGACGATTAGCCGCCTTTTTCAGGACGGGGGCTCGTAAAAATAATGCGGATTATTTTCAGAGTTTGTGAACGCATTTTTATTGAATTGTCCGCATTATTCTTATGCGGATAATAGGAGGATGAGTTTATGAAAGGGGTATTACTCTTTACCTGACTATCGTCGCTGGGGTGACAAAACCACGTATCTCAAAATTGTCAAATGTTCAGGAGAGCGAAAAAACATGGCGGCCAAAGCACTATAGTGAATGGGAAAGCCTTCTCTTTGACATGTCATGGTGGCTTCATTTTTGGAGTAAGAGAGTTAGGATTTGGCCAAGACATCACTTGACCCATTATTTGACCATTAAGCTAAAAAAAATTTTTTTGACATTTTTGAGATACGAGGTCTTGTCACCCCAGCGACGCTATGTTCTTCTTTTGTCTATCTCTTTTTTCTCTTTTCTTATCTGTCTGTATGGCTATTGTCAGGGATTCCAGTTAGAATGAAAGAGAAGGACTGAAATACACTTTCTTGACACTACTTTGAACATTAAAGGGATTGTACAGTTTTGGTTGAGACCTAATTTCAGGTTTCTAACATTTTTTGGTGAGATAATGAGAAACCTCTTATGAAATATGAAAGAGCATGTAATTCTATGACAAATTCAACATTTATTTGATGAAAATTGGTTTTCAAATGGCTGAGATATCCAAAAAAGAGCGATTCTAATAAAGTGTGGGACCCACACTTTATTACGATCACTTTGTTTTACTTTGTTTTTGGATGTTTCAGTCATTCCAAACCCGATTTTCATCAAATAAACTTTGAATTCCACTTAAAATGGTATGCTCTGTACTATATCATAAGTGCTTTCTTGATATCTCACAAAAAATTTAAAGCCCAATTCTCATCTCCACCAATACTGTACGATCCCTTTTTAAACGGCCTGAACTTTGATACTACCAGGGCCTGAATTTATAGTCTGGGTGCCAGAGGCTGAACCTTGTTTTAACGTCCACCCAATGTTTTTTTAATGGTTCTACCCTATTTCGGGGGTGCTGAATCCGAATCTGGATGATGCAACTCTTGCATCCTTGAGGATTTTGAGATATTCAAGATGGCCGCCAAAATGGCCGTTCGAACTGGAAATTCCCACGTATTTCCTTCTAAATGGTGAGATATTGAAAACAATTCATGGTTTTACCCTATTTCGAGGGTGCTGAATCCGAATCTGGATGATGCAACTCTTGCATCCTTGAGGGTTTTGAGATATTCAAGATGGCCACCAAAATGGCCGCCAAAGCCGAAAATTCCCACGTATTTCCTTCTAAATGGTGTGAAATTGAAAACAATTGATAATTCTATCCTATTTGGAAGGTGCTGAATCCGAATATGGATGATGCAACTCATGCATCCATGAAGTTTTTGAGATATTCAAGATGGCCGCCAAAATGGCCGCTAATTAAAACCGGAATTCCCTACGTATTTCCTTCTAAATGGTGAGATATGGAAAATAATTGATGGTTTTGCCCTATTTCGAGGGTGCTGAATCCGAAACTGGATGATGCAACTCTTGCATCCATGAAGTTTTTGAGATATTCAAGATGGCCGCCAAAATGGCCGCTAATTAAAACCGGAATTCCCTACGTATTTCCTTCTAAATGGTGAGATATGGAAAATAATTGATGGTTTTACCCTATTTCGAGGATGCTGAATCCGAATCTGAATGATGCAACTCTTGCTTCCTTGAGGATTTTGAGATATTCAACATGGCCGCCAAAATGGCCGCCAAAACCGAAAATTCCCTCGTATTTCCTTCTAAATGGCGAGAAATTGAAAACAATTGATGGTTTTGCCCTATTTCGAGGGTGCTGAATGAGAATCTGGATGATGCATATCCTGCATTGTTGAAGATTTTGAAATATTCAATATGGCCGCCAGAATGGCCACCCAAAACGGAAGTTCCCATATATTGAAAGCCATTGGTGGTTTTTATCTTATTTTGAGTGTGCTGAATCCGAAGCTCAGGATACAACTCTTGCATCCTTAAGGGTTTTGAGATGATAAAGATGGTCGCCAAAAATGACCGCCAAAAACGGAAATTCATATGTAGACCCCCTATTTCCTTCTAAATGGTGTAAAATATAAAACAGTTGGTGGTTTTACACTATTTTGAGTTTGCTGAATTTGAAGCTCCAGGATACAGCTCTTGCTTCCTTGAGGGTTTTGAGATAATAAAGATGGCCGCCAGAATGGCCCCTAAATGGCCGTTAAAAACGAAACTTCCCATGTAAGCCCTCTGTTTCCTTCTAAATGGTGTAAAATTGAAAACAATTGGCGGTTTTACTCTATTTCGAGGGTGCTGAGTCCGAACCTGGTTGATGCAACTTTCGTATTCTTTTTAAGGGTTTTTGAGATGTCCAAGATGACCGCCAATATAACTGTCAAAAATTGGAAAATTTTAGACCCTATTCAGCACCCTCGAAACTTGGTTGTTGAAATTCATCCATTCTTTAGGGTTTTTAGACGACCAAGATGACAGCCAAAGTAAGTGGCAGAATTCCAATGTTAATATATTTTTTCTTAATGGTAAAAGTTTTAAAATAAATTGATGGTCTTACCCTATTACGAGGGTGCTGAAGGTCTTTGAAGGTTTTGGGACATCTAAAATGTCCTGTATGAACGGAAACTCCTTAACATTTTCTTATACTTAAATTATTACCTTCCATGTTATCGTTTGTTTTTTTACTCATTTTTTTTTTTCGTGTTACCTGTGATATGACAGTCCCCTCGTGTGTGTTTGTAATATATTATATATACGTATACATATTATACATACACATATATAATGTTACATCATAATTGAAAAAAAAATTTGAAGCATAACTATAAAAATGTCCCACTCGTGTCTTCAACAATGTCATCAAGACCATCAATATAAGCCAAATAACCAATTTGAGTGTTCATGAATGAAGAGATTAAAACTGCTCATGGATTAAGACAGGTAATATTGGGTAATTTCAGTACACTTCTCTACATCACTATCACAATATGATATGTTTTCCATATTTCACCATTAAGAAGGAAATACGTGGGAAATTCCGGTCTTATTTGGCGGCCATTTTGGCGGCCATCTTGAATATCTCAAAAACTTCATGGATGCAAGAGTTGCATCATCCAGATTCGGATTCAGCACCCTCGAAATAGGGCAAAACCATCAATTGTTTTCCATATCTCACCATTTAGAAGGAAATACGTGGGAATTACCGTTTTTAATTGGCAGCCATTTTGGCGGCCATCTTGAATATCTCAAAAACTTCATGGATGCAAGAGTTGCATCATCCAGTTTCGGATTCAGCACCCTCGAAATAAGGTAAAACCATCAATTATTTTCAATTTCTCACCATTTAGAAGGAAATACATAGGAATTTCTGGTTTTAATTGGTGCGGCCATTTTGGCGGCCATCTTGAATATCTCAAAAACTTCATGGATGCATGAGTTGCATCATCCATATTCGGATTCAGCACCTTCCAAATAGGATAGAAATATCAATTATTTTCAATTTCACACCATTTAGAAGGAAATACGTAGGAATTTCCGGTTTTGGCGGCCATTTTGGCGGCCATCTTGAATATCTCAAAACCCTCAAGGATGCGAGAGTTGCATCATCCAGATTCGGATTCAGCACCCTCGAAATAGGGTAAAACCGTCAATTGTTTTCAATCTATCACAATTTAGAAGGACATATACGTGGGAATTTCCGGTTTCGGCGGCCATTTTGGCGGCCATCTTGAATATCTCAAAACCCTCAAGGATGCGAGAGTTGCATCATCCAGATTCGGATTCAGCACCCCCGAAATAGGGTAAAACCATCAAAAAACATTGGGTGGACGGTAAAACAAGGTTAGGCCCAAAAAGTCGCTTTGGCACCCAGACTATTAGGCTTTTGCCTGAAAACTGACATCCCTCTATTTTTCTCTTTCTAGAATGTTTCCCTTTCAATCTTTCATTTTCTGTTCATCTACCTGTCTTTCTGTCTCACTTTCTCTCTTTTGTTTTGTATTTTCTTCCTCTTTTTCTCCTCCTCATCTTTTTATTTCTGTCATTGGTGCTCATCTCTCTCTCTCCCTTTCTCTATTTTTTCTCTTTATATCTTTCTTTTTCTATCCATCTACCTGCATATTTGTTTTCTATTTTCTATTCTCTTCGTATCTTACCCCCCCCCCCCTCTCTCTCTCACACCCTCTTTTTCTCTTCCTTCTATACTTGGCTTGTCCAGGTCCCACCACCAGTTGTCCATGCCTGGCCAGCAACGGTCAGGAAGTTGGACGGTATTAGTCATTATTTCATCAACGGGGCGCATTTGACAGGCGAGTTAAATTCCTTGGCTCTGTCAGGCACAGGGAGGGAGACGGGAACGAGGAACAGGAAAAACACCTGCCAATCAACTTGGCAGTGCGCTCGTCTGGGTTTCCAAAATGACACAATATTTGGCCCGTTACGGCATGAGCTGCCGGACAGTGGCAATTACATAAATCTGCCAGGAAGTGAGCGAGGATCAGACAATAAAGATACTGTGTTTTGTGAAGACTTAACCTGGAATAATACCAAACAAGAAATTTCAATGATAATAATAAAAAGAAAAACCAGAAGCCTCTCCTATCAGAGATTATGACTTGTCAAATTTACGGGAAGCTGAACTATGGCATAGCTGTCAAGCAAAACTGGACAATGGCAGCACCACCTCACAAAACTGGACACTCAAAATGCAATGGTCAAAACAGTAACAAAGGCACACACACACAAAAAAAAAAATCCCTTTTTTCCCTCTTCTTTCAGAATTGTATTTCCAGGTCACAACTCCAGGTATGGATTTCATCTTGATGAAAGGATGCTATGCTATATATATCATGCTGTGGATCACATCCCACAAGATTTGAATTTTCTCTTGGATACAAAAGACCACATAAATGGGTCTAATCACTTTACAAGTCAGAAACATCGCAAGAATGAGGTATGAAGAAGAAGGAGAAGAAGAAAAAATGGAGGACAAACTGATAAACAATCAAGACAAAGCAACAACTATAGAGCACTTCAATGAAATGATAAAAAGGTATTAGAGGGGAAAAGAAATATACAAAGAAATAATGAAGAAGACAAGAAATACAGTGAAAGATATATGAGTCAATTTCAGGGGTGAAAACTCTCCACCATATGACACATGAACATTGTGGGAATCAAAGATTGAAAAAAAAAATGGGATAAACAAGGAATTCGGAAATCGGCTCACCAGAATGGAGTCGGGTGTCTGCGCTCTCATGCTGACTTTAGTTCGGTCTTTGATACTCGGCACTTCGATCGGCTCCGTGCTCGTAAAACTCAGAATCCTGACACCTGCACGGTTGGAGGACAAATCAAAACATGTTTTTCATTGTTAGAACTTGGTTATCTAATTGGAGAAAAACCGGGAGAGCAGACAATGTGCTGGCATCAAGATATGTGCACCACGCAGACAAAGTATGACATACAATTGATCAGAATGACGAAATTCCAACAATAGCGCCTTCGCGAAGGGCGGGGCATATTAATCTGCAGGTGGAATCTTTTGAAATTTACCTCAGACAGAGAGAGAAAGGAAGAAAGGAGGCAAAAATAACATTCTTTGGTGCCCTGAGGTTTCCCTTTCATGTATATACACCCGAGGGAAAGTCTTGAATCTGCTATTTTTATGCACTTCCATCACTGCAGGCGATATAAAAAGGGCAGAATGAACATATGTATAAACATGGGCTAAACATATTCATGCATAACAAAGCATGAGCAATTTCACAAGTAGGAAACTGATACTGAAGATGAAAACATTAACAACAGATATTGACAGTGTGGTAATGACTAATAATAACAGTTACAAACATTTTGAAGAGAATCCCCTCTAAAGAAGACTCTTCTTTTGATGGGGAGCACTCCATTGACCCCATCGTAGTCACATGATAGCAAATGTATGGAAGACCAAATCATAATTGTCCTTGAATTTGTGCATGTGATGGTATACGAGTAGATCCAACCTCTTTCAAAGGCCTTGCATACAATTCTGAAGAAAATTTATATTTGACCAAGCAATGAATTAGTGGCACATTGAAACATATTAAAAGATGTTTACAATACATCAATGCAAAGATAGTGTTTTTAATAAAAACATTAATGCCAAGATAATCATGGTTTAAATTTTTGACTAAAGTCAAATGGACATATCACAGCCAAGGAACCAAAACAGTTATCTTTTAAATACTTATTGTATTCAGAGAAGTATAAACAATATTTATACATTTTTATTTTTGCTGTAGTTTGCAATGTTATTCGCATTTTTTTTGTCACTAACCTCAAACAAAAAGTGAATTCAATGGGTGCAATTATTATGTACAAGTTGTGGGAATTCTAAGACAATTAACCCCTGGGCAATTACCACAGACCTTTCCCCTGACCCTAACCCTAATCCAAACCCAAACCCACACTCTAACCCTAACCCTGCACCCAATCTTTACTTTATCAAACTCTATCACTACAACACTTGAAGAGTTTGTATGCAAAAACCGATAAGTCCATATTTGCCAAATGGAGATATTTGCGATTAAAGGTCAAGAAAAATAAAGAGAATAATAAGAAAATTTTTGCTTCTTTTGACCATAACTTAAGAAATATATCTGTATATGTAGTGACCAATATATCATTTAAAAGGTATTATTTTGTACTTTATGACAGAGATCGTACTTCAAAATCTTCAAAATTGGACTTATCGGTTTTTGCAAACAAACCCTTCACTTGTTACTCACTAACTAGTTCTTAGCCAGGAGGGGGGGGGGGGATTGTCCTGATACGGATGTGGGTTGTCCAGGTGTTGAGGGTTATTTGTCTTGGACTCTGTGGTGACTATAATCACTACTCCTGAAATATGTACAATAAGATGAATTCAAGAGATGAAATAATTGTTTGAGCATAAACTGATGTTAAAAAAAAAGAAGAAAAAGAAAGGATGATTAACAGTGAGCTCACTTAAGACCAGTGCCAGTTTCACATGACATCATAATTACACCATTCTCTCTCCCTCTCACTACTCTTAATGTGTTTACCGTAAACTTGTTGCATGTCCATCAACACTGTAGGATTGAATCTTCACATCCTGGTTCACTTTAAAATCCTCAAAGTAAGCTCACGGAGCGCTAACGCGTAGAGCATGTTACTCACAAGAAAGGTGTGTTCAATAGAGATAATGAGAAAAACAAAGAGAGAGAGGGTGTGTGTGTGTGTGTGTGTGTGTGTGTCTGTGTGTCTGTGATTAGACAAGAGCGAGGGAGAGAAGGACAGACAAGGAGAGCAGGAGCGAGGAAATGAGAAGGATAAGGAGAAAGAGAAACAGCACTGTGCAATATGACACTTGATAAAAGGGAATTACCTGGGAAATGGAAGATTGTGTGAATGACGGATTACTTGGTGTAATGCTTCTTTTGTTACCAAAACCATGTTGTTGAGAGAAGAAGTACAAGGGTGAGAGAGGGAGAGAGAGAGAATATAGATGACAGAGAAGAGAAGGGGATAAAATTACAAAAGTGAGAGAGTCAGTGATAGATACCCTTGTCTTGTTATTCACCAGAAAAAGTGAAGAAAAATGAGAAAGAGAGAAAGTTAAAGGGGGGTGGGGTTGGAAGGAGAAGAGCAGAAGGAATGACAGACAAGAGAACTTTGGGGGGAACTAGGTTAGGTGTTGACGACAGGAGTTTCATCGGTGTGACTCATTCTCACTTGATTCCGCTCAAGAAAAACATTCTTTGCTATTCTTTTTTTTTTTCCCCATCCATCTCATTTTCTTTCTTTCTCCTAGTCAGGGGGAGTCACTGCGCACAAACGTCATCCCAAGAGAGTCGGGAAGGGGGACTTGGCCCAGCTTTTGGGTAGGCGGAGGGGTGAGACATGGGGGCGGTTTGTTTGGATGGAGCCAATTTTAGCTCTAGGTCTACTACTAGCATGCCCCCCTCTCCATTATTCACTCTTTAACCCCCCTCTCATCTCACAACCCCTTTTCTCCTCCTACCATTACAATTACGATATGAGGGAGAATCCTAATTTTGATACAGAATTCATATCATCAAAGAGATAACATGATGACATATCGATATTCTTAATTGCAATGTATTTGTTAACGAGGTTTTCTTTTCAACACCTTTCCAATGTTTTCAAATGGCAAAACTGTTAAGGAAATCTGGTCTTTAGACCCTCTGTGTTGCTATGGAAATAAGAAGAGATTTCACTTTGAGCACTGGTCTACCCCTTACGCCTTTGAGGAGGAGCTGATTTTGCTAAAACAAGCATTTCCCACAGACACCTACATGAGTAGGCTGTTATACTCGGGACAAGTATTCAATGGGTTAGTATGCCATGTTTGCTGATTGGCAGGTCTGTTGGAGCACCACATTCCATTGGCACAGATATTTGCAAACTAACTGCCAAATAATTTAGATTAAATAATCTTCTCAATCTGCACTGTGTGTCACCATGGCCATCCTGTTGGTGTGAGGCACATTACTACACCTGAGTGGGCCTGCCAAGTATACAGCTAAGTCAAGTTTGGATGGATTATGGAATGCTGATAGAAATGTCTAGCAGGTTAAGCTATGTGCTTGGGCTCATCAAGAGTTTAAGGTACTATTTAACATTGGGAGCAGCGATTTAGAAATTGTTATCACGTTTGATGCATAAGTGTATGTCAGTTGTATCACAAAACATCCTACCATATCAAAAAATTCACAATAAAGCCTGAAATATCAGGATATATCACTATTTTTCTTAATAACCATAACTGTAGATAGTTTATTCAAGAAACAATTCTATTATTTAAGATACTTCTTTTGGTGTATCATGTTATTGAGGGAACAGCTCCTGATTACAATGTTTGTTTGTTTCGTCAATACCAACCTTCACGAACTCTTCGATCCTCAACTTCAGGTCTCTTACATATTCCGTTTTCTAGGAAATCTTGGGGGGAACGAGCTTTCGCTCACGCTGGACCAACACTGTGGAATTCACTTCCTCATGAGCTGAAAGACTCAAGCTCTATAACATCTTTCAGGAGTAATTTAAAATCATATCTGTTTAGCAGTGCATTTTGAAGACCAGTGTCTTTTGAAGACAGACTTTCATGTCTTTTTTTTTTCTGCTTCTTCATCTTCTTCTATTACTGTGATGTACTTGTATTTTCAATCTGTTTGCTTTGATGTACAGTTGTAAAGCGCCTTGAGCATTTAATCAAAGTGGAGAACGGCGCTATAGAAATTGTATGTATTATTATTATTATTATTATTATTATTATTATTATTATATCTATTGCTCATATTTTGTATATTTAACAACACTTATCATTGATTATATACTAATTAACATTTTGACATGGGTTGTTTTCTATCCTTAATTCACAATCAAGAACTATTTTGAAGCACTAAAGCTGGGTTTCTATTTCATCTGCAAATGGCAAATAATACCTTTAAAGGGAAACTGCACGAGGAGTTCACATCTATAGCTGATAGCAAACAGAGAACTCGGGTGGGGGGAAGGGGGAGGGGGTAGGGGCAATTGGCAGTCTAAAGTCAACAATTCTTGTGACACCTGTAGATGTATAGGCTGTAATCACTGTTGGTACGTCATAAGGATAACTGGCATGGTATAACAAATACTTTTTTTTTTGTATTGAACACACACATGCACATTGCACATAATTCTACGAGTACAACTCTATAGCATGGGGAAAAGATACTTGTGTGTTTTAAATCAAGGCAGAAGTTTCTGATTCAGCAAGCATTTTTGGTCAGTTACTGATGCATTCAGATCTGATACATCTGACCCTGGTGTAGTATGAAGTACTTGAAGAGTTTGTTTGCAAAAACCGATAAGTCCATTTTTGAAGATTTTGAAGTACGTTCTCTGTCATAAAGTGCAAAATAATACCTTTTAAATGATATATTGGTCACTACATATAAAGGCACATTTTTTAAGTTATGGCCAATAGAAGCACATTTTTTTCTTTTTATTCTCTTTATTTTTCTTGACCTTTAATCGCAAATATCTCCACTTGGCAAATATGGACTTATCGGTTTTTGCAAACAAACTCTTCACTTTTTCATCCCTTCCTATGTGTGCCAATTGATAGATACACTGTATCTCTTGGCAAGCACTGGATAACAGAGCAGCTCAGATGTCCTGGACTAAATTTGGAATGCTGAGTTTATGGAATCCTTTTACGATTGATTCTGAATTCTTTTACAGTGACTTTTCTGCATAAATGATAAAAATCCTGACAAGTTCATTACTTTATCTAGCATACTCATCAGGGGATGAGAAAGATGCTTATTTTATTGCTGGGCAGATTATGATACAGACACACCAAACATAAATACATGAATCTTTACCATATAAACAGCCAGGATCTAAACTCCCATGTTTCATTGTGTCCTCTCATATAGTGAAAATACTGGAGCTGCACCTGCAAAAAGTGACTCATTCCAAATTCAAATATCTGGGAAAGTTTTTAGAAGAAACAAACAGGGTTAAATGAACTTGGCATGCCAGTAACTTCTAGACCCAAATTCAACCTCAAAAAAAAAAAAAAGAAGTCAATTCTTTACAAGAGAGAAAGGTTATTCAGCGGACACAATTTTGCTTGATTTTATTTCGCCTGCCTTTTTTACAGCCTTTGCCTCAAGTACATTATGACAGCAGTCACCATTGCGGCACAGACCCAAGGGGTCCCTGCCTAGCAGTCACCTCTGCCTGAACTCTGGGGGAGGGAGGGAGTGGGGGATTGGCTACTGTGGACCTGGTGGGGAGAAAAAAAGAAGGGTGTCAATGCCCACATATAGATTGAACACATCCCAGAAGTCAGCGTCGGGTAGCACTTGCCTCACTGCAGTTGCGCTTTTCAGAGCATCTACAATGCCAGTTCCTCACTGACGGGTGCTGAATTTTGATAGGTACAATCTTTCCCTTCTGTTCTTCATTGAATATTCCTCTTTTCCTCACCAAACCCTACAATCAATAACTGATCCTAAAACTACCTGACATGACTAGAAAATAAATTTTAAGTCACCCTAGTACTGAATTACAAAAAAAAAAGAAAAAAAAAAATGTATGTCACTTTCCCCCCTTTTTGAATACTCCCAAAATAATCATGGCTGTTGTCTTTGAGTGAGATCAGCTGTTTTCCATAGTGGTAACCTTACCGGTTGGCTGCAAGCTAGTTTATTTTCATATTTTTGCCTCTAAAGTTTATTCATGACCTGTCCACAGCAATAGATATGTCATTCTGGAGCCAGACTATCGATCCTGATGTGTTACCAGCAGTTCCATGATATTTGTTCCCGCAACAATTGCTCCCATGAAATATCTGCACGCTAAGCCAAACATAAAACCTACTCACAAACATAACCCTAACCCTAATCCTAATCCTCACATCAAACTAAACCTAAAACCCCATCACAACCCTAACGCAAAGTCCCAAGAGAAAATAAGAGTGGTGCAAATTGCTGCCGGTGAAATTGTTGCCGATGCAAACTGGTGCAGGAGCGAATGTCATGTCACCTTTACCAGTACCATCCCAGTGTGTTATATGTCCCTCATACAGGGGAGAAGGGGAGAAAGGGGGGGGGGGGGGGATAGTCTGCACCCAAGGCTCACATTCAGCAAATTTAGACAGGCCCTTAAGGGGAAAAGACAGCTAACGTGGATCAACAAGGAAATTGTGCTGGCATCTCAAGGCTAGTTCATCATTTCACAAAGAACATTAAAGCAGCATACAGGAACTTGCAGCTGCCATGGGGATATGTGTACCTGTGCAAAGACCAATCACAAATGCCTACTTAAGACGTTGCCATGGTAGCCATGACAGTTGTACCTCCAGGTGATACAAGTCTCCTTTAAATACTAAATGGGGATCTTTTCAGACTCTGCAGTAAGTATGCCTCTCACAGTATAGGCCTACACTGCACAGGCTAAAACATGCAAAATGAATACCCCAGTCTGCAAAAATGTGATTTTGTGACAGGATGGGGAACATACACTGTATACACACAAAATCAACTTTCACCATATAGCCCCAAAGCCCTTTAGTATGACATCGCATTTACCATATTGCTATACACACAGTTACAAGAGAGTAACAAATGTTTAAAGGGATCGTACAGTTTTGGTTGAGACCTAATTTCAAGTTTCTAACTTTTTTTGGTGAGATAATGAGAAACCTCTAATGAAATATGAAAGAGCATGTAATTCTACGAGGAATTCAACGTTTATTTCATAAAAATTGGGTTTAAAATGGCTGAGATATCCAAAAAAGAGTGATTCTTATAAAGTGTGGGACCCACACTTTATTACGATCGTTTTGTTTTACTTTGTTTTTGGATGTTTCAGTCATTCCAAAACCCGATTTTCATCAAATAAACTTTGAATTCCTTTTGAAATGGTATGCTCTGTACCTTATCATAAGTGTTTTCTTGGTATCTCGCAAAAAGTTAAAAGCCCAATTTTCATCTCCACCAATACTGTACTGTCCCTTTAAAGGCCCAAACTGAGTTTTATCACTTTGTTTCACATATAAAGTACATGTAACAGAAATTAATGCTAAAGGACCGCTAGATGAAACTCAAAGGATCTGATTAATTCCTAGTTTTCTTGTTTTCCCTCTCTCCAACATTCTATTCCAACACCACAATCACTTCAAGCATCAGCTTATAATGTGCTGCCTTCTGCATATTTACCTTCATAAATATTCCTAACCAAATTTGCTAGTTCTGCTTGCTTTGTGCTCTGCTGTCAGTAATGTTGAAATTCTGTACTGGAATGCTGAAAAATGTAAAGAAATTAAAACAAACATATATCGCATCATCACAAGACTGGAAGTTGGAACATTTGTGACCCGCTTCAACAAAAAGGTCCTAAAGTCGCACACTGTCGAAGCCATGAAAATTGAGTTTGAAGTCAGAGCATTAAAATTGGTCAAAACTTACGATTTTCTGATTTTGATATATTATTGGAGTCTAACATGTCTTCTATTATCTGTCAAAATTTTGAAGCAAAATGATCAAAGGAAATATTAAAAAATTGCGTTTTTCTGAGCCATGTTTTTCGGCATTTCAATGAAGCAGAAACTGGTTCGAAAATTTGGATTGAGCGCCACAGATAGGTTCCGCCCCTAACAACGACCAGAGTGATCTCATTGGTCAGTGTGCTGCTTGCTGCTAACCGAAGCGTGAAGCTCGCACACTGCCCAGTCGACTGGTGCACGTGCGGGCGGGGTGCGCTATGCTCAGCCGCTTCTCACATCCTGGTCACTGATTGGTTGATGAGGAGACCGCCGATGCTGATGTGCTTGAATGAACTCTTCGGGGGTTGCTAGGGCTTACCTTCTATTGTCCAGAGGTGAAAACTGACTTGCGTGTCCCTTGATCGTGATTGCGTCGAAAGGAAGACTTTTAGGGCGCTTTTCTCGAAACAGTGCTTTTCCAGACGTCTCGACATGCTCTCTTTTAAACATCAATATCTCCGCAGCCGATTATTTTTATAAAATGTTTTATATAGCAATTTAAAGCAGAAAGATTAGGGGATTGTATCATGCAATTTTCAAATAATCGACCTCGCCCGACTTTAGGATCATTTTGTTGTAGCGGGTCACATATATCCTCTCCCATCAGTCAACACTCATGATGATACACGATGATCAAAATGGCACTCTTTAAGGAGGGGAGGGGGCAACCTGGGGATTTTGTGTTCCTCACCTGTGTCTAGGTCTGCCACACCCGACGATACCTCTCTGTGGTTTTTCACGATGCTCTCCCGTTCGGTGTGGCGGGGGTCCGGTAACGTCCGGCTCTTCCTACGCTTGCTGCCTTTCCTTCCCCACGGGTAGCCATCGACTGAACTCACAGACGACCGCTGCAAAGATAAAAAGGACAAACAAGATGGCTTTTTTCAGATTATTCTTGGATTTAAATTCATATCCTTTGACGAACCTTTTTTGTGGGGCCTTTTTTGATCCACCCTTTTGCTTGTCATTCTCAAGTCCTCATCTTGTTTTCACTATCAATTTTGCAGATTTTCTGCAGTCATGACTATCCTGGCTGCATACTTCTTGCTTACTGGGCCCCGTTTTATCAGCAAATAAAATTGATTTTAAATTTCCTTACCACAAAGGCTGCCATAGACTATGGTTGAAATCAACTAAGGTACCGTAAAACGAGGAATGTTTGTGTGCATTTTAATTTCGCGAATTTCGCGAGCGCCAAGATTCGCGAAATTAAAATGCATGTGAAAGTTCTTGTCTACACTATATGCAGTGAATGCCAGTGGCAGTTCGCGAAAATTTCATGCCGTAAAAAAGGCCATCGGCTCCAATTCGCAAAAAATTCATACCACGAATATATATCATGTTTTACAGTATATAATCAATTTCAACTCTTCATACAACAGGGCCCTGGACTCATCAATATTAACCCCTTGAAGACTAGTCCCGAGTATTCTCAGGCTGCGTAGAGGGGAAATGTGTGTTATAGGAAAATCAGCCTGTCTTCAATGAGTTAAGTAGTACACCACTGTGTGTTGTAATTCTTGTTAATTATTGTGGTAGAAGTAGTGGTACATAGTAATAGAAGAATAAGAAGTTATTATGGTGGCAGACATTATAGCACTTCTAGTTAAAGTAACAGAAATAGCATTAGGGTGGAAAAATACATCATAATCTTTTGAAATGTTGATTGATGTCTAATGGTGTAATGAAAGCTATGGTATGGTGAGTGTATGTTTCATGCCCAAATGAGTGTGTGTTTGTGTGTGTATGTGTTGGTATGTGTGTGAGCACGGGTGTTTGTTATGCATGCCTACGCCTAGGCGTGCTTCAATAACATCACTTCACGCTAAGAAAAGAATAAGATTTTCTACAGACAGTCTGAAGATGAGGCTACAGCTTTTCTCTGAGGTAGAGAAGAAGAAAAAAAGAGAATGATGTGGAAATGAGGGGCTCTCCAAAGTAAATCGTCCTCCACTAATTGTCGTGGGGCCCCCTCGGGAGGGCAACGATGGACAGCAGTGGATTCGTCTGTCAGCGGCAGGAATTAGATCGGTATTGAGACGTGCGAAGTCCTGATGCAATCTTTGCAGTCATTTCGCCAGCTTGTCACAGGGGGGCAAATGACTATGCTAGAGGCTACCAGGAAAAAAAAAACAGGATTGAACAAAACCAGCCCCCCCCCCCCAAAAAAAAGACAGACACACAATTATGAACAGCAAAGGAAAGCAAAAGAATGCCTCCAGCATAAACAAACATAATAACAAATTCTTTCAAGGAATAAATGGTCAGACTAAACACTATTGTACAGCTGTAGTTGTTGAATCTCTCTCAACAACAGAAGAGGGATGTGTATAGTTCCACAACCACAAAATGATTTATGTTACTCCAAAGGAGCATCAACCAATCCTTTCCCAATGTTGCCCTACTGTAAACCAGGAAATGCTGGGGGTACAATAATTTTCACATATTTCGTGCTACTTACGTTAGCGTGAATTTTGAAACCCATGAAAATATCTTCACAATTTTCTCTGCACATTTTGAATGAACGGACAATTGTGCAGTGCGAGTTTAGGAATACGTCTGTTGAGGCTTATAGCGTGACAAATTAATCATGTGAAAATATCAATGTTTAGAGTATATCATGTCCTTCTTCATGTTCTTCTGAGACTGCAAACTACCTTCTCAACCTGGTGAAGGTATAACACCAGTGGTTCTGTGTATTCCTTCCAAGTGTAATGCATTACACTATCGGTACAAATGTTAATCATCCTGCTATTATGTGTTCTGAGATTGCAAAGTACCTTCTCAACCCGTGGCTCTGTGTACTCCTTCCAAGTGTATCACACTGCACCAGTGGTATCAGTGTTGATCATTATGCTAACGTACCTTCTCAACCCAGTATAGTATAACACTAGGGGTTCTGTGTATCTCTTCCAAGTGTATGACATTACACCAATGACACACATGTTAATCATCCTATTATATGTGTGCCCCCAGACTGCACTCTCTCTTCTCAACTCAGTAAAGTATAACACCAGCTGTGTCTCTGTGTATTCCTTCTAAACAATTGGACACTCATCCTGACATTCACAAGGTTGTCATGTTATCTCAACAGATCTATTTTTTTCTCCAAGGTTTGTTTAACATTCTGAAGGAGACTAGCTGGGAACTATAGGGGAAAGTCCCCCTTCAGGCCCAAATATTTATGATGATGTTGTTGAGAGCTGTGTTCCAAAAGTGTGCAACAGTGTCTGACTATCTAGACCTTCTAATACCAAACAAACTTGTTCACCTGTGGTGTACATCATCATTGCCATATTGGGAGTAAGACACAAACAAAAGTATGGACGAAACACAGAAATGAGGGCAAATTTAAGGGGGAAAAAAACCAACACATGCAAGGAAAGCTTTGAAATGTGCTGTAACTCCCTCCTTCTCAGGAAATGAGGCATTCAAATGTTCCTGATGAGTTATTCAATCACTTACATCCTTTCCACATAACTCCTTCAGGTGCTCTAAAAAGTCAACAAACAAGCAAAAACAAAAACAAGCCATGCACCCCCATGGGAACATCACTCATTCCTTGTGCAGGGATAAGCCAACATAAATGTACAATTTTGTATGTGTACCTTCCTGTGCAGCCTTCTTGTCCAAATCGGGAGCAAAGTGTGCATGTGTTGTTGTTGTTGTTGTTGTTGTTTTTATGTCAAAAAAGGAAAACAAGAAAAATTGGAGAAGACATGTGAGGCGATGACAACATCGCCTCATCTACATGAGAGTTTGAATACAAAATGGCTTAAAGGTGCATGGTCCCGGTGTTTCAGTCAAATGCGTACGCGGGCGCGAGGCGCAAGTTTCCTATAGAGACCTACGCTATCGACTTCTCTTTGGCGCTTACGCTTTGGCCCACTTTCCCGAGTCCGAAGAAGTCCGATTCAGTGTAGTCAGTGGTCCGATCACAGTTCGGCTCATGAATCAGCTGAGGGGGATGACAGCTTTAGCAAACTTCTTTTGTGCTGTCACAATAACAAGCACATATGCACGCACCCTGGCATTACTACAGACTGCGTGATGCGCAAAGAAGACAACAAAGGCAACGTTACTTAGCAACACCTACGCACTTTACTCTTGATGACAGCTCAACTTCGGTAATCTTCGTATCAATGCTAACGATGATCGGCAGTATCATCAACAGCGCCATCTACACTACCGGGACTATGCCCCTTTAAGTGCCACTTTCAAACATTTTAAAGTACGTCCATTATCAGACAGAGCTAAAAACCTTTCCAGTGATACTTTACTTGTTACATGACAAAGAATGTCCTTGAAGTTATGATTTCAAATATTACATATTTTCTGATTATTTTCTCTGTTCTTCTGGCAGCTTTAATTGCAAATACCTCAAATTAGCAAGAATGGAGTAACCTCGTTTGGCAATCACACTTCATATGCAGTTTGCACCAATGTGGACTGCCATTATCAGACTCAAGGAATATAAATGCCTCTGCATATGTTAACATAAACTTCTGACATACATTTGTTCTTTGCACGTATATGTGCATGTCTTTTTTTTTGGGGGGGGGGGTGGTGGTTGTTTGTTAACTCAAAGTCAATTACTTAATTGTTTACGATATAACCTTGATTTTCCCCACTTCCTGAACCTGCCCATGAGTGTGGAATTTTCGTTTGACACCACAAATACCCCCTGAATGGCCCTTTTTGCTGCTCATTGCGACCGGAAGCATTTTGTTTTCCGTTTATAGACATGATCTCATCAATAATGACACTCTTTCAGCGACCTAGACCTTGAGATCGCAAACCTCGTTTCTGCGATGATCACCTATCACTTTTGCCCCGACCAATATTGGGCAATTTGCCATCACGTGAATACTGCATTAGTGCCCGAGTGCAGCATATTACATTTGAAGAACAATGCTGAAGCATGAAGCTACATCATTGCAAGGTTTTGCATTTCTTCTTAATTTTGGACTCTGGGCTTGAGGTGACAATGAAAAAAGACATTCATTTTACTATTCTCTGCATGTTTTTAGCACTTTTTCAAACAAACTCTGCTGTTTTGAACAGCTCTGCTGATTAGTCAGAACATCAAAAACAGGATTTAGGAATCTTTGGCTGACTGCCATGAGGTAAGATTTAACCCTCCTCCCCCCCCCCCCCCATTGGGCCTGGAGAGGAGGTGTTTAAATTTGATTAAACCAAACTAAAAAGAGAAAACAAATGCTTCAGAGATGAATAAAGAACACATAATTTAATGAAAGCACCTGTGAGAATTTTTCTGGGAAAGTACAAAAGATGGAGAGCACACACGTTCTGGGATAAATATATACAAAGTACATTTTTTAAACAATGAGAATCATCTCATTTTAAGGTTTAAGGAAAGGGGGGGGGGGGGGGGATCAATGCATTTCCACCCTTTCCTCCCCAGCCTGCTCCGCCCTGCCCTCCCCCAAACCTGTTGTTCCCCGTCACTGCTGTTCCCTCCCGTTTCCTCATTCTGTGGTTGCGGCTTTATTTTGACACTTGGCAAGGATTCCAAATCCAGAAATTACCATCATGTAATTCTTTCCAAGGACGGCACTCGTGGGATATATGTGTACTACGACCGAGCTTTAACGAGGCTGCCAGTATGTGCTTTCTCTCGAAATCAGTGTTTCTCACGATATTTCAGTCTCGATCATGTCATATGACACGTAATTATGCCCAGCATGCATGAAACATGACATCAAATAGCCATGCATGATGAAGTTTTATTCTACACCAATGACAAAAGTCCCTTTTATGAATAAAGACCTGGTGTTGGGTACCGGAATTGCCATAGAAACAAAAGGACAGAGTTTTGGCACTTATCTTAAACTGCTCTGAAGAGAGACACCACAACACAAGGAGGCAAAGTCAGGCTAGGACAAACTTTCTCTGAGATTAGAATCTCACAAATTTTTTAGATTTATTCTTATTCGGGTTTTCTTTCAAGACAAACTGTGTAAGATCTACAGAGTTTTTCAGAAAAATAGAATCTAGCTGAAATATCAATTTGCATTATTCTGAAAGACTTACAATCTTATTTTGACAGAAACATTTCTGAAAATTTTTCCTTTCAGAATATGCCCATTTTCTTTCATGTCACACTGCCTCAGATGAAATTTTGACAATGATACTACAAGACATCCACTAGCATCTGTTTAAAAACAAGATCTTTAATCCAACAATGATATTCTGGTTTCTTTTAATTAAAAGTACATTTTATTTTTGTTTTCAAGACAAACTACACAATTCTGATCCAATCTGGATGATAAATTTTGATAGTGCAGTCACACATCTCAGCTCACGGGAAGATCAAACATTTTTGGATATTAATTCTGACACCAAATTTCTGACAAAATTGCAAAAATAAAATTGCACTGAGATCAAAATGAACAAACTTTTGAATTACATGTCTCGCATGGTACTATGTTACAGGATCTTGGAAGCAAGATGCAGTATAAGGACCAACGTGCTGCTGAAAAAGTTGTTTTCAAATGCTTGTCGCATTGCGTTTCCTCCGCAACACTGAGGATGGGTGCCGCGAAGCGCCAGACATGTAGTCTAGTCGCAGTAGCTCCCATGAGTGTGCCGGTAAAGGCGGCACTCCCCTCCCTTCCACAGGCACGCCAATTATCGCAGTCGTGGTGGCTCCGTCCGTGTTCTCGCTGCAGCCCGCACCTGTTCTCATCGGCCTGGTGCAGGGGTTGCATTTTTATCTTGTAACCATCTAAACGTGTTGATGAGATAGATGTAGTATTGGGTGAGGGAGCGAGGGGCCATGATGTACTGTACCATACCATGGTTCATTTATCATAAACTACCCAGGTACAGGCTTCAAATTGATGAGCATTAGATGTACAAATGACTTTCTTGACATAGCACAGGCAGCAAATATGAGGAAACTTTCATTTCCAGATGAAAATGTAATGCCCATCTGCTTTGTTGAAGTAATCAACAACACCAAATGGAGAAGAAAAGATATCTTGTGCTGGCCATTCTGGCTGTTGATACTCTGTTGTATCACAGGCAAAATTATATTCTACATTGATACCCCAAAGGGTTCTTTCCTTGATTAACTCTTTCAACACTACAACCACAAATTTTCATTGACATTATGTGCAGACTTGCCACCGATGTCATAGTCCATTCCAAATGTGCAATATTTTTATTTTCAAAATCTGCCTCTCAATCTAAATTTGATCCATTGTATTTTTGTTGTCCCTGCTTTTATTTTGCGATCACAGCAGCATTCCCACCTCCTAAATGCTGATGAAAGGAAATGTTGTATTTCCATGGGGAAAAAAGACAGAAGGGGGAAAATAATCCCAACTTACTCTTTTTCTTGAGCGGCAGATAACCAGAATAACTCCATCAGGGTCCTCTACACACTGCATGGACCACCGGCACGGTACGCACGGCATTTGTAGGCAGTAAGTATGACTCAGGATATGTAAGTACCAGATCAATGCCTTCACCTTCAAGAAAAGGCTCTATTCCCTGTAAGACCTGTTATACTTCTCAACTGGAGACTGTCCTGCGTTCAAATCCAGCCAGCTTCCAAGCATGGCAAATGACACAGCAGCGTGTGAAGGCGTTAATGAAAACCTGTCCTGCAGGCTCACGATTTGGAGGTGATCAACTGCTTCAAAGCGAAGGCATCACATGAGCTAGCAAAGTACGGTTGTAATCTTTTCCATTCATAACTTCAGCTCCAGGACATGTGAGAATACATCAATACACACATGCACAACAATACCATTCCTTCCAATGCAGTAAGGAAGTACGAGTGCCAATTCACTTTCTTCCAGCGAAAATACCGTGGCGTCGGTTTCACTTTCACTGCCTTGAAGATATTGGCAATACAGACACACACAGATAGCGCCTCACTTTCTAATCATCCAGATACAAGAACAAGTACGCTGTAATTGGATACGGAGCAATCAAACAATTGTGTGGACAATCCCGCAGACACAGATATTGTGACGTCAGTTCAGCAGCTTTTGACTGGACATGAAGTTTCATACAGTCCTTCAAAGATCGAGTACATGGATTGGTTGCAATGTGACCAAGCTGTAAAATCCGCTTTCATGAAAGCCAAACTCTGAAGATGACTCTCCTTCTCGAAGCTGGCACAGCGTCCAAAGAAAAGAGAGAGGGAAAAATGTTGAGATGGATGACACATATCATGCCTGGAATTCATGAACGCTCAGACTGGCTCTTCGGAAGTCGGGAGCGGCAAAATTGAGATGCAAGGATTCTTCAACGTGTGGTGCTGGTAAGCGCATTAAGTCCACGCAAGGAGCAACTGACATGCCAAGAATGAGTCAAGGAGCTCTGAAACGAATGACCCAAGCCTTTGGCTAACGGGGGCAAACTTTCCGCACCAGGACTCGATTCGTTCTACGCACACCTCCTACTATACTTAGTCATCCGACGACGAAGGAGCAGCTCATTCATTCCAGGCATAAGGCAGGAGGGAGAGCTTGCCCAGAAGAACGCACAATCATACGGAAACTCTCTCGGAACTCCCCTCCTCTTGAGTTGGGGGAGGGGGAGAGGTGAGGGGGGATGGAGAAAACTAGGGGCAGGGGGTAATGGAAGTGGGGGGGGGGGGGAGCTAATGGACATATTACCAAGGATGACACAATTAGATTAGTCTTTCATTCCACACAATTTTCCTTATGGCCCCTAACTCTACATCTGATTGGATAATAGCACTGTAGACATACTCACATTCTTATATCAGAGTATCTTTTACACTTGCCTGATTTACTGCTAGCGACTCCTGCACATGAAAAGTGATATGTCCATGTATGACATTTCTAGCAGCATGCCATGTACCAGGGACATGTTGCATACAACTTATTACCTGAGAAAAACTCAGGTTAGCCATTCCAGGCACTATTTGTATCGAGTTTCAATAATTCTGTAGATTGAGCCAACACAACAAATAATTAATTACCTTTTTGCATTGAAACAAACATCACTCTTTCCATCAATTCAATTGCATTTTCAATTCACAAAGGGCCCATGTCTGATCAGACCGGACGATTAGGCACTAAAATGTCTGCTTTCAAAACATTACAATAACCTTCATTCATTCTGCACTTTTGTTTCATCCTTCTCATCCTCTCATATTACATTGCATTTGACTCCAAAGAATTCACAGCCAAAGGAGAAAACACAAAGTATTACGCCAATACAGATATTACTTGTCAATGATTGTTCGGCCGAGGTCAATGTACTTTTAGAGCTCCCACTCTTCAAGGCGGGAGTGACAGCCAAGACAAAACAAAATGGGTGAAATTTTATACATTTGTTATCAATCTTGTACTAACCATTTATGGATTCACACCATGGGATGGGAGACTGCCAAGATTCATATCATATCTCTTACAGACCTCATGACGTGGTGATACCACGGAGTTGGAAGGCTGACCTGGCACGGATATGATATTGAAGAATCCTCGTAACAAATTGTGAACAGCTTTATCACCAATCTCTGTGTGAGTACGCACACAGCCGAAGAATTTGACTGGAGTCAACCAGTATACAAATAGTGAATGGTCGTGAGTGCTATGGTACAAGATTTTGCCAAGGTAAAAGATAGCGGTGCTCTATTCAACGAGGTGAAGCTGAGTTGAATAGTGCGCCTCGTCTTTCACCGAGTGTGAAATCTTGTTCCATTGCATGAGTAAAGACCATACATTATTTGTTTTGTACAACAACTCGAACACCAACAGATGTGGTTCACACAGATTCTTGAATTTAGCACAGAAATGGCAACCATTTTCTGTGAAAGACGAATGAGTAGCCGCACAGTCACAGTCACCGTGTACATACGTACATGAAGCCGATTGGTTGAAGTTGTTCACAAATAATAAGCATGCTTGCAAATATTGAGTGCACACGGCAAATGTTTGTTCATTGTGACATCAGAGCCGTGCAACGGAATAAAAACTTGAGGCTCAATTGTGAGTTTAACACGGAAGTCAATGGAAATTGGTGACGTCAGCCATGAGCTATCCATTTTTGCTCAAACAAAATTGCACGGCTGACAGCCACAGTGTGTGATGGAACTTTTAACTAAATGTAACGTGATGGGCAATCGACCAATCAGATAGCTACATTCTAATCAGGTGTTGTATAATACCAATGAGCGTATGCGTTGATGCACATATTTGCTGTGCTGGTGCCGTTCATGGATGTACACCAGTGGGCAGCGACTGAATGGGGCAACTCCCCCCCCAAAAACAAACAAACAAACAAACAAACAAACAAACAAACAAAACAAAACAAAACAAAACAAAAAAACAAAACAGGTCTTTAAAGGAACACAAACCTGGGATTCAAGAGGGCGCTATTGGATGACATGATCATAGCCACCATCCTTATTATGAAGATCGACAATGTACAGCTACAGCTAGTGTCACTGCCGGAGTAAAGCAAAGTGGATCACATATTTACAGACAAGTTTCCACGACTTTTATTTAAACAAGTAAACTTTGTCTTTAGAGGATACAAATGTTGAGGCCGAAACCAGCCAAGAACCATGGCTGAATCAAGAGATGAAATGAGGTTGACATTGTTGTGACCACACTCATCATATGTACCAGTCTTTATTTGGACATTCGGAATGTGGCAGATCCATTTAAGCATGGGTCAACGAAACAGCACCCTCTAGAATCTTGTGTCTGTGTACCTTTAATTTTGTTGACAAAATGAGCAATTCAATTGTAATCAATGCTTGCAGCATTTTGAGTTAATGGCGCAGAGAGAGTAAATCGTCACACAAAACAGACAGAGTTTGGCCGACACAATTGGTCACTGGTCCAAGGACCGATAACATGCTTTACATTCGTGTCATCTCCTTCAACAATGAAAGGTCTGCAGAGTGTAGACTAGGTGACTGACAGGTCCTAATTGTAAAAGGAAGACGGCATGCAGTGAATCGCGTGATCTGATTGGGTAAAGGCAAATTTTTAAAGGGGCCAGCCCCCTGCTGTGGATGGGAGCTGGAAATGGACTAACATGGGGAAAAGTGCCATGTGACCCCCAAGGGGTAAGGGGGTTCCCCTATCATCATAAGCTTGTTCAAAGAAGGATTATCACATCAAAAGGTATAAAAGAAACAGAAGCAAAAAAATCTCTGCATAAAGACTTCAATGTAAACCAAAAAGTTAGTTAAAGCACAAGAAAATACGCCCTCTAGTCACCCTGCTCTGATTTTTCAAAATGTTGGCATCAAGCTGTGTGTTGTCATGGGCTTTAAAGGGATGGTATAGTTTTGGTTGAGATGGGGATTTAGGTTTTCCCTTTTAAAGATACTTACAAACCACTTCCACAGCTGTATATGAAATTTTAAAGGGATAGTACAGTATTGGTGGAGATGAGAATTGGGCTTTTAACTTTTTGCGAGATACCAAGAAAACACTTATGATATAGTAAAGAGAATACCATTTTAAGAGGAATTCAAAGTTTATTTGATGAAAATCGGGTTTGGAATGACTGAAACATCCAAAAACAAAGTAAAACAAAACGATCGTAATAAAGTGTGGGTCCCACACTTTATTAGAATCGCTCTTTTTTGGATATCTCAGCCATTTCAAAACCAATTTTCATCAAATAAATGCTGAATTCCTCATGGAATTACATGCTCTTTCATATTTTATAAGAGGTTTCTCATTATCTCACCAAAAAATGTTAGAAACCTGAAATAAGGTCTCAACCAAAACTGTACAATCCCTTTAAAGCGCATACAATTCTAAGATGAATTAAGAGTGTATTAATTTGATGAAAATCAGTTGTAAGATTGATGAGATATATATCCAAAATCAAAGCATAACGAAGTGGTCCTAATAAAAGGTAGGTTTCATCCCATCAAAAGGGATTACAAATAGTTGTCACAAACAGTCTATCCCAAAGGGATTGCACACAGCAGTCCTAACCTTGCAACAGTAGCAGTATTTGTCCTGTTCCTTCTTGGTCTGTATGCAACATTACAGACCTTGATATGTGCATCATACTTCATGGTTTGGGGGGGGGGGGGTGGTTGATGGAAGAAAATGCTCCACTTTTTTTTAGATGCTTTGAAATTAGCAACATTTCCTGTCTGTCAAGATAGAGACAGCCTACATAATTAGTATTACTGTCACATGACCTGGACTGCTATAATGGGCCATCGGTGATATGTTTATGTAACATGACATGCAGACATTAGAGTTTACCTTGTTAATACTAAGCAAAAGAGGGTTCTGAAGGCTCCTAGATAGCAGCCTCGAGCAGCCTTGCAGCTCAGTATAAACAGACATAATTCAGAAAGAGATCCAATCAACTCAGATTCTGAAACTATACTAAACAGGGGGTGATTTCAGAGCCTCCTATAGCAGCCTCAAAGAGCCTTGGCTACAGTACAAACATGTGATGCTGTGGGATTCAAGAAGCTGCGTTTTAGTAGACCCGTAAGTTATCACTGAAAGTCATCAACAGCTAACGTACGCCGCTGATAAACACCACACAACTTGCACACTTTCGTGCTCAATCACGTTTGCGGTTATGTAACTAAAAAATTCCAAAGCCCGTGCAGTATATCAGAGGGAACTCGGTTACCATGGTAATGGAACCAGTCGAGCCTGCTTGGGCAAAATCAGCATGAGTAGCATAAACAGACAAGAGACCACTTTTTAGTGTGGGCGTACAAACCTCCTCGAGGACGCTCGGAAACCCATCCGCAGTATAAATGGGGTACTAATCTCCATGAGACACACTGTCTCTCCCCTGATGACTGGTACATCATAGACTTACCTCAAATATCACTGGCTGGTGCTTTCCCTTCTCTCTTTTAAGTCCAGATAACCTTATCTTCCTGGAGTACATTCTCCCTAAAGTAACACTTTGTGTCCCACTGCATTTCAGTCCATGATGAAAAATTAAAACATTAATGCCTCGAGCAACATTAATGCCTCCAGCATAAAAAAGGGAAAATCTGGAGACTACAAAAGCCTGACAAACTTTAGAATGCAATGTAATGAAAAGAAAAAAATAAATAAATGCCTCACAAAATCACTCACCAGTAAACATTTTATGTGGTACCAAAAACAATGCAAATAGCAAACTTTTGTTCAGACACAGGACAAAAAATCAAAGTAACAATCTGAAAGTTAATGTTGGCACAATTTATAAAGAAGAGTGTATCATATTATAGTGCTGCGTGGTTGCATACTGCACATTTGCCTGGACTTTTGTGTTTTTCACAATAATTCCAATCTCTGGATAATATCCTGTCATGACCAGTAGGATGTTGGGATGAGCTCAGTCCTGTCATCAGAAGATCACGCAAAATCCTGTTTTTCCTGCCATTTTTCCTGACAGCCAAAATCCAGCTTAGCACACGCAGAGGCTCTTTGTTCGAATGTGGGACCTGTTTTTGACTGTGCAGCCAACTTCGAATGGCACGAGCGTCAAACAATTTAGTCCGTCTGCAAAGTGACGTTCATATATCTGAACGTGTCATCATGCTCCAAAATCATTCGTCTAATGGAGGATGGACAGATTTTGAAAACAAAATTGCTCTAGCTTTTGTATGCAGCAACCATTATCTCCTAGCCACAACACTGTGAACTTTCCTTGTATATGATCAACTTGATATTCAGAAAGTAACACTCTTTGTTCATATCTGACAAACAATGAGAAATACAGGTGACATTGTTACGACACTCTTGCAACTGACAGCTTTCATTTGTTATATCAAAATGTCATTAGAGCTGAGGCATAAAATATAAGATATATAGACAATACCTTTAGGACCTGAATATACTTTGTTGCAAAGAGAGATTTTTTTTTATAATGTGTTTGTTAAAACAGGAGTGTACTGTAAGTAATTGATCATGACAATTGGATGTCAAATAAGAAAACAGAATCATGTGTGTCCATCTGAGAAAAAATATCCGATGCAATCATATTTAGCGAGTCAAAATTTTTGCTAATCGGGACTTCCCAACGATTTCACGAGTGGTTAAATCCGCGATCATCAAATACTGTTACTAAACGGAGAAATGTATACTTGTGCGCCACATTCATATCGGGATCAGATTCATTATTTTTGCATGTCTTTGATTTAGTAAAGAGCACCTGACTCGCGAAATTTGCAAAAATCAAAACCTCGCGAATATGTATACAGTATTACAGTAAAATGAGAGGAAAATATGATGTCATTGATTATACACAGCTCTTTCAAATGAGTGTGCACGCAAGCATTATGAACCTGATGTTTTTGGTCATTACCTTTATCATTTCAATTCAATCGCTTTTCATTTCCAACAAAATTATACAAAATTGTAAAAATAATACGGCTACAAGAATACAAAATATTAAGAATATCTCTATCTTTAATATGCAATTCCTATACAGTAAACAACATGATTGCTATGTTAGGCATGTGAAAATTTATATATAATCAATGGGCTGGACTGTTCTTTTTTTTTGGGGTGGGGTGTGGGGGTAATTCTTTGGGTTACATAATTTTCAAACTTCTAATCAATTCAAGGCTATTCACTACATCAAAAGATCAACAGAAGCAAAAGTACAGCGAACCCCAAAACTTGTGTCAGGGACTCCCAACCCACCGATAGCCATTTGGCAGTCAAAACATACTCCCTCCCTTTCCTCCTGCCTCTAATCTCACACAATAACAAGAAAGATACACAACAAAAACATTAACCTCACACCATTCCTGGACTACTACATGAGCTATGGTGGCCTTGACCACTGCAAAAACAAAACAGAATTACATGTACTACAGCTGCATGAAATCAAAAATTTTTGCATGCATGAAACTTTTGTGAATTATGCAAGGAGCCAAGACTCGCGAAAGTAAAATGGATGGAAATGATTTTTGTCTATATGTACAATGCACATTTCTCAGTATTGCTTGGGTCAGGCTGAGCCCTGCTGAATTAGGCTTAAAGGGAACCCAAACCCAAAGAGCAATGTGGATTGAGTGAAAGCAGCAACATTTAGTAGAACACATTACTGAAAGTTTGACAAAAATCGGACAATCAATGCAAAAGTTATGAATTTTTTAAGTTTTGGTGTTGGAATCACTGGATGAGGAGACTACTAGAGGTTATGATGTATGAGTGGACAACAATATAAAGAAAATATAAAGGTAATTCCACAAAGGTTCATTTTTCATGAAAGATACAAATTCCATCAACTTGATACTGACATATGTAAGGGCAGCAATCATTCCTCCTGCTTTCTGAAAGTGGTTACTCGAGTGCTCTATTATGCTAGAAAAGTGAATATGCGAAGTTAGCATTTCATCGACTGAGTCGGGCGCGTGAACGTGGCACATAAAGAGTTAAGCTAGGATGCATTTCAGTAGGAAGAGGAAACATCTTTCTGTTTACACATTATCGATAAGATTAAAATCATGGACAGGATACATTTTTACTAGCTCCACTGACATCCTATTTGGATATGAGAGTTCAACTCAAACATGTCCGAAAAGAGATGTAAAGTGATAAGTATGACGCAGTTCATGTTATGAAACCTTGCAGTTTTATCGATGAGATTACTACAAACACACACACACACATGTACACACTCACAAGTCTAACTGCTGGTTGTTACCTTTCACTATCAATCTGTACACCATAAGTTGGTCACCATAATGCTTGACAACTGTCATGTTTAATAGCTGCTAATCATAAATAAGATTGAGAATTGATAAGACTCTAGTGGCAGGAACCTTGTACCAAAGTTCCAGGAATAAGTGCAAAGTCAACAGAGAAGTCTTTGGAAGTATCCAATGATGACAATGCTTTTAGTGACTAATAGCCTTTTTTTTTTCAGTCTTTTGATATCATGAGTCAACTGAAGCAAACTTTTTTTTAAGCGGAATGAAAATATGGATGATCTCCTACGCAATATTCTTCTGGCTATACAAACGAATCCCCACCCCCTTAACCCTTCAGGGTATTCCGATATCAAATTTATAGGAATTACAAAAATTGTAAGATATTGATAAAATTTTGATGTATAAGGACAGTAATCACTTTTATGTGTCAGTCAGTATGCTTACACACACACAAAAAAAATGAAAACCAAACATGCAAATTCATATCATTTAGTACTCAGCATTATAAAACTCATGATCAAATTCCACTTTATCATGAATACATCAGAGAAGCTTACATAACTTTCTCATTTCATGCCAGATTTTAAAGGAAGATTCTTCCATTCCGTCATATGATCTCTCTTTATCTACTGAAGTCGACCCAAAATGGAAATGGAAATGGAAATTTTCTGGTACGAAATTAAAGCAAACCTTTCATCATACAGGTCCAGCTCTTCGGAATGAAATTAACCCAGATGATTATGATAAGCAAGATAATAAAGGAAGCAGTATACAAAAAAAAAAATGTCTGTTTATTGAAACTACATATTTAACCATCTTTTTTTATGTCTATTTTTATCTTTGTTTTGTTGTATGTTTTGCTTTGCGTATTTCTTGTATAAAACTTTTTATTTGATCTCTGAAAAATAATTTGCTCTGTCCACTTTAAGATAACCTTGACAACAGTGTACATGCACTTATAGGCCTTATTGGCTTTTCGTACACCATTTTCCATTTTACTTCTTTTCTGTTGTGATTTGTAACAATTTATGCCTGTCATTTTGTTGTTGTTATTGTCATCTTTTTTATGTGTGACTGTTTGCAATTTTATCTTGTAACACTGGATGTTTAATGTTGGGTTGGTTTTTTTTTTTTTGGTAATTTGAAATGAAAAATGAATGAATTGTATTGAAATTGAATTGACCCCAAAGCATTTTGTTATTTCAATTTAGCAACAACTTTGCCTCACACCTTTAAAACCACGGAGACAGACATTTGGCAACGGCCATCAGACAATCCAAGCTGTCATCGGCTGGAGTCCATCCACTTGGACTGGTCAGCCAAGCAGAGGGAAATGGCACTAATTGACCACCCTTGATTCGCAAAATATCATGGTCAAAAGAATTTTTGCTGGTGAGAGCGAATTCCCGCAAGAAATCTCAAGAAAATAACGTCCAATTCTTCATTTGGCGATTATCTTTCTCCCCCACTGCCATGATTGTGATCTTAAAAATTAGTTTTACAACCCCCGATGATATGCCAAGAGTTTTAAGTTCAGACTTTAAACGTGTGAGTATAATGGGACCAAAGTCTAATTGGATGTTTGACGCAAGTTATGATCTACATACGTATGGCTACAAAAATAAGC
The DNA here is from genome assembly GCA_033980235.1 of Diadema setosum. Lineage (NCBI taxonomy): Eukaryota > Metazoa > Echinodermata > Echinoidea > Diadematoida > Diadematidae > Diadema > Diadema setosum. Next base: position 33,889,372 of record CM067074.1, read on the forward strand.
TGTGAAAGAACAAAAGAGGAAGTCTATTCATGCACATGGCCTCCCAAATCAACCACTAATCTTGATCATCTTTCAGAAATCAAAACTTGACATAATATACTTTAACCTCAATATTCTTAACTTAAACATATTTCTGAAAGGTTGAGGATGTGTAAGAATATGATACTGGCTTTAAGATGCTGACAAAGTTGGGAAAAATGGGTCATAATGAATTATGATCACAGATGATGCATTAAAACACTGAAAATAGCCATAGTAGAGTTTTTATTGACAAAGTAAAGAATCCTGCTTCTTGCTAATTAAAAATAAACAACTAAACTGAGAGATATGGCCGGATGTTATTGTTTATCGAGTACTTTCACAAGGAAATGCCAATTTCCATCTGGCAGCAATCAAAGACACTGTTTCAATCCTGTGATAAATGAATTTCAGAAATTTTATAATTTCATAAACTGTTGATCTTTGCTGACTGAGCTTTACATTAAAGGGTGTGTACAGTTCTGGTCGAGGTGAGGATTTAGCTTTTAACGTTTTGCGAGATATCCAGAAACCACTCTATGAGATGTCAAAGAGCATGCAGTTCTAAGGGGCATCAAAAGTTTATTCGATGAAAATCGGTTTTGAAATGGCTGAGATATCCAAAAACAAGGTGAAACAAAGAGATCCTAATAAAGTTGTGGCATGTTGCCTTTTATTATTAGTACTTTTTTTGATATCTCAGCCATTTGAAAACCAATTTTCATCAAATAAACGTTGAATCCTTCTTAAAATTATATGCTCTTTCATATTTCATAAGAGGCTTTTCATTATCTCACTTAGGAATGTTCAAAACATGAATCCCCACCTCAACCAGTACTGTACAGTCCCTTTAAGATGATGGCAAAATGCATGGAAAAACACAACAACAGTCCAGGTATGTAAAAGTTTTGAGAATATGCTGTCCTTAGAAAGTGACTTCTGACTTTATATCCCTATACAAATGAACCGTTTACTGAATTGTTTCTTCTGACATTACTGTAGAATAGGAATTATGAAGTGTGGTAAATCCAGTCACTTCCAGTAATGCACATTTTTGAAGCTTTTATTACATAACTTCACATCTACACAATATAAGAGATTCTGGCAGCATGTGTAGGACCATGCAGATAACATTTTCCCAATGTGGAACATAGTGAAGCAGCGTTCTCATCTGCAAAGGACAGAACAGTACTAGGTCTTGTGTGCTTTGATACACCTGTAGGTTCTTTAATCCATTGAGGATTGACTGATTTTCCTACAACACGCATTTCCCATAGACACACATGCCCGAGTATACTTGGGACTCGTCCTCAACAGGTTAATATCAATATCTCCTTACCAAGATAATTAACTGCCATCTTCAAGGGCAGACAATGAAGGTTAGAACAAAGAACCTTAACAATATAAAACAACAAGTATACATGTAGCTTGGGGATATTGGGCATCATTATGTTTCATCACGAATGACATGCTTTGCGCAGGATTTCAGACGTTCAAGAGCAGGTCTGGAACAAGAGACTAGTGTCAGCCTCATGTTCATTACAGAACATAACAGGAAATACATTCAGACTTGAATCAGGAGCAAATGTTTGGATGAAATCACCCTACCCCCCCCCCTTCCCCCAGACTAGCAAAAGGGCTTTTTACACTTGTACATTTTTGCTTAGCCCCGGACCAACGGTGGGGCTAAGGGGGGGCCTTAGCCCCACCGTTGGTACGGGACTATCCTTAGCCCACTTTCTGTTTACACTCGTTTTTGCCAAAGTGGGCTAGCCCCACCGATAGTACGGTACTATCTGGCCCTGCAAAATAGCAGGGGTTAGCACCGCAATTGCGGTGCCAAGCAAGTGAGTGTAAACAGAACGAAAAAATAATCCTGGGCTAAGCGACGGAGACAAAGTCCGACCCTCACTGACCAATCAGAAACGAGGTAATCAAGTGCTGCCGGTGCGTGCGTGTACGTGTACAGTACACAGCGTAATTATGAATATTCATGTGGTTTGGAAAGTCCGGGGCTAAGAAATACGAGTGTAAAAAGGTCAGTTTCTCCTTAGCCCCGGACAAGAGATAGTACGGGACTAATTATTGGCGAGTGTAAAAAGCTGAAAAATTTGGTACGGGACTAACGATAGTCCTGGGTCAGAGAAAGTCTGGGGCTAAGAAACACAAGTGTAAAAAGCCCTAAAGAAGACTGAGAAAACATCCTTTCAATGTCTGACAGCACTTGGTCCTGGGTGAACACAAGCCCGTGAAGGATTAGCTGATTTTGTTATATAATACAAAATCCTCATAGACACCTGCTCGAGTATATTTGGGACTAGTCTTCAACCGGTTTTAATTTGAAAATCCCCAAATGATTGTTCTGGAAATCCCTTAACTGTGACTTGTGAAACTTTACATTTTGATTTCTAGGAAATACTACACATACCTTGAAGGAAGCAACTGATGTCAAGACATGACAAAATAATTTTTGCATTGATATCTATATCTGCATGTACATTGTATCGAAATACAATGTCATATAGATAGAAGATTTAAGATGCAAATGCAGATATCCTATTTTCACATTTTTAAAGTGAGGTCACCAACTAGATAAAAATTTAATCTTAATACTGTACTTTTTACATTACAAAGAATTATTTTTTGAAGATATTAAACTCATTTATGCTTTTGTATTACTCAAATTGATTTAAATTTGCTTTTAAACTTTTTATATCATATGCTTTCATATTTCTCAAGGTGATAAAAATGGATATAGATATGTTTTGGCATTCACACTCTTCAAATTTACTTCTACACATTTATACTAAAATTGATACAACTGTTTAATCTAAACTCTTCACTACTTGCTTATATAAATTCCTCAAATTGATACAAATGGATACCATCTCTTTTTTGTATTAAAACTCTTTACATCATATTAATTATTATGCTTCTACATTGCTCAAATTGGTACAAATGAATATAATCTGTTTTTTTTTTTCATTTATACTCTCCATGCATGCTTCTGTATTACTCAAATTGGCACAATTGGCTATATCTGTTCTTGCATTTAAATTCTTCATATTCTGCACTTTTTTATCTGTTTTTGCATAGTTAGTTATTTATTTTACACTTCTTCATTCCTCAAATTGACACAAATGGATACATCTGTTTTATTTTTCATATGAACTTCGATGCCTCTATATTACTCGAATAGATAGAACTATTCTAACTTTAACGTAAACTCTTCATATGTGATTCTATATTCCTCAAATTGATACAAATTGATTCTGTTTTTTCATCTAATGGAGAGGGAAGTGGATATGTGCTGGCTTGTGAATAAGAACCATGGCTGGAATCAGAAGAGATGTGTTACGTATGTTCGGACAGTATCAGAGGGCACTCGTCACTTCCTTCCGTCTCGGCTGACAACGCCGGAGAGGAAGTCGCAAATTTCCTCCCAATCGATTTCTTTCTGCCACTGAGAAATGCTGCAAGAGTGCCCCAGTACATGTCTATCGTATATATATATGTATATTGAATAAAAAACAAAACAAAAAAACACTGCAGAGAGAGCTCATTCAATGAAACAGGATTGTACGCAAATCATACACTGCAGACGTGCAGACACACACAGTCATACGCTTATGGTTGAAATTTCCTTGTAGTCAATGTACTGAAGAAATGAAGTAGGATTAAAGGATATTACTGGAGAAAATGCAGTGCATATTTGGCCTTGGTAGACAGCAAGACTAATGAATTATCTTAATACAAGCTTCTAATGGCTGGCTGATGGGCAAATCTAGCAATTTGATTTAGGCCATTTTCACACTGGTCAAGAAACCTTTATCGCAATGCTAAATTACATTTAAGAGTGCAATTACGATTTGAAATTATCATCTGTACACTAGACTAAGGAAGTCTTTGCAATTGTGCAGTTTTGAATTTCAGAGCGAGGAGTGAAGGTGTGGCTTCTTTTAAAGTTTTCCATCAATCACTCTTGAGCAGTAAGCAGCAAGAGCTTTGACTGCAGTGCGAGCATTTGAGTAGCATTTTTTTTTTTTGCGGAATTGGTTGAAAGGTCACCGTAAGCTCCGCATCCCCCCCCCAAAAAAAAACAAACAAACAAACAAACAAAAAACAAAAAACAATGCATGATTTGGAGGTTGATCCGTACACACAACTGTTTTATTCTGTAATTCTGGCAAATGGTGACTGGACACAATTTGAATCATGATTTGAATTACGATTCAAAAACCCCTCCAGGATTCCAGTTTGCATACATACGGCAAAAATGCATAATTTGAATCAGGATTCTACTGATCGGATGCGCCAATACAATCATGTTTCAAATTATGCACTCTTGGTACAGTGTACGTGTGAAAACAGACTTAGTCAAAGTGACCAACTGAATTGTTCAGAAGGAGTGGCGCACCGGTTTACAAGCTATCCTCAGGCCTATGATATGAATAACAATCACAACAGCAGATCTCAAAAGTCCCTATAGCACTGATGTGCTCAACTTTGGCTGTTCGCTGCACTCAAGAATGTCGGCAAGTTAACAACGGTACAAGGGCCCTTGAATGAGGCTAAAATTTGTCACTCTTTGAGGTGATTGGTTTCTGTGGTTTGGATCTAGATGCTTGCGGTATGCTATGGGGATTCTTCCCATTCACCCAGTGATGGTGGAGGTAGTGAAGGTATGTGGTCATTACTCACTGTACACTACCGATGTCTCCTTTCCCACAAAGGTTTAACCCATTGAGGACAAGTCCTGAGTATACTCGGGCAGGTGTCTATGGGAAAATGCGTGTTGTAGTAAAATCAGTCCATCCTCAATGGGTTAATAACCTGTTAGAGACTAGTTCTGAGTATATTCTGACAGGTGTCTGTGAAAAATGCATGTTAAAGCCAAAACAGCTCATTCTCAATGGGTAAAAGGTCTCACACCAGTAAATACAGTGTAATTTCCAACTGAGACACACATTACTTTATAAAACAGTATTACAGGAAAAAAAAAATGAAATGAAACAAGACCCAACATGTTTCACGCTTTATTTAGTGCCAAGAAAGAAAAAAAAACACCAAGTCCCCTGCAAGGAAAAAAAAAGAACAAAATGAATATTTCTTTGGGAGGTTTGGTGCTGTAACAGTAAATTACTGTGATTTCAGCTTTTTATTGTTAATGTTTCAACGAGTGAATAATCAGACAAAAATTTCATTTCACTCGAGTCTTTTTTGTTCATATGTAATTGTTTGCTTCTACTGAAAATTCTTCAAAAGCCTCTTTATTGCTGTAGTTATAACTGAATCTTAAAATTGGAAACATATTTCAAGAGATACAATTGCTTTTTCATTCTCAAATTGGCAATTTCTGTTTTATTCTATACAAACTATTATGAATGACTTTGACTAATTTCATCTAGTCTTTCTCTAAATAGGACATGCACTAAAAGTTCGGAGTTGCCAATTTAAGGAGAACAAAGTGATGATTTCTCCAATAAACAGATCAAATAAATCCACCAACATCAACAGACACAGGCAATCTCTGCCAACTCCATCTTGTGTCGGTACACGTTAAAATTGCATTAGAAAGCATCTGTGACACCGGATCCTTGCTGAAAGGAATTTAATGCTTTGGATGTGCCTTCAAAACACATCCACATACAAAACAAAAACAAAATATGAGTCAATTTAAAATAAAATATAAAACGACAGATCATTCTGGTGGAGGGGGTCAAAATTGAGAAAATCAGCAGATCGAAAAACAAAATTAAAATCTTCTGATCAATAATAAAGAACACAAGATCTGTAAACTGAAAAGATTCCTCCTTTCAGATAGAATCCCGCTCTTTTTTTTTTTTTGTTTATTGTTTTTGTTTTTGTTTGTTTGTTTGTTTGTGTTTTATCTTATTTTATTTTGTTTGTTTGTTTGTTTGTTTGTGTTTTATTTTAGTTTATTTATTTTTTTTTTTTTTTGGGGGGGGGGGGGGGAGGGGCAATGATAAGGAATTCCGGTACCACAAATGCGAACATGAGAATGATACACTTTAAAGCGTCATTTTTCACTCCCTTCTGATAGAAATCGTACAGCTGAACAGGAGAATGGAACACGACAAATCTACCAGGTTCCACCACAAGGGGGAGCTCTTCAAATACAACTCTTTCTGTCCCATTGCTTGAACTGTTGATTACAACTACATGACTCCACTTAACCAACGAAGCAAAGGAACAGCTACAAGTAATAATACTGCCTAAACACTGTGCTGACAGTTGCCTCAAGAGGGCAGTATAACAGGTTGCTCACTACCAGCAGTGGGTGTGTTGGCAAACCACACACTCCTAATGCCCCCTTTTGTTTTATTCAGTAAATAACTGTACACACACACACACACACACACACACACACACACACACACACACACACAAAGAAGGTTGTGAACATAGTCCAAACAAAACAAAACAGCACAGAAAATGTGCATGATTGCTGTTATAGTCATCCTCAAGACTGGTGTTATGGCCACAAGAAATGGACAGCCCAATATGAAATTTCTGTCACTCTCCTTCAACATCAGAAGACAGGAGGTTTTAACCCGTTGAGGACGGACTGAATTTGCTACAACACGCATTTCCCATAGACACTTGCCCGAGTATACTCGGGACTCGTCCTCAACGGGTTAATGATTAATACCCAATACTTTAAAAGGAGAAACTTTCATGCTGGGCCAATTTTAGTCAACTTCATATGTTTATAATATCAAATGAGCATACCTTTAGTACCAAATTTAATCCTTGCCAAAATACATATCAATATGCGCCATTTCATTGCAATACAGCTCACATGGATAGTTCAGATGAGCATGATTTTTACCAAAATGTTTCCTACAGAGAAATATTCCATATTCATGGTAACTGAAATTCTGACAGAATTAATCTTCTATTATAAAGACCCACTCTTGCCTGCAGCAATTAATAATGAGTTAATTCTGTAAAACATTGTCAAAATGTTATTTTCCTTCTTCAACAAGTAAAGCCAAAATTGGCTGCATTGATGCTTGCCATTGAAGTGAACCTTGTGGTCGCCAGGTACTGATTCTGATTTCATTCCACTTCCATGGGTTCGTACTGGAGACATTTGTTTGTCTACCATTTTTGAGAAAATTCTTGTAGTCTCAATCAAGACTAAAGCCCCTGGTTACCATGGTAACACTGGTGCTTCAAAGATGAACTCATTCTTTCCCAGTCCTCAATTGTCCTCTGAATCTCAGCTTCAGTTACCACACACATGTGTAGCATCCTCTCTTGGCCAAACATTTAACCCTCACAACTCCCTTTACGTCACCCCTTTAAGGCAAAACCAAACTATAAAAAGCAACAGACTCCTTTCAACTGAAAGTGAATACTTCCTGGTATTTGTTTTTCTTTCTCTGCAGTAATCAAAATATTCTCTGTTGTCAATATGCTTTCCTCAAGATGAGTGACAGTTGTATGTATTAAAGCAAGATGACCACGGGTTGAATGAAGTAAACATATTCTTTTTTTCTCTCTCTTTCTCTCACGAAACAACAATAAACAAGTTTTTTCATATCATCTTAAAGAGCAATAGTTTAGCTCTAAGACTATAAACAAACTGATGTAAATTCTTATTCATCCAGTCAAAGTGTAGCTTCCAAATTCCTCTAAATCAGAAATTTGACTTAAAACTTACGTCATGCAACGTTTTGCTGTTTAGAAGCCGATTGTTAAAAGACAAAACGTCACACAAAGAAGAAGTTGATTGTTACCAGTCCAGTTTCTGATTTACACGTATAAGAATTTTGAGAACTTTAAAGACTTTCCAACACTTCTTTTCTTTTGTAATCATATATTCTAAAGAGAAGACATCATTTCACTGTCTGTGGAAGTGAGAGCTGGGTATTCTGCAACAATCATTTTAATCATGGAATACTGTAAAAGTGGACATTTTTGTGTGACTAATTTTTCACGCTTGGCCGGGTAAGAAGAGTTTCACATGTTTTTAATTCCACGGAATCAAGACATCAACTACTGGAAGAACATATGGCATGCAAAAATATTCACATACTTTTATTTTCGCACTAGCTTCTGGTTGCACAAAATGCCCCAAAATTTCGACAACGCAAAAATTTGCACTTTTACAGCATTAAACTAATTTGTTGTTGTTGCTGTAAAGAAAAGATAAATACTATAGATCATAGGCTGATTGAACAAACAAGATTTGGAGGCCAATCCTTATACGCAACTGTTTCCTTCCGTAATCCTGACGAATCATGATTGGAAAACCCCTCCGGACTATCATTTGAAACACGCTTGGCATCACGATTCAAATCTCTCTGTGACTGCAGTTTGTATTCACACAACAAAAACACAAAAAATCTGAATCATGATTCTAGTGATGTTTAATTACAATCGTGTTTCAAATTTCACACTCTCAGTATGTGTGAAAGCACTCTTGGTTAATTTACATGGTGCAGTGTATACAGTAGAAATATAACACGTACAGTTTACCTCTTACTAATGTACACATCATCAAAGCTATGAAACTTCACGTAATTACCAAGTAAATGTATCAAGTTCTTCCTGTCAAAAAAAAAAAACAAAAACAGATAGCATAATGAAGTAAACTGGGCTGCCGTCATGACAACCGAGTTTTGATGGCTCTGAGAAATCTTAGAAGGTTGTATTTCCATACGGAACTGTCAAATATCTTGTATTTCAGATGATTGATTACACAGTAAATGTAATTTCCCACGAATGAGCACAAACAGGAAGAGAAATTTGGAAGAGAAATCCTCGAATGACGAAGACAAAGACTGGAATGCAGAACAAAGATACAAGTATGTTGGACATAACGGTACTCAAACTTGCTTTTCATATTTCTGAAAATCCTTGTTTAGTCATTTGAATACAATGCAGTAAAACATCAATTTGAGAGCAAAATTTCTCGTGTTTAAAACTTGGCTAAGATGGCATTTTATGTTGCAATGACTGACAAGGGAGGTTATCATATCTGTTTCTTCCGGTTTCTGCGAGTTTTTTTTTTTTCAAGGTCAATAAACATCAGCTGATGTCAGACCAGTCCAAGCGGATCCTAGCTCTGGACGGAATCTTCTTCCCGAGCTCCGCGCATTCAATTGATTGCTTCCTAAATACACGCACAGAAACGGAGGACGCTTGCCTCACCATGTAACAACATTTCCTGCAGCCGACAAGCACGGTACGTGCATGGTCAGCATCCAGTTTCAAATCAACTGGCTGCATCAACAATCCCTGGACAAGAGTGAGATCATCTCTGGGCTTAAAGGGAATGTACACCCTGGATAGTACTAGCTGTTATCTGCTCTTCACACAACCAAAGATGTATCCCTTTTCGTGCCCAGTGTATAAATTCGCAAGCAGCTGGTCTTCAAACTGAAAGTAAGATAAACCATTCAGGATTGGATTACTTGGCTACAATGACACCATCACTGCCACCCAATACAACTGAATGACTGTTTAATAGCGTCCACAAGACAACACGATGTTACACGCAAATCAGACTAGAGAGTGTTAGGTTACAAATACACACACACATATACATATACAAACACAAAACAAAACAAAATAAAACAAAACAAAAGACAGGCATGTATGGCTTCTTGCATAAACCTGCCATTCTCAGTTAAGCACCTTCAGTTTGATAGGGACAAAGGTCAAAAGACTGAAGCTGTTTCAGAATACCTGGGTTGCGAACATACGGTGGTATGTACAACTGTAGGTGTGACCACAAATTCTTGCTGATTCAACTGCTCTCCTTGTAGATTAAGTCTACACCAACAACAAGTAAAAGCTACATCAGATACACTTTGTCCTGGAAAGAACTGGAGAGCAGTTTTGAAGTCAGAACTAAACGTAATGTCAACCGTTTTTCTCCCTCTCTCTCTCTCTCTCTCTCTCTCTCTCTCTCTCGCAGGGCACAAAATTCCTCGAGACAAATTGCTTCTCGTTGGATTAGCATCTGTCAAATTAATAGTTTCCTTCCCCCGAATGAAAGACGCTCATTAGCCCTGTGTCTGGCTCGCTCCACGCAGCGCATTCCATCCAGCGCGGCAAACTTTCTGTGTGTGCATCTGCTGCCCCCATGAGTTCGTTCAAAAAAAAAACATCTCTCAAGGGATTCAACTTTCGATTCCACAATAGGCCGGGCGCTTGTGCATTCTGCCATTAAGACAAGATCAAATATACCTGGGAAAGATTTGCATGTGCACGAGTGCAGCAAAGCAAAACACACATATATTGTATCAGGAGGTTTATGTGAAAGGAGAAGTAACCTGTATTACCCCATTGCCTCTTGAGATATTGTCCCACTTAGGGTTCTTACAGAGGGTTATCATGTGGTACACCCAGTGCAGGGAACGAATGGGTTAAAGAAATCCTAACCATCAACACATCTCTGTACAAAAATTAACAAAGCTCTTTAAAGTTCATGTGTCCATTTTGCAACCTTTCAAATTAGGTTGCTTTCGTAAGCTGGTATATTGTACAGGTACACGTAGGTAATTCAGACATTTCCTCAGAATAATAAATTTCTTTATGATGGAGGGGGAATAATATACTATAGATTTCCAGTGAATTTATACAAAATCTGAAAAAATCAAACCATTAATCTCAGAACAAAAAGGAAGCATATTCTTGAGAGACATGGAGGAAGTTTGTTTGTTTGTTTGTCTTTTGTCTTTTTTTTTTTCAAAACTCCAGGGAGTATTACAGTAAGATTTCATACATGATGTTTGGAGACATTATTCTTCGACCACGCAATGTTTTGTGATGTTTGCAATTTAAAGAACATGTGACCTTTAAAGTGCAACTCCACAAGATCTTCAGGTTCGCATTGATAGACAGAGTAAAATCAAACATTAAGTGGGGGAAGACTTTTCATTTAAAGGGACTGTACAGTACTGGTTGAGGTAGGGATTCATGTTTTGAACATTCCTAAGTGAGATGATAAAATGCCTTTTATGAAATATGAAAAAGCGTGTAATTTTAAGAAGGATTCAACGTTTATTTGATGAAAATTGGTTTTCAAATGGCTGAGATATCCAAAAAAGAGCTAATAATAAAAGGCGACATGCCCCAACTTTATTAGTATCTCTTTGTTTCACCTTGTTTTTGGATATCTCAGCCATTTCAAAACCGATTTTCATCGAATAAACTTTTGATACCCCTCAGAACTGCATGCTCTTTGACATCTCATAGAGTGGTTTCTGAATATCTCACAAAACGTTAAAAGCTAAATCTTCACCTCGACCAGAACTGTACACACCCTTTAAACTGGACCTGAAATGAAGAGGTTATGAAATTTCAAACTTCCACATTTTCAAAGAATAGTGATGTAAGTAGTAACCAAAGATTCAAACTAGATGGTGGCATGGAATCACAAGTCTCCCATTGGCCCACACACACACAAATCTTAAAGGGATGGTACACTGTAGATATAATGTTGGTTGAGATGGGGGATTCAGATTTTAACTTTTCGCAAAATGATGAGAGACCACTTATGAAATGTTAAAGAGCATACAATTCTAAGAGGAATTCAAAGTTTATTGAATGAAAATTGGTTTTGAAACAGCGGATGATGTGATATCATGGCCACCTGATCCTGATCACATTAGAATTGTTGAGTGAACTGACAGGCACTATCGCACTTACCACAGCCTCGCTGTCAAATCCTGAAAACAACATCTCACGAAAATGTCTGCGACCTCCTCATTCGCCAAAATATCTGTGCACAAAAAGATTGTAGCACGATCTAGGAATATTGTGGAAATCTAAATTCCAATAACTGCTGGTTTCCAGAACGCTTATACCACGAAAACGCAATAAAAAAATGATAATTCGACTGTGATAGGGAAATTACTTACAAATACCCGTGCGTAGAAAAGCGATACGACTGCGCGTGCGCAAAGCGGGTCTCTCAATGTAGTCTCTTTCGGAGACTCCAGAAGTAAAATAACAGCTTTTACAGTATACAATCTTTCAGTCCTTACCTCACTCCGGGCATCCTGGGGCGGAAAAATGTCCCTCACGTCCGGCTTCCTCGTCTTGGCGTCCCGGGCCGCCATCAGGCGTTGCTTGTACGTCTCGTTCAGCTTGTCGACCCGCTTCCGGACAGCCGCCGCCTGGCTCCTCGTCAGCGTCGAGGTGGCGTTCTCCCATACCTCGTTGTCAAGGGCGTGTCCCTCTACAAGAGAACATTTTAGGGTGTTACCGTGAATGAAGGGCGGAGCATGTACTATGTATATAATGTAGAAATAGATGGCCACATCAGGTGATCATTACCAATGCATACATAGTTGTACAGGAGAAGAGGTTTGCGGTAATACCATGTGGTGGTTGTTACCGGAAAACCTCTTTCTTTCAATTATATCATCATGCTAACTTTCAAATAACACATCATGCTCAAACTTATCTCAGCAATATAAAGCTACAATATGCTTCAACTGTCTAATTTCACTCAAACTTAGATAGTGTTTTCTAATATTGGGGTTAAACTTCCCCTTTAAAGTACTAGACTCCCTTCTAGTCTCAAATGTATTTATGAGCAAAATTCAAAACATTTTTATCGGGAATTTCACAAGAATTCCTTTTGAGAATATGGACGGGTCTAATATTTAACTGGACAAATTTCATATCCATCTACTGCTCACTGCTGCAACAGGAAATATTAAGAATGTATCAAATGGCTTGCAAAAGCAAGATATCAAATGTTTTCTCACAGGTTAGAAGGAGACACGGGATGACAAGAGAAGTGTTATGTGACACCAGTGAAACACTCAAAAGTGACATAATGCAGCAGAATAAAAAACTAATCTGCTGCCAAACATTACAAATGCATGGAACAAGAAAGGTGATTCATTCAAAGCACAAATATTTTTCTCTCTTTGTTGTTGTTGTTGTTGTTGTTGTTGTTTTTCTTTCCCCTTCAGGATTGATGAACTTTTGTCTTTGTTTGTTATTTCTTTTTTAATTCAAGGCAATGATTTTCTATGATAGTCAATAAATATGGTGACCCAAAATTACCACTCATTTTGTCAAATTGATGACAGAATTGAACAAAACAGAGATGACAATGTCTGTTTGTGAAAGGAGATCAGAAGATACCAATTCCAAAAGGTTCATTGTTCCTACATTTCATTAATCCAAAAATGAAACAAGATTTGTAAATTCTAAAGGTTTGTTTAGTACACACCTTCTTTCCATTTCAGATTTTAATGAGCCTTAATTTCAGGGATTTGTTAGTATGCACCTCGTTTTTCAAATAAATAAACATTTAGAAGAATGAACCTTCAGAATGAACTAACATAAAGTTCAGATTAACCTACCTTATTTCATTTTCACATTCAGAAACATCTAGGTATAGGGATTATGTGTGTTATTGGAATAAAAATATAATTTGATCTTTGAATCAACAAATCTTTGAAATAATCAAAATCACCTAGATATTGCCTCCCATTGCACACACATGCAATTTGTTTATAATTATCTCCAGAAGCTGAAACTTCCAACTCTTCTCTTAAAGGGGGATAATACCCATTTCTTATTCTATTGCCAGAGTCCTCGATGGCGAATTTCACCCCTTACAAAATTGCCTGTTAAGTCCTGATTCATTCGAAATATATACATACACTGTACGTACCGAAAACAGTGCAGGCCTGTAAAATTTTGATTAAAAAATAAAGATAGCAGATGGGCAGACAGACAGACAGACAGACATACAGACAGACAGCCTGAAAACATAATGCTTCTGGCACCCTTCAGGGTAGAGGCATAAATAGTGATATGCACAATTTCACCTGTATAACATCAGACTCTGATTGGCCTCAAAGAGTCTGTCAAACAACAAGCATTATTAGGCAGTATATTACGAGCAAAAGATATCTAAGCAAACTTTAAATGGAAAAAAACAAAACAAAACAAAACAAAACAAAACCAACAAACAAACAGCATAGAAACTTAATTTCTGAGATGAGAAATACAATGTATATTATATCTTTCCCTGGCTGGCAAACAACAGTTGACCTAAATTTTCATTACAGAATGTGGTCTCTGTACATTATACAAGGAGACCACATTCTATGAAGCGCTGATAAAACTAGGTGTTAACATCAATGTGGGGGGGGGGGGGGGGGGTAGAAATTGCTTCAAGTTAAAGATAAAAAAAGTTGCCGAGCAGCAGATTCTATTCACCTTCGTTACCATCGCAACCAAGCTGGTCAGGCTTTATCTTCAATGCAACTTGACATTTTACACAAACAAGACCTGCAAACCACCACTGGCTCTTAATATTTGCACATTCAGAACGATACTGCTTGAAATGTCTATACACAGTCAGCTTGGAATAAAGAGAGGGGGTTGTTTGTTTGTTTGTTTGTTTGTATGTCTGTTTGTTTGTTTTTCTGACAAACTGAAGAGCAAATGCACCCAAGCATTCATGAAGTAAATACACATGTAAATCTACATAAACTTTTTTTTTTCAATTCAGACACTTAAAACAGTGGTAATACAGATAGATCATCATAAACTATTCCTGCAACAATATCGATAATAACAATGTATGATCATTACTGTTAGTGCTACCTATATTACTTATGTCAGAATCCCCCTGCTACCTACATCCTCTTTATCATTGTTACACACGTACATGTAGGGAAGTTCATTTCTGAGCTGTAAATTCACTCTGAAATATTCTTAGCATCTAGCACATAAATTCATTGTCATCCTGCCTTTAAATTCTGAGGGTGGAATTTTCGATGATTACCCTTACTAATTACTCTAAATCAGTTTTAAGAGACCGTGGGAAAATTGTGAAATAGCTTTTGAGTAGGTTATTGTGGTATATTGGGCTACATTCCCATGCGACAAGTTCACTTGAACTTGAAATACATAAAAAGTATGTTACAAGAGAGAGAGAGAGAGAGAGGGGGAGAGAGAAAGAGAGACAGCGAGAAAGGAAGGAAGAGAAATGTTTAACTCACTCTGAAGCACCGAAGCCAAGTTATCCAATCCAGTCTCTTGTAACCATAGCAACTCTGCCTCTCCATCTGTAACAAATGAAACGAGACATTACAAAAGTAAAGATAAGTTTAATAAAGGAGATTATAAAATGGGTTCAAGAATGTAGCCAATTGGAAGCGCTGAAATGAGTCACGTGTGCGTACATTAATTTCTCACTAACATGCACGGCCTGACATCACAATGTTTACACTAGCAGTGTGCACTCAATCAGTTGTTACAAGTGCGTCGCGCGCTACTATATGCGCTGTCAATCCTGTAAACAACTTCTAGTTCGGGCTGCCAGCCGGCCTTTCTTGTGTGCATAACATGTGTGGCGTACGTATACTCTTATACGTACAGTACTTATATGTGCGGGATTTCCGAGTGCGACGTGCGTAAATGTTTGGGACGAACATCTTCGGACATCGATTCTTGAGCGAGTGTAGTACTACATGTAGCTGACTGGTATTGTCCCACAAAGGTACGTGAAAAATGCTGTTAGTTTTCGACCCCTTTTATAAAACAAATGATGCACAGGATTATTTCGTGGTGTTGGTGGAGATGCAGCTCACTCGAGGGTATTTACAATGTAGTGCAACATGCACGAGGCGAAGCCGAGTGCATGTTTCACAATTGTAAATACCCTCGAGTGCGCTACATCTCCACTAACGCACTCTATCCTGTGCATCATTTGTTTAAGTAAATGAAAATGGGGATTCCACCACAGCAATTTTAAATGAGCTATTAAAGAGGCATCACATTTGCATTCCACAGGTTTACATATTCCATTCTGATGAAAAACATGTACAAGAAATTGCTAGTTTAGAACCAGAAGGGCATTATTGCATTCTAGGATTTGAGCATGACTAAAAACAAAATGATCAATTCTCATGAAATAAAGAGTTAACTTAACCAAAAGTGGGTACATTTTAAAGCATTGTTCCAAATATCAGGTGAAATACTGTACGAGCTGAAATTTTCGCGTACAGATATTTTCGCGAATTGCTACTAGGAGAACATTTTCACGTGTTGTTAATTTCGCGGTTGCGAGGTCTAACTGTGCTTATCTGCTCGCATGTTGTTGTTTTTTTCGCGTGTTGTTATTTTCGCGGTTCAAAGGCAATTCGCGAAATTCGCGAAAATAAAACCACCGCGAAAATTTCAGCTCGTACAGTAATGCCCATGTGGTTTTGATTCTTGACATTTTACTGAAAATATGAATAATTCAAAGTTGACACAATAGCACAGAGGAGATCAAGCTCTACAATGTGGTACCAATAACTCAATACCCCCCAAATTGCAACAACACCCTTCTGGTTCTCAGGCAACAGTGCGCAGAGCGAGGTCCATCAATACCATGGGGGAGGGGGCATAAGAATGATCTTACCCCTCTTAGTAGTGGTGAACAGCATTCCTTGCTAGTGGTGAAGGAGTACTGTGAGCGCGCGTAGCACACGTGTGCTGAATGAGGTCTGCTGTTATTACGACGGGAAAGCAAACGTTTCGTTATAATCACAGACATTTTACATAGACCGCCCTCTATAGACTGTGATTATACCTCTTTGGATTATTACTCTTCCACTGATACCTGTAACATCAGTCCTTCTTGCTATGAAGAATCTAATCAAGAAAGAGGGTAATGCACCTCTGGATTTAGGCTGCGTTTATCTAAAAAATTTCTGAGGCAGAATCACGATCCTAGACGCATTTGAGGCATTTCCAGGGGTTAGATAAACGCAACCGTGTTTTCAAACGCGTTTAGAAACACCGTTTTGAAACACCTTTCAAAGGGCGTTTTGAAACACGTTTGAGACCACAATCGCCATTCTGTGAGTAGATAAACGCAATGCCGTTTTGAAACGTGTTTATATCTCAAGGTCAAATTCCAGATGTTTCCGGTTGTGTTCTCTGCCTATTATTTGTGTGTGACTGATGAGGCTTGTTTGGTGGTATGCAGTTGACCTTTGCTTCCCGCGTCAAACGGCGCAAAGCAGCTGCGCAGTGACACCACTTGAATCACGATTGTATGATGGTTAGATAAACGCGGCACCCGGAAAATCGCGTTTCAAACCATGTTTACAAACACCTGTTCCAAACGCTTTTAGAAACGTGATTCTCTCTCTCAAGTTAGATAAACGCAGCCTTAGTTTCATCACAAACACCTGGAATCGGCAAGTCATTGTCTTGACTACCGTACCATTAACCTGTTGAGGACGCGTCCCTAGTATACGCAGGCAGACGTCAGATGGGAAATGTGTGTCATGTTAAAATCAGCCCATCCTTCATGGGTTAAAAAAACATACCTAACATATAGAGAACTAAGTGTTAAGAACAAGTTCAGTCCAACTACACTAATCTTGCAACCTTTAATAGCACTTGCAGTTATGAAATGAGCAATCACATTGCAACTTTTCCCATGTGAATCGCTTAAATTGACTTATGATACAAGTACCTGGATGACTTCTACAGCCATTGCCAAGGCAACCATTAGCTAGCAGGCAGCATCCAGCAGCAGTAGCAGCAGTAAACACAAAAAGCATCATGTCTCAAGGTGTAGATGTGGGTGCTATGCAAGATACCAATCTATCATCTCTAATGCTATTGTGGCCCACTTCTGGCCATGCACAGGAGAGGATGCCTGAAAAAGGATATTACAGTATGTCCCCCCCCCCCCCTAAAAAAAAGAAAAAAAAAATACAATCAGTTTTTCGCATTGGTAACTCCCAATGTGATTAAACTGTCTCTAAAATGCTACTTCAGGGTCTTAAAATATAACATCTTAGCTCTATTTTGCAGAAAACTAAATTCAGTTTGGTTAAGTGGTCACAGAGAAATGTGGATTGTTGTAAAGTATGTCATGGGTCAGATTCATCCAAGTTTATAGCACTTGGATGCTCTTAGAAGTGCATATCAATGTGTGAAAATAATGGACAGAACTTGGAGGGAAGGGATTCCTGACATGATCTACAAAACTTCTCATTTCTCTTTGACCACTGAAGCAAATCGAATTAGGTTTTCTACAAGATATAGTTTCATACCCTGAAATTGTATTTGGATTGATTCACTATTTTTAAAGTTATCATTGCAGAGGGTCCCGGTGCATTTTTTTTTTTTTTGGGGGGGGGGGGAATACGGTATAGTTCTGGTTGAGATGGGGATTCTGGCTCCAAATTTCTGCAAGATAATTAAAATTGTCTTAATATCAAACATCAAAGAGCATACAACTCCGTGAGGAACTCTAAGTTTACCTGACAGAAAACAGCTTTGAAATGGCCAAGATATCCAGACACATGGTGTCCTGATAAAAGGTGAGTCCCATCTTTTATTAGGACCACTATGTTTTACTTTGTTTTTTTGATATCTCAGCCATTTTAAAATGGATCTTCATCAAATAAACCCAAACTCTTCCAAGAACTGTATGCTCCTCAATACTTCATATAAGTGGGCTCCAATCATCTTTAAAAACAAAGTCAAAACCCAAATTCCCACCTCCACCAAAACCACACAATCCCTTTAAACTCTGTATATGCTTGGCAAATCACTGCTCTATGGGATTTGCTTGTATTAAACGGTACAATACTGCAACTTTGGTGTTTAGAGCCAAGAGTGAAATGTACCCTCGGTACTGAGCCTGATTTACTGCACCGATGAGAAGTGTCTACATGATCAGCACTGTGGAAATGAGTACATGTATTTGCATCCCTTTGTGCAAAGCTAACACCTTTTACATTAATTGTACTCCTCTGATGTAACCTTGGGCTCCTTTCCATTAAACATGTCACATGACAAGATGGTGGAACTCAAATAAAGACATGCATGCTACAAGTACATGTATGATCTAATGTTGAATTTGGGCATGAAAAAAGTTGACACCTGATAGAAATTAACAAGCCATTTTTGAAAATTGATGATTCGTCACTGAAATGTCTCTGGAGTTTTTGTGTGCCATGGTATTATAAAACCCCCTGTGTGCATATCATTCTGAGACTGCAACACAAAAGTATTTTTTGAAAAACATTCTGTTTTTTTCAAAGACATGTGGCCTTTGATAGAAGAGCTTATGCCAGAAATGCAGAACAGCAAAATTGTAGACAAAATTGCAAGCTTCTATACTAGGCGTGTCTTCATCAGCCCGAAGTTTCAAAATAGCGCGCTATCTTGCTGTTACCAAACTAGTCCGATGTCAAGATAGCGCGCTATCTGTGTAGTGAAGACGCAAATAGCGCGCTATTTGATCGGGAAAATTTCCCCCGAAATCTTGGTCTAGTTCGTGAACTAGAGCGCTAATTCGTGAAATACTTGGTAGCGCGCTATTTCGGGTGCGTCTCCATCAGCCCGAAATTTTCTCAATCCCTCCACGCTTCTGGTTAGCCAGCTGGCTATTGAAAGCGCATACGAGCTAGTGATTGTGTATAGTGCATACACTCACGGCGTATTCAAGGATCACATGTGTGTACTAGGCCTACTGTTGTTGACATCTTTAAAATCAGGAAGGTGATTCCGTGCATGCTAGCTGTTTTTTGTAAACTTCTTCTTCTGGTCCACTCTACCTTAGCTAAAGATTCTTGCAGATTGTGTGTATTTTGGATTTGTTTAAACATTGCAATTCGTTCATTTCATATAAAATGTGTCACTGGACAGAAGAGTAGCGTTATTAATATCCCTTTGGAGAGAATTTGCTGTACTGCTCACCTCCCTGGTTGTAGTATCGTACATACGGTGTTGTAGGAGATTTTGAGCGGGAAATCCACTTTCGAACAGCGAGCCAGGCAGAGTAATGATGCAAAGTGCGCATGCGTCAATTTTCGGACTAATTTCCCGAAGTAGGCTGTTCGAGCTGATGAAGACGCACATTCGCTCTATCGGGCTATTTTCTAAGACCGCAAAATGTCCCGCTAGTTTGAACTTCGGGTTGATGAAGAAACGCCTACTGTGATGAAAATTTTTTGACAAAGCTCTAGTTATTTTTCTTGCAAATGCCCAGTATTCAAAGCAAATGGGATCATGAAATGGTTGTGTGTTTGAGGAAAAATATGTGACGCTGGCGAAAGCGGTACACAAAAGAGTCATTAAAATCATAATGTTCCGCAGCTGCCAGCATTCACACATCAAACTCAGGGACATTTCACAGAGCAATGGAGGAGTTATAATTATTTTGACTATCAAAATGGGGGGAGGGGGATGATTCCAGAATTAGGAAAGCTTTTATTTCTCCTGCCAGGAAATTAAGAAAATATACAATTTATTTACATTTTCTGGTAGTCTCCAGTTAGGTTCACATGCAGTTGCCAAACTTGAAGTTTAGGTCGAAAACTTAACTGTCGATGATTATAGTTCCACGAATTCACAACGCGCACCTAAACTTTAAGTTGCAACTTACCAGCAAGCCCCACTCGATAATTACAACAGAAGTGCAGTCTTTGGTAGATGACCTAGTGCCCATACAAAATAGTGCAGGAAACGAGACGCGAGGTTTATGCTAACTCACAAGCTTGTTGATTATTGTGTCCACATGGAGCGAAACTTTGACAGGGGTCCCCCTGTGGCTCATTGAGAGAGCATAAACCCAAAGGTGTCTCATGGTTCTAATCATCAACTAAACTTTAAGATTGCTAACTTTCGAGTGCATCCACACGGTGCTGAACTACAAGCTAATCATCGAGAGTTAAGTTTTCAACCAAAACTTCATGTTCAGGAACAGCGTGTGAACCTAACTTCCTAGTGCAGAATCAGGGGGACCTTGGAGTTCCGTAATATCACACGTCTATGAGTAATTTAGTCACAACTTTGAAGGTAGTGAAACTAATCTTTGCAATAAATTGTGAGAGATCCCATCTGGAGGTCAGAAATCAATATCTAAACATTTCATTCAACTTGACAATGCCCCCTATTCAAGGAGAATATCTATTATAGACTCACATGCTTATATTAAGAGGCTTATAGGGCAATAGTGCCAAACTATTTTTGCAAGTCAAGGCCCACATGTGTTTCATGTCCTTTTATGGTCTTCTGTATTTTGTTTCTCCTTAGTGAAGCTTACGTCACATATCCTCTTTTTAATCCTTAAGTGTCAGTTTGTTTGTTTATAAATACAATTAGGTGAATGAATACATAGATTATCATTCAAAATGAGGATATTGATGAAGAAGATGATAATGATGATGATGATAATAATAATAAATAGCAATGATAACAATCATAACATAATGCTAGGAGTTATAACAGTAAACACAAATTTGACACCTGAGTTGAGAGTGATTCAAGCTGGAAAAAATGACATCATCGACCAAATGCTTTTGTAGACAATATTTTGGGCAAATTCAAAGGGTTTACAATAATGTGAATGCTACAAAACCCTTTAGACAGTCCCAAAAATCCAACAAAGGGAGGTCATCACTCTTCTGTTGTCAACTATGAGCTCACTCTCCAAAAGCAAGACTTTATAAAGAAAATGTAAATAACGTTCCACAGAGCTTTTTCAAACGAGATCATCAAAAGATTTCCATAAATCGCCCATCCATGGACTCCATGATGTCCTTCCATTTGCAAATCCTGACGGCCAAAGCCAACTTGTAAAATCACACATGAAAATTTTTAAAAGGCAACTTCTTTCTCTTTTGTTTTTTGTAAGGAGTTATCTTGGAACAAAGGCTCTACAGCAGTATTATGTAGGGAAGGTCTTTACCTTGTCACATACACAAAAAAGAAAGGAAAAAAAAAACATGTTTCATTTCTGCAAGAATTAGTGTTGTTCTGCCAACCTCCTCAGTTAAAATTACAGCAGCTCTTACAAATATCAGATTTGTCATGCTGATTATTAAAGGTGTGCTCCAACTTAAAAGGAACTGTACAGTACTGGTTGAGGTGAGGATTCAGGTTTATAACATTCCTAAGTGAGATAATGAGAAACCTCTTATGAAATATGAAAGAGCATGCTATGAAGGATTCAACGTTTATTTGATGAAAATTGGTTTTCAAATGGCTGAGATATCCCAAAAAGTAATAATAATAAAAGGCGACAGGCCACGCCTTTTATTAGGATCTCTTTGTTTCACTTTGTTTTGGGATATCTCAGCCATTTCAAAACCGATTTTTGATTTTTGATACCCCTTAGAACTGCATGCTCTATGACATCTCATGGCGTGATTTCTGAATATCTCGCAAATGTTAAAAGCTAAATCCTCACCTCGACCAGAACTGTACACACCCTTTAAGATTGACAAGTGCCTCAAAATGGACGGAAAGAAAAACAAGATGCATGGACACCAAACAATCACTAGGCACCGGAATTGGACTGCGCTTCACGCAACACCACCATTCCCATGGCAACAATCTTGAGTTTTATCTCTCTTCCTATCTTTCTTTCTCTCTCCTTCTCTTTATTTCTGTATGCTCCATTTCCCTCTCTCTCTCCCTATCTGTTCTGTTTTTATTCTTTTGCTATCATTCCTTCTGTTTTTTTATTACTGTCATGACACAGTACACAAACACATTGTGCTTGGTAGTCAGAGTGCTCAGACACAAGGCCAACAGATTGCACATTGCTGAGAACTGCAAGGGAACTTTGCCGCCTGTAGAAATTTTCATTGCATGCCACAATGTACTTGAGGTAAATCCAAACACCAGTTTCCTAAAGGTGTCCACATGTTATGGGAATTTTCAGACAATGCGATTACCACGGCAACCAACCGCATGCAATTCTCACGGCTGATTGGCCGTTGCCTTTTCACTGCTGTGGTAACTGCAATTATTGCAAGATGCCACATTCACATAGGGCTAATGATATATCATGAAGCAGGGCCCTGGGCTGTTTCAGAAGGATGCTTTACCAATACAAATTATTAGATTTTGCAAGGTGCAATACTTGCAGTTATTATGGCAACAGATTGGCAAAAAAAAAAATAGAAGGATATATATATATATATATATATATATATATATATATATATATAATAGCCTTGAGTACTGAGGCTGAAATTGCCACAGAAACTTCAAGACCACGGATGCCAGTTACAATGCAAGAGAAGACTTGAAATTATATGAATCTACTTTGTACAGGAAAGGACCTGAACTGTGATACTATACCAGGGTTTGAATTCAGGTTTTTGCCTGAAAACTGACATCTCTGCAATATGTCTCTGCAGCACACAATAACTACACTGTATCTAGCATGTGCTCAAGATAGGTACACTGTATCCATCTCTTGCCAACTAAATAGTCTCCTATATTTGTGTTCATGCTCACAGTTCCTACCTCAAAGGCGGAGTAGGGTCTTTAACCCTTCAGACAAATGTATTAATGAAATTGATTATCTTGCTTCAATCTTCTGTCAAGAATTTAAATGCAAGATATCTAGACAAAAGTACTGCCCTTGACCTTCTCAGAGATTACACATACACTCGCATGACTTAATGCTGCATATAGGTACCATATCAAGCACATGAACATGTTCCAAGTGCATACACATGGGCACTCTGAATGAAACAAGCCGAAAAATCATGAGGGCAGTATCGCAGACAATGGCAGACTGTCGTAAAATCAGATAACAGCATCATACTCTGCTCCCGGCATATCTATCGGCCCGGTGAATAAACAAGATAAGTTGGTGTTGTTTGCCAGATAGTTGACAGGCACTCATTCCAAACGACAGGCTATAATGTTGCCGGTCAGTCCAAAGTCGTTGACAGATTTGAGAACTTTTGATACTTGCTCTTACCCTGTTTAGTAAACTCTATAGATCATGCTCACAGGGATCGTATAGTTTTGGTTGCGACCTAATTTCAGGTTTCTAACATTTTTTTGTGAGATAATGAGAAACCTCTTATGAAATATGAAAGAGCATGTAATTCTATGAGGAATTCAACGTTTATTTGATGAAAATTGGTTTTGAAATGGCTGAGATATCCATAAAAGGGCGATTCTGATAAAGTGTGGGACCCACACTTTATTACGATCGCTTTGTTTTACTTTGTTTTTGGATGTTTCAGTCATTCCAAACCCGATTTTCATCAAATAAACTTTGAATTCCACTTCAAATGGTATGTTCTGTACTATATCATAAATGTTTTCTTGGTATCTCGCAAAAAGTTAAAAGCCCAATTCTCATCTCCCCCAATACTGCCATCCCTTCAAAGGTGCCTATGAAGCTTTGTAAGCCATCATCAGGTCACACAAACTATGCATTTCTGTGATTTGGCACAGTATCTGTTAGATCATTAAATGTTATAGACGATTATTTGATAGTGTCTATCAAGTATCATACATTTTCATAGTTTCATTCATTTGTACTTGGTGTACTTCTTATTTTTCTCAGTGAGTTGTAGTCACATACAACTGCACGAGTGCGCTTGATTTGCTATAAAACTCGTATGAAGCTGTGTAGCAACCAAGACTGAGATCACTAGATTTTGACTTCCACTGACCCCATTCGGGTGCCCTTCTTGTGTATGCCAAAAAGTTTGCGAAGCCCATCATTGCAAGCTCTATTCATATCCTCTGTCCAGTCGATATTTCCCATTGTTTGATGGCATATGCAGTTGACCATGAAAAGGGGATACATGTACTGCTTATTTTTTTGTTTTGCACATGCGGATTACCAAACTGTCTGTTCTTTGTCAACAGGGTAAACTCAGAGAATTGCAGAAAGAATGGGTTAAATATCACCTACTGCAAGATAAAAACAGTTGTTTAAAGTCAAATCGCAGGCCACTTTTATCTGATATCATTTTGTTAGTGAAACCCCTCTAACCATGTACACACAATGTACACTGTATCTCCGCTTGCCTCATTCAAATTTCAATCAAAAAAGAAAAAAAAAGACCAAGAAGAAATTATTAAACTCTGGCAGAGGGAACAAATCGTTCCTTTTATTAAAACGACCCTTGAAAAGAGAGGGGGCAATGGGTTGTAATACGCTCTCCATGTGCTTTTGAGGGATGAATAAAGGTACAAATGTACAATCATATCGGTTTAAAAGGGGGGAAGTGCATAGCCATGGAATTAACACCAGATACAACAAGTCTTGAATTAACCCACCTGTTAACCCTGTGTAAAACCTTTTGACACTACATTTTCACAGGAATGCCCCGCTTCTATAGGCAAGGCAAGGTAGGAATTCTCTATAGAGATTTACAATTATTTTTTTTTCTTCATAATCCAATGACTAATCATGCCAGACACTATATAGATGGTTTAATCAATGGCATACAGGGCCCTAATGATTTTCTTTCTCTAACAAGGATACAAAATGCATTTTGATTATGACACTGTGTGTTTCCCGCAAAGTGAGATGTTTGACTAATTATGCACACCTTGTTTTGACTTTGAGCATGTGGGAGACTACATCATTTAATGAGCATGTGTTCTTGTTTGTGTGTGGCATGCAACATAGGTACTATTTGAGTGACATTGAATAAATTATGGATACCGTACTGGGAAAAAATGTGTCTGAATATGTGTTTGTGTATGTGTGTGTGTGTGTGTGTAAGTGCATTTATTTATGTGTGTGTACCATTTGTGTTGTTGTGTACACTGTACTTAACCCGTTGAGGATGAGTCCCATGTATACTCGGGCAAGTGTCAATGGGAAATGCGTGTTGTGGCAAAATCAGTATGTCCTCAACTGGTAAAAATAATCATCCATTTTGCACTAATAAACAAGGCCATTTACTTGGCTCACCTTTTTATCGTAATCATCAGGTGCTCAATCTGATAAATTTTACCAGCGGGGAAAAAGAGAGAATGCAGCTTGCAAGATTTATATCATGCCGCATAATGTAATCTGGAAAACCACATACATTGTACCTGCAAGGCAAACACAGAAATTTACATACTACATGTCGTAGTACCATCAATGTCGCAGACCTCACATTGCAGTACTGTGGGATTATAGCACAGTGTGGGGCCTTTACGCATATTACTTTAATATTCAATTCAAAAAGATCATTTCACCAGATACCATATTCGGCCACAAGGGGCTGCAGCACTGTAGTGTAAGGGTTGAATCCCGGTTTTCAAAAGCTGAAAAAAAAAAATACAATTTTCGTAATGGCCACATAAATTTCATAATATCTGAATTTGATCTAATAGTAAATCTCGTTCACATTTCTTCAAGTTTTAGCATATAAAGTTATAGCATTTTCTAAAAAACACAAATTCAAAAGTTTTTTTGACTGGAACTTCAAAATCTTCTAAAGTTTGTTTGTTTGTTTTTTCTCGGCAGATCTTCTTCATTAAAGTCAATCTCAACTACAGTTACTGCTTGGCTATTCTATTCTACGGTCACTTTTGTCATTTTTGTCATTTTTTGTCACTTTTGTCACTTTTGTCACTACAGACATTTGTCATGCGATGTCTGTTTATAATATGCATGTGACAGCAAAACAGTGTTTGTGCCATACCTGCGTAGGCTGGTACTTTGAAAAGGAGTTTATAAAGCACATTAAAGGACTGCATTTAAGAAAGATTGAAACAGACTCAGAGTGATTCATCTTTGCAAATAACAATATTCACAAGTCTGTATCTAATGTTTCAGTGCAATTTACTAAGAAACATGATTTGATGAACAGAATGTAGCTGTTGCACAGATTCGATAGCAAGTGATGCTTGCTCAGAAATGGTCTGGTTGCTTGCTTGTTTTGTAAAAGGGGGCAACCAAATAGATTTGGTTTTGGGAACAGCACTTGTCAGACACAACTGGTGGAGCCAAAGTGTTCTTTCTGTAAAAAATCATGGGGGGGGGGGACAGTCCAAAGTTTTGTTTAAAGGTATTGTTTACCATTGGGAGCAGTGATTCAAAAAATGTTCAAGTTATACTTATCTCTTTTGATGCATTTTTGTATATATGTATGTGTAGGACAGTTGTACCTCAAGAAATCCTACCACACAAAATTTTGCAATAAAGCCTAAAATATACAGAGATATCACTATTTCTCTCAACAAACCATAACTGTAGACAGTTTATTCAGGAAACAATTTAATTACATCTACTGTAAAACATGATATATTCGCTGCACAAAATTTTCGCGAATTGGAGCCAACAGCTTTTTTCGCGGCATGAAATTTTCGCGAATTGCGTTCAATGCATATAGTATAGGCAAGAAATTTTGTGTGCATTTTAATTTTGCAAAATTCGTGAAATTAAAATGCACGTGAACATTCCTCGTTTTACAGTATTGCTCATATTTTGTATATTTAACAATATGTAACACTGGTTATACTGACCAAAAATATTTACATTGGTTTTTTCTTTCCCTAACTCACATTTTAGAACTATTCTGAAGCACTAAAGCTGGGTTTTTGTTTCATCTGCAAATGGTAAATAATGCCTTTAAAATGGTGGCGCTGCCTCTAATGTGAGTTGAGTTCCAGCAGCCATACAAGCACTCAAAGCTCAAGAGGACTGGCGATGATCATGCTTGACCTTTGACCTTATAATCTCTAATTGAAGTATTAGCATCCTATCTAAGCATAATCGTCTGAGGCAAAGTATCAACATACATCAATTACACTGAAGTTCCCACCGTACATGTACATAACAGATTCAATCAAAAAGGCTTAACAGACAAGCTCTTTCTTTAGCAGCAGTAGAACCAGTGATCAGCCTAATATACATGTACTTGTAAATATGCAAGGTATACAAAATATCACAAATACAAAAAAAAAAAGGTATACAAAATATAATCATAGACGCTAAACCCCCTTGTCAACATTTGCAGATGGAAAAAAAAAATCATACTTTAGTGCTTCATAGTTCTAAAATGTGATTTAGTGATGAAAATTGCCAACATGAAATATAATCAATGTTAAGTAATGGTATACAAAATGTGAACATTATCAAAAACTGTTTCTCGAATAAACCCTCACCATGACAGTTTAAGAAAATAAATGGTATTTCCTTTAATCTGCAGCTTTATTGTGTGGGTTTGTTTGTTGTTGTTGTTGTTGTTTTTTTTGTATGGTAGGGTATATTGTGATACTACTGCACTATGCAAATGCATCAAAAATATGATAATTCAAATATTTTTTTAATCACTGCTCCCAATGTTATAGAGTGGCAAAGATCGGCAGTGTTCCCTAAGCTTTGTACAGAATGAATTTAACAACAAAGAGAAACAAGGAATGGGTGGCTTGAACTATGGCAGGTAAATATGGCTGGTTAGATTCAAATATCTGAGACTATTTGCCTTTTTTTTCTTTTGCATAACATCAACCACAAACCCATTCCCAGGGGCTTAACACCCTCGATCTTCTATTCACTCTCAGCGAACAAAGATGATCAAGTTTCTGCATTTGCCATTCAGCTTGCATTATTACACTCTATGATCTTGAAAATGATAGTTGTGCTTTAAAAATAATTCTGTGGTCAAGAAACCCCATTCAGTGGCGTGGTGTGGTATCCTCTCATCACATAAATCTCTGATTCATCATCAGTGTGTCATATTAGGTGGTGTGACAAAGACAAATTGTTTTACTTGAGCTGCTTGTTGTTGATATAAAATCTACAATTGCTCGTTGCTGTTGCACACAGCTAATTTCAATTGCCTCTTAAAGGGAAGATAAACCCCAAGAGCAATGTGGATTGAGTGAAAGCAGCAACATTAGTAGAACACATCATTGAAAGTTTGAAGAAAATCGGACAATCGATGCAAAAGTTATGAATTTTTAAAGTTTTGGTGTTGGAACCGCTGGATGAGGAGACTACTAGAGGTTATGACGTATGAGCGGACAACAATACCAAGAAAATATAAAGAAAATTCTACAAAAATCCATTTTTCATGAAAATTACAAATTCCATCAACTTGATATTGACATATGTTAAGGGTAGCAATTATTCCCCCTGCTTTCTGAAAGAGGTTGGTCCATTGCTCTTTCATGATTCTAGAAAAGTGAATTTTTGTTGAATTTCCTTTATATTTTCTTTGTATTGTTGTCCACTCATACATCATATCCTCTAGTAGTCTCCTCATCCAGCGGTTCCAACACCAAAACTTTAAAAATTCATAACTTTTGCATCGATTGTCCGATTTTTCTCAAACTTTCACTGATGTGTTCTACTAATGTTGCTGCTTTCACTCAATCCACATTGCTCTTGGGGTTTATCTTCCCTTTAAAGGTCCAGTTTACCTTTTGGAGCAGTGACTTAAAAAAATTCAAGATATCACATTTGATGCATATGTATAGGTCTGTTGTATCACAAAACATCCTACCATATAACATTTTCGCAATAAAGCCTACAGAATATAAGGAGATATCAGTATTTTTCTCAATAAACCGTAACTGTAGACGGTTTAGTCTGGAAGCATTCTTATCATAACTATTGTTCACATTTTGTGTATTTTACAATACTTAACATCGATTATATGGATTCAAATATTTACTGTGGTTGTTTCTATCCCTAACTCACAGTTTCGAGCTATTTTAAAGCACTAATGCTGGGTTTTTGTTTCATCTGCAAATGGTAAATTATGTCTAACCCATTATGAACAAGCTGATTTTAGGGTAGCATGCATTTCCAATATCTACATATACTGGAGACCAATTTCAATGGGTCAGTAGGTATCAAAATTCTTTGTTAAATTGGCAACACATTTTACAATTTGACTAAAACTTTACTTCTCTCTAAATTAGCAACAATTTTCATTTCTATCTTTCTTTTTGAGCACATTTAATGATTTTAACCCGTTGAGGACGGTTTGATTTTGCTACAACATGCATTTCCCACAGACGCTTGCCGGAGTATACTCGGTACTCGTCCTCAATGGGTTAACCAGCTTCATGTAATCTTCTGCCAAAAAGAAAAAAAGAACTATAGGGAAATTGATGAAAGTGCCAATTCACTGAAAATAAGATGATTACATCAGTAGCAAACTTCTCCCAGGGGTTGATGGGTTTGACAGTAAGTGTTTTTTATGCACATGTGAAAACAAACTAGAATATCACTCCTTGCAGAAAAGCACTGCAGTGGTGATTCCTCCAGAAAAGCAACTTCTTTAAAAAATTGACTGAAGAATGAAGAAATAAGTGATGTTTGACAAAAAGAAAAAAAAATATGTGGCAAGGTACGTGTACAAGTGAAATATCAAGAAACTGCCAGATATCTGTTAAAATAAAATAAGTTTTCATCGCCAATAGAGTGTTAATACCACATCCTGCGGAAAAGGAAAAAGACTTCCTCTACCCGTCACGATATTTTCCCATAGCAACTAAGTCCTCCATAGCAACCTATTCATCCAGAGAAACCTGAAGTCTCAGAGAAATGCAATTTCAAGGTCATTTCCCTTGTTTGCTTTTTAAGTCCTCTTTCTTTAACTCCTGTCATCAATTCATATCTCCCACCCCCCCCCCCCCATGCCTACATCTTCCCTTTGGCCTTAGCAACCCTTAAATGCATCATTTACGCAATACCGCTTTCTCATCTTAGAGAATGAAGAGGTATTTAACAGACGATGCGAGTTCTCTTTTCCGGCTACACACAACAAAATGTGCTCATTGTGTGTTCAGAGCATGACGTTTGCACCCGGCAAGGCATGTATGAAAAGGTACAGGCTGGTATCAAAGAATTCTGTTGCCATGGAAACGCACAAGATGCTGGCAGACTCATGAGATTGAGATGGAGAGCTGGGAGGGAGAGCGTAAGGCTGCGGCTTTGGCAATTTCACGCACATCTGAAGATGAATGGAGATATTAAAGCAGACACCAAACTTGTCAAGCTAGGCAGTACTTCCCTCTCTCTCTCCTCTATCTCCATATCTCTCTCTCTCTCTCTCTCTCTATCTCTCTCTATCTCTCTCTCTCTCTATCTCTATCTCGTGGTATGACATGTAAGTGATACAGAATAGTTATTATGTGTGCACAGTGTTCCTTGCTTTTGGAAAGATATGGAGAAAGGGGGAGGGGGAAGAGAGAGTCAAAAATTGAAAAGAAAGATAAAGGTCAATATTCCAAATTATCGGTCTTAAAACCACTGTCTTGCCCAGTTACCACCCACTCCAAGCCCCCCACACACATCAGATACACTGTATGTGTGATTCCTTTGAAAATCCATGAAAGCACTAACACACACTCATAAATTGCCAACCTAACAACGCCACAGAGTAGCTTGAACAAGAACAGTATGCCTGTGACACACCCAGTCGCTGGGTATTTAAGAATGACATTTTGCAAAAATCTGCGCATATCAAAAATGAAGCCAGCGTTGTCAAGATCTGAAGTCTCTATGGAAAACATGTCTCGCTATCCACTGAAACCACTTGAGAGCGAATATTGATGTACAAGGTGTGGTATCATAGCATCAACAGTTTTATTTTAACATGAGGATCGCATCAACGGGAAGTGTGATGAAAATGATGGTGGTGGTGTTAATAATGAGGACAGTATTGATGATGATGGCATTCAAGACAATGTTGGTCATGGACATGAGGTTGATGATAGTTGTGATGGGTGTAATGAAAATTTTGAAGATGGTTCTGGATGCAGTTGATGATGATAATGAGGTTGGTTTAGGAGGTATTGAAGATGATGGTAATGAGTGATGGGAAGAGTGATGATGGTAACAATGATTATGATGATGATGATCCTAATGATGATGATGATGATGATGATGATGATGTTGTCAATAATAACGGTAGTTGGTTAAGGATACTGCATGGAAGTTTATGAAGTTGTCAATGATGATAACAATAACAATGATGATGATGACGAGGATGATGTTGATGATTATGATAATAATGATACTTAAACAATGATGATCCACACAATGAGATGACACCAATTATGAATCACATTATTCTCTGATCACTGTGAATATGATGGTGAATATCACAATAAAACTGAGGAAGAAAATTTATTGACGATGATGGACATAGAGGGCACTTTTTTAACTCATTGAAGACAGTTTGATTTTGCTACAACACACATAGACGCTTGCCAGAGTATACACGAGACTCATCCTCAGTGGGTTAATGCTAAAAATAGACCTGTTGGAATGGGGACGCATGGGTGGCTAGATTAAGCTGATCTTCATTCACTGCCCACTGAAGTACATTTGATACTAATGAATAGCGCCCGCCAGCAAATATGTGCATCAAAGCATGAAAGCTCATTGGTAACAGTCAACTCCAGTTGAGGTGTGTGCAGTTACATCTGTACATAGAGATTAGTGGTAAAGCTGTACACAGGTTGTTACAGGGATTCTTGACTACAAATTGTCAAGTCGGACCAGCCTTCCCACTCTATGGAATCCCCATGCATACACTGTAGTTTTCAATAGTGGTGGTAAGAGGTATAGCAAGGAGATAGGGCAGCAATGTTGCTGATACATGGATAGCTCTCATAACAGCCATCTTCCATACATTCAGCTCTGAAATAAATATGGATGATATTGCTGAAGATGATGATGATGATGTTGATGATGATGATGATGTTGTTGATGTTGATGCTGATGATGTTGATGATGATGATGATGATGAAGATGATGATGTTGATGATGATGATAAAGATGATGATGATGATGATGGTGATGATGATGATGATGATGATGATGATGATGATGATGATGATGATGATGAAGATGATGATGATGTGATGATGATGATGGTGATGATGGTGATGATGATGATGATGAAGATGATGATGATGTGATGGTGATGATGGTGATGATGGTGATGATGGTGATGATGAAGATGAAGATGATGATGATGTGATGATGATGATGATGATGATGATGATGATGATGATGATGATGATGATGATGATGATGGTGATGATGATGATGATGTTAATATGCAAAGGATGAATTATTCCAGAAACTGGAGGAACTGATTCCACACTGTGGAATACAAAGTACATTGCTATAAAAAATGTAAAGCACATCACCCTTAACCCAATGAGGACGAGATGACTTTACTACAGCACAGATTTCCCACAGACACCTGACTGAGTATACTTGGGACTAGTCTTCAACGGGTTAATATCTACGCAGTGTACTTTCTTTCAAAAAGAACTTTAAAAGAAGTTCTCATTTTCTTTTTGAGTTTGTTGTTATGGCAAATAATCACACACATGTAAAGTGCATCAAGTAGTATTTTATTGGAAATGAAACATATACAAAGAGAAAACTTTATAAATTCAGAAGACAGAATGATGCCTCCCCCCCCCCCTTCCACCTTACCTGACGTGACAGAATCTTTGCTCTCCTCTCTCTCTAACGTCCTCTCGGGACTCGGAGAGCTTGGGATGATCTCCTTGGTGACGGCCCTCGACTTCTCAATCTCCTCCAGCTCAGAGAAGTATGTCCTGAGCTCGGAGTTTGGGGGCAGTTCCCCCTCCGGGGAGCTCATGGTATCTGGAATAAGAGAAGATGGGGATGATAGAGACTGTTTCTGAAACTCATTACATAAAAATTGCAGAAGCTGCATTAAAGTGTACAAATACCCTGAGTATTATGTTTGCTATATTTGTCTGTAGAATATACCTGAGACATGCCTTCTGCAAAATATTTGAATTTTTTGTTACTCCTATTTTAATCTATTGGGGTTCAACCATAAATTTCAAAAAGTATACAAAAACAAAAACAACTTGAAATAGACTGGTTGATCACCCAATTCTTTCAATTGGATGATTGCACGATCAATATTTTTTTCCAATAAAATGTCTTGAACAATAGTGATATGCAACACACATGCACGTGTGGATGTACTCCGATCGATACCTCACTAACCGATAAACATGTCGAACAAGTATGCATAATGTTTGATTGTTGGTAAAGCCATCTATTATCATAGTACACATTTCCCCTGCTAATAATATACAAACCCATACAGGACAGGCTGATTTTGCTACAACACGCATTTCCCATAGACACCTGCCCGAGTATAGTCAGGACTCGTCCTCAACAGGTTAATTCATTAATATCCTTTATCTTTGATTAAAATTACAATGGAGGCACACATGCAGTGTGAAGTGAGGTAAAACATGGCATCACTTCACATTAATTAACGTAAAGTGGATATCAAAGGCTCATCACTACAATGGAGCTATTAACACATTCATTAATCAGAGCACTTCACACATGAAAGAGAATGTGAAGTTAGGCTTGTTTCAACTACAGCAGCCTGCAGTGTAAGTTGAGTCAGGATGACATTTCAGCTCCAATGAAACAAAAGTACAAATTGTAAAGATCCATGATTTTGATGACTTTAATTTTTTTTTTTTCGTACATGTACAATGTATATAATGATGCTCTGGAACCAGAAACACCTGAATCATATGCTTTGAAACCCAAAACCTGATAAAATAAAGAACCTCTTGACAGAAAATGCACAAATACATGACAAAGACATTTTCAAAGTTTAAGAAAAATGTATGTACATGTTTTTCTTCCTACCATGTTTTTTATTCACTAAAACAAAGAACTAATTCAATGAACTATTAATAATAACAGAGAAGCACATCTCTGAGGTTTAAAGGATGTTGATAAAGCTTTTTCTTCTATTCCAAGCTTCAACTAAAACAAGAAGAAAGAGACAACGAACAGATATGCTCAAGAGAAATGAGATGGCTCCATTTCCAAGCCAGGTTAATGTTTATGACCTCCATTTACCCTGTCATCTGGCATGTGGAGAATGTATGGAGCACAGATCAGGACCATAAAATAAAAAGACCACATAGCTCATCGTTGTGTCATCTAACCCAACAGACAAGAGGGACATCCATGCATTAGAGAAGAGAAAAACCAGTCCTCTGGGTCATAAACCATTCTCCTACTCTCCCTTCCCCTCTACTAACTCAGCTCTCCCCCCCCCCCCCCACCCCCATCCCACCCCTTCCTCTTCTTCCTCTATGAATAATTACCCCCTTCCATGTTGCCCAAGTGAAGTGATCACCACTCTACACCCACCACCTTCAAAACCATTGCCACCACCGCTTCCTTTTCAACCCCCTCCCCCACCCCAATTCCCCAATTTCCCTTCCCTCCAAGAATAATCCCCCTCCCCCCTCCCTTGTTCCTTGGTTGAAGTGATCATCCCTCTACACCTGTCTGCCTCATAAACCATTGCTACCACCACTTCCTTTTCATTACCCATACCTCCTCCATTCCCCTTCCCCATCCCCCACACAAAAGAAATCCCTCCCCTTCTTCCTGGTTAAAATGATCAAGGAGCTATAGCTCCTTGAAGTGATCATCCCTCTACACCTGTCTGCCTCATAAACCACTGGTACCTCATACTACTACTTCCTTTTCATTACCCATACCTCCTCCTCCCTTCCCCATCCCGCCCCCCCCCCCCCAAAAAAAAAAAAAATCCTCCCCTTGCTCCTCATAATATGAAGTGATTATGCCTGTACACCTGTCCTTCCTCATACACACTACCACCATCATTTCCTTTTCTCCAGCTCCCCCTCCCCCCTTCCCCATTCTTCCTTCCCCCTTCCCTATTCTTCCCTCCCCTCAAACCAAAATCCCTCCCCTTGTTCCTCTGCTGAAGTGATTACCCCTCTATACCTGTCTGCCTCTAAACCATTACTATCACTTCCTTCTCCATACTGCTGTATAAGCTGTTATTTTCGAAGGGTTTAATTTTCACAATTTTCGCGAAACACTGTTGGACCACAAGTTTTTAAAACAACTCATAAAAATATATCTTGAACTGACAGGCATTGGTGCACTTACAAAAGCCTCAGTGTTAAAATTGCAAAAACAGTTTCTCGCAAAAATGTCTGCAACCTCTTCATTCTTGAAAGTATCTGTATGCAAAAACAACAGCTTATACAGTATTCCTCTTTCCTTTTGCTGCTGCAGAAGGAAGATCGATTAAATTGCATAGTCAAACTGAGGGTGCTGATATACTCCATGTCCTCTACAGATATCTGAGACCTGTTTCATAAAGATTGAGCATAAGTTGCAATCAATCGCAAATTGCGTTTCATAAAAAACTTTGCGACTGATTGCAAATAACGCTCCATCTATTGAAAGTTCGCTTGATTTTTCTTGATATCAAGCGTCAGTGTCTTTATGAAACAGGACTTATGCTCAATATTGAACTTATGCTCTATTCACTGAGTTAAATAAACTCATAAATTGAGTGTATCATCAATTGCAACTCTTTATGAGACAGGCCCCTAATAAAAAGTAAATCCTCAGTGCACATGATACTCATGCTTACAATGATACTGTCAAAAAACTTTGTATTTTTGTACTGCCATTTTCCCGATACATTAATCATCTACACGTAGTAGCATTCAACTAACTTGTCACCTTCAGGCTTGAATTGCATCTTCCAGTTACTCCCCACAAAGACTGAAAAAAAATATCAATAACAATAGATTCCCATCACTCCATCAACACACCAGCAGACCTAATCGACACCTGCAAGAAGTTATAAAATTATATGGTCAATGTTTCCATTCGAAAGATTTTAACCCATTGAGGATGGTTTGATTTTGGTATAACACGCATTTCCCATAGACGCTTGCCCGAGTATACTTGGGAATCGTCCTCAACGGGTTAAGTGAAAAAAAAATAATTTGCATACCATTTCTCAGAATATTGACAAATTGCTGTGCCTTGCTTTATCTTTTTTTTTTTCCCTCTGTCTCTTTCTATCTCTCTTTCTCTGTCCGTCTTTCTGTCTCTCTGTCTATTTCTCTCTGTAGCAAGGGGCATGCATTGCTGGCATTCTCCAGTACGTTCATATCAGAACAAGATAACGGCAAGTTGACGTCCAACACATGCACTCACACCCTCACTGACTCAAACACAACACATTTTGTACACAATTCCCACATAGGGCCATGCAGGTTCGATGGTATTGCACACATGCATACAGTTCACTGAATATAACCCTTTGACTCCCATATATATATATATATATTATGATGCCACATTTTGGTTCTAGTGCATGACACATTCACTGCTTGTAAGCAATGGCTTTAACACTTTGATACCTCAGAGATTAGATGCTATTTGATTCCATTTAGTTCACCATGTATTCTCAATATTTTAATATTAGTAAAAAATTTCATAAATCAATGCAAATTAAATGAAGAGTGATGCCCATGCCATGCAAAAATTCAGACTTCTCCCCTCAATTTCTTGTTTTTAATCGGTCAAAAGAATTATCTTTCTATTACATCCAGCTAATAGGCCTAAAGAGTAATACATGTAACTGATGACTTTAATGGGAGATGGAATTACATTACTAAAATTATCTCAGCAATACTTCTTAGGGCAAACCAACAAGCAATCTCTGGAATTCATCAGAATGCATCGCAATGTTTCTTTCCTGTCGCCTAGTAACAATCATTTCTTTTGTTTTTTTCAGCTGCTCCTTCCAATTAAGTTTCTTGAGTACGAACTCAATCAGTATTCATCTGTTGTTGCCAGGTAAAGCAAGCCTCTGGCAGTTCCTTTGGTAGGCAGTCTTTTGTTAACATAGCATGCATAAAATTTGAATACAATACAGAAATGTTCTACTGGAGAGTTCTGTGACTGTGACATTATCACTCTCATCTACACTGTAGTTTGCATAGAGGGTAACGATTGACATGTACTATTGTTATTTCTGTGAAACATCATGAACTTTTAAACATTCATAACTCCCTAAATCTTACACCTAATTTCAATTATTTACCATTTTGTTTGCTATGTCATACTCTTTACATCCAAGTTAAGCGGAACTTGTACATGTATAGTAGCTTTTCTCTGTATTGAAAGTACTGCTGGAAATTCCCAGAAGTTAATAGCAGTTATTAGACTTACTGTAGACATTGACACATAGAAGGTACACCATGTTTTTTTAAATAAAGATTTTTGGAAAGATATGACATAAAAAATAATGAAGAGAGGTAACATTTTCCTGTCGTGGCGGATGGTCATATTCTGTTGTAAAACTTACCACTCAAAACTTGCTCGATATTCCTCAAATCAGTTCTTTTCTTAGACACACATAGAAACACATCACCTCCAGGCCCGGTTTCACACAGATGCAGGACGGTGGAATGGTGTCGACCACTTCACATGACAGTGATACCTTCCCCTTCCTTAGTCACAAAAATAGGATCTCTCCTGGATTTCCCTGGATATGAGACAGAACAAATGAATAATATAAATATCATCAGTACTTGATTAGATCCACACTTGATTTAAACGTACAGAATGACTTGACCCCTGTCGCAAATAGTGAGCCTCTAAGTGTCACCAAAAATTGTTGCATTATGAACTTATCATATATTTTGGCATGATCAAGATTGGGAATCAGTCATGGATCTTGTCATCAGTTTTATACCATCACAAAAGTACCAATTACTGTGGAAGTGAACATTTTCGCAGTGTGGAAATATTTCATGCATTCCGTGCAACCAGAAGGGCGAAAAATAAAAAGCAGGCAAATAATTTGTCATGCCATACTTTCTAGTAATTAACGTCCTGATTCTGCTGAATTAAAAACACACGAGATCCATCTCACGCAGCCAAGCTAAAAAAAAAAAAATTTTTTAAATTACTCACACGAAAGTATCCACTTTTACAGTATCATAGCATATTGAATTTGAGTCTCTATATCTGTCCCTTTAAAGGGGATGGCTAGTATTCTGATCAGTGGGAATACTGGGGGATGACTGTTCCAATTCTTGTGGGATTCATTTAAGAGTACATTATATATCTATTGTTGTGTGAAAATTATTTGCTTCAGAATGGTCTCATATTCAAGTAATGTGCAGTTTAATGTTTCCAGGTTAGCATGCCTGTACAGTGACGGGGTGATCGTTAACATTGAACTGCACATTTCTTGAATATGAGACCATTCTGAAGCAGAGAATTTTCACAAACAATACATAGATAATGTACTCTGAAATGAATCCCACAAGGATTGGAACAATCATCCCCCAGCATTCCCACTGATCAGTTACTAGCCATCCCCTTTAAAGCAAGTCTGATTCCCATGGCTCACCACTTGAGCAGTTGGTGGTCAGAGTTTCCTCACCCTGAGGTCATGGAAGGATGTTTGCATACTGGTCATTCCTAGACCAGCAGAAGGAAGGAAGTGACAGGTTCATAGCTACCACACAGTTTGATGGGAGGACCAGATACCAAGCCATTGCCATGGCGATCAAAATGCCCCATCCCACATCCCGGTCATTGGTAGCTTACAACAGCAAGAACAATCTTGCTTGCAATGATGTAAGAGCAAGACCATACAATGTGTAGGCTCCCACATTTGCATGAGGTACAAATGCTAGCATGCATACATCTTTGTACATGGACAGTTCCTTTGTATTGGGGGGGGGGGGACATATACACACTCTTCTCCCCCCACCCCCAACTGCCCTCTCCCACTCACCCTCTCCCCTCTCTCTTCCCTTCCTATACCCCTCCCTCTCTATAACAGACAAATAGTGAATGGTTATGAGTGCGATGGTACAAGATTTCGCACGAGGTGAAAGATAGAGGCGCTCTATCCAATGAGGGGAAGCTGAGTTGAATAGTGCGCCTCATCTTTCACTGAGTGCGAAATCTTGTTCTATTGCATGAGTAAAGACCATACACTATTTGTTTTATACAACACCTCGAATGTCATGAGACAAGGTCCACATACATTCTTTAATTAAGTACAGAAATACACGTAGCAACTATTTTTTCTTCTTTTTTGTGAAAGGTGAACAAATAGCATAGTCAGTCAGTTACGTTAAAGAAACTGATCGGCTGAAGTTGTTTACAGTAAAATGAGTGACAAAATGCGCTCTTGAAACTGCATGTTGAATGCATGCAGCAAAGGTTTGTTTATTACAACATCAGATCCGTGCAATGGAACGAAAACCACACATCGATCCATGAGTTTAACACGGGAGTCATTGGAAATCGGTGTCGTCAGCTGTGCGATATCCATTTTTGCTCAAACAAAATTGCATGGCTGATGGCGACAGCGTGCAATGGTACTTTTAACTGCATGTCACATGATGTGCAAACAACCAATCACAGGGGTGGATCCAGGAATTTTGAAAAGGGGGGGTGCAAAGAATATTTTTGGTGCTACTTCTGGGGTTTATCTCATTTTTTTCTTTGTATTTCTTTTGTTTTAACAAAAAATAAAGAGGGGGCACGCGCCCGGTGCCCACCCCTCTGGATCCGCCACTGAATCAGAGAGCTACATTCTATTCAGGTGTTATAATATTCATAATAATCATCATTGTCTATTTACCTACACTGTACCTCTGTATTTTTCTATCTGGTTCTCTCACAATTCAAGACAGACTGACTTTATTGTACTCTATGTGTCAGTCATATGGTATTCAACTTGAGCTTTAAAAGTTTATGGCTAGCACAGCATATTCTAAAAGTGCAGAACAATGTGAGCCATAAATCTATTTTTAAGGGGAGATTGCTGAACAATATTCAACAAAGTTAGACTCCAAAACACAACATGTGTCCACGTAATGTACAACCATATATTTTTTCAAGCATAACATTTTGTGGGGAATTGCAAGATTTTTTTTTTTTTTATTATATATACTTTTTTTCTCTCATTTTTGCAGGCAGTAGGGATCCAGAATCATTGGATCGAACATCATTGGACAATACATGAAATAGATATTATTTATATCATCATAAACAGCATGTGGCTACAACTTTCAGTTTCTGTGAAAGCATTCCCTCATGGCTTTGTTGAATTTTTATTGCCAGGAGTTTGTAGTCTTTCTCAAAGACCCTCAAACTACCAGCACTGATAATCATGG
Organism: Diadema setosum; assembly: GCA_033980235.1. Classification (NCBI taxonomy): domain Eukaryota; kingdom Metazoa; phylum Echinodermata; class Echinoidea; order Diadematoida; family Diadematidae; genus Diadema; species Diadema setosum. Next base: position 33,930,154 of record CM067074.1, read on the forward strand.
GTACAGAGACCTGAAGTTCATTGCATCACCATATGTGACAGTGCACCTCAAAACGAACATAAAGTCGCACACACTGATTTTGCATGAGGACTGAAAATAAGTGAAATGGGTCAACCTAGCCGAACTTGACTTTTTCATATTTTCTGAAAGAGCGGGTCTTCTTTTACATTATGCTAAAATTTGGTATCATAAAACATGCAGGAAAGTGTGTTTTTTAAGCAGTTTATCTCCAACATTTTTGGTAGAATAGTGTGATTAGGTGTGTCTTTTGAATCCCTTTTTCATTTCTGAAAAACCTTGTCCACACTCTTCACTTTCAACTCTAATAACTTTTGAAAGGATAGTGCTACTGCTTTGAAAGTTGGCATTAATTATGGACAGAATGTGTTAATGAGGCATGCTCAATTTCAGTTTAATCTGATAATCTCTTCATTGTTGTTACTCTGGTGGTTTACTTCCTGTTTTTTGTCCCATTCATCGCACAGCCAGCACGGTTTGGTAAGATTAAGCGCTTGAATAGACACTGTACTTCAGAGCCTCTTTTCTCAGTTCACACTTTTCCTGAGTTTGTGCTTTCTTTGCCATATTTAGATAGGTTAGGAGAGTCCATTTGATTTGAGTTATACATCATTTTAAAGCTTAAAGTCTGCTCTTTCAGAAAATGGTCTTAACTAAAAATTCATGTCTGGCGACTTTTTGTTTGTTTTGAGGTGCAGGGTCACATATTGTACGTATCCAACATGTAGGCCTTTTGACTAACTATAAGCTACTGCATGTACAATGTTTCTCTCTTTTTTTTTGGGGGGGGGGGGAGGGGGATATAGATTCCTTCATATTTTGTTCATACATTCTTGTGTCTGTTCAAATTAATTCCTGATATCATCATGTCACTATTAAAGAGAAATATGCCATTTTATAGTTTTGCTTCATAATACTTGGTCAAATCTGTGTCTGTCTAGATGCATGTAGATAGTAAATTGTGTGAACAAGTTCATACATATTTTGTCCATGTAGGTTTAAATGTTCTTCTGTTACCCATGACATAACTTCATTTGCATAAAAATGATAAGTCAAGGTGACTGAAGAAAATAAACTACATCAAATAAAAATGAAAAGAATAAGACTGATTCTCAGCTACCAAGAGAAGCAGGTATTATAGCATTCGCAACACAAAATTTTTGCGAGTTGGAGCCGCAAGATTTTTCACTGGCATGAAATTTTTGTGAATTGCCACAGGCATTCAATGCATATTGTAGTGTAGACAAGAACTTTCACATGCATTCTAATTTCACAAATCCTGGCAATCATGAAATTAGCAAAATGAAAATGCACATAAACATTTCTGGTTTTAAAGTATCACCTGAGAAACCATCACTGGTTTGACTCTTACATACTTTACATAAATCCCCAAAATACCCAATGTTCTGAAAACAGCTACCCTCTGTTTGACAACACAGGGTTGGTGGGAAAAGAGTTCACCCAATTAACACACTATCCAGACAGAGTATAATGTATACAATGTACAGCTGTACTCCACTTCAAGGAAGTGAGTACTCCAATTCCTATCCAATTAATGTTACGGTTTCCCATTAACTGCCATCTGTAGCCAATTATGCAGCATGTATAAATGTTGTAGTACCGGGGTCACAAGGAACATTGTAGGTGACAATCTCCTTAGTACATTTGTACAAATTTTGTAGCTGTCCAAAGATTTGTACTGTATATTACAAGTGCTGTAAAATGAGGAATGTTCACATGCATTCTAATTTCGAGAATTTAGCGTGAGCCGAGATTCGCGAAACTAAAATGCACGCAAAAGTTCTTGTCTACACTATATCCACTGAATGTTAGAGGCAACCTGCAAAAATTTCATGCCACAAAAATATTATATTTTACAGTATGCATCTGTTGATGGTGGGGGTGGGGGGGGGGGGGGGGGGGTTGAGTCAAATTTGAAAGAATACATAGCAAAGCAAAGCTTTCAGTTTTCCATACAACATGGTGGACAGTATTTCCAGCATAAATATGACCATAAATAATTACAGTACATGGATTTGAAAAAAAAAAAAGAAGTGTTTTCCAAAGCACTCAAGCTTTATGTCTCTAAGAATTATGCGGCACATACAGGTACACTTGTACATGTACGGGGTTCATGCTATAGCACACAAAGAGGTAATGAAAGAAAACCTTTACACATAATAGCAACACTTACAGTGTATGTTGTACATGGCATGATGCATACATTCAGCATTTGATTTGCCTGTTTGATTTTACTCTGTTTCATAAGAAGTCAAATTGAACATAGCCTGCAGTTACAGTCTATAGAAAAAACAGAATGTACGGCACAATGCTGATTTGTGTGCTGGGCATTGTCACATCCAAGGCTGTCACTGACTATTCCATTCCCTTTCCCAGGGGTGTGAGACGAAGCCACAAAGGCTGTGATGTTAAAAATGGAACAGCATAAAATCAAACACATGAAAAATGACCAAACCTATGACCATGACTATCTATGACCACTCTCTGTGAGTGAATAACAGCCTTTCATCTGATAGAGCACAGTTCTGTAATATTTGGTGTCGGGTGTGGTTCTCTTACATCTGATAGAAGGGCAGCAAATGCTACAAGCACACACAAAAAACAAGCTAGAGCACTAAATTAAACTACAAATATGTATTTTAAATGACAACTGTAAGATACATTGTAAGTTGAATAATATTACATCAATAAAATGTCCCCTTTTTTCCTCTGTTTCTTAAAGGGATGGTATACAATGTAGTTTGGTTTAGATGGGAAATTCATATTTTGACTTTTTGCAAGATGATTAGAAACCACTTATGCAATATTAAAGAGCCTACAATTCTATGAGGAATCAAAGTTTATTTGATGAAAATTGGTTTTGAAATGGCTGGGATATCCAAAAACAAAGTAAAACAAAGTGGTGACTGTGAAAGCACCACAAGACCTCCAGTTCTCTGACATATTATAAATCGAAGTACATTTTGTATTCAAACGTCTCTGCTCAGACATCTTCACACGTGCAAAACAAACAGATGGGACTGTTGACTCTGCACTCCATACAGGTTGGGTTATTTTATGCTGGTAAACCGAAAGGGGACTTTTCCTCGTTCGTTCAAGGCCCATTCTCTTCATGTTATTCCGTATAATGTAAACTTCCACGATTACAGTGTAAACACACCTCATACACACACACAATACACACAATACACAATTTTATGTACCATTCAGACATGTAATAGCGCCTATACGCCCATGGGTGGAATACCTAAAATTAAATTTGCACATATATCCTTCCATCTTTAATTTCCTTGATAAGTGTGCATTCATATCCTTTATGCTGTAGACTGGAACAAAATACAAATGTACATCTAGACACAAAAATCAATCTGAATCAAGCAAGGGACTATCATTCTTTTACAATGGGAAAACTACAGATACATGTAGACCTGTTTCAAGGGGGAATTTTCCATTAAAAAAATGTGGATTTGGTGAATGCAGAATGATAAATAACACACTGAGAAGAATTTTGAGGGAAATCAACAATTCATTCCAAAGTTTACATTCTACAGTCTATTGGAAACATCCAGGTACAGGTCACTCTATGTGGGAACTTCACAACAATCTGTGAGTCAGAATAGTACATAATTATCTATCAAAAGACTTTCACAACATTTCAATTTCTAGGACATCGAAAAAGCACTTGACCTATGAAGTACAGGTAATGAGCACTTTTCGATTTAAAAAAAAAAAAATCCCTGAGTGTCTTACTAATCTTTATGCATTCATTCAATGTTTGGGGATGAACTTTCCCTTTCATTATGACTGGATTTATATGTTTGTTTTGGTTTTTTTTTTTTTAATACACCAGCAACTTTAATGGGCACAAGAATATATAAATCAACCAGAAACATTCTCTTGTAAAGCACTATTGAAAGCATGCACCACATACAAATTGTACATAAAATTCTATGATTGAGAGACACAATGTACAAATACATTGTATGTATACAATGTATCATATCATACATTGTACTCGCACTACACCTACCCTCCTGTAAGCAAGTACACATAAAAATGTTGGTAAATTTACCGTACGTGTAAAATTTATTAATCACATCGATCCGTATTATTAGTGAAAAGTGCTTTTTACACAAAACATCCAAATACGACTTCATTATTTTACCCCTTGTGATATTAAACTGAAGATATTAAAATGGAATTATAAAGGTACTCTCAAGACTTAATATTACATGCATTGAAAACTTATAATGACATGGGGCAGATCCAGGAATTCCGTAAAAGGGGGTGCCTTTACAAAATCAAAGAGGGGGCACACGCCCCTCCCCCCCCCCCATTTTTTCCTTTTATTTCTTTTGTTTAAAAAAAAAATTAAGGAAGGGGGGGGGCGTGCGCCCAGTGCTCGCCCGCCTGGATCCGCCACTGTTGTAGAGGAAACTGTCCAGAGCGAGTGTCTCCTTTCATATGATGCCAATGGCAGTTACTCCATACTGGTTATTCTACAGGAAGTGGTAACACTCTTGTTAAAGCTCTTGAAATCTAAAGAGTAAATCTATTTTCAGTTGATTACACTGAACAGAATAAAATCAAATAGAATTGCAGTTCCATTATTACATTAGGACATGGCATGTATGAAAGATGTGGGCTTTTGAAGTTTCTCGTACTTTCACATGATGGTAGTGTTGGTCACATGTATCCATAGTGCACTTTTAACCCGTTGAGGACGAGTCCCGAGTATACTCGGGCAGGTGTCTATGGAAAATGCGTGTTGTAGCAAAATCAAACCGTCCTAAACGGGTTAATAACGAATGCATGAAACAGCTAGTGTGAAGACATTCCAAGGTTGCACAGCGCAATTTGCAAAACATATTCATGGCTCCCTGCAACAGACAGAGGTTGCAAATTCCTGTTCAAAGATAAACCCAAGCGGAAGGCGATGCAGCGGTAGTGAAACCAGTAGTTCAATTTAACATCAGACTTGTCAAGAGGCATATATGAGTCAACTGTCCCATATTAATTCTGAATGGATAGCAATTACACGTAGTATAGTATTATGGATTTGAACTGTGACACAACACCCCTGCATTCAGTGGAACTAGTGCTGTACACCTTGGTATCCCTCTCCATGTTGAAGGGATGGTATAGTTTTGGTTGAGATGGGGGATTCAGATTTTAACTTCAATTTTGTGAGATAATTAGAAGTCATTTCTATAATATTAAAAAGCATACAATCATAGAGGAATTCAAAGTTTATTTGATGAAAATTAATTTTGAAATGAACGAGATATCCAAAAACAAAGTAAAAGAAAGTGTTCCTCATAAAAACTGGGTCCCACCTTTTATTAGGACCTCTTTGTTTTGGATATGTCAGCCATTTCAAAACCTACATGTATTTTCATAAATAAACTTTGGATTCCTCTTAATAGAATTATATGCTCTTTCATATTTCATAAGATGTTTTTCATTATCTCAAAAAAATTATCATCAAAAACGTTAGAAACCAGAAGCCCCATCTAAACCAAAACTGTATCATCCCTTTAACTCCACAGAATCCCAGTTGGACTATAATGCATGTACCTTGTTAAAGGTAGGGAATCCCATTTGCATGCCCTAAATGAAGAGTTGTATAAATACAGTGGTATGTTGAAGAGAGTATCATTTTAGAAACTCTCATAAAGTATTGAAAGTGGAAGGTAACATTTAGTACATTTTTATTGACCGTTAGATTTTGAATTGAATTTTTTTGGGGGGCTCACCGTAAATTCCAGTACATTACTAGGCTACATGTACCTTTGCAGACCCATGCACTGCATGTGTGTCCATCATGTATATTTTGTGAAGAAAGTTCATCAAAACTTACAAACATTTCTATATGATACATTCTTACCACACACTCTATATGTTATTACATCAGCTCTTGTACTTTTAGATTTGTGTTTGTAGATTAAAAAAAAAAATACAGAAGACTGCAACAAAAAGGTTTAAGTGTGGCTGACATACAGAACTACTGAGTTGTTGAGTTTTGTGCATTATTCAAATTGTAGATAACTGTTGACTTCCAAATTTCTCAGCAGTGGCCTAAACAAGTCCCCTGAGGTTCATATTTAATGTTTTGCTGCATTTTGGGAGGTCTGTAAAAGGTATCCCCTACCTTTAAAGGAATAAGTTGTCTCAAATGTGGTCTATTGTGAAAAGTTCTTAAAAGTCTACCACTGCCATAAAAAACTTTGTGACAACTTTCACTGACACTATCAAAGTTATTTTCATGCTCCCTCCCTTGCACATCACAACCGCACTGAAATGCACTCTGTCAAAGAAATAACTCATTGCTGCTCAATGGGCCTCTTGTATAAATTTCTTGCAGTTTGAATAGCACAGTCATAAAAAAGCCAGTGGCAACTTTCAGAAGCAGTAAATTGCATATTACCTCTGAGGAATCGCAACCAGGCCAAAAATATACCATCTCAGAGGAATAGCTCCCATCTGCTCTGGGCCTCATAATCTACAGCAGCCATTTAAAAATAGTAATAATGATAATAACATTAAAAGATAAACAGAAACAAACAAACAAACAAACAAACAAACAAACCAAAAGAGGTGACTTTCACTAGCTGTAAAATGTATACCAGGTAGTTATGGTGCCTGAAGCCATGACTGCTAGACTGAAATGGCTATGGAGTCCATTACTGCAATCCGTGACAACTTCCTACATTTTACAGGCTGTGTCGGCCTAACTACTGTACGTGTATAATGTACCACCGCAGCCCTGTAACATCATTTGTACTACACAGTTGCAAAACTACCATGTGCAAGTCTGGTAGCTAGTGAACATGGTCAGTGTTGGGTATTACTAAAATTGTCCTTGTCGGACAAAGTACTGTATATACTCTGTGTATACTGTAAAACAAGGAATGTTTGCATGCATTTAAATTTTGCGAATTTCGCGAGAGTAAAGATTCGTGAAATTTAAAAATGCACGCAAAGTTCTTGTCTACACTATATTTGACTGTGCATCAAAAAACGAACAAATAGTCGCACCCCTTGATTTTATGTGAGGACTCAAGAAAGGTGAAACGGGTCAACTGAGTCAGTTTTTTAGTATTGCATATTTTCTGAAAGAGCTATTCTTTTTCTACAGTATCCCTAAGTTTGGGATCATAACTTGAATGGGAAAGTGGGTTTTCAGCAGTTCATCTACAACCTCTTTTTTTGGTAAAGTAGTGTGATCAGGTTCCTCTTAGAGGCCCTTTTTAATTTCTTGAAAATCCTTTGCACACTCTTCACTTTCAACTCTCAATAACTTTTGAAAGAGTCAATGCTACAGTGTACTGCTTTGAAAGTTGACATCTATTATCAACGGAATGTGTTGATTAAGCATGCTCAATTTTAGCTTAATCTGATAATCCCTTCATTGCTGTTGATATCCCCATTACTTATCTTGACTGCAACTTCAGGTATCAAAGCAGTTTATATGCCAATCCCGTCTAAACTTTATATAGTGCACACTCACTTTCTACCCCCCTCCCCTTAATACCGTGAAGGGTTACTGCATTTTTAACCCATTGATGACTAGTCCTGAGTACCCTCAAGGAGGGCTAGTACCTCCTTGGTACCCTCGGGCAGGCGTCTATGCAGGGCTGCCAACATTGGAAACTACTTGAGAGTGAGACTCCCATAGGCCAATGCTATAATTTCGGAGTCAAAATGAGTGAGATCAATAGAAATGCATGCAAATGAAATAAAGTTTTAGAGTGAGAAAGGACCAAAATGAGTGAGTCTCACTCTCAATGAGTGAGAGTTGGCAGCCCTGGTCTATGGGAAATGCGTGTTGCAGCAAAATTAAACCGTCCTCAATGGGTTAAGAGATCATTTTAACCCGCTGAGGACGGGCTGATATTGCTACAACATGCATTTCCCATAGACGCCTGCCCGAGGGTACTCAAGACTCGTCCTCAACGGGTTAAAAACAACATTCCACCCATACTGCAGGTCTATGCTGCTTTGTAGACCAGTCAGCCTCCTTTTGTTCCATTTTTGGAGAGACAGTGTACAGAACCACCATCCATCGTATGTCACCATGAGTGAACGTTGGCTTCCTTCCTACAGGATATCTGTTTTGGTAAAGTGTATACTTCTGGTCACAATTCTGCGGTGAATTAAAGGATCCCTTTAAAGGGATATATCACCCCTGAAAAAATATGTGAGTATGATGGTGCTCTTGATACACTAACACAATCTCAGGTGTAATGTTCCATCCACGTTTAAATGTATTTACAGGTTGATTGTTTTATTGGGGTTTTTTTTTTTGTTCTTTTATTTTGTATTGTTTTTTTTTGTGTTGTGTGTTTCAGTTTTGTGTGTGTGTGTGTGTTTGTGTTTGTGTGTGTGTTTGTTTGTTGTTGTTGTTGTTGTTGTTGTTGTTGTTGTGTTTTTTTTTTTTGGGTGGGGGAGGGGGTTGGGGTTCAAATGATGAGTAATGCCAGTACAGGGAGAATCATTGCCAGGCCAGACCATTTGACAATATCAACCCGCTGAAGATGAGTCCCAAGTATATTCAGGCAGGTGTCTATGGGAAATGTGTGTTGTAGCAAAATCAGTCCACCCTCAACGAGTTAAAATGCCAGTACAAAATTTATTTGAGAAGATTTGCCAGGGTCCAGGAAATTTCCCGTGTTTGAGTGGGCAGTTTTGCAAGCAGTATCGCGAGAAGTTTTTGGGAGGTTTGCAGTCACCCTGGCAAAACTTTGCAAAGTTTTGCCAGTGTAACCATGAATTATGAGACGATCTTTAGAAATTGGCAAATTATGTGATCTAATTAATTAGTGAAGAGAGAAGAGTATACCAATGCATCACTCCAAAAGAATAATTCAGTTACTGCACAATTCTATCAGTCATTTTGACCAATGTCACTACTAGATTTATCAACTGTAAAACCAGAAGTATTCATATGCATTAAAAACTTTTATGAATTTTGCGAGGAACCAATATTTGCAAAAGTAAAATGCACGCGAAGGTCTGTTTGTTTGTTTGTTTTTTCTACACAATGCATTGTATGCTGGTGGATATTCGTGAAACTGTCAAGATGAAAAAAAAAAAACTGAAAGGGACTGTACAGTACTGGTTGACGTAGGAATTCATGTTTTGAACATTCCTAAGTGAGATAATCAGAAACCTCTTATGAAATATGAAAGAGCGTAATTTTAAGAAGGATTTAACATTTATTTGATGAAAATTGGTTTTCAAATGGCTGAGATATCTAAAAAAGTGATAATAATAAAAGGCGACAGGCCACGCCTTCTATTAGGATCTCTTTGTTTCACCTTGTTTTTGGATATCTCAGCCATTCCAAAACCGATTTTCATCAAATAACTTTCGATACCCCTTAGAATTGCATGCTCTTTGACATCTCATAGAGTGGTTTCTGAATATCTCCCAAAACGTTAAATGCTAAATCCTCACCTCGACCAGAACTGTACACACCCTTTAAGGTCATTTGCTCTAATTTATGAATGCTAACTGGTTTTACAGTATTTCTGCCATCAGTGCAAAATGTATATTAATGCATAACTTTATCAAACAGAGCCCCGCTGATGGGTTCGTTGCAAGCACTCTCATTGTAAAATATCACAAAAAAGACTGGCCGTTATTTTTCTAGCGATGTTTTAGGAGGGCTTTTGGCAATGTTGCCATGCAACTTTCGCCTAAATTGTCCTTACGTCGCGATTTTTTGGCGGCGGTGCAACTGGTCTGGAAGCTGACCTCTGAGAGAACAGGAAGTGTCCTCTTGTAAATCTCACGGCTGCTAAAGATGAGGAAACAGTAGGATTCTACCACTCCTGGGGTAACGCGGTAAACAAACACACCTGTACCACACTAACTTCCTGTCAAGTCTGTGTATGTCAATTTTGGGCAGACTTTATCTATATAGAGGATTTTTAAAGTTTATGGGAACTTTGCACGGATTTATGAGGTAACCTGCTATCTCAGCAGTCATTTTACACCTGCTGCCTTTGGACCTGGGCACCAATGACCAAAGGTCAATGCCCTCTTTCATATTATGACATGACAGAGTTCATTTTACCTCAATTTATTGTGCTTTCATACACACAGAGTTATCGTATATTTTATACGAAATATGGATTACAACGTACAGAATTGATATGAGACCATTCAGACATCAATTCAATAATCACACAGGTTTTTTATGGCAGCATATGACCTCGTGCACTGTTTCAAGGGAAGGGCCCCCGAGTCTCTCCCTCATGCCGGATTTGCACACAATTATTTTTGCATCAATTTCATTTGGTGGTTTGTGCTAACCCCAGCAAGCAATGCCATTTTAAACCACACCTACAGTACCTACAATGTCTACCATGCATGGATATGAGAACATTCAGAAACGAGCATGTTGTATCATATGTCACTAAAGATTCCCAAACCATACAATGTAGTTTCGATATCAACAACATCATGGTGTTCATAGGAAGTATCGATAAACAGGCATTCAGACACATACAATGCATCATGTGTAATATCCATATGAGAACTCCTTAGTCTGAAAGTGTTAATTTGGATGCAAACTAGGTCCTACTGTATGAAACTAGAATTATCACTGAAGATGATTAATACCCCCGGCCCTAGTGTAGCTTTATAGTATGTGATGTCATGTGCACTTGTCGAATTGGAAACAGAATAATTTTAGTTTACTGTACAATTACAGAGTTGACACTGAGTTCCGCAAGGTTTGGGTAAAAAGTGTGGTTACCATGGTTACCATTGTCTGATACAAACACAAGGGACATTTTGCATAACTACACTTAAAGACCATCAAACACACCAAATTTGACCTTCATAGCTTGAATGGTTTATTTTGATACAAAAATGAGTGGTTATCATGGCAACACATTTTCCTTAAAGGGAAAGTAAACCTAAAGAGCAATGTCGATTGAGTGAAAGCAGTAATATTAGTAGAACACATCAGTGAAAGTTTGAGGAAAATCGGGCAATCGATGCAAAAGTTATGAATTTTTAAAGTTTTGGTGTTGCAACTGCTGGGTAAGGAGACTACTAGAGGTTATGACGTATGAGTGGACTACAATATAAAGAAAATAAAAAGGGAATTCAATAAAAATTCATTTTTCATGAAAATTACACATTACATCAACTTGATACTGACATATGTTAGGGGTAGCACTTATTCCCCCTGCTTTCTGAAAGCGGTTAGTCAAGAACTCTTTCATTTTGCTAGAAAAGTGAGTTTTTGTGGAATTCCTTTTATATTTTCTTTATATCGTGGTCCTCTAATACGTCATAACCTCTAGTAGTCTCCTCATCCAGCGGTTCCAACACCAAAACTTTAAAAATTCATAACTTTTGCATCGATTGTCCGATTTTCCTCAAACTTTCACTGATGTGTTCTACTAATGTTACTGCTTTTACTCAATCCACATTGCTCTTTGGGTTTGTGTTCCCTTTAAATTAACATATTGGTGTCTTGCAAAACTACACTTCTAGATCATGATACATACTAAATTTGACTTTAATTGCTTGAATGATGGAAAAGTTATTCGATCTGCAAGGTTTTGGTAAAATTGTGGTTACCATGGCAACGGTTTGTGTGAAAACACAAAAATTATGTGTTCAACATCTATACCTCAGGGCCATAATGCCTACCAAATTTGGTTTCAATTGCTTGAAAACTGTGGCAGAAGTTCCCTCCACTGGATTAAAAAAAAAAAATGCGGTTACCATGGCAAAGCATTGTCCGATATAAATACAAAGGACATTTTGCAAAACTACACTTAAAGAGCATCATACACACCAAATTTCACCTTCATAGATTAAATGGTTCAATTTGATACAAAAATGAGTGGTTACCATGGCAACACATTTTTCTTATATCAACACATTGGTGTCTTGCATAACTACACCCCCCGATCATCATACTGTAGATACTAAATTTGACCTTAATTGCTTGAATGACGTGGAAGTTATTCAATCCACAAGGTTTTGGTAAAATTATGGTTACCATGGCAACACTTTGTCCGACAAACACAAAAATTATGTGTTCCACATCTATGCCTCAAGGCCATAATGCCTACCAAATTTGATTTCAATTGCTTCAAAACTGTGGAAGTTGTTCACTCCACAAGATTTAGAAAAAACATGCGGTTACCATGGCAACGCTTTGTCAAGTACAAACACAAAGAGAGTCTTGCATAACTACACCTATAGATCATCATAGATACAAATTTTGAAATTGATTGCTTAAATACTATGGAAGTTATTCAATTCACAAGGTTTTGGTAAAATTATGGTTACCATGGCAACGCACTGTCCGACAAACACAAAAAACATGTCTTGCACATCTATACCTCAATGTCATCATTTACCCTAAGTTTCATTTAAATTGCTTCAAAAGTGTAGGAGGAGTTCGTGATGCAAGATTTTGCAACAGCCGGACCGACCGCCCGCCCGACCAACACGGTGATTCCTTGTGGCGGGGGTATAAAAATTGGGTGACATTCATTATTCCAAAGGTTGGATTATCCAAAAAATAAAGTAAGGTCACCTTCTTATTTCCTAAGATTTTTTTTATTCCAAAACAGATAAATTCCCTACACCTAGAGGTTTGTTAATCCAAACATTTGTTGGGTTACTCAAGGATTCACTAAATCTGATATGATCGTAATTCCGAAAATGAAATAAGGCTCATTATTCTGAAGGTTCATTAATCTGAAAGTGTGAAGACAATGTGTTTCATCAAACCTTCCAAAATATAATACAGCTGTATGAACCTTATTTCATTTTCTGATTATTGAACCTTTGGAATAAAGCACCTTTTTTCATTTTTGGATTAACAAATCTTTGGAATAATGAACATATTTCATTTTTGGATTAGTGAACCTTCTGCATAACAAACTGTAAACAAAAATAGACATTGTTTGTTGAACATGATACAGTGAACATTTATAAGCATGTATCCATCCATATTATCAAGTACAGAGATACATACTGCAATGCAATATTCTTGATGACAAGTCAAAAAGTGCTTTGAACCTACAGTGTAATGTACATTACTGCAATACTTTGAAACTAAAGACGTCACATTCAGAGTGTTGATATCATCAACAGCATTTATTCACACAAGTTTGTATTTCATTATCAGGGCCAGTGATATTCTCAATACTTTCAATTTCTGTATAATCTGGACCAGTGTCAATTTGAAACATACATAAAGGAGATATCAGTATGTTTCTCATTAAACCATAACTGTAGACGGTTTCGTCTTAAAATATTTTTATTATAACTATTGTTCACATTTTGTTTATTTAACAATACTTCAAATTTTTACAGTGGTTGTTTCTATCCCATTTTTGTTTCATCTGCAAATTTAATGGTAAATTATGCCTTTAAGTAGGAGGTGACTCAGACTGCCTGTGCTAGGTAAAGTCAGTCACTACCAATAGCTGGGACATCACACAAAATGTAATTTGTGGTGCTTTTCCGTAGTTGTCCTGTTTGGCAATGGGTTAATTAAACATTGCTGTGAAACTATAGTGCTTCCACTGAACAGAACCCTGATACATGCTACACATCAACTGGTTGGATGTCTTTGTTGGTTTGACAGGTAATCCTCTTAATTGAGAATTTTTTCCCACCTCCTTACAAGAATCATCATGGCCTTTATGGGGGCATTAATCCCTTCCTTAACAACCTGATTGAACAGATACGGTCTAAGCTGAGAAAACACTGTGAAGAATAGAGCTTCCAACTAAAGAGGCGCAAACTTTAATCATTTCCAGGAGATATTAATAGCCCTGCGGTTGATGATACAGTGAGCCCTGCCGTGCATGGATGGTCCATGGCTCTCACCCAAAACATTGGGCTGTGAGAAAGTTTAGCTTTGAAGCTGGAGGCAACAACACAGAACACTTTTAACCCGTTGAGGACAGGCTGACTTTGCTACAACACCTGCTACAACACCCATTTCCCATACTGCCCTACTTTGGCAAAAGGAAGCAAGTGACAAAAGTGACATTTCTCGTAAAAGAGCAAAATGTGTCTGTCATTCACACTAACGTCAATGGACTATCATGATGTCTTATCTAACATATATAATCTCTTAGTAGGATGAGTGTTTCTGCATGAAATTTGGCCTGGAAGAAGAGCTCATTATGTGAATTATGAAAACATCAATAACTCAAATTCGGATGGTATGTCACTTGCTTCCTTTCGACAAAGTAGGGCAGCACAGACCCCTGCTGAGTATACTAGGGACTCGTCCTCAACGGGTTAATTCACAAGTTCATTCATTTCACGGATAAACGTGCCATCAGTAACACATGTTTGTAGACTGTATCGAGAACATAGCACATTGGATAGTTTACACTGTACAAAAGTAGAAACTCGACCTTGTAATGACAACTTTGTTTTGCGTCATAGCAAAAGCAAAACAATGAAACTGATATGTTTAGTTTTGATGCTAATGACCAGGACTCTGTACTTTTTTCATGCAATTCCTCTTTCATGGTTTCCATACAATGTATGACTGCCAAAACTATTTATTTTTTTTCTCTAAAATGGAGCCATCTATATGCAAAGAAAAAAAAAAAGAAATGCGTGAACCAATGATGCATAAATGTATCAGAACACAATTTCAGTTGGATAATGATGAAAATTTTAAATGTTACCCCAAAAGGTTCAACTCAAGTATTGCAATTTCAGAGCATTAACGGTATGATCAATTACATCAATTACAATACTGTACAACCAAAAAATTTCATGTGCATTTTAATTTTGTGAATTTTGTGTGAGCCAAGATTCGCAAAATTAAAATGCATGCTACAGTTCTTGTCTGTGCATTGAATGCAAGTGGCAATTCGCGAAAAAGGCCGCTGGCTCCAATTCTCGAAAATTTCTTGCGTAACAGTATCCACAGCGTGAGAGTGAATCACATGTGCAACTTGTCAGCTGTATGAATACTACTGCTAGGGCATGTTTCCATCCTCATGTCCTTGTGAAGTTCTACTGAGACCCACTGCTGAACAAGGAGGGTGCTTAAGGAATAAAAGGTGGGTACACCAGACAAAATGTGACCCGCTGCAACAAACGGATCCGAAAGTCGGGGGAGGATTATTTTCTGAAAATGACATGACATTATTCCCTTACTCTTCCACTTTTATGTCATATATAAGATGACTCATAAAAGTACTCGGTTGCGGAGATATGGATGATTTTATTAGCGCATGTCAAGTGGCTTAAGAAATCAGCATTTTGAGAAAACCGCTTTCAAAAATTTCCCCCTGACCCTTTCATGATCAAGGGGAAGCAAGACAGTTTTCACCGATTGACAATAGAAGGTACACTCCTTGCAACCTCTGCGACGTTCATTCAAGCTTAGCGCCAGTGGTCCACACACGACCAATCAGTAACCAGGATGCCATGCACTGACCAATGAGATCACTCCCTCGTTGCTAGGGGCGGAGTCTAGCTGTGGCGCTAAATCCAATTTTCGGACATGTTTCTTTTCCGTTGAAAGTCAGAAAATCATGGCCTAGAAAAATGCTATTATCTTGCCTTTCCATTGATCATTTAGCTTCGAAATTTCGGCAGATGTTAGAAGACACATTAAACTACAAAATTATGTCAAAAACAGAAATCCAAATGTTGTGACGGATTTTGATGATGTGACTTCAAACTCAATTTTCTCGGCTCACCCGTCAGCGACTTTAGGATCCTTTTGTTGTAGCGGGTCACAAATACTCTAAAAACAAGTCATTATAAATCCTGGCAAATCATGTCAACCAGACAAGTTTCTTGGTAAAGTCTTTCAATATATACACTGTACTGCAAGCAAATTCCAGAATGGCGGAAGATGAATTTCCAGCCATTCTGAGAACCATGTTTTTAATAGCTTTAGCACTACAACTTTTGTATACCAATATCCTGTAATCGTATGTAATCAGTTCCACAGTAAGGTCTACATGAAATATGCATGTACACCTTCTGACATAAAGATCACGATATTAAAGAGAGAGATTTTATCTTTCAGCACATCCCTTGGATTTTCACAGATTGTGCTGAAACACAAATCATGACAATTTGAAATTCACTGTTCAGTCACAGTCAGCAGAAATAAGAGAATCTCAGGAAAGACAACTGCTGGATCATAGCATGGAGGTAGAAAAGACGGTTACAGCTCATTATTCCGAAGGTTCGTTATTCCGAAGGCTCTTCAGTCCGAAGATTCGTTATTCCGAAGGTTCGTTATTCCGAATTTCATTTTCGGATTAACAAATCTTTGGAATAACGCCACAAATGTTCGGATTAACGAACCCTATTTCATTTTCGGATTAATTAACGAACCTCTAGGTACACGGTGTATAGGGAATTTGTGTGTTTCGGATTAACGAACCTTCGGAATAACGAACCTTCGGAATAACGAACAGCACCCAGAAAAGACTACCTCCATGATCACAGCAATCACAGACATGCATGAGAAACAAGTTGTAGCAAGTTGAGATGCAGAATAGAAGTATAAGAGAAGACTGCTGAACTTTTTGTACATAGTGCATTGTAACGGTAACACAACATTTGTTCCTGAGACAATTTCTCCGGTTTTATTTCTCCGAGGACTAGGGTTAGGGTTGTGATGGGTTTTAGATTTAATTTGATGTGAGGATTAGGATATACAAGACTTAGGGTTATGTTCATGGGTACAATTTATGTTTGGCTTAGCATGCAGTTACATTGTGTATTTCATGGGAGCAATGGTTGCAGGGGTGAGCAAATGTAATGGAACCCATTGTTTTAAAGAAACATTCTTGCCGTACATCGTATCAACTTGAAAAATATCCAACAACGATGTCACATGTGGTCTTTCATGAGCAGGACAAGTATAAATTAAGACTAAATATGGTAGTACTAAAGCTTGAATCAATACCCATTGTCTAGTTTTCTGTTTTATAAGGCATTCCATTCATAGGACAGAGCTTGTCAGTTCAATTACCCATAACCATGACTTTTAAAAAGCAATGCTGGCATCAATAGGCAATTTACCTTGCAAACTCTAGGTGCTCAGGGCTTGCCAATTAGACTTATTTTTCAAAGCACTGTTTAGTTGGGTGGCTGAATTCGATCTCCATATCATATTAATCAATCTCATTTCATCTCACACATCCAAATCAGGTGAAGCAATGATGTCATTGGCTCACAAGTTTCGCATTGATTTTCACAGAAATATCTAATAATGTCAATTTCCTTTTTCTGAAAACGATTGCTATTAAAACAATATATCTCTCGCAAAGGAAATGCAATATGATGCATTCCAGGGTTATGATTAAGCAATGCTAAATAAAATCAAACTTAATAATTGGGTATTGATGGCGTGAACTCATTACTATAGCACCCACGTGAATTAAAAATTTGACCCTAAATTGCAAACACTACACACACACAAAAATTAACATTGTAATGGCAATACTGGGCACACTATCTATACTTTATCATTCAAAATAAAAGTAATGCAGCAGCAGTAGTAGAAGTGATGGTGATATTAATGATACTGTGACTAATATTAAAACTTACAATAATATAATATTTATTCCTCAATTACTACTATAGCTATCATTTTCACTATCATTATTTATCATTATTACTATCATTATTATCATTATTTATTACACGGATAGTGATGACAACAACAGTGACGGTAACAATAATCAAAGTAATGGAAAAACAAGTTGCAAATCCCAAACTAGAAATTTCGCTTGCAGGAAATTTCCACGCATTTTGCAAGGGGTCCAGATTCGCGAAAGTTGAATACAAGTCAAAGTTCTCATTGTGTACACAAAGCACTGCATGCCAGTAGCAATTCGTGAATGTTTCATGTTGCAAAAAAGGCCTTCCCGAAACATTGGCTCCAATTCTTAAATATTTCTGATTTTACAATACTTTGTTAGTTGATGAATGAAGGCACATTAAGGGAATAGTCATGGTTTAATAACAATACATACACGTACATTGTACACTATGCATTAGTGATCATAGCAGTCAAATCCAAGTCCCTTTAAATTCCCACTTGTGTCACTTGGTGAATGGTGCATATTCACACTTCTATCACCACAGAAACAACCTATTGTGGGGTGGATAATGTTTTATTCTTAGTACAGTCTCTCTCCACTGTGTGAATGGTTCTCCTGGTATTTGCCCAGGTCCATTGTCAATAATGGTCTAGACTGACAAAAAAAAAAAAAGAAGAAGAAGAAAAGAAGGCGGCATGCTTGTACAAACTGCACAGTTTTATGCAATAGCCATGCCTACCACCACAAAACCTCGCATACAAGACCCTCTCCATGGACCAATGCACATTCCCAGCCATATACACCTGCAGGTCATACATTGTTGGACAGCTACATTGTACAGGTACAAGGGCTGGATCTGATATTGTACAGTCAGGGTGTTGGGAGCAGTGATTTGAAAAATGTTCAAAATATCACATTATTTTGATGCATGATGTGTAGGTCAGTTGTGTCACAAAACATCTTACCATTTAACAATTTACAATAAAGCCTAATGTACAAGGAGATAGGCTTATCACTATTAATTTTTTTCTAAACAAACCATAACTGTAGATGGTCTAGTCTAGAAACATAACTATCATTCACATTTTGTATATTTAACAATACTTACCATTGACCATACAGATTCAAATTTTTACATTGACTGTTGCTATCCCTAACTCACATTTAAGAACTATTTTGAAGCACTAAAGCTGGGTTTTTGTTTCATCTGCAAATGGTGGATAATGCCTTTAAGGTACCCTATTTTCACATCTTGTCTACTTCTCCAAGTGTAGCTTCTGATAGTTCTGTCAAATGGGTTTCAACTTTACCCTTCCCCTCCCCCCCCCCCCCATCCCCTCTCCCTCCCACTCCCCTTCCCCTCCCCCTTCCCCCTCTCCCCATCTCCACCAAGCTGAGATTCCTGCCAGAATACATAAAAGAATCTTTTAAACAATTCACCATCATGCAATATAAATGTGGTTTCCTAGTATAAACATTTTTTTTCACAAATTCAGAAAGAAGACACAACATTCTTGAAGGGGTACAGCTAAGCCCTGCTGATAAAAGATTGCACTACAATCACTGACTTACTTGGATTCTTGGATTCTGTAGAATGCACAAGAATGCTGCATTGAAGAGATTTTAGAGGTGGACAGTTAACACTATACACTTCACTTCGATTCTCTCGCAGTGATCCCCAATAATGTGGGGCCACACGACTTCCACACAGAGGAAGGTATTTGAAGTCTTCATGGGCAGCAAGAAGGTGACTTGCAGAACCTTTCTGTTGTGGTATTAAAAGACGTCTTGTTTAGGATAAGAAGGCAAGAAAGCAACTTCTAGACTGACCTACGGATGCCTTCTTTGATATCATGAGGCAGTGAAAAACTTATCACCTGCCTATACGTCCATGTTAACAAGAACATGGCTGGGCACCTTGTTCAGGATGACTATTCAAGAAGGCCTCTTGCTAAAACCCAAGAAGTAGGTCTACCTCATTTAGGACAAGAAATCAAGAACGCATCTTGCTACTAGTAGCGTAGCCTGGGCACCTAGTTCAGGATGAGAGTGCAATAAAGATGAAAAGGTACATGTACCTTATAAAAACTTTGCCTGTTCGGGGTTGCTGCGGCACTTTGTTAAGGATAACCTTCAATGAGGTACCAGCAATGGGTGACTTTTTATTCCTATCAACATTCCTCATCCCTAAAACAGTTTGTATGAAAGCTTAATTATGTAGGTGCCTTGTTCAGGATGAATAAATAGGTCAGAAGGCAACTTGCTAAAGCTCTTCTGGGCATCTCATTTTAAGACAAGATGTTGGAAGATCATTGGCAGTTTCTGCTAGATGATGGACATTATGACTCAAAAGTTGACCAGTCAAGTATCATCCAAATCCTGCGACCAGATCCTGACATTACGAAGTGAAACATGTGATTTTAGCTTTATAATATGGTTGAACTGTTTGCATAAAACTTTCACAGGGGAACAGAAATATCAGGGTACAGAAAATGCTTTCAAATCCAAACTCTCAAACTCCATTTAAATGGTCAAAAGCTGTTCTACCTTCAACCTAACTATTGATTATAGAGGGGGAAAATAAATATAGAACTGCAGAAATGTCATTTAAAGCAAACATAATGAGAAAATTATGGATATCAACATTTTGGTTACAACTGATTACAATCACAAAAATAGGTGAGACGAGATGTCAACACCATCACTTAAAAAGTCTCCCATTAATCTGCACTTGAAGTCCTCTTAAACATGATATTTCCCTCTAAAAAAATGAAACCAGAAGAATAAACAACATACAGTAGTAGCCTCGATTGCTTGATTTATAGTACTGTAATTTATCAGCAAAGGGTTTTAAAGTATTTCATGGCTGCTCCAATGGTGACTGTTTTTTTCTGTTACCCAGAGTTTGACTTTACATTTGTGCTATGAAAAGATTACGAATTTTGGGATAACAGTCGACCAGTCAACTTTTGAATCATAATGCCCCTCGTCTTTGTCAAGTTTAGCTGAAACTGTCGATGATATTTTGTTTCCTTCTGAACCTAACCATAAAATTTCCATTACAATTTAGGTACGATTTCCTCATAATTACATTCCTTTTTGCCACAATTTTGCCCCTGATTTAGCAATCATCAATCGGCTACAGAGCTTTACTTGATACACACTGCTCTGCCTGATTAAACCTTTTCCCTTTGAATTCAACCTGTTGCTTGGTAGAAAGTCACACCCGAGTGCACTTATCACCACTGCCAGATGTGCCACAATAACCACACATGCCACGCTCTAGTGCACTCTCATATCTGGTGACTTCGTCATAGAGGTAATACTTGGGATTTTCCCACACACAAGAACCTCCAACCATTCGTCACCTATAATCATAAATATTATGCATTTATAATGATGGCTCATAAGTAAACAATTGCGATAAAAGTCAAACCACAAACATGAATACCTCTGACTCCCTTTTGAGACAGAGAAGGTGTATTAAAAACAATAGGAAATATTTTGCATGACAGCTGAATCAACATTCAGGTTGGAAATTCTGGCAGAAATAGGGAAAATTGCTTTATTTTACTTTGATTCATTGCAAGTTTGGCTAGAAATGGGAAAAACCAATTAATTTTCCATAGATTCAAAAGCAATTCAGTCATTTATCCCAAACCACCAGGGAGAGCTATGCAGTCTGTATGGGTATACACTTGTAGGTGCCTATAGCAAATTTCAATAACAGTATGCAATGTCTCTGATAGAAAATTTTTTAAAAAAGACAGCAAATGTGTGATGATTTGCAGCAACTGTAAACAAGCAGTGACATCGTTTATATACCTTTTGTACATGCACTTGTCATTAGACCAAGATTGTTTCTGTGAAAGTTGCTAGGCAACTGTGCAGAAGGCAAGAAGGTACCTTCCCACCCCCACCCCCCTTCCCACAAAAAAATAAATGAATAAGAAGTACTTATGTAGGCCTACTATCAACATGGACTGACATTTTGAAATAAGAACATTCATTGTGCTGAAGAATAATGATATTTGTCACAGGCTAGATTTTACTCAACATTCCCACTTTTATAGCAGCTTCTCATGTGTTTTTGTTGCAGAGTTTACATGAAAGGTTAAACATTGACATTTTTTAAAAGTCCCAATATTGAAGTATTTCTCAAGGAGAATGCAACAACTACTGCAACATCCCCCCTTCCAACCAGAAATTGGAGCTGATACAAAAGTAATCTTTGTTGAGTTCTGAGCATACCACAAAGACACTGTAAGCATATAAACCTTTTGAGCATATAAACCTTTGTAAGAGCCACATTACCCATTGCTGCCTGTATTGTAGCTCCTACTTTAAAAACACAACTTCCTTGCCGCTACTGATAGAGAGTGGAAGGAAGAGGGCGAGATTTGAAAAAAAAAAAGAAGAAGAAAGAAATGAGGGAACAGAAGGCGAAAGAAAACAACCCATTTACCAGGTCTGATACAATAGCAGCCATTGATGCAGACACAATGCACCGGTGGCCCCAGGGTACTGATGGGATCATAGAGGTGATTGGCATCCCCCCTAAAGGAACCGATTCATGTCGAAGGAGGTTAACAAGCTATCGGTATCAAAATACCTCAATTTGACAATGCACACTATTGCAATTTTTAAAAGTCATAACATCCTTGGGCCATTAATAAATGTCATTGATTCATATCTGAGTAACTTCTACGCCTGGATAACCATGCTACTTCAGAGAGAGAGAGCGTAGTCTATTCCATTATGGAAACCTCTGCAGGGAATGCCCATTGAGATCTTGAAAATTCACTTGACTATTCCACCTGGACTTCCTCTTTCGTTTGAGCCTAAAGAAAGTCCTTTATGGCACATTTTCATAAATCCATCAACAAGGACACTCTTTTATTTCTTACACATACACTGTCTGAAACAAAGACAGCAGTTTTCTTCAGAAAACACGCACAAAACATGCTTATTTTGGCTGTTGTGTTTGTTTGTTTGGGGTGTTTTTTTGTTTGTTTGTTTGTTTGTTTGTTTGTTCGTTCGTTCGTTTAGGGGGGCAAAGGTGACAAGAAAGATGAATATAAAGTATAATATTATACAATCCCGACATCCCCCTTTCTAAGATGACAATTGTGAAGAGTGTTTTACATGTGTACTTCTTGGAATAAGTCTCTCAAGATTTCTTCTTTTTTTTTGGGGGGGGGGGTGATGAAATGTCACAAATTTCACAATTTTTGTGAAAGAAAGACTGTCCTCGCATCTAGACTCTGCCAAAGTCATTTAGAAAGAAAAAAAAGCACAGAATTATGTCCTAACATGTGGGCTAACGAGACAGAGAAGAAGAATACCCTAGCATACACACAGTTAAAGTGGTTTGGTGGTCTATTTCCTTATGAATGATTATTAAATGAAGAGGTTTCGAGAAGTTGAGTACACAGAGCACTTTCATATATGACGAGTAAATTCCATTATCCATTCCACGGACAGATTATATAGCAAACCGACCAGGTCAGTATGACAGCATTTGGACGCATTACCCGCGAGCAAATGAGAATTTTATGGGAGTATCTGCACACTAGGCTATGGGCCATTGAGAATCGCGTACTGCAACATTGAAGCTGGGAAGGATGGCATGATGATGTCACTCTACAAAACCACTTTCATAGCTCTCTCATCAGGTAGCATGCAAAGTTGCACTACAAAATATCCTAGTTTTTACCTCTGCCAAGGGAGGAGGTTATGTTTTCGTCACCGATGGTTTTGTTTATAGTTAGTTGGTTTGTTAGTTTGTTTGTTTGTCCGCGTGCAAAATAACTCAAAAAGTTGAGCACGGATTTGGATGAAACTTGCAGAAAAGGTTGAGAATGACACAAGAAACAGATGATTAAATTTTGGTAGTGATCCAGAAATTTTTATGGATTTTCTGAAGGATTTTCGATAATTTGGCAGGAAGGGTCAATGAACTTGGGAGTTCAAGCTGCACATTTCTGAGGTCTTCATACGCGCACTAAAGTGGGCGTGGCATGCCGCGCAGCTGAGGGTTTATGACGTAACAAAGGCTTCTATACTGGGAAATCGGACAATTTTTCAGCATGCATAATTGGGTGGAAATCACTGATCTCTATGGAAAAGCAAGATCATCATTGGAAAGTAGCTGCTTGGCAGAGGTCTCCACCCTCAGAGTGCTTTTCTAGTTTTTATAAAAGAAGTCAATGCATCTTGTCCTTCAAATTATTGTAGAAAATAACTTAATAATCATGACCATGGAAGAGGGGGGGATAAGACTGTAGTATTGTCTCCCCTCCCCTCCACCCCCCCCCCCCCCGATTTCTTTTTCTACATGAGTTAGAGAGTTGTGACGGTATGATGCCTCACCTTATTTTTATGTGTAGTTGATACAGGCTTTATAATTATCTTTTCATGATCTACATACTATGTACATGTATGGCTATGAAGAGAAATACATGATATTTCTCTTTCATGCTACATTCTGATGAAACTGTTTATTTGATTCGAATCATTTCTACCCTATGGAAATATCAAAGTCAACTTCAACTTTGGGGCAAATTATTTGTATTACAGGGCCCCATTTTTCTCTCTCTTTCTCTCTTCTTTTCTTTAAAACACAACAACAACAACTTCAACATAAAACACTTTACTCAAATTAAACTCTAAACTCATCCCCTGCAACTCAATTACAGGAAATAATTAACCTTCTTTAAAATTGAATAGCAATTACAGTCAATGGACATATATAAATCTAGTTGGAACAAAACGGTGAACAATTCCATAATGAAATTGCTACATGTTACCATGGACCTAGGTCCATGATGTTACATACAAATGTTATTCTGTATCTAGCAGTCATATCCAAAATGCATAGCAAATTGCTACACGATACCAGGAAAAATATTCCCTGCATCACATTTATTGCGAATATATGTAGTTGGTTCTGCATACAACTTCAGCAGAATCACCTTTACAGCAGGTCATGGGGAGGCCTATCAGCATTTTCTATTTATGACCTAGTGTCCTCACAAATACCAAATACTGGTATGATATACACCTGTACATTGTACATGCGTACACATGCGATCGCTAGAGGGTCCCTTGCAGTGGTCATTTTGATACCAGCGGTCTTTTCCCCATCCACTCATCCTTGCTTTGATAATCCTAGTTTGCTAGTCTCCCTAATCCTGCTAATCCTTCAGCTTAATCCGGTAGCAACTCACAAGGGACTAAAATACTTAATCCCTAAATTCTCCACTCAACGGCAGTGATTTTACAGTTGTTCCTCTTTCCCCGATCTTTTTCTTTTTTCAGTGTGAGAGTACGGATGTAAGTACATGATAAAATTTACCTGTAAATCACTGTCAAGGTCATGCTTACTGTAAAGATTGTGTTGCTGATGCATGAAGATACTTTCCTATTGTAGGTTGTAAATAACAGTGACCTGATGAACACTAGACTACAGTAGAGACATAAATAGAGTGACTTCTATTTAACTGAATATGCACTTTAGCCACCTGCATAATGTACCATGGTATCAACTACAAAGATATTAAAGTTCAAACTAGCAGGCTATTTTGTGACTTGGGAAAATACTGTAGCCTAATATTACAAATGTGCATCTTCACTACCATGAAAATAGCCTGGTTGAAAAATTTGATAGCCCAGAATTGATGCACACTTTACATTGTACTTTGCATCATTACTCAGCTCAGCGCACGGTTCAAAAGTGGTTTCCGATGATGGGATTGAGAAAATTTTGAACTACAACTAGACTAACCCCGCGTTCACATTAGTCCCCGCGACGCGGGGAAAGTCCCAAGCTGTGGGACTTTCTCCTCGAAAACCATAATGTGAACGCTCGCTGGGACTTGTCCCCTCGTCCCCGCAGAGCAAGTCGGGTACGGGGACAAGATTTGGAGGGGAGAGTGGCCTTGGGGCGAAATTGATAGCGTCCAGCTGTGGTCATCAAATGTGCGCATGCGCTATGCCTGGTTTCAAGTGGCAGAGCTCGCTCCAAGCCCCAAAATGCCCCCGCAGCTCGGGGACAGATGAGATACCAGTGTGAACGGTCAGTCGTAAAATAGATAAGATCTCTTGTGGCTGTCCCCTCGTCGCGGGGACCAATGTGAACGCGGGGTAAGAATTTTGGGGGAAAGTTTCCTAATCTAACAGTGCGCTAATTTGCGTCTTCACTGCACAAATAGCGGGTTAATTTGACATCAGGCTAATTTCCTACCCACAAAATAGCACGCCATTTTGAAACTTCGGTCTGATAAAGAGATAATAAATTTGCAGTCGCCACCAAGGTATTGTGAAAACATGAAAATCACCTATAAAACTCCAGGATAAAGATCTATCAAACTGATCCCTGGTGGAAAAAGAAAAAAAAAATCAGAGGATGCGTGGAGGCCACTATTCTGTCATTCCACTCTAATGAGTTTCACTTTCCATATCCTGTGCTTGTGAATTTTACCCATGTGATACATGTACATAGTCCACAAACACACACACACACACACACACACACACACACACACACACACACACACACACACACACACGGTATACACACAAAGGAAGAAGAGCCATTTTCCACTGTGCAATCATTATACTGCTTCCGCGTCGGAGTGAAACTCAACTCCATACTGAGTTCAGCTCTAATAATAATAATACATATAACTTATATTGCGCCAAATCAACTGTGTAGAATTGCCCAAGGCACCAAAATATAGAGCAAAATTAAGACAAAAACAAAAAATTTTACATATTTTCTGAAGGAGTCACATGCCATAAACATTTTAAACATGTCATAAACATTTTAAACATGTCATAAACACTTTGATGTCGTCACAAAGGCTATTCTAGAGTTTGGGGCAGGTTTACGTAAGTAAAAGATCTTTCTTTCCATGATTTAGTGACTTTGTGGACAACAAGAGAACTAGAAGCAGATGATCGCAACAATCTTGTGGGGGTGTAACTTTGAATGAGAAAGATACAGTATTGTAACCAAACAGATCTGAGCAAAAAATGGTCATTCAGACAAAAGAGCAGGCTGTCTATTATAATCCAAATACTGTTATTCTTTGGCTTGTTGTTCTTAAATCACTTTCATTATTCATTCAGTGACTGTGAATTTATCCATTTCCATTGTGCAAAAAAGTATTAACCTTGAAAATTCTCTGCCTGAGTTTCGTTTTTTTTTTTCTTAAACAAAACAGGCAACCAGCTGAAGTTAAATGACCTTTATTCATTTATCCCCATCAATTCATCAAACTAATCATTTATGTTAAACCAATCCTATGAACTAAATTGAATTACTTACTTGGATATCTTTATTTGAATTCACACCTGCAAAATTATATTTTTAGCCCGAGTTCAGGGGCCTTTCACCTGTAACAACTGCAAAGGATATTTCTCTTCTTTTAAGTCTAATCAGCTGATCTTAATATACTGCATGCAAGCAGCTTGACCTTGGCCAAGTACTTAAAACATAAATTCCACTTGAGAGTTTGTCTCAGGCTGTAGTCTGGTCAAAGAAGTTGGCGGCATTGCATTTTAAAAGGCAACTGACGGACAGACATATGGACACAGAGGGGCAGACACATACCCATCCACAGATATCATTACTCTTATTATTATCATTATCATCAGTATTATCATCATTATTATTATTATCATCACCATCATTATAATCATTATTATTATCATTATCATTATTATTATCATCTTCACTATCATTATTACCACTATAATTATCACTGTTGTTGTTTTTTGTTGTTATTATCATACAATTTTTTGGTAATATCTAGCCTGCCAAAGCAGCAAAAAGTCAGCTTTGTAGTGACTGTGACCCATAGGCCTCAGGGTGTCATCCAAATTAATCAGCCCCTTTTGATGTGTTTGACCACTTCACCAGGGCCCTGTTTCATAAAGCTGTTCGTAAAGTTACGAACAACTTACGAGCGACTGGTGATCAGTTCGATGTGCTATACTTATCAGAATTTCAATAATTTAGCACAAGAACTGATCACCAGTCGTTCGTAAGTTGTTCGTAACTTTACGAACAGCTTTATGAAACACCTCCCAGGATCTAATCATGGAGCTACTATCTCTGTTAGTAGCTCCATGATCTAATATCTTAGTCTGCTCTTTATATGCAGAAACAAAATGGGCTATTGTAAATTCATTAGAACCTTTAATCTCGCCGAAAGCAGTCCACCTTCTTAATGAGACCCCTCGTCAAGTCTATCTTGGCTTCAACACAGCGAGCATCAGCAAAAATCTGATAACCAGAATTGTATGAGTTTCAATAAGACCTGAAATGAAATATTCAGACAGACTTGTAAAAGATGCATGTATACCACAGGTCAGTGAAGTTAGTCACAACACAGTGCAAACCAGGTGTGGGTTATGATGTCACTATCTCACGGTCCTTCATTGATTTGTCACACTGAAAGGGGGAAAAAGTTGCAGAGCAAAGGTTCTTAATAATTGGTACACAATCCTAGCAAATACAACAAGTTATCCTTTGATTTTGAGACATGCAGGATTGATACAAAGTTAGTATCTAGGCTAGGCCACAGACACAAACTTTTCTTCTTAATTTCATGATCACATGCACTGTACTAGTGTAATTCTATGATGACAATGCTTAGATTTTGTATGAAAGTCAATGGGTGACTTTTAAAAGTTCTACTACATGTATCATTTGCTTTTGATCTAGATCAGAGCCAACTTAGCCCATTGTAGACTAGTCCAGAGTATACTCAGGCAGGTGTCTACATGTATGGGAAATGCATGTTGTAGTAAAATCAGCCCATCCTCAGTGGGTTAAACATGACTTGAAATTGCATTTAAAGGGGTGGCAGGTATAATAGTACTGATTGATGTGAGAATTCAGCTTTCAACTTTTTGAGAGATACTTTATAGAAACCATTGTATGAATCAGTTTTGAAAGGCTGAGATATCCAAAAACAAAGTAAAACATAGCAATCCTGATAAAAGGTGGGTCCCACTTTTATCAGGCCTTTGCTAAAGGCCTATATCATCCAGTTCAAAACCAAATTCCATCAAATAAACTTTGAATTCCTCTTAGGATTATATGCTCTGTCATATTTCATAAGAGGTTTCTTATTATCTCCCAAACTAATGAAAAAAGTTGGAAACCTCAAGCCCAACTTCAACCAAAACTGTACCATCCCTTTAACACATAGTGACGTCTGGAAGGAAAGGATGTTTATACAACTCAATGTAAGCACACCCTAGATCTCTCTATCACCAAAGGGGTTATTCGGTGATACGATGTATAGCAACATGCACATGCATTCTGCATATGTTTAGATACAATGTACATACTGTGCAAAGTGCATGTTTTAATTCACTTTCAAGGGGAACGCTGCCTCGTACGAAGCCCACATTTCTTCCAGGATGTCAGTTTTGTTTTGCTATGTTTTTCCGGTGTCTACCCCAACAATGGCTACGTGCTGCAGAGAGCTCAGGCAGGGGTTGTCTGACTGATGACACTACCAGCGCCATAGGGAGCTTTCAGAGGTCTACTAAAGAACCCAATGTATCTATTTTTTAATAGTGAAATATGTTTCTTGAAGATGTTGAAAGTGGTAGATTCTATCTAGCCATTGCGGAGAAGTCTGCTCAGGGATGTGTCACAAACTCCATCCATGGCCTGTCAAAGAAACATGAAACTTTTTTTTTTTCAAGTAACTTCATCAGTTTTTGTTTCCACATCAATATTATCTCAATGTCTTATGATGTATTGTGTTAATCTTACTAGCATTTTCATGCTATAATTTGCAATGTTTATTGTTATTGAGTGGTGGTTGCACGAACTGAGTGACCTTGCTGAAAAACCGATTGTTTAGCAACTGAGAGCCTGCTTTTTACCATGGATTGAATAAAACAAGCAAACAAGCCTCAAATACAGCAACACAAAGAATATCCAACATGCCTGCTTGCAGTGAGCAACAAAAACTCTGACGGTTGAGTCATATGAATCCACAGACACTTGACTATTCATATTCATATGTTCATACCTGCGGCAAAGTCCACTAAAGGACTTGATAGATCAAATCACTGCTGATGAAGGACAGAGTTCTTGTAAAAAGAGGAATATAATTTAGTATGATAATGATATGGTCTGCTTTATCCAGGGCAGCCTCTTCAATGTTGCCACTGCTCTACCAGAGCTATTTTCATTTACATGTAGTACCTAATCACTGCCGAGAACCCTTATACACTTTGGTCGAGAGGAACATGGTGGGTAAAATCTAACATCTTGTCCAAGGATGTGGGATCATAATGGGATTCAAGAAAGGGAACTCTGAATAAAAGTCAAGAGTCTTATCCACTATACCACAGTGCCCCTGCACTAATCATGTGTACATTGGGATACTGCACGAATTTACAACACTGGACCAATTTGCTTTGAACAGTATGACAATTTATGGGTCCATATTTCATCTGCAAGGGCCTATCTGATATCATTCATTGGCTCCTTTCTGTACAATACTTTTAAATTTATGGAATAGAGTCTGCAAACAGTAGTTGCTACTGTCTTTTAAGAAGGCTCAGGTAAACCTGATTGTCAGAAACAACCTTTGTTTAAAGGGTACATTATATGTGTATGTAAATGCATCTGAATAAGGAACTTTGCCTGGTATCCAAATCTGCCAGTAGAACATGCATTGTATCACTCAGTCATTTGAAAGAAAAATAACTAACAATTTATGAAAAATCCATGTCACATAAGTTTGTTTTTTGCTTTATAGTATTAATGACTGTAATTACTAGTATAATACAGTATGAACTGAGCTCATGAATAGTAATAATATTCTTAGCTCTCAATAGGCCCCTGTGCCGACATATTCACATTTGCTGTTGCTAAAAACAGCATGGGGGACTTTGCAAGAGGCATTAAATTGAATCAATGATAATGCAGTCACTGCAATATTGCCCATGTGCAGTGGGTGTGCAAAAATTATTAAATTAATCCTATCAGAATTTGAGTTCTGCTATTTCTAAATCTCTTTGACATTTCATGCAATTTCAGTCGCCATTTAATTACTGAGATTTTAATAGATGCCTCCAAGTTAAAGGGATGGTAGTATTGGTTGAGGTGAGGATTCAACTTTCAACTTTTTGCGAGATACCAGAAGTTAGTAACGACTTCGTGAAATTTAAAGAGCACATGATTCTGAAGAGGAATTCAAAGTTTATTTAATGAAAATTGGTTTTTGAAATTTGAAAGATACAATGTACATGTATCCAAAAACAGAATAAAACAAAGCAATCCTATATAAAAGGTGGGTCCCACCTTTTATTACTATCACTTTGGTTTAGATAAGAGCTCAGCCACTTCACACACAATACCCATTTTCATCAAATTAACTTTGAATGAATTCCTCATATGCTCTTTCATACAAGGTTTCTCATTAGAACGAAATTCATCAACAAATGTTGAAACCTGAAGCCCCACCTCAACCAAAACTGTACCATCCCTTTAAAAGATACCAACACAACACAGAGACCACAGGCCAGAAATTATCTTCCCCAGCTAGTAATAAGGGACAGACCTGTGTACATTTGCAGTTAAAGGCATCATTCACCATTTGTAGATGAAACAAAAACCCAGCTTTTACTAGTACTTCGAAACAATTCTAAAATGTGAGTTAGGGATAGAAACTACCAACTGAGTACTAAATCAATGTTAAATACTGTTATATATAGAAAATGTGAAAAATAGTTGAAATAAATGTTTCTTGAATAAGCTGTCTATTAAATATTGTTTATTGAGAAAAATAGTGATATTCTATAGCCTTATATTTTAGGCTTTACTTCAAATCTTTTATATGAAAGGATGTTTTGTGATACAACTGTCCTACACATTATGAATCAAATATGATAAATTGAACATTTTTTAAATCACTGCCCCCAATGGTAAACAGTAACTTTTACATAATCTGTACAGAAGACTACCTGAAGTCTACTTTAACACAAGTCTCATACAATGAAGATTTAGAGAGAGGAAGGAAAAAATCTGATTGGCAGAGATACAGTAACTCTTCAGAAGTGTCACAAGTGCAGATTACAGTAAATATAATATCTGTAAACACCATCTCTACAGGATAAAGGTTGATACTTGCAAATGGCTACTACAGTATTTTTTAAGGCAAACATAGTAGAGCCCTGTACATGCCTCAACAGATTTTCTAAAAATAACTTTGTGGAAAATAGAAGGAGTGACTCCTACAGATAGATGTGTAATGCCAGTATTTACTCTCCTATTGTGTTGGGGCATGTGAGATAAAACAAGTCAAGTGAAGTGCTTTCTTTGATTTCTCTGGGCTGCTGTGAGAAATAGGTCAACTCAAGGACAATGTACAGTGTATTTCAGGGCTGTCATCACTGCAATATATGAAGTACATAGGCCTCCATACAATGTACATCAAGATAAAAACATGATACAGAAGAGATATGGGAAAAAAGTTGAATAAAATGTCATATCTGTGTTACAAAAACAAAACTTTACTAAAAACAAAACAATATGTACAACTAATATTTTATAACTACATGTATTGAAGAAGGAAAAAAATAATACTGTTTCCCCCCTCCCCCCCCCCCCCCAAAAAAAAGAGAAAAAATACACGGCAGATCTGATACATCATGGTATGTACTACCAAGGAGGTACTAGGCGAGCCTAGAGCCTAGTACCTCCTAGCCTTTAAACAAGGCGACTCGCTCTGCGTGCCCCCGGATAGCGCGTTTACCCCACAAACCTGTTGGCCGGCGAGCGGAGCGAGCCGCCTTTATCCACTCGTTCAGGGATGTGTACTTTTGTCGTTGTTGTTGCTTTATATTCTTTGACAAATTTGCGTACAAATTTGACGCAGAAAATACACACGGCACCAAGGCAAGCCTCGTTAATATTAAGTAGAATAAGAATAGTTAACCAATCATAATTAACGAGGCTTGCCTTGGTGTCGTGTGTATTTTCTGCGTCAAATTTGTACGCAAATTTGTAAAAGAATATAAAGCAACAACAACGACAAAAGTACACATCCCTGAACGAGTGGATAAAGGCGGCTCGCTCCGATCGCCGGCCAACAGGTTTGTGGGGCAAACGCGCTATACGGGGGCACGCAGAGCGAGTCGCCTTGTTTAAAGGCTAAGTACCTCCTTGGTACTACCATGGAGCTACAAAGCTCCATGGTACTACATGTTGTAGGACTTGTACACCAGAGGCATGCAGAACTAAGTGGAGTTTGATAACAATACATTAGAATCCAGCACTAGAGCGTGATGATACACCCAGTGTGAATGCACTCTGTACGACTGCTCGAGAGATCAAATTTCATACATGGCTCTTTTTATAGTCATTGTCTTCCTGTGATCTTTTATAGACTCAATCAGGTCTCGACTGTTGAACATTTGATATGTCATTAGTGTTTGCTTACGCAATAAAACTCTGATGCATACATGCGTTATTTCCTCTTCAACGGTGACGAGTGCAGGTTTAGGGCAACAACGACAAAAGACCTGTCTAAGTGATACCATCACATCACAATACACTAGCTGTTACAACATATGACATACACATTATACAAGTGTAAAACATGCTAGTTTAGTAAACTCTAGAGGCCTACACAACCAAGGGGGGGAAATCCTTCTGTAAACTCTCTTGAAAACTTTGACACTGTCTTCAGCATGTTACTGCTGTATAAAGAAAAAGCCATTTCAATGTCAAAATGCACACAAAAAAAAGAGAGAGAGAGAGAAAGAGAATATTACACTACTGAGGATTCACACTGCTAAAGATTCTACTTGATGAGACACAAAAGCTGCAAAAAAGACATAATACTTTACCTACAATGTATGTATAACTTTATGTAGAAGAACACATGTATGGATGATAATTATGGTACATTTTCTGAAAATTATTACCTTTGGTTTAAATAACAACATTGTATCAAAGGAGTTTATAATGCAGACCACACATGGTGAAACATAACATAGTCTAGATTTATTTTACAGAGTCCAACATGATACTTCCCTTTAAAAACAAGACAAAAAAAAACCATTATGTACAGTTTGAAGACTTGCCTTCCTTTTTAGAGTCCTGTAATAACTATGTTTTCTAACCTTTTTTCTTTTTCTTTTTTTTTTTTTTGGTATAGCGCCAAAACTGTTGCTATCACAGGATGTTATGTTTTGCCAGTGGGATATGATGCACACGGCAGACATTTATACAATCTATGTAACATCTGTGATCTACAACATAAAACAGGATCAACATACAAAATGGGTATGGTTTTAAGTACCAAACAACAAAGATACTAGCTAAACTTATCCGAACCACCATCCTAAAATCCTAGTGATATTGTGAGCATTAACACTGGAATCACAGTGGCTTGTTAGGACCATTCTTGCTGGCAAAATACCACGCCTGTAGATACAGCGATAATTCACTTTAATAGTAACATTCTCATTTACGAAATATAATGGTACATATGTTGTATGCATTTCTGGTAAGCATTGCACATCAAATACACATTTACAATGTATATACATGTATCTCCAACAGAAAAAGATAGAACTGTGTCAGGTCATTGCTACACCCACTTGAATGATTAGCAGTATTTTGTGGCATGATTCACACTCAAATCTCGCATGCGTATTTTGTGCATCATTCGCATTTCATACACCCGACATACAACAGTATTTTGTGATGTATTTCATGGAGTATAATTTGTATTCACATCATGAAACACCGCATGAAGTACCACGGTATTACTCACACTCAAATCTTCCATATGGTGTATACATGATGTAAATTTGTGCATCGTTCAAATTACCACCAGACATATTACTGTATTTTGTGATGTATTTTGTGGTGTACAACTTGCTTTCATATCACAAAGCATGGCTTGAAGTACCACAGTATTTCATCGTCAATGTGAATGTTATATGATATTATATCATACCTAGACATTACGATCTGTAAATTTACATATAGCCCCATCTCTAAATTGTTCATCTACCATAACACCGCCACAAACTGCCGCACAATATGCATGAGCAATAATTAGTGAAGACTTCGTGTCCAAAGACAAACTTTAAATCTGTATTTATGGACATATTATACTAAGTCTCAAAAAAGAATTTAAGGTCACAAAGAAACTTTCTATATAAAAATATAATAATATTTAATAATACAAAAAAAAAATCACAATTGATGAGATACTGAATGCTAAAGAGAAAACTTCTGGTTCAAGTATAAACATTTTATGTGAAAATGCCAATTATTTGTACTAGTGCTATCTCAGTGTATTGAGCACTTGTTACTTTTTTAGTACACCGTATGTTGATAGTGACCCTACGTAGTTAGAAGGCTTGGTACCACCATACAGTCAACACACAACGCAGCATATCTTGGCATCTTTTACAATGCATTTAAGTATACCCACAGTATAAACACAAGAGAAAGGTTCTAGTTTCAATTCTATGTTGTCTTTGAATAGAAAAAAAAAAATATGTGCACATTCAGCTGATTTTCACAGGAAAATGATGCCATATCATGATACAGGAACATTTGTTATTTCGTCACTGAACAAAGGGGAGAAAAATTTGACTGTATTCAGCTGATATTTAGAAGAGAAACAGTATGCACAATCACGCAAAGGAACATTTGAGGAAATCGCATTAACTTTGCTGGAGTTCAAGTATGCGTTTCTGTCTGCTACATAGACACTAACTCCCTAGTTTTTTTTCCCCTCTTTTTGCTTTTTAACCTGCATTGAATATTCAATGTAGGCCTACTATGGTTTGATTGTAATCAGACCGAAACTGGATATTCGTAATCATGTGAGAGTCTGCAAAGGAAACCATATCAAATTGGTATTCAAAGGTAGGCTTGGAATAACTGCGCTCGTGGCAACATCCGATTTCCATGTATCCATGTATTCATGCAGGCTGCATGCATTGTGTATGTTTGAAATGCATGATGAGTTAGCATCAATCACAGACGATACTACGTCTGGTCTGGTATTTATGGATAGTTTTGATAATGTAACAAAGGCTCTTTGACAGACTGTGCTATTGACTACTTCAAAATTGTCAAAATCATTGCTTGGCTGCATAGAGGGGCATAAATTTCTTGAATGTATTTCCATTACACAGTAGATAAATAGAATTTGGGTTGGAATTGGGGTTTATAGGGTTTTATTCTATGAATAAGAATACAAAATTTTTCCAACTCTAATTGCTTAATATTATCAAGGATAGAGATATCTTCTCCTTTAATTCAAAATCGATAATGGCATCTTATTTTCAAAAAAGTAAAACTGCAATCTTCAAAATGCTTAGTAGACAACTCTAGCTTATTGTAATACTTAGTACAAGTACAACTGTAAAAGTGTATTTATTGGACTGATGTTCTACTTCTACTGTAACTTGTAATGTAAGCCAGAATGCCTTTCCTACGAGAATCTCATAATGCATCGTTTCTGCAAAGACAGTTTTAATCATAATTGTTGTTATTAATATCACTTTCATGTTGAAAGGCCTATCTAGGCCTAAAAAGACTAGTAAAATGATTACCACAACGCGACTGCACCTGCGGTATCAAACAACCTCTGACCGGATTTCTACCGGGACAATGCGGGCGGAAACGCCTACCAAATCTGGCTCGAGAGCACAGCGAGACGGCAATTAAAAAAAAAACTCACCCTAGAAGATGGTCCTTCTTCCTGTCTAGTGTTAGACGCGTGCCCAAATTGGGCATCTGCTCAAAAATTCGATCGTGTGGTGGCTAGCCAGCGGGCACATTTATCGATTTCTAGCCATAATGATGGAACAAAAACATGAATAGTCTACTTACGGGATTGACGGCAACAATACAGGGATGTTTCGCACAACGGCAAAGCTGGATGAATAGCCCAATGTATTGGTATCACAGCTGCTAGCATTGGAGAAGCAGCAGTGTAAGGGCCGCCGGGGAGCTCGCCCGATGAAGTGGTGGAGTAGGGTCTCAGTGGTGAAAGCGAAGCAGATTCACACACACGTGCCAGTAAAAGACATCGAATGTACACACCCACACGCGAATACCTCGCAAATCCCTTCACACACGACTGCACTGGGAGCGGCGTGTGTGCTGAGGCGTAATTGTATAGCGTAACACCGTTAGATGGCGACAGATCATTCTCATGACTTCATTACACTGTACAAAAAAAATTGTACTAGTAATTTGCGCAATTCGTTTTTTGACACTTACTAGTAAAACAGACGAGTTTGTTCAATCATTCCGAATTGTTTGTGAATGCTGTAATTCACTTAATTCAATAAAACACATTAAAAAAAACAGACGAGTTACTCTTTCCTCACTTTGCTTTGGTCTTGATTTTGTTTGTTTGTTTTAAATCATCACGCAGCAGTTTCGAAGTTTGCTATTATCCTACTGTTCAATACATAATTATGCCTTGAACTAGTAATTTCTTATTAACGGAGTTGTTTCGGAGAAAATAACTTTGAATATTGTACACATCCAAACTGTCAGAGTCTTGTAGGGAAAAAGAAGAGCCACAGTAATTCGATATTTAGTTGTATTTTGGGGGATGATTGTTTCTAAAGTGAAAACAGCGGAAAATCATGTCTAACCCCTTGGCCGGAGAATGGACGAGATAACTTGAATGAATAATAATTAGATGAATCGATATCCATCATGATACCAAAGGCTACGATTCATTCAATTAGGGAAAAAAAATCTTCAAATTTTTACATTTTGAAATGAATCACGCAAAGTAGCAAAGATGTAATCACCTCTTATAGAGTCTGGCTATTTATATGGTGTTTTGGTGGGGATGTTTATGTTCCGAATGTTCGTTAAGGTCCGTCATTTCGTAACAGGCAAATTCCCACTAGCTGGGAGTGTTCGCTATATAATCCGAACATAAAATCGGGTTTGTTTATCGGAACTTGAAGATAGTCTGACGGATTGTTAATCCAAAAATGAACTAGTTTATCCTAAAAATAAAAAAAAAAAATGAAAAAAATGAAAAGAAGGTTCGTGCTAGCGAACCTTCGGAATAACAAACCTTATTTCATCAGGTTTGGATTAGGCCTAATTACGAAGGTTCGGAATGACGAACATACGGGAAAAACGAAACTCAGAGAAGGAAACCTTATTCAGATTAATGAACCTTCGAAATGACGTGCATTCGGAAAAAACAAAATCAAAAACAAAAACAAAAACCCGAACCTCCGGAACAACGAATCTTAGGTTATCTTCGAATTTAAGAACCTTCCGAACAACGATCAACCTTCTGAATAACAAATTGTGACTGTTTTTCTCCTATTATTCGAAATACATCAACACTTTATACGTCATCAATTTACCATTATTCGGACCGAAAATATACAATAGTGATTTTCTTTTGATTGATTTCAAAAGGAGAAGATTTGGTGCAGATTTGTTAAGAGACAATGATTTCAGACCATCGTCTCTCCGTATATTATCTTATCGGGCTATTACTTTTTAAAGGAATGATGTGCTTTGTTTTCTTGATCGGCCCTACAAGATTATATAGACTACGTGGTGTTCAATGTTGTTAATGTGTTTTGGGGATCCAGACGTAGAAGGAGAAGTAACTAAGTGCTAGATAACAACACACATTTCATTAATGCCATAGTTCGTTTCCTCTCTTCTTCTTATTTTTTTTTTTTTTCAGGCCACCAAATTTCATTGTCGGGCCATCAAAGAAAAAAGGAATAGTGTTGAGCCTTGCCTAAAATATCGTCACCGTTAATGAAAAAAAAAAAAAATGACGAAGCTCGAAAAATCATTCTTAATTTCTTTTTTATTACCTAACGGATCCTATTTTGTTGAAACCTCAATGATTTTGTTTGTTTGCTTTTAATGAGTTTGTTTTCTTGAACTTTAAAGAAAACGAAGAAGTGAAATCTTTGAAGTCTGCCGTGGCGGTAGAACGTTGGGTGGTACGTATTATAGTTAAGGCTTAACAGTGTATACTTAACGCGTATATTCTTTCTTGGGTATGTATGTGGCCCTAACAAAAAGGGTCTACACCCACTCTCGATGTTTTGGCAGGCATGTTCTTGCCGTTTTCAACTTTTATTCTCTTGAAAACGGCAAAAACATGCCTGCCGAAACGTCGAGATTGAATGGACATAGGCCCTTTTCAGGGCCACGGGTACATACCCGAGCTGTATAGAAAGAATACATGGTGCACCGTTACCACCGAAGTGAAGAGGCATTTATTTCATCAAATCTTCGTGATGCTCCAAACAATGTTGTTGTTGTTGTTGTTGTTGTTGTTTTTTGTCTCTGTAGGCCTATAGCTTTTATGCATCATCTTATAACAGGGGGGATCGGTCGTTTGCACATGCTGGACCTTACCTGTGGAATCAGTTGCCTCAAGCTATCCGTCACATTTCGAATGTTGACTCCTTTAAAGTTGCCCTCAAGACTCATTTGTTCATGACCATTTTCCAGTAGAATTGTATATTATGATGTATATTTTTTCATTATCATTATTGTGTCATTCATTTTCATGTGCATGTTTGTGTAAGGATTTTTGTATTTCATAACTTACTTCTTCTACTGCGCCTTGAGCACGTTAACTATGTGGAACTGGCGCATTATAAGTACCCTGTATTATTATTATTATTATTACCCTCAAGCCCTCCAAGAAAATAACACGGTGATCTTTCGAATAAGACTGGAGCACTCTTTTATTGCATTTTTCTGAGGAGCGGCGTTTCTCATGCTACATGTATATGCTACAAATAAAAATTAATCCTACATCAGAGTGGTCTGGAAAGAATGTGTAATGAAATGAGGTTGCTCATTTCATAACTTTTTATAATGAAATTAATCATCCGAGACTGGACATTGTTTTTCGGCCCTACTACCAGTGAATATGGTAGAAAGTCACATCCTGCTATGTCTCCCTCTTGTGGCAAGTTTGAAAGAGAAAGCATTGATTACCGGTATGTCCGTGCATGCTAACTGAATATCATCTTGTGACCCTCAATTACATGGAAACGGAGAAGGAAAAAGATACGAATTCTGATATGCTTCAAATATTGAAAACAGGAAGAGAAATGAAGTAAATGTCCACCAAAGTATGCATTTCCTTGCAGTGACATTGCTTTTGATTTCATTTTTCACTCTGAACAAAGTATAAGCATATAATAGACTTTATAGGAAAACACTATAATCCTGTCAAAACTTTACGACCTGTACATCACTGCTAAGGTCTAAAACGAGCGGTTATAGCGCCATTACCTCCAAATAAGTATCATAAGGTTCTATAGAGAGCAAAAACTGTCAGCAGTCTATAAATGAGCTTATGCCAATGAGGATGGGATAGGTTGCAATGAACAGATGTTGCAGTTTGAGGAATACCTATAATAATAAAATGGTGATGATGATGATGATGATGATGATATGGCGGAGGTGATAATAATCAACATGTATCTATCTATCTCTCTAATTATATGAATATTACTTGTGTAATACAAGTATGTGTGTGTGCATGTGAATGTGGTGCATACCCAAACTGCATGCTCAGTGGCACAGGGCCACCAGTATCTTAAAAATTACATGCTTTGGTCACCCAATTGGGCCACCAAAATTTGAGTGTATATATGTTTGTGTATCTCATACCAAAAAAAAAAAAAAAAAAAAGAAAAAAAAAAAAGAAAAAATAAAAAATTGAAGAATAAGTCATGGCTGAGTAAATGCATTAATTTCAGCTAGATGCCGCTACTAGTTTTGCCAGAATGCAACTAGTTTTCACAGTCAAACTCAGTCTTTTTCACGGCCAAATTTGGTCATAATTTGACTCACGGCAAAATCTTGCAACCAAATGTTTTTTTTTTTTTTTTAATCTTTCAAATAGAATTAGGCCTTTTCCACATGCTAAATAATAATAATTTTATGAATATATGTGTCATGGAAAAAGTCATGTTTACTCCTCTCTCAAAAGTTCACAGCAGCTGGTACTTGAAGCCCCTTGTAATACTTGTCAATTTTTATGGTTAATATTTGTTGGATTTTTTTTTTTAATGAAATTATTTATATGTCATGTATATATATATATATATATATATATATATACATATATATATTCATATAATTATACAAGTATATATATATATATATATATATATATATATACACATGTATATGTATATACACACACCATATATATATATATATGTAGAGTTTGTTCGCAAAAACCAATAAGTCCATTTTTGAAGATTTTGAAGTACGGTCTCTGTCATAAAGTACAAAATAACACCTTTAAAATGATGTATCGGCCACTGCATATAGAGGTACATCTTTTAAGTTATGGTCAAAAGAAGCAAAAATTTTCTCATTATTCTCTTTATTTTTCTTGACCTTTAATTGCAAATATCTCCATTTGGCAAATATGGACTTATCGGTTTTTGCAAACAAACTCTTCATATATCTAAATATATATATTTATAGGATGTGTGTGTGTGTGCATGTGTATGTGCCTACTTGTACACCACAGTTGAACACAAACCAGGAAAGAACCAGTGCCAAGACATTGTGCATTATTGTGAGTGCTACAGGAATGTAACAAAACACTTTCTATTTCATCAAAAATTACATTCAACGTGTTCAAGAATCACAGAAACATACGTGCCTTTTTACTTCCCCTTTCATTCTCCTCTAGATCCACTTCACTCACTTCTACAGAGGATCAGGGAATTCATGCTCTTATAAAAATATGAACCTATTCATCATTTATCAACTTTATAGTACTGTATACGAAACATAATATGTGAGACGATTTGAACAACCACGAGTTGTGACTGAATAACACACACTATGAAATTAAAAAAACAACAACAACAACAAAGACAGACATACTGGCAATATTAACCTGGTACCATCCAAGTAATGCATAAGTCAGATATATTCTCAACATTGACCCTTTAGCAACTGAAGATTCCGGACATGATGGCCAGTTGTTTCCTGGAAGACACCACAATATTTCTCTCATTTTGACAATTTTCTAAACTATGTAAAATAGCTCACTGCATGTTTATTTTTGCTCATTATTAGTTATGTTAATTTGATTTCAGATTCAGATTTCGATTTATGAAACACTTTCAGTAAAAAAGAGGACTTTTATACAATCCACACAGACTATGAGATTTTGTTCACAAATTTACATCAAGAATTAAAATCAAATAACCACACTGTGAAACGATTTAAATGAATCATAATCGATGATATCCCAAGAATAATCTTTGTGGGCACCCCCTCAACACCACGTACATCCACTCACACATGCACATAAATCCAATGACACAGGCACTCTTCATTCACACCATGGGCATAACACACACTCCAAATCTTCAAGGAAGCATAGAATGAATCTGATACATCTCTAGTTCTTCTGAGGACATCTTCATCAGTTTGGCAACCAAAATAACTTTAAAAGTTAATTGACTTGTATTACCGCAAATACCATATTTAAAGAGATATGTGGTAGACAAATTTTCAAATGGAAATTATGCCCATCCTATCATATCTAATTTCTAATTCTAAACCATCAAATTTCTTAAGAAGGCAACGAAAAGGAAAGAAGGAGAAAATAATCAATACTAACAAGAAGATAAACATTCAGTGAAGAAAAAAAAGGAAGAGCTAGGAGACTAAGATAAGTCCCACATAAATGTGCATCAATGCAGTGGGGACTGCACTTATCATCATCTTTATAATCATAGAAAGTTTTTATGATGTCAATAAAATTTCACTAGTCATCATTAACTGGAATGTAAACCACGACTTCAAGCATAAAACATAATTAGAAAACCGTATGTTGCAAGAGTGTTCACTCTCCATGCTGAAGGTTCAAATTTTGCTCATCTATTTAAAGGGATGGGATTGATGTTGGTGGAGATGAGGATTGGTCTTTTAACTTTTGCAAGATACCAAGAAGACACTTATGAAACAGTACAGAGCATACCATTCAAAGAGGAATTCGAAGTATGTTTGATGAAAATCGGCTTTGGAATGGTCGGGACACCCAAAAACAAAGAAAAACAAAGCGATTGTAATAAAAGCTGCACCTGTTCATTACGATTGCTCTGTTTTAGATATTTCAGCCATTTAAAAACCATTTTTTATCAAATGAACATTGAATATCTATTGGAATTACATACTCCTTCACATTTCATAAGAGGTTTCTCATTATCTCACCAAAAAATGTTAGAAACTTGAAGTTATAAGTCTCAACCAAAACTATATGGTAAGGATTACATGCAGGCAAATTGTAGCTGCTCAAAAATCACCGCAATCAGTACCACTCAAACATTGAGGAATGAACGTATGAACTTCCAACATGTGTACATACCTCCTTTTAGCATCATTAGGGGTTGAAAATA
Source organism: Diadema setosum (assembly GCA_033980235.1). Classification (NCBI taxonomy): domain Eukaryota; kingdom Metazoa; phylum Echinodermata; class Echinoidea; order Diadematoida; family Diadematidae; genus Diadema; species Diadema setosum. The sequence continues at coordinate 33,973,245 of CM067074.1, forward strand.
CGAGGAAAAATATGAGGAGAAATACATAAACATAAAGAGAAGGAAGTAACAGAGGAATCCATTTGTATATCACTGATTCACACCTACAAAAGTGAAAGAAAGGAGTATGACATATCTATTGTGTTGATTTGTATTTAGTTTGTTGTATCAAAGAAATTATTTCTGTTATTTTGTATATGCATACAGAGTATAAGTTATTTTGATTATGGTTTACAATTTGGTAATCTAGAGCCACCTCTCATCATATTATGATGGCAACATCAGGTCCAAAATTCCAAATAAGAAAAAAAGTAATGCAAAACACACATACAGCAAGACTGAACACACATACTGTGTGTGTCACATAATTGATAGTGTAGCGTAAGTATGTAGCACATAATATATACAAATGGAATAAAAAAGTTATAGGAGACCATGTGAAACACACACATAAACTAGGTGTATACATAGTGTAGGAAGATTGAACACATACTGCGTATAATTGTAATAACAACGATAATCATGTCTCATGTTATACAACATGTAAGATGAGACAAGTTATTACTTTCAAGTTCTTATACATTAATACTGTGACACTTCGATGATCAAATTTCACACTACATATTGTATATCACATGAGGTGCATGTGCCTCTTTCTTCTTCAACATGCACAGGAACGATTTATGAATGTATATGGCAAAAATGTTTTGACACAAAATCAGAATAAAAATAATTTATGGAAGAAAAATCAAATATATCTACCAAGGACAAGCATAGTACTGTTTCATCAAAGTACTCTCAAGACAATCATAAATAAAGTACATAAAAATTGCCACAATAGATGGCGAGCCGTCAGAGAAGCAGTTACAGTTCATTATTCGGAAGGTTCATGCAAAAATATATGGAAAATAACAAAAGATGTCTGGTGACAACCAACTCGGCATCTACAATCATTACTCCTATGAATATCATGACTACTAGTATATTGCAGCACAACAAAGATTGGATATAATTCTTTATGATTTCCTTATGATTTACTTGCGATTTTATTGTCAAACAAGGGAAATTTTTTTGTTCTCTTTTTTCAGTTCCGTGAGAGACTTGCACGGCTATGACATCATCACTGCATGAAATTGGCATGAAATGTGGTTGCCGCTAGTGTGACTGTTTCATAAAAAACATAGTGAAATCTCAAAGTTCAATAATTTTCCCAGACTTTAATCCACTTTGATGGAACTACTTCCATGCTGTTCATATGAATTCATTTTCATTTTCATCAAATCCACACATCCTTGAACGTGGTTGGAAATTGCACTGGGATATTCCCTTTGTGAAGCAGTTCCGTATTCAATCTTTGTACCTTCAACTATCTGTCTGTTTGTCTGTCTGTCTTTATGTCTTCCTGTCCCTATATATCCTTACTTCTGTATTTGGCATTTCATTCTGTTCGTCTGTCTTTTCCTATGTCCATCTGTCCGTGTGTTGTGACCACTGTACCTGTCCCTTCTTGTCTCTATATCTGTATTTGAAGAGCTTTATCGCAAAATGACCTAACTCCATTCTTGTTAAGTTGAGATATTTGTGATTAAAGCTGCTAAAAAAAACCCAAAGAAAATAATAAGAAAATAGAGGGTGTTTTTAATCACAACTTCTAGAATAGTCCTTGTTATGTCACAAGTGAGATATTACTGGAAAGGTTTAATTTTGCTCTATCTGATGATGGACTTACTTTGAAATAAAAAAAAAATAAAAATAAAACTCTTCATTTGCTCCCTGTCTGTCTGTCTGTCTGTCTCCAGTTTACTCTCTGATTTTCTATTAACCCTTGTTGGTGTTTCCAAGCTCCACCCACTATATTTCTACCCACTATATTTTTCGTCCTCACAATATTTTGCCTTCAGATCTTGATCTTCTCGTTAAAAAGTGACTGATACACACTGCTGTGCCTGTGTAAACAAAAACAAAACAAAACAAATCAAAAATCCTTAACTTTCTCATTTTGGGTGTGACTTGGATGATACTTTTCCATTTCAGCTATAAACTATCTCTGTACAGTTGAATTGTGCTTGGAGAACCCCCCCCCCTACCGTAGTCTCTTCAATTTCTCAAAGAATATGCTATCATTTTGCTATAACACGTTTCCCATATATACCTGCCCGAGGTGCCCGCACAACATGCTGTACATGTGACTTAAGAAAACGGCAGAATTGAAAAAGCATCATGAAACCAATTTGAAATGCTCTCTAGGTGACACAACACTAAAATCTGCTTCTTTCGGTCCTTCAAAGAAGAACCTAGATATCACTAGATGGATTCTCTAGGCCTACATATTTTTCATAACACTATTTTCAAGAAAGATTGTTGCAGCATAGCGCTTGCAGCATTGCTAACCCTACTGGCCAATCACAAATCAATATAGCTCACCAACATCATACACAAATCAACTACTTACTGTATGCGCCGAATATTTCGCGAGGTTTTTATTTTCGCGAATTTCGCGAGTCAGGTGCTATTCGCAAAATCAAAGACACACAAAAATATTGACTCTGGTCCCGATGTGAATGTAACGTAGGCGTGTACACTTGTCCGTTCCAATACAGGACTCTACAATCGCAAATTTAACCACTCGCAAAATTGTTGGGAATTCCCGATTCGCAAAATTTCACTCGCGAAATATATGGCATATACAGTACCACACAAAAGTTCAGTTTATCAAATGTTGGAGACAGTGAGTGATATAAAAATATGATCCTGTCTAAAGCAGTCAAAAGCAAAAACAACAACTAATAAAAAGGGGGGGGGGGGATTCCCATAGTGATCTAACAGCATTCTCATCAAAGAAATTCCTTCACGCCCTGACAGAAATGACTGTTTAAAGTACATTGACCTTCTCTTAGCCTGTTGAGGACGGACTGATTTTGCTTCAACACGCATTTCTCATAGACACCTGCCCGAGTATACTCGGGACTCGTCCTCAACGGGTTAAAAGTAGACAAGTGCATGGCCACATTTACTTCCTGACTGAGAAACGTGAATATGCCTAAAAGGAATTTTGGTTGCGTGTATCACAGGCATGCCTTAGACTCTGCCATCACACACCGACTAAAAGTACTGTAAGCTATGACTCCTGTGGGAAGAGCAATTTGATTAGTTTGAAACTTTTTCTTTGAATACTGGGCGGTATGACAATATCCCTACTAATGAACGAGAAAAATTACATTAAAAAAAAAAACGACAGTGATGCATGGTATAGTTCTGTGACTTTAAATCTTAGTCAATCTGCTTTAGTTCCATAAGTAGTGCTCAGTAATTCTAAAGAATGTTTTGACCAATGGCAGATTTGAGCAGTGGTAAACATCACCACCTCTAATTTGCATACATACACGTTGTACATTATATAGATGATGACTGGCGGGGAAGGGAACATACCGAATGTTCCACCTGAAGGGTTTGAAATGCTATTGAGGGAGGTTATAAGTCCCGAGACGAAGTCGAGGGACCTATTAGCCTCCCGAAATAGCATTTCAAACCCTGAGGGTCGAAAGTTTGGTATGTTCCCGACAACAAAAGTCATCATCTGTTATATTATATGGGTTAGTCAATTACCATCATTATCAAATGATTTCACGCTCTGAAAGTGGCTTGGCGCATCAAACCGTACATACACCGTACCTTATTGATATCATGGTACGCTTAGAGTAAAGGTCCACAGCACGTGCACAACGCGCTCGATCGCGCTAGCTCGCGCAGAGCCCAATTCACTGTGCGCGCGGGTATTTGTTACGTGAAAATGTTTTCCGATGGAAGAACATAACAAGAATGTTCGCCCATGGGCGAACATAACGAATGTACCTCCATCATGTGACTGTGTTTAGCCAATTACTAACCAGTATTTGACTAACCCATTTAATATAATCATATGTAACTTTTTCTTTCAAATCTAAAGAAACTTCATAATTCCATTGCTTTCTAAGTGTATGATACCATGTCGATAGAGCTTCTATAGTTCTGTTTCTTGGATATCACTCAAACCAAATGATTTAAATCAAAATCAAGATCAAAATCAGCTTGAACATGAAAAAATCAATTCTCTTTGTTGAACACAAGCTACAGTACAGAAAGTATGATTTTTGTTTTTGTTTTCTTGGATGCATCTATCTTATGCATCCTACAAAACAGCTATGTATGTCAACACTTCTACTGTCCTGTTTAGTATGAAACACATACTCAGAATACAGTGTACCATCACCACCACCATCACCACCACCACCACCATCACCACCAAAACCAAATAGAAAGCAAAACAAAACAAAATCAAAGAGATAAGTCTGTAGTTGACTAGGAACATTTAGTTTCAAATTTCAATATGTCCATTAAAATTGAACTGTAAATATTGTGCAACCAGGAAATGGTGGTCGTTACTGAGTCTGCTACTCAACTCATCAGTTTGAAGCGGTATGTCATCATTTGTGTATTTACCTATTTCTTTCTCGATTAATTAAACATTTTTTTTATATACACTTTGTTCTTCTTTATTTATGATTTCATATATTTATTCAATATTCAATAATTATCATTATTATTTTTTTTTTGCCAGCAGATTCCATGTTTTGGACTCTACAATATGCATGTAAAAAAAAGTCTCTCCTGGCATTATACAATCTGTGACTCTACCTAGCTGACTTCAGATCAGCGTCTCTTATACCCAATCAATGCATTTATACAGGGCATTTAGAGCACTCCATGAGCAGTGCTAAAGCCTTCTAAACTCTATTTGAAAGGACAACCCTGCCCTAATGTGCTCTAAAGTTGTGCCCGTCTCTGGGATAGGCTCAGGAGCGCTCCTGATGCACTCTAAACTCTGCATAAAGGGTCACCATCATTTAAAGTGTTCAAAAAGTGGTATATTTGCTGCATAAAGTTATACAGCAGCATCCGGTAGAACTTCCTGTGTACATGAAGGTCACCATGACATTGACACCCCTCCCAGCAACTTTGTGTATGGTCTCAGCGCATGAAAGATGATCTTTTGTATATGAACAAATTTAGAGGAGCAAACGTCGAAGCACTTTTTAGTAGCCCTCATGTGCCCAACTTTGAGTACAAATGGGGTATTATAGCTTATATTGGACTGACTTGAAAATTAAAAATCATTAGGTGAGAATCCGAAAAGTAGCTCTCACATTCTAAGATCTGAGTATAAGTAAAAACTAAACAATCAATTTTCATAAGATAAAAAGTTTATTTAATCAAAAGTGGGTAGATTTAATATAAGCATTGTTCCAAATTTCATGTGAAATAGTGCCCCTGTGATTTTGATTTTTAAAGGGATCGTATAAATTTGGTTGAGACCTAATTTTAGGTTTCTAACATTTTTTTTTTGTGAGATAATGAGAAACCTCTTATGAAATATGAAATAGCATGTAATTCCATGAGGAATTACATGCGTTTATTTGATCAAACGTTTATTTGATGAAAATTGCTTTTGAAATGGCTGAGATATCCAAAACAGAGCGATTCTAATAAAGTGTGGGACCCACATTTTATTACGATTGCTTTGTTTTACTTTGTTTTTGGATGTTTCAGTCATTCCAAACCCAATTTTTATCAAATAAACTTTGAATTCCTCTTAAAATGGTGTGCTCTGTACTATTTCACAAGTGTTATCTTGGTATCTTGCAAAAAGTTTAAAGCCCAATTCTCATCTCCACCAATACTGTACCATCCCTTTAACATTTACTGAAAATGGAAATAATCTCAAATGGAAACCATAATGTAGAGGAGATTAAGCTCTACAGCATGATACCAATAACTCCATACTCCCCCAAATAGCAATAATGCCCTTCTGGTTCTCAGCAGATGAAATGTTCTTTCAAAATTTGTCCCTGTGGTCGTGATAATAGATTTGAGGAATCTCCTTGCCTTGAAGAATTTCTCTCCCAAAAGATTGATTAAATGTTGTCCTGCAACCATACGGCACAATTATCTTCATGGAAATAATGTTCCATTTTCCATTATTATCATCAATCAAAGTGGGTTATATGCTTAATCAGCAGATGTTTCCTCAATCTATTGAAACATTAACCTGTTTTGTTTTGTTTTTCTTTCCCAAATCACAACATCTTAAAAACAAATAGCTACCAGCATCACTTGCCTTACAGGCAAACAAGCCAAGCCCTCATATTTCCCTGCGGTTGTTGAACAAAGGATGACAACCATTTTGCTTCATCAGGTTTCAGTATACACAACAAAATGAAAATAGCAAGACTCTCAATTTATGTCAACAGTGAAAACACTTTCGAAATCTTGAGTCATTCAAGGAAATTAGCTGGACTGTGTAGTGGCATGAAACTGATTGAGAAGGCTTGACTCAGGTGATGTGGTTCTTATCAGAAGTGAAATCAGAGAGAGAGAGACAGACAGACAGACAGACAGACAGAAAGACAGACAGAGGGATATAGGTACATGAAATGCAACAGAGACAAAATGTCTTTATGGAATTTCCCTGACTAACAATAACATATGTGTATCTGGATATCACACACCCTCACAACTCAGTCAGAAGAAATACTTTCCAGGAAACAAAAGCAGCACTAATCAGAAGCACAAGGAAGCGATTGATAAAAAATGATAAAACAAATAACACACAAAGATCCTAATAAAACACTATTAATCCTATATGAATGACTTTGTATATGCAATATATCAAGCAAGTCTATTTTTACTTTTATTTATTTATTTATTTATCTTTTTTTTTTTTTGCAAATTGGTACTTCCCATGAAGTCTGTGAGTGGCTAAATTCTTGATTGTGGAATACAGTAACGAACAGAGAAATGTATGTGTGCACTTTCTATTTATGTCAGGATCTGACTTGATGTTGCTTTTGTTTTTAAATTTGCGAATAACATTCTGACTCGCAAAATTCATGAAGATTAAAGAATCCCTTGAAACATATGGCGTATAGAGCAGATCTCATCTTGCAAAGGTCTTTGACTGGAATTAATCATTGCCTGAGATGAAATGACAAGGGTTACCACGGTGAAGAGCTGATGAGTGATGTTGATATATGTCCCAAACACTGTCACAAGCAGACATACACTATTAAAAACACTATTATTACTCCAAATATATGACATGTGGGTTTAGGTAATGCTGAAACATTAGTGGAAGACATCAATAAAGTACGACGGAAATTGGATGATCTGTTCAAAAGTTATGAATTTATAAAGTTTTGATTAAAAGCAATGTGCTGCCAAGTCTGCTATGAATATTAGAAGGCTACAAAAATATGAGATGTCACAGTAGAAAAATGACATGAAGAAACTACAGAGAGAATTTCACATATTTTCACTTTTCTAACATATCGAAAGAGCTCATGACTTTCCTCCTTCAGAAAGGAGGAATGATTTTACCAATAACTTATGTCAATAACAAGTCAAAGAAATGCATATATTGTTAAAAAATAAATGCTTTTGACCCTGATAATATGACATGTCTTTGGAAACAAGCAGGATCAGAATGGGAAATCAATTTCTTTTAGGTGTACAAGTCTCTCACACTGAGAAATCCTGACAGTAGTTGATTCAAATATGGTATACCGGGTACGTCTAACAAATTACAAGGCAAAAACATGTTGTCTGGCTCACCTGCGTGTTGAAACATTTAATCTCTGTACTTTCCGACAATACTTGTTCAAATGAATACCTGAAGGAGTATGAAGTGTGTCTGTCTGTGTGTATGTGTGTGTGAGAAAGTTATTTGTTCTACTTATGCTTCTCTTTCCACCTCCCTGATATAACTCATGATGTGTTATTTACATATTGCATGATATATATGCATGCTTTTTATGAACAAATTGTGAGTTGTGAATTTTGTTTACGTTATTTTATTATTTTTTTGTGTGCATGTGATCAGATCTTGTACAAAGCTTCTGTTTCATCCAGTGTGTGTATGTACAAGGAGTATGTTGTGTTCAGTGGTGAAAGGCTTAAACTTTCCACGGGAATCTCCCTATACACATTTTAAACCCATCTTGGCGGACTGGGATAATGATTTGATAATATACACCAGTCAACCTCACACACAAGGCCAGTTTCATGCCTTGTATGCTCATGGTATTAACCATTACTAGTGAAATTTCTACCAACCTCCACCACCTTAGGGGCCATACCAAATGCACCTCTTTGTCCAGTTCCCACTTTCAGATCGCACCATCTCTTGCGAAAGTACAAGAAACACATTCACATAACTTGCACATGGATATGAGGATACAAAGAGTTCAAGTAAAAACCTCTTCCATTACATAAGAACACGTAGAGCTTCTGAGACCAGTCGCATGGGTTCGACCAAGACGTGTGATCCGGCGGACACCAGTCTTCATCATGCTGGCCTGCGCTGTTGTCAATCCGTCGATGTTGGCATGGGATCAGGATCGGCGGTATGGAATTAAAACTGCAGATACAAACAGTGCATGATGATAAATACAGAATGCCCCCCCTTCCCCACTTAGTGGACTTAGCTCATCTACGAAAGAGCATCCTCACTTTGTAAACTGAGACTAGATTTCCAGACAATACATTGAATGTTTGGAGTACTGGTGCTGACGTCACGTGCAGATTGAAAACTGAAAACGCAGCTACACATCATCTAGATCTGCACTCAGTTGAACATAGTACTGTATGCGTACTCTGAGTTTAGAAGATTAAAAATATACATATACATATACAAATATATTGATATATATATATCTGTACACAGAGACTGCAAATAGCCCTGAGCTTGCAAGAACTTTCTGAAAAACAACAACAACAAACAAACTTCAGAGTGGCCTTTGAAAGTTTCTTTATCTGGGATTAATGCCAGTTCGTTGCCAGGATTTGAGACGTCGGCTGTCAGTGTAGCCCCCCACCTGCTCGGTCTGCGGTGGGTTGGGTAGGTTGCGGTAGTGCTCAGAGGGCTTGGCATTCACGTTCGGCAAGTTCATGTAAACTGGGTCACCCTTGTCCTGCTGCTCCGTAATCAACTGCATGGACGGCGATGGCTTTGGCATGAATGGAGGCGGACGCTGGCTGGCAACGAAGCTGCTGATGTCGGTGTTGGTGTTCGTGTACTCCTCCCCGAAGTCATCGTCAGGGGGCTTGGAGTTCTTTGGCGGTGGGAGGGGCCTCGTCTTTTGTTTCGGAGCCACTCTGGGCTTCCTCGCCGTCTGTGGCTTCATCGCGACTCGTGGTTTCGGTCCGCTAATCTCTTCATAATCGTCGCCAAAGTCTTCCTCATCGTCCGCGTGCACATTGGGCAGCGGCATGGGGAGCCTGTGCTCCAAGTCGTGCTCCGCGGGCTTTCGAGGAACGTGGGGATTGTCGATCACCGGCGACATCACCTCGTAGGATTCGCTGTCACTGGATGACGGAGACTCGCGGCCGACTGTGTCCCGGTTCATCGTGTTTGCAGGCGACATCTCTTCATAGCTGCCACCATAATCCGCATCCTGTGATCGCAAGAAGGATGGTGCCGTGTGTGATTTCGTAGGTCCCATTTCCTCGTATTCACCACCATAGTCCTCTTCAGGGGATGGCCCGAGGGGGATGGCCTCTCTGATCACCTCGTTCTCGTCAATTATACGTTCTAATAGACGACAAACGGAATGAGAAAAGTTAAGAAGAAGGGAAGACAAAGAGAAGGAGAGAAGAGAAGAAGAGGAAGGACGGTAGAGTACCAAAACGTGAAAGTAGGGAAAGAGAGTTTCAGAGAAATGGGAAAGAAAGTTGAGATAATATGAAAGAAATGATAGCAAGAATGAAAAGTTAGAGACAGAGACATAAATGAATGAAAGACTTGGGCATGATGAAACATGATAATGTGTATTGTTTAAGGGTTTGCATGGTGAAGTAACCCCAAATTTCTCTCCCTCTTATGTATGATATTATCACAAGAAAATAGATTCTGTCACCACCATTTAATCTGAGCACTGATAAACCAAAATTCTAGTCAAAGCAGGACATTATAATAGCAGCATGTTATCACAATCCCTCTTAATAAGGATGAGATTTGCTTGTTTTTAATGTGACAGTTTTGTCATGTTGCACACAATAGAATCTTTTCATTCAACATATGATGTAGGATGGAAATTCAATACATAACATGGAAGCAATTACCAGATTTCCTTCCCTAATTACAGAAGTACAAACTTTGTTCTGCAGAAGTTTCAAAAAGCTATCGCAGAAACAATAAATGTCAGTGACTTGATGACCAGTCCTAAGATCTTTTTATATTTCATTTTTTTCCAACCTTTTTCTAAGGTAACCCATTGAGGACGAGCTGATTGTACTGTATCATGCATTCCCCATAGACACCTGCCCGAGTATATTCGGGACTAGTCTTCAACAGTTTAAGTGCATGAGATTAGGCATATTATGGACATGGCTCATAGCAAAATACCACAAGGAACATATTTCAATATAAACTCTGAAATCTTAAAATGAGGTAGTTAATTATGAATCTTTGATTTCCAAGTAATTATTGATGCTATAGATACATATACTTTTTGAAATTAAAAAAAAAAAAATCAAGGCCATAACCAATAGGTTTTGTGATAAAGACACACTTTCTGACCTTGTTGAGTATCTGTTGCTACAAAAACAAAAATCTAAATAACTCACGTGGCACTGGAATCTCTTTCTTGTTTTTCTTCTTCGTTTTGATCTGTGGTTTGGAAGGAGAGGGAAGACTCTTCATCTTAACCATAAGAGTCTGATTGAGTTCCTGTGTGACTGGGCTATGGAGTTTGGAGGGGAAGTCTAGGCCCCTGTTCTTCACAGGTGCAGGGGGTGGGCTCCTTGGAGGGAGCTCCTCCTGGATGGGGGGTGGGATAAAAGCGGGGTTCTCCTCCCCAGCTGGAGAGGGTCTTGGTGTCGGCAGCCGGAAAGGTTGGGCGGGGTCCGCTGGGGGACGTGTGGGTAGCGGTAGTTGGAATGGCCGTGGGGGCCCAATGTTCTGATTGTCTACTGGAGGAAGGGGGAGGGGCTTGAAGGGAGGTGGGCTCAACGCCGGTAGCTGCTCCGGTGGAGGAGGGAGGGGAAGGTCGGGCAAGCTCTCCCTGGCGACCGGAGTTACAGGAGGAGCTGGAGGGAGCTGGAAGACAGGATTTACAAAGTCATTGCCCGCTGGAGGTATCCGCGGAGAGGCGACAACAGTCAGCGGGGCTTTCCCCGGTACATTCTCGTATACATCATTATTGTCAGAGTCCGTCTGGTCTGGCTTCAGATACTCGTCGGCGTAATCGTCGTCATCATCGCCGTCGTAATCGTTGCCTCTGCGGGGTTGGAAGCCCTCCGGGAGACTGTTTCTTGGGGCTTTCCCTACATCAACTTTCCCATGACTGTCGAGATTGCCATATGGCCCCTCCTGCTCCTGCTCCTAAATATTTGAAGGAGAAAGCAGACACTATTACTGCATTGGAGTATCCTTGAGATGCAATCTCATGAGAACCACATGCTCATATGGTAACGCCTGAACTATTCACCTGATTCCACATTAAATTAACACTATCAACTGATTCAAGTGAGTTATTTGCATGTTTTAACTGTTGCTTTATTGTCCAGCACTTATTCCCTTAATCACCATAATTGAATAAGCACACACACACACACACACACACACACACACACAAGTATACCTTCACCAAAGTTAAGTCCAAAACAAGCCATCAGAAAATGTAATTAGCTGTCAACATTCATCCAATACATCATTGCAAGTGATACTGTTTCCTTGTTTGTTTGTGTTTTTTTTTCTTCACTTTTGCTAGTTTGTTACAAATGAATCATTTTCCAAGAAATAATCAGGAAATAAAGCATATATCAGAAATTTGCCTTGAGGACTACCCCCACAAAGGTGACAAAAATAGCCAGCAGATTCACAAACACACATGCATACACACAGCTTTGTAGGGTTAGCAACTTCAGTAGGATTATACGTGGTGATGTGTCATGCCTTCTTCACTATGCATGCATTTGAGAGTGTTTGGTGTTTGGTGTGATGGTGAAAACTTACATGGAAAGTGTGCAGTTCTGACTCCTGGTAGTCCTTGTGCTTCGTGACGGGAATGGACATATAACACAAGACAAAACAAAGGAACAACAAAAACAAAACAAAATCAAAACCTGTCCACATTGAGTAGATTCTGAAGTGTACATGCGAGAATGAGTGAAATTACTGTGTAGGCTGTTATTTTTGCAAGATCTTATTTTCACGAATTGGCACAGAGCCCTTCAAGCACACTACTACCTTTTATAGGGTATGTTGACATTATTGCGTGTGGTTAAATTTGCAGTCCAACTGTGATTCGCAAAATTTGTGAAAATTAAACCCTCACGAAAGTAACAGCTTATACAGTAGCTAGGATGGGATTTGTGAAACAGTGCAGACAATTATGCTACAGGTGTGGAAAAGTGTGTAGAAAGACATTAACAATTAATCGCAGTGAAGCAGCTAGAGAAGATGCAACATTGCAGCATGACCTGAAAAATTTTGATGGCCTAAAGCTGTGTCACCTGATCTCCACCGCTTACAGTTTGTTATTCCGATGGTTTGTTATTCCGAAAGTCAAATAGGTTTTGTTGTCCTGTAAAATGAAGTAAAAGGTTCATCACTCCGCAGTTTGTTTATCTGAAAATGGGGGGGAATTTGTTTTTTTAACTAATTTTTTATGTTTGTTAATAAAAAAATTAAATACGTTTGTAAGTTAAGAAATTCTTTAAGACGCACCTCTTTTCATTTCCAGATTAACAAACCTCATTTCACTTTTGGATACAACAAATCTTTGGAATTACGAACTTCAAATAATGAGCCTTATTTCATTTCCAGATTAATGAACCATTGGAATAACTGAACCTTGGGAATTAATGCTAACAATATTTAGATTAACAAACCCATTTCATTTTTGGTTTAACGATCATCTAGGAATACAGAATTTGATTGCATTGGAAAACTGAACCTTCGGAATAATGCCACAAATGTTTGGAATAATGAATCCTATTTCATTTTTGGATTAACAAACACCTGCAAATATGGAATATGAGTGTTTCAGAATAAACAAACATTTAGAACGACAAACTATATTTCTTTTTCAGATTAAAAAACTGTCGGAATAATAAACATTACCCAGCTTTATACCATCCCCTACACCCTCACAACTTTCTCTCTCCCCCCTCTTTTTTTTTGGGGGGGGGGGTGGTCTACAATGCATCATTCCTCTGCATTTGTCTGTTGTTCTCTCACCCTTTTTTTTTTGGGGGGGGGGGGGTCATAAAAAGCATCAGAACATCAGACTGAAATTTTCCTTAAAATGTACTTTAGCTGGACAATGTGCCACAGGGTCCACCCTGCACCCTCAAGCCTACTCTAGTCCCTTGCTGGAATACAGTGTTATGATCACTGTTTGTGTATCTATCAGTGGCAGTTTGACTGCAACTATTATAAAGTGGTATCATGGTAACTTAAACATTTTTTAGATGAATGCATTCAGGTGCGCTTGCAGTCTGTGCTTGTGAGTGAGCTTCTAACGTGCAAGCTATGGTGTGATCCGAAGACCCGTGCACTGAATTTCATAAAACAAATGATGACCACTAATTTCTGACCTCAAATTGCTTCACTGGGGGCAAAGGTCTAAATCTCCAGTGATCCTGACTACATGGTGGTGACTGTGTCGTGACCTTAATTAGACAGGAAGTGGAAAGTTTGATATCTTTTGGCAGGACACGCTATAAAGTAGGACACAAAGTTATGAGACATGCATCATCTGAAGATCGTCCAAGGCATGTTCTCACGCTATGATAAGCATTTATTACATTACATTACATAGAAGGAGCTCAAAAACACTTGACTTGATAGATACAATGCAAGAACACCGTGTCCTGTATAAACTACTTGAAGCTCCCCTACAAGAAACTAGGATACAATGTTTGGACTGTCAGCCAACGCTACTTTCTATTTATTCTACTGATGGTGTTCAGAGAATTCCTCACATAATACATTCCTCACAGAGAGGTAAAGAGTGGGATCGGCCATGCAATTCAACACAATGCATTATGTTTGGGCGGTCATGTCTCAAGTTGAATACACTGCATAAGGCGCATTAAAATCACCATGTAGCATATTATGACCTAACACATGATCACTGCTATCTTTGGGGATTTGCTTTAGTTTATCGTGGGTTGAGAGGAAGGGGAGGGGGGAAGGGAGGGCGAATCTTAATATACAAATGTGTGGTTTAAAAAAAAAAAAAATTTGTACCTCTCTATTCATAATGTACTATTTTATGTTTCTGATGTTTTTTACATTAACACAATTATTTATACGTAATATCCTGCATTGCATTTCCTGCAATATTATTATTGGATGATTAAATAAATTGAATTGAATTGGAAACAATTGTGGGATTATGCAATATTGTATCTATTATACAGCACTGATAACTTACAGAATTAAAATATATATTTTTTTTTTGGGGGGGGGGAACAAACAGGAGGCCTATTAATGGGACAAAATGATACAATCTGATACCAGTTATTCATGAACAGTTTTGTATCTAAACAAATAAACAGCTTTGCTAAAGTGCGTTCTTGAAGGGATAATGAAATTAACTTGACAAAGTTTTTTAGACTTGTGTTTCTGCCCACACTACAAGTGTTTTTTTTTTGTGCAGCAGTTTTTCAGTTGATCTACAAAAAAAAAATTGTACAATGATGTGGTAGGAGTGTAGAAATGTTGATTTTCAAGCATCCCAACATGTTCTTTCACAAAACACAGAAACAACCTTTTTGTAGTACGTATGTGCACAAGTACATGCATATGTAATAATGCATATAGAGTGTATGTCTGAATGAAAGAAAGATATTATTCAGAGGGGTGAAGGTTCAGGTGGGAGTGTCACTGCCCTGAAAGCAATAGATGACAGGTTCGAGTCCCACTGGTTCCCTTTTTCCCGACATGTTTCTTAATTTACTGATCAGCAGTTGCGATCTTAACGAATTTAATTTGCAGAGGGAGACAAACTGAAGAAACTCACAACTGGATGTCTAAAGTTGGTAAATATGTGAATGTGTGTATACGATATGCATACATTCTCTATAAGAGACTTCAACTGGGGATATGACAGTTTGCTCAAGGTTAACAAGCCTATGTCCTTGATTTGTTTGGCCTGAAAATATACATGTATTTTTCTTTTCTTTATTCCGATGAATTGACAAATTGAAATTGGAAATGCACAACAGGTAGGTGCACTAGTTATATATGTCTAAGGTAACCCTAGGGCCTAAAAAGGCACTTTTTCACTTGTTAGAAGTACTTTAAACAAACTTACATATGCTCAGTGTGAAATACTATAACATCTACAAATGAAGCCTCTTACAAGAACAAAATGCACACACATAGATGCATATACTATAATGATGCCTGAAAACAACAATTCCTACTCTCCTGTATGTAATTTTATTAACACTGTGTGGTATTGACTATAGGCAACTCTAAGGCTAGGAGAATAAGAGACAGTGAAAACAATTTCTCGCCTACCACTGGAGCTGGTGGTTTTCTCCTCCGGCAGCGTCGGACACAGCACACTATGATGAGGATGACACCCACAACTAGAAGCAGACCTGCAACACCTATTACGGCCCAAACCCAGGGCTTTGTGTCATTGTCACCTTCTGATGTTACCATTTCCGTGGTTATAACCAGGGTGGTAACAAAGACTGTTGTTGCGGTCACGGTGCCACTGGTGGTGGCGTTAATGGTGGCATCTTCAAGAGATGTCAAAGACTCAGTGGTATATCCGGACCCCTGTTGGAAATCAAAGAGAAGGGAGGAAAGGGAAGAAGGAAGAAATAATAATAATAATAATAATAATTGACATTTATATCGCGCTTAATACACAGTTTCTAAGCGCCTTACATATATCATAATTATACCAAAACGTAATATTATATTCAACATAACTACAAAACTCTGCAATAATTTACATCACATAATATTCTTTAGCAATAATCAAATACTGAAATTTGCATACTTAATAGACACACACAAAAAAGACACACACAAGAAATGATGGAAGGAAGATGGGATGGAGTGAAGAAGGGATAGAGGGGAAAGAAGAATGAAGGACAGAGGGAAGGTATGATAGAGAAAACATGGGATAGAGGAAGAAGTGATGGAGGGAATAATGAAGGGGGAGATTGAAGAAGGGATGAAAGAAAAGATGGAAGATAGGAGGGTTCAAGGAAGGAAAGGAAGAAGAAGGAAGGGATGGACAGATGAAGGAAGGAATGGACAGAGGAGGAACAGGTGGAGGGAGGCACAGGTGAGGGAGGAATGGATGGAGGAAGGGAGGGAGTGAGGAAGGGATGTTGGGGAGAAAGGATGGAGGGGAAAAGATGGGGAGGAAGGGGTAGAGGAAAGAAAGAGTGAAGGAGTGATAGAGGGAACGAGGAATGGAGGATGTAGTGAAGAGAGTAATGAATAGAGAGAGGAAATGATGTAAAGAAGGGATGGAAGAAGGAATAAAAGAATGGATGGAGGAAGAGATTTAGGGAAGAAAAATGGAGGAATGAAATGACAGGATGGAATGACGGATGAATGGAGGAAGGATGGATGGTAAAAAGAGGAAGAGGGAAAAGGAATGGAGGAAGGAATCAAGGAAGTGACAGAAAAAAAAAGTGATGGAGGAGCAAAGGTAGAGAAGAGTTGAGGAGAAAAGAAAGAATAAAGTAGAAAAACAGGAGAAAAATAGTTAGAATTTTTACGATACATGCACTGTTCATGCTACTAAATGAAGTGACACATTTTACACAGTATTATATTACAGCATCAATAAGCATATTGAATAACTGTGTGTGTGTGGTATATTCTGTAGTGTTTTTTTTTTTCCATCTGCTAAAACAACAACTTTCAGAAAAAAGAAATCATGCTGGATGCAACAGAAAAACGTAGTATTTCTCCTAAGGTGAAAAATCACCAACTTTTCTTGATATAACGTGTATTCTGTTTCTGTCATCAGTGCAGTTCTTGATAGCAAATTCAATTACCTGTAGTTGAAAACTGTCTGGTGAGTCAAAAACCTGGAAATATTAGGACATATACTTGTTAAATAAGTGTACAGTATCATCAGCAAAAGATCTGATATTCATGAATACAATGGAACCAAATCTAGGAAAAGGAGGTTCCGAGTTCAAATCCTTGTATTAAATGGGTTAGTCAAATACCGGTTAGTGATTGGCTAAACACAGTCACGTGATGGAGGTACATTCGTTATGTTCGCCCATGGGCGAACATTCTAGTAATGTTCGCCCATGGGCGAACATTCTAGTAATGTTCTCCCATGGGAATACATTTTCACGTAACAAATGACAGGCGGCCTAGGACCCGCGCGCGCACAGTGCATTTGGCTCTGTGCGAGCGAGCGATCGATTGCGTTGCGCTGCTGGTGGTTGACGGTGACGTATTTGACTGACCCATATAATATAACAGATGATGACTTTTGTTGTCGGAAACACGTACCAAACGTTCCACCCTCAGGGTTTGAAATGCTACTTCAGGAGGCTATAAGTCCCTCGACTTCGTCTCGGGACTTATAACCTCCCTCAATAGCATTTCAAACCCTTTGGGTGGAACATTCGGTACAGTATGTTCCCTCCCCAGCCAGTCATCATCTATATTATGCATTCCTATACCCTTGGATGCACGGGGGGAGGAAACACACAGTTCATGTTCCATCTGATGGATGTAAAGTGCTCAAAGTGTTTTGTGTAAAACCAGAAACATCTTCTATCATTTGTGTTACTTGTACAGTACAGCTAGTATATACTTTATAATGTTCACTCTATAGTTTTTGTTTTATGTGTGTAATGTTTGTGATATATATTATGCTCTTTATCTGATAAACTTAAAAATAATAAAAATGATAATAATAACTGGCAGCAAAAATCTTTATCAAATTGGCCTTTTTTGATGGCCTCAGAAAGAAGGCCAGTGCCAAAGATTACTTTTCTTGTAAATGAACTATTTCAATATGGCACCAACAGGGCCTGTCTGTTCACAGAGGTTTTCAGATGTGACTCAAATACATTCCTCTCACAAACCAGGAATACTCACTATACTATAGTACTGTATAAGTTGTAATGTGAATTTCACAAATCACTGTTGGACCACAGAAATTGAACAACATGTTAAAATATCACTATGTGCTAGCGGGTAATGGTGCATTTACAACAGCCTCGGTGTCAATTCTTGCAAACAACATCACACCAAAATGTCTGTGAACTCCTCATTTGCGAAAATGTCTGTACATGAATATAACGGTTTATACAGTAAACTGTGCAGCAATGCACAAGGCTGCAAAGGTATTATTTTTGCCATGATTTCACAAGTGTTTTTCCTCATCGCTTGAATGGTGGTTATATGAAACTCTGTCATGTTTGGTTACCTGTCAGGTCAAGTTACAGTGACATCATGATTTTTTTTTTTTCCAACTGCTCTACTGAAAGCGTTTCCATTCTTATTTTGTGTCAGACATATGATAGCATGCAAACATACTTAAACAGAATAATATCATACCTGCCAACATTTCAAGATGAAATATCTTACTTGTGGACTGCAAAAATCTTATTTAATACGCAAACTGAAGTTAAAAATCGTATTTTCAGTCAAATCTTCAGAAAATACACATGAAAGGTATATCTTCAAATATTTTTTAAAAATCTGATTTTGCTATTTTTAATGTAGAAAATCTTACTGAATCTGATAAAATCTCATTAGTTGGCAAGTATGTAATATTTAATAACAGACTATTTCAACCCTTTATATACTCAGGAACTTAAACTGTAGCTTAACCCGTTGAGGACGGGCTGATTTTGCTACAACATGCATCTCCCATCGACACCTGCCTGAGTATAGGGACTCGTCCTCAAAGGGTTAACTTGCTTTAGAAGATTTTCTATTGATCTGCATTCAGCAATCCATTCAAACTCGACCTAGTTGTAGATTAGCAAACCCAATCAGGTGTGGCAATGTGCCTTTAATAGTCCAACAGGAAGGCAAAGATACATATAACATAATAGGGACTACAGATGGATTAGGCAATTTCTATTTTTTACTACAACTTTGGATACCTCGACGTCAGATAAGCCGAATATCACTTACCTCGGGGGCAAAATGAAAGTCCCGATTGTTCCTATGGAGTTTCCGTGTATTAAAATTCGCGTAGCTCGAAAAAAATAACTCGAAGTTCGGTTACCTTGAAGGGAAATCTACTGTCCCGATCTTAATAAACTTATTGTTTTTCCCAGCATGTTGCTTGAATCGAAATTGCAAACATCACTCGGCATCTCCGATTAAGCGCGCGTGGACAGCGAAGACATGTCACAAATCTTTTCACACTCGACTGTAAAAATTCTGAGACCAGAACAATCGTGCGCCCAAAGAAATACCCGGTACACAGCTGACAAGAAAAATCCCCAACACCTACCTACCTACACACGTACACGGTATGCACATAGCACCCGTGCCAATGGAGTGCTTACGATAGTACTACGCTCTGCCCTATCATCCTTTTTTTTTTTAACCACTGTGTTCTAATTTTTGATCGTGATAGTCATACCATGGAGCTACCATGGTCATACCGTGTGTGTAGATTTCTTAACCGTCGTGGCGCACCTGCTTAGGTGTTGACAGTTATATCTTTGGCATCAATCACGGTCCACTGTCCAAACATCAATCTCCTGCATAGTGCTTTTTTTAAAACTTTTTTTTTTGCCTTTCACGAAGTTTGTTTCATTTATTCTTCCCCGAGAAAGCAAGCACTGATTTTTTTTTTTCCCAGCAATGCGATTATGAAAATAGTGTGGTATATGATCTGGAAGTATAGGCCGAGCATAATAAAGAATAGAATAGACAGGGCGCCACACTAACTTTTATCGGGCCACCAATATAATTGATTTTTATTTTTTGGTGGTCGAATGTAAAATTGGTGACACAAAAAAAAAAAAATCAAGAAAAACATTAGAAAAACTAAACCGCGGTCCTACTAAACATAGAAAAATTGATATTAAGCATTATTGAAGTAATACAGATGCCCATGTCTAAAACAAATAAATAGAAAATTCAATCATCTTTTTCTGTGTTTTAAGATTTAGCAAATAGGCGTAGAGATTATTATCAAAGTTGATGCCTATATATTTAGGAGGTCAAAACTTAAATTTGAAATGAGAAAGTGGGAGCATTTGCTGACATTTGTCAGCATCCGACATTTGTTGTATCATTGTAAAGAGCCGAAAGTTACCATTATTCATTTCTTATTGTAAAAGCAATCATCCAACATTTATTAGTATGTTAGCACCTTATGGAGCCGAATATTCATCCAACATTTATTAGTATGTTAGCACCTTACGGAGCCGAATATTACCGTTAATTTTTAAATGTAAAAGCAAACAACCGACATTCATTTTAGCATCTTACGGAGCAGAATGCTAACCATATCCATTTTCAAACGTGAAAGCAAACATCTGCTATTTGTTTTAGCATCTAACTGAGCGGATTAATACCCTTAATCATTTCCAAATGTAAAAGCAAAAATCTGTTATGTATTTTTGCATCGTACGGAGCAAAATATTACCGTTATTCATTTCAAACATCCGACATTTATTTTATTATTGTACGGAGCCGAATGTTACTGCTGTCCACTTCCGAAAGTGAAATGAATCATCTGACAATTATTTTATCATCGTACGGAGCCGAATGTTACTGTTTTTCATTTTTGAACGTCAAGGCAGACATCAGACATTTATTTTACCATCAAACGTAGCTGAATGTTACTGTTATTCATTTCGAAATGTAATAGCAAATCTATATATATAAAAGTCTCGAACTACTGCTGCTGCTGCTGCTGCTGCTGCTGCTGCTCGCACTTGCTCGGTGCACTCAGGCGGAACGCCAAGGGCATTCATAGGTCATTGCATTGAAAAACTGCCTGTGTCATTCCCACTAGGCAGGAGGGATGATGCGTGTACACTCGTGCGAATGTGCACTTAGTTGACTGAATACAGCACTAGTTTATGTCAATTTTATGCAAAGAAATAATAAACTGTGAAGGTATAATGAAAAAATATTATGTTTCTGTGTATTTTATTCATAAATCATCTTCATTTCCACCTATCTGTAATCACATCTTATCCACTTGCAAATCGACGTGTCCATAGTGTCCTCGAGCCCCCAGATAGCGCTGGGACATTCCATTCAATGACGGGGTTTTTGTTTTGCAACGTTATCAACTAACTCTCATGTAAGCAAGTTCTTGCTATGGCTAATCTATTCTATAATGTATCATAATCTATCTATGCTTAGATAGCCTAATTCAATTTTGCAGAGACATAGAAAAAGATTTGTTTTACAATCGTGATACGTTCATCTACTCATTTACCCTGTGCTGGAATCCGCATGTCTGCTCCGCACGTGTTATCGCTATCGCTCAAACTTCGATCGCGATGGCTTGTATGTAGATACACATGGCATGGTACAAACAAATCGGACGTAAGAAGTCGTACATTCAAGAGCTAAAACAGACAAATAGCGAAATCAATGTCCACTGAAAAGGTCTTGACACTGTAATGTATGTTCCAAAATCATGTTTGGCTTAGTTTTGAGAGGATTTTCAAGGTTTTCCTCGCTCGAGATCAGGAATGAGATAGCTGTACTAGGTACTCATACAACGTGTACTGTAACATGTGCAATGTGACGTGACTGCTGCATGCATCGAGTGCGACAAGAACGCTAGGAATGCACCAGCTACGCGGTGTGCTGCAAATTCTTGGGGCGAAATTAGACTTCATTGTCCAGCCCGTCTAGTATTTATATTTTCATGATAATTCTAATTCTTCATAAAATCACGATTAACATACTTGATATATTCGTTATATATTTTAGAAGCGTAATATGATATATTTGGTTTTTTTTTTCAGTCCGAGAGAAAAAGACTTTTGAATAAAAAATAATAAACAAAAATTCTTAACTCAAGTCTAAATTCCACGCGCCTTCTTGCAGTTCCCCGCAGTTGCCAATGGATACGATGCATAATCAACTGTTTACAGAAGGCGTTTTCACATCAGCCCGATAAAAATCCAAGCTCGAGATATTTATTTTTATTCCCCAAGTCAGAAAATAGCGCGCTATTTCGAAACATCAGGCTGATGTGAAAACGCCTAGAGTCGTACCTACCCTACTGCTCCTGTTAGATTGTAATTGAGAGCGATTGTGATTTTATCGGTGGTGTTTATAGCTTTATAACCCTAGCCAATAAAAAAAAGACAAATTCAAACACCAAATGGTGTGACAGTTTTAGTCAGAATTCCCTATCGATATCACTTGTTGCCACGATAGTTTCCAGATTTCACTTGCTTCATTATCGAAGCTGTTGGACGTTTGAAAGAACTGCTTCACAAGAAATCACCTTTGATTTATCATTCACATATTTCTTTTATTAGTTTAATGTCATAATATTTCATGATGGTATGTGTTCTGTCTTTACATGGCAAGATGGGATTTTTTTTCCATCCAGGGTCAAAGAAGAAAGTGACAGCAAGGAAACAAAAGGATAGGGAGGAAATGAAGAGGACAGAATGAAATACCTGCTCAGCAGGCTCTTTTTTTTTATTGATTTAACACAATGGTGAACGCAGTACATCAGATTATAAGTACAATTCTAAATAATTTATTAGTTGAAAAATTAGCAAAGAAAACGGGATTTCATCAAGTTCTAAATGAAAACTAAATAAATTAGCATCACCATTTAGATCTAATGTTCACTACAGAAAAGACCTAATGCAAACTTATTGTCAAGCTTTTGGTTGAGTTTCTTTAGGGACACAAATTTTGATAGCACTAAATCCGAGTGAACAAGCAAAATGAAAAAAAAAATGATAAAATGCAGGTCTCTAGACCATTCCTGTCTGTGCACGAGCGAGCATCAGCACCGTTTCAGTGTCACTCTCGTCATCGGCCTAGGCTATTCGTGTCATGTCGTACTCGCCATCAACGTCATGCTCATGGTCACACGAAATAAATTGCATCATAAGGGTTCGTACATCAACATCACCAGAATCATGGACATTATCATCATCATCACTATCATCTCAACCACAGGAAATCCCTGAATATCACTCCCATCATCATCATACTCTTCACTCTCACAAAACACATCAGCAAACGAGACCTAGCTAGACATTAGTTATACACAAAAATGAAAAGGAGGTGGAAAACAAGTAATGAATACACGAAGACTATCGACAGTGGTATTTTACCGTAGAAAAAATACACAGAACATCTTGCACCGGAAAAAAAAATCGAGGTAAAAAACTACGATGAGGAAAACTAGGGTGAAAACCCGATGCCTGGAAGACGAACGAAGAAAACACTTAACGGTAAAAATGCAAACTCGAAAACAAACGAGTGGGTACCATACAAAGAACGATGTTCTCGCACACACGTAGATAATCTACATCGTGTTCAATCAAAAAACTCAACAAACACTCGAACAAAAACTCACCTCTAAATTGTTGCAAACGAGATAATCACTTAAAATAATGAACAAAACACTCTCAGAAGTACGATTGTACTCTGAGAATAAAAGATATAGAATGATACGAAAGCAAAAGAGAAAAAAGAGGGAGATATGGAC
Organism: Diadema setosum; assembly: GCA_033980235.1. Lineage (NCBI taxonomy): Eukaryota > Metazoa > Echinodermata > Echinoidea > Diadematoida > Diadematidae > Diadema > Diadema setosum. The sequence continues at coordinate 33,996,941 of CM067074.1, forward strand.
GGGAAACCTAGAGAAGTTTACGCAACACTCACTAACGTAGATAGAATTCGACACACACAGCTAGGTAATCAGATATCCACGCACTCTCTGAGGAGATCGATCGATATCACGATACCGCGCGTAAGAAATCACTGCAGTTGCTGGGGCAACAAAGATACATGCGCGCTGTAAACATGAATATTGATTACTTTCTCAGCAGGCTCGAACCACAGAACTCTGTGTAAGAGTTCTGTGGTCTGAGGTCGTAGGACGCCCTCTTTTGGTCATAAATAATGCAGCCCACGCTGGATGTTTCAGATTTTCGCGAAAAACTGTTCGGTTTTCACCACAATTTGCTTGGTTGTGGTGGCCCTGCCAAGTTTCCAGCGTACTGAACACATTCCCGGTCATAAATTTTTGTTTAGTGTGCTTAACACAATTTTAAGCGGGGTGCGGTATTCGGGCCCCTGACGAGGTGCGGGCACCTCGCTATACTTGACAAGGGACGCCGAGGCGCGTAGCGCCGAGCCTAGCTGCCGAGGCGCGCGCGCAGCGCGCGCCGAGGCAGCTAGTATCCAATATTTTTTAACATCGTATGGGGCAGAATGTTACTGCTATTCACTTCCAAACATGCCAAACATAAAAGCAATCATTCGACAGGTAATTCAGCATCTTCCGGAGCTGAATGTTATTGCCATTTACTTTCGAACATAAAAGCAAACATCCAGCATTTATTTTATTATCGTACGGAGTTGAATATTATTGTTATTCATTTCAGAACACCAAAGCAAACATTGGACATTGATTTTAGCATCTTCCAGAACTATTAAAATGTTATTGCAATTTACTTTCGAACGTAAAAGCAAACATCCAGCATTTATTTTATCATCGTAACGAGTTGAATATTTTTGTTACTCATTTCCGAATGTCAAAGCAAACGTCAAACATTAATTTTACCATTGAACGCAGCTGAATGTTACTGTTATTCATTTCGAAATTTAAAAGCAAACATCAGACAATTATTTTAGCATCATATGGAGCAGAATATTACTGTGAAGTAATTCACACTTTGTGAGAGATATAGTGTTAGATTTTGCTGTTAGTTGGAATTTTTGATAAGGTGTAAACCAGGACAGGAAACTGGAGATTGCAATTAAAGTGCAGATATTGTTGTTGCACTTGTTTGGGTTTTATTTTGGTGGGCAGTTGAGTTGGGACTATGGGAGGATTACCTGTGGTAGATAACAGGGAAGGGTGTATAGCTTTTTGTGCATTGTGCCTTCTCTGTATCCACAGCTAAGGAACTTAATAGCACTATAAAATGTTTTGTTAGGGAATTGAGTTGGCCACCTTGGATGGGTTTTTAATTGGGTCTGTGTTTAACTTGGGAAATTGTGTTCCTTTGTCCTTAGTTGTTGAGGTTAGCTTTTTGGGTGTGGGAAGAGGAGTTGGATTTTAGATCCCACCAAAGACAGACCTACAGTATGTAGGGGAGAGAACTGTCTTAAAATGATGATGAGCTGTTGCTCATCATCAGTCAGTCCGAGTGTATCGTCTTTGAAGTTGGAAATACCTTGTGATCTGGTGAATATGTAACTGTGGTTACTTAAATAAAGCTGCTGATGTCAGGTGGAACTATACACCAAAAGTTGAAGTCTCCCTATGTTTGAGTATAGTGCAATTGGGTGATGCCCTCCCTGCGCGTATCTCTACAACTGCTATTCACTTCCGAACATAAAAGCGATCATCTGACATCTATTTTAGCATCTTCTGGAGCCAAATGTCATTGCTATTTCCATTCGAAAATATAAGGAAACATCCGACATTTATCTAACCATCGTACGGAGTTGAATATTATTGTTTTTCATTTCCAAACGTCAAAGCAAATATTCGACATTTATTTCAGCATCTTCCAGAGCCGAATGTTATCCTTATTAATTTCCGAATGCAAAATAAAATATCAGACATTAGTTTTAGCACCATACGGAGCTGAGTCATATTGTTATTCATTTCCAAAAGTATGAGTAAACATCTGACATTTATTTTAGTATCGCACCGAGTCGAATATTACCGTTATTCATTTCCAAAATAAAAAGCAAACATCTGACATTTATTTTAGCATCTATTGTTAGCGCTGTTCATTTTCAAAAGTAAAGGCAAACATCTGACTTTTTTTTGGTGGCGCGATCTGGCCACCAAAATCTTTATTTCTGAAATTTTCATTTCAATTCCGATTTTCATTCAATTCATTCATATAAAAGTAGATGGTTGGTTGTCTGAGTCAGGCATGGGAACATAGCACAAAGAAAGCTCTCCGTAGAATGCATGCCAATAGAGAAACAATGCATGGTAATGGCAATTAATCCACAGTTTGGATTTGCTGGGAATGTGATATGTCCTTAATACAATAATGATATTCTCCCCTACATGAGACAGAGAAGAATGAAAGTATCTAGTCAAAGTACAGTACTCTCTGCTTAATCGGGTGGTGTCAGGCAGAGCATTTCATACTTGATTAAGCGGAGTACCCTTACCCGGAGACAATGTTTCTTTCACTGCACACAGGTCTATCTACACCACATACACAGCATACAAAGTATGTCAATACAGCCACAGCTCCTTTAAAGTCACATACTGTAAAACATGATATATTCGCGGCAGGAAACTTGCACGAATTGGAGCCGACGGCCTTTTTCTCGGCATGAAATTTTCTCGAGTTGCCTCTAACATTAGATGCATATAGTGTAGACAAGAACTTTTCACGTGCATTTTGATTTCGCCAATCGTGGCTCATGCTAAATTTGGGAAATTAAGATGAACACGTACATTCCTCATTTTACAGTATAGTTTTAAAAAAAAAAAAAGCCCAGTTTCACTAATAATGGTATAGAGGAAAAGGGCATACAAGCCCAAAACAATTATCAAGTTTTACTGTACTATTTTGTACTGTATGATTTCTTAAGATTTCATATTTACACACACATTGTGAAGACTTAAATTCTAACAGAATAGAAACCGACATGCATACCCAATTATCCAGTAAATATAGCACACACTGGAACTGTTTGTTCACTTTACATGTCCAATTAAGCAGTACCCAATTATGTGGAAACTACTGTACTTGAAGCGAGAATTCACTCCCCATTGGAACCAATCGATACAGTACAATTGCATTATCAGAAGGGAAGGAGCATCTTTGAAATTAGACATTGAGAAGCTGAGGATCACAAGTTTCACATCTTTTTATATATTAGTTTTACAAGTATTAATTACAGTGTTCTTAGACACAATGCCATAATACACATGCATATATGTGACCCGCTACAACAAAAGGATCCAAAGGTCAAAGGAGGACATGAAAAAGACAAGACATTATTCCCTATACTCTTCCACTTTAATTTCATATTTAACACGACTCATAAAAGTACTCGGTTGCAGAGATATCAATGATTTTATTAGCGCAGTAGAGTGATTTAGGAAATCAGCGTTTCGAGAAAACCGCCCTCAAAGTTTTTCTTCCGACGCTATCATGATCGAGGGGAGGCAAGACAGTTTTCACCTCTTGACAACAGGAAGGTATGCTCTTAGAGACCTCCACGATGTTCATTCAAGCTTAGCGCCAGTGGTCTATGCACGACCAATCAGTAACCAGGATGCCACGCACTGACGCACTGAGTCTAGCTGCGGCGTTAAATCCAAATCTTCGAACACGTTTCTGTTCCACTGAAAGTTGGAAAATCATGGCCAAGAAAAATGCTAATTTCTTGCCTTTCCTTTGATCATTTAGCTCCTAAGTTTCGGCAGATGATAGACGATACGTTAGACTACAAAATTATGCCAAAACAGAAATCTTATCCTTTTGACCGATTTTGATGATCTGACTTCAAACTCGATTTTCTCGGCTCAGTCGTCAGCGACTTTAGGATCCTTCTGTTGTGGCCAGTCACATCACATTGGATACAATGATGATGAAAATCTATATAGTTTTATGACTCTTTGGCCCGAATTCACCAAGGTGGTACAAATGAAACCATGGTTTAAACCATGGACAAAAACCATGGAGTGCCAAGTGTCGCATGGAATATTTCGTTACGAAATCAGTCATTTCGTTGATGAAATGATTATTTTGTAACGAAATGACAATATTTTGTAACTAAATAAGCATTTTGTCCACGAAATGATAATTGCATTAACAAAACGGTCATTTTGTCGATGAAATAACCGATTTCGTAACGAAATATTCCATGTGACACTTGGCGCTCCATGGTTTTTGTCCTATAAGGGGAGTTTTATGCAGGTAGTAACTTTTTTATTGATAGTGTTGTTTCAGATTTTTATAGGATGATATGTCAATATTTGTTTGTATGTGCATGCTGTATCAGCCTTATTTTATCAGCCTTATTTCATTGTATTTTACAACTGCTGTTATGTATAATATTTGGATAGATATAAAAAACAGGTGCAGTACTGGATGTCATGGATGAATACATTGTATTTTGTTATTCAGCGTTAAGTTCCTCTGTGTTATTTTATATGAATTAATGATGTGTGTTGTTATTTTCTGTGCTTCATTCTGAAATGTGTGTTTTAAATCTATGGTATGCCATCTGAATCACAAAAATTTTCCATTTTATGGACAAAAAATAAATGAAATGAAATGAAATGAAATGAAACCATGGTTTCATTTGTACCACCTTCGTGACTTTGGACCTTTAGGTTTCCCTTTGCCTAGTCTCCTGTCAATGGCCCTGGCGCTGTTGGATTCTGAAGAGTCAATATTGGTATCAGGTTCGCTTCAGTTGCCTGACACGCTGAATCGCTTGCACCAAGGGCCTCTTGATCCCTGCCTGACAAATATTCTGACCAAATTTTATGAGAGTTAATTATGAGGTGATGTCATCATCACCTTATCTATATGCATAGTATATACAATGTATGTGATTGCCCAGCTCAAAGGCCGCAAAGGTTGCTGATAAGAATTCTCTGTAATGGACCAAAATATATAATTTGGGTTGACTGGCTCAAAGTTTTGAAGCTTGTCTTTATTTACCTGGGAGAGTAATCTTTTCTCTACTTACTGTCAAAATTTGGCAGTTTTAAAGGGGTGAGGATTTAGCTTTAACTTTTGCGAGATATTCAGAAACCACTCTATGAGATGTCAAAGAGCATGCAGTTCTCAGGGGTATCAAAAGTTTATTTGATGAAATGGCTGAGATATCCAAAAACAAGGTGAAACAAAGAGATCCTAATAAAGTTGTGGCATGTCGCCTTTTATTAATAGCACTTTTTTGGATATCTCAGCCATTTGAAAACCGATTTTCATCAAATAAATGTTGAATCCTTCTTAAAATTACATGTTCTTTCATATTTCATAATAAGGCTTTTCATTATCTCACTAAGGAATGTTCAAAACATGAATCCCCACCTCAATCAGAACTGTACAGTCCCTTTAAAACAAATTTGAAATTGAGATGTTAGCAATTTTTCTAGGCCATATTCTTTTCAGAGAGGCAATGCTCTTATTAGGAAGTAGAATATATTTTCATTAATATTTCTGCACAGCATGCCTGAGCAACCAAAATGTTAAAATCCTTTATTCTTTTTTTTCCCTCAAAAACTGCACCTCCTAAACTCTCTCTTATTTCAATGAATCGTTTACTGGGTTATGATGGCCCAATCTAAATAATTTTGATACAAAGGCTTACAGCTTCGTCTTTAAATATAAACTAGCAATGTAGGTATAAAAGTAGAGATTCATTTTTGGCCTGATTTTTGTGTGTTTTTCAGCTGGGCAGTCACATTTCATGTGATAGAGACTGATTATTTAATTAAAGATAATATAAAGTTTTGGTACCTCAAAAGCTTCCCTGAATTTCCTTGTCTTAGTTTGTGTTTCAGGTTAAAGTACCTTTCATATAACTAACACTGTGAGACTTACTCGTCCCAAAGTGCTCTCATGTCTTAGTAATCATGCAATAATGGTTTTGTAAAAGCTTCGTTAAAGGTACTTTAACCTGAAACACAAACTAAGACAAGGAAATTCAGGGAAACTTTTGAGGTACCAAAACTTTATATTATCTTTAACCCTTTCTGAGCCGGGGACTTTAGACAGTGTATGGGTTTTTTACTGTACCAATCAGTGCTCAAAATACACACAAAGGGGTTAAAAAAGGTATCACTATAAGATTCTAAGACTATTTGCAGACATACTAAAACTTCTCATTAGTGTATTGTTCTAGTTTCATATTCCTAAACACATTTTTTATTTGATATTTAAAGTTAAAGTCTGAGTGGTGTTTTAATTCAGAAAACTGCCTCTAAAGGCTACAGGCTAGGCATCCAGGTTGACACACAGTAAATCCAGATACATAATAAGTCTGTGGTTTTTACGTGTCCTCGTTATGCTCAATAAACCAAGGAAAATATCCACGGTAGTGGTAGGAAAACCTTCCTAAATAACCAGGCTTTTGTGCTATGATTTTTTTTTTTTTTTAAGTTTTGTTTTACTTATTTGTCCACTTAAAGGGAAAATGTTTTATTGCCACATCGCCTAGATACTGAGGCTTGCAGTTAGTGGGTAGCCCTGAAATAGTCTGCTTACTCCGAATGTGAAAAAGATTACATACTATAAACACATAATTTTTGCAGTACATTAAATTTTGTGTATTTTGTCCTACTTTTGGCTTGCTTGAATTCTAAACCCTGTGAAAATATATTCATACTTTTCTCTGCACATATTAAATGCACTGACAATTGCACAGTGTAAATTCAAGAATCTGTGAATACAATGTACGTGTTTGAGCAACTCGGCACAAAAAAAAATAATCACACAAAAATATTGACGATATTGAAGATATATTTTGTTGCCTAATAATCAGCTAATATCCCTTCTTGCCCACCCCTTATATCTCTAATAGAAATCTGAGGTAGAAAAAAGATAACGGATAAAATGTGAAGAAAAAACAAAACATACCTATCTCAGCAGTCACTCACCTAAAAGATCATAAACAAAGTCTATCACTAAGAAATCTACTTGCCAAATTAGTGTGGAAAACAAATTATTGCTTGGTGCAGCTGACCAGTCACTGTGTAGTACAGATAAAAAACATTGCTCAGAGTTTGCTTTCCTGAAGTATTCTGAAAATGTACAAAATGCATACTCTGTTTACAGTTCAATCTACAACAAATGTTTGGCCAATTCATACATAAAAGGCATGAGTCAGGCCTATCAATAGCCAATTGAAAGTGCATTAACCTTGGGTAGTTTACAGTGGGGTTATTGGTCTGTCTGTTGGTTTGACTTTTTTTTCCCTAAAAGACCATCAAATGCTTCAAAAATTGCATTTACTACAGGCACACACACAAAAGTTACATTCATATGGAGGCCAATCATGAAAGGAATCATGAGCCCCGTAAGCTACAACCAGCATCCATACAACGCCTAATCTTTATTCAAGATTAATTTTTCAACATGGTAAGAGTGCCTGTAAACCACAAGAAATCTTGTACATCTATCATCGACTAAATCTTAACAGTGATTGCTAACTTGAGGGCGTATCTACACAGGGATAAACTAAAAGCTTACCATCAAAGATTACAAGGATGTTACAGTTTTGGTTGAGATGGTATTTAAAGGGTGTGTACAGTTCTGGTCGAGGTGAAGATTTAGCTTTTAACATTTTGTGAGATATTCAAAAACCACTCTATGTGATGTCAAAGAGCATGCAGTTCTAAGGGGTATCAAAAGTTTATTCGATGAAAATGGGTTTTGAAATGGCTGAGATATCCAAAAACAAGGTGAAACAAAGAGATACTAATAAAGTTGGGGCATGTCGCCTTTTATTATTAGCACTTTTTTGGATATCTCAGCCATTTGAAAACCAATTTTCATCAAATAAACGTTGAATCCTTCTTAAAATTACATGCTCTTTCATATTTCATAGGAGGCTTTTCATTATCTCACTTACGAATGTTCAAAACATGAATCCCTACCTCAACCAGTACTGTACAGTCCCTTTAAGGTTTCAAGTGTTGCATGATGATTATTTTTTGAGATAATGAGAAACCTCCTATGAAACATGAAAGAGTATAGTTATTATTCTAAGAGGAATTCAATGTTTATTTGAAAAAAAAAATTGTTTTGTACTAGCTCAGATATCAAAACAAAGCAACCCTAATAAAATGTGGGACCCACTTTTTATTAGGTTTGTTTTTGTTTTATCTCAGCCATTTCAAAACTGATTTTCATCAAATTAAGTATGGATTCCCCTTAGAATTGTATGCTTTTTAATATTTTACATATTGGTTTCTAAGTATCTCCCAAAAAGTTAAAAGCTGAATTCTCACCTCAACCAATACTATACCATCCCTTTAAAGCTTTGAGTTGAGTTAATGGTTTAAGATCCGGAATGCCATGTGAACTTTGAATACTAAGAACTATGAGAGAGAAAGTTGAGCGCCATCACCCATATTGTGTTTCCATTTTATCAATTTGCTGTACAGTATTCATAGATTTAGCAATTAGGAGGCTTCGAAAATTCTGAAACCAAAACAAGCAGTTTTATTAGTAACACATAAACAAAAATTGTGCAAATGAAAAATGGTGTTTAAACTCCACCTCATTAAAAATGAGTGTCAAAGACCAGAAAGTACTGCCACAAAACCACATAAAATAATGTGGTTTATAAAACTTAATGAGAAAAAGGTCCGTCATACAAAGTGGTTATCACTACTTTACAGGATTAAGGAACAGAATTCTCTTTTCTTTTAGAAGAAAAACTACAGCAACATTAATAGAGCAAGTCACATGGCTTTTTATTAATAGTATTGTTCTCAATTTGCACTCAACACCTTTTTTCAGGTCATGATTTGGATTGCGATGAAAATTCCGAAATTTTTACATGTACGTTGAAGACAGAAATAATACAGTTTTGTGAGATTCATGAACCAAATCACAGAAATCAGTGTGTTTATTTATTTTTTTTTTTGGCAAAAAGACATGAAGTTGTGCAGTGAGAACCATGGCTGCAAAAATGTTGAGAATTTATATCCTACAATGTACTGCACGTGTTCATTCCTTGCTATTATTGTGGTGTGCCCCGGTATATTGAAGTGGCCTTGAGACTAGTAAAGTTTACATACAGTGTGTAACATTCATAACATATGCTCGGGTCTCTTTGCAAATAATCGTGTCCCAAAAAGTGTTTTTTTGGTTTTTTTTAGTTTGAATGCTGAATCAAAAGGATGTGATGCTGATCACAACCCAAATTTTGAAATTTTTTGCAATGAGAACGGAACTATTCTTTTCTTTCAATGGGGTCTATTATGTTAAATGATATTCTTTTTCTAGATGGATATAGAGACAGGTTCGCTATCACATCAAACCACTCAGATTTAATTTGCATACAATCGCATAGATCCTCACACTTGACTTACAAGACATATGTCCACTTGATATCATGCAGACCAAGTGATGCTTTCAAGGAATTTAGTGAAGTATTGAGTGTTGATGAAAACTGTCCGTGATGTCTTGAGAAAAGGAATGCTTGTATATATATCATCAGCTGAGAACCAGAAGGGCTTTATTGCAATTTTTGGGGGTATTGGGTAATTGGTATTCTGTTGTAGAGCTCTATTAGCTGTACATTATGGTGTCAATCTTTAATCATTATCTTATATCATACAGTATGTCTTATCTAACAATGTATATGCAGAGATATAATTGTATACTTTGAGAGTGGCATTTCATTATGCAATGAGACATGAATCCATTGTCTTCATATCTGTGGGGCAGATCCAGCTTGACACATATGTGACCCGCTACAACAAAAGGATCCTAAAGTCACTGACGGGCGAGCCAAGAAAATCGAGTTTGAAGTCAGAACACCAAAATCTGTCAAAACGTTCGGATTTCTGTTTTAACACAGTTTTGTAGTCTAAAGTATCTTCTATCATCTGCCAAAATTTCAAAGCTAAATGATCAAAGGAAAGGCCTGAAAATAGCATTTTTCTGGGCCATGCTTGGCTTGCCCGTCAGCGACTTTAGGATCCTTTTGTTGTAGCGGGTCACATATACTTCAAATATTTTTTTTTACAGTGGTAGCATAAAACATGGGTTCACAGGGAAAAAGACTATAGGGAATCCATCTCTTGAACTTCCTCCTTCGGTGTAAGTAGGGCCTTAATGGCTCCATAACAGTAACAGGCAACATTCAACACATTATGAATCGATTATGTGACTGCACGAATAGTGTAATGTTACAATGTATATACTGTAGACACACATATTAAATCAGCACTGAAATGTATGGTTGCCCATAATGGCCAAACAATAACATTTAACCTGTTGAAGACAAGTCCCAAGCATATTGGGCGAGTGTCTGTGGGAAATGTGTGTTGTAGCAAAATCAGTCCATCCTCAATGGGTTAAAATGAAGGCAAGCATGCTTACAGTACCAGGTAGATAATTTGCATGATACAGGCATGCCCAACAATAGAATTATAAGCTAGACAGTGATGTACTTGATATGGCCACACTTAAATTTATACAAAAGGCCCATTTGTATCAAGCACAAGTCACTTCACTGCATTTACCAAGTTCTTACATTAACCCATTGAGGACGAGCTGATTTCAATACAACACGCATTTCCCATAGACCTACCCGAGTATACTCAGGACTCATCCTCAACGGGTTAATCGCTGAGGGGTGACCAGGTGGACACTCCCACATATTTTGACATTGTGTGATTCTGTACTACAACTACTGTGTAAGTATCTTGACCTGCATTGCTTGTTAACTCACAAAGGATATATTCAAGCCCTGGGTTGTTGAACCCATCACTACGAAATACACCAAGGGATATATCCTACCTGGTCTGATTCAATCAAAGCCCCATATAATGTAGAGCCCAAATGACAAAGAATACAAGGACACTATTATAATCTAGCTCTAGCTTTCTGGCTAGTTTAGCAAAGATCATAATGTGTAATAGCTTGGCGTAAGTTACAGTGCTTTGGGAAAAAAGGTTGGCTACAGGATTATGGCTAAATCAATTAGTAGTTTAGACTCTGATGTGGCATTATAAACATGTAAGGGGTAAAGTGTCATATGTAACAATGGTAAAAATGGCATCTTGATATAAACAAAATACATTGTAAAAAAACAAAAACAAAACAAAGACAGAAAAAAACAACAACCTGAGGACAAAGAGTCCCATTCCCCATTAAAGGACAAGTCCACCTTCATATACGTGTGGATTGAGTGAATGCAGCAATATTAGTAGAACACATCAGTGAAAGTTAGGGGGAAATCGAACAATCCGTTCATGAGTTATGAATTTTTAAAATATCTGTGCAGTCACTGCTGGATGAGAAGACTACTGCAGTGTATGATGTCATATGGGTAGAATTATATACAGAAAATATAAAGAGAATTTCATAAAACTTTACTTTCTGAGAAAAAAAAAATGCACATTTCCTCGACTTGTCACTGATGAATGTTACAGGTAATATTACATTCGTACTCCCCCGGGCTGCCTTCTGAAAGAAGGAAGTCAAGTATTCTTTTGTTATGCGAGAAAAGTGAAGATATGTTGAATTTTTTTTACATTTTTTTTTTCTTTTATATCATTGTACACATAAGACATTACAAGCTGTAGTAGTCTTTTCATCCAGCAGTGACTTAGCAGGAACTTCACAAATTCATAACTTTTGATCGGATTGTCCGATTTTCTTCAAATACTCGCCGATGTGTTGTACTTATATTGGTGCATTTACTCAATCCACATGTCTATGAAGATGAACTTGTCCTTTAATGGTAGTATACAGAGAATCATAGGGATTATCACGTGAGGTGTCCAATCTAAGTTGTATTTTCTTTTGTTTCATTTTCATAAACTACAGTTCGACCTCGATTATCCAGCCATGTCGGGATCGGCGCTCATCCGGATAAGCAAATTGGCCGGATATGGGAGACACAATGTTAAAGGGAAGATAAACCCCAAAAGCAATGTGGATTGAGTGAAAGCAGCAACATTAGTAGAACACATCAGTGAAAGTTTGAAAAAAATCGGACAATCGATGCAAAAGTTATGAATTTTTAAAGTTTTGGTGTTGGAACCGCTGGATGAGGAGACTACTAGAAGTTATGACGTATGAGTGGACAACAATACCAAGAAAATATAAAGAAAATTCTACAAAAATCCATTTTTCATGAAAATTACAAATTCCATCAACTTGATATTGACATATGTTAAGGGTAGCAATTATTCCCCCTGCTTTCTGAAAGAGGTTGGTCCATTACTCTTTCATGATTCTAGAAAAGTGAATTTTTGTTGAATTTCCTTTATATTTTCTTTGTATTGTTGTCCACTCATACGTCATATCCTCTAGTAGTCTCCTCATCCAGCGGTTCCAACACCAAAACTTTAAAAATTCATAACTTTTGCATCGATTGTCCAATTTTCCTCAAACTTTCACTGATGTGTTCTACTAATGTTGCTGCTTTCACTCAATCCACATTGCTCTTGGGGTTTATCTTCCCTTTAATGTATAGCTGCCTTCCAAACTGCCGTCCCAGTGCACTGGCAGCTAGGCAGGTAGCGTACCCCGCAACAGTGGTGTAATCTATGCTAGCCTGCGCAAAATTGTAGTTCCTTACTTTTATGATGATAATGTGGTGTGAATTTATGTCAGCTCTGTCGGAAATATTGTAGGTAAATCATGTGAGGTTTGTCGAAATTTTAATTGAGTTTAAAGTCACTGTTTTTTCTCAATTTTTGGATGAAAAAAAAAAGTCCTTCACTGCGTGAATGCGTCCGGATAATAGAGATTTGCGGATAAAAGGAGGCCGGATAATCGAGGTCGAACTGTAGTCAGATGGACCTTGAACTGAATTCAGCTTCACTCTGTCACAATTAAATAATGATTTGTAGTTTGTCAACCATTTCAGTAATTTTGGCGAAACCTGTACTGACAAGTGCTAAAAATCTTTCAATACCAACAGAAATTATTCTTCATGATGTGCCTTTAATATTTCAAAGGTGGGATCTTGTAAAGTGAGGCTATGATAAAGACTGCTATCTGAACCAGAACAAAAAGAAAGTGCCAAAAAGCAGACTGAAATCACTAAATATTTGAGGCACATTATACAAGGGTACTGTGTTAAAGAAACCTGACACTTCCAAACCAAAATCTCTATTATTGCAAGTAAATCCAGTTTTTTTGGCTTAGTATTTTAGTAAGAGAAATAAAGGAGGTCCTGCATGAACAGAAAACCTCTTCAATTTTCCCATCTACACCAGGATGCGGTGTGTCAAGCAGCAACACTTATCACTGGATATGCTATATCTTTTGCCAGCATATAGCATTTCACGAATCAAGATTTAAAAGACGAGATATCACGAGTTGGTTGAATTGGTGATCACCAGCCATAGCCATGGAATGAAAAACAAGTGCAATCTTTTGTGATGAGAAAATTTAGCAAACACTGTCTTCTTTTGGAGATGCTATATGATGCATTTCTGGCATAAAAAGCAATTATTATTTCTTTTAATTGTTAATTTCTGTATCAATTAAAATTCAGGATGAAACATGAGTATCATTCCTTTGAAAAATTGGTGTTTATTTCTGTCGATGTAAGGCGATTTCTCAATCAGCTTGAAATAAACAACGTGATGCAAGATCATTAATTTGAATGAATAAGCAGTACCCGCTGCTATATGGGGTCAGAACCATCACTGTCTATCACACGGCAGCTCAGTTGTCTAGTGCATGGATATGATGCATGTCTAGCAATCGGAAGGTTGTTGGTTTGAGTCCAACCTGAGTATGTATGCCCAAGATTTCTCCTCATGGCTCCTACTGAAACACTACTTGGTGTTTATTTGTGTCAACATACATGTAGGCTAATTCTCAATCAGTTGCAATAAGTATTATTCCTTGTTAAGAGAAAAGTTAGCAGTTTTCGAAATTTAAGATACAAAACATTGCATGATTCTGAGAGTTGTTAGTATCACAAATATTAGTCGAGTCATGATCTCTAAAAGGGAAATAACACAGGCACAGGGCAGAATATGAGGTGTGTACATGGCAGTACATTGTGGGTATTAATCAACCTCTACTTTACTGAAAGTGTTGCTACAATACACCATTATTTCACAAGGTTTATATTTTCACAAATTTCGCCAGTCAGGTGCTATTCGCAAATTTAAAAAAACACATGAGAATATTATCTATGATCCTCTCATGAATGCAGTGTGTAGGTATATTCTTCAGTGATTACTGCTACAGTACTCCATGATAGCAAATTTAACCACTTGTAATAATATTGTTGGGAAGTCCCGATTTGCAAAAAATTAGATTCGTTAAAACTTACATATGGCATTTACAGTGGTTACTTCTTTCGTAAGACTCTTTGTTTCTACTACTGACAGCAAACACGCAATGGATGTCTGGAACAATGGGCTACTACAGGCCAGTAACCCTTTTGAAACTAACCATCTCAAACCACCACTTGAAATGCATGTTATGAGGATGCTCAAGGTAAGGAGAGAGTTAACGACAAATGGCATCATTGTCGCCTCAAATGAACACCACCCATGTGGTCAGCATTAAGTAGCTATGAACTTTCACTCCTACTCCAGAGATGGCAGACCTTTCATGTTTCCTATGTGTTGTTTCCGCTTTAGAAAGTGATATCACTTTGTTGTATGGTTGTTGTTGTTGTTAGTACGTACTGTATTCCATGAAAACTTGTTGGGAGAACAATGCAACACAAGGGAGGCACATGAGGGACATTTCTAGTTGATTTATTCATATATGTTATAATGTTCATTACAACTGTCATGGAAACAAGTAACTGTGACGTGAGATGTGTACTTGTATTACTGTGCAGATATGTCAATGGAAGCAATATTTCTAAACATTGATGTCCTACAGGGTTCATACTCTCTCTCATGAATTGAATTCCATGACTTTCCCTGACCTTTTTAGCCAGAATTCCATGACCTTTCCATGACTTTTATACAATTTTTTTTTTTACATATTAGACTGAAAATTTGATCTCAAATCAAAGCAAAGCAAAGGGGGTACCTACACATCTCACACAAACAACAGACAAACTTAAACTTTTATAATTTTTGCAATTCCATGACTTTCCATGACCTTTTGATGAAAATATCAGTTTTTCATGACTTTCAAGGCCTGGAAAAAGACTTAGCCAAATTCCATGACTTTCCAGGTTTTCCATGACCCGTATGAACCCTGTCCTATCATAGATCAGTAAAGATGAATCTGAATCTGAACCTGAGTTTAATAGAGGGAGGATTAGGTCATGACATCATCACTTCATCTCATTTGCATAATATTGGTTGAGAACCAGAGGGCATTATCACAATTTGGGATGGGGGGGGGGGGGTATTTAAAGGACAATATCACCTTCATAGACATGTGGGCTGAGAGAATGCAGCAATATTAGTAGAACACATCAGTGAAAGTTTGGGGAAAATCCGACAATCTGTTCAAAAGTTATTAATCTTTAAAGTGTTTGTGCAATCACTGTTGGATAAGAAGACTACTACAGTGTATGATGTCAGATGCATACAAAGATAGAAGGAAAATAAAAAGAGAATTAAAAAAAAAAACTTTACTTTTTGGATAAAGCGCACATTTCTTCAACTTGTTACTGACGTATGTTAAGGGTAATATTATTCCCCCTGCCTTCTGAAAGAGAGAAGTCAAGTGACCTTTTGTTATGCAAGAAAAGTGAAAATATGTTGAATTTTCTTTATACTTTCTTAATATCGTTGTACACATGTGACATCACAAGCTTTCGTAGTCTTCTCATCCAGCCATGACCGAGCAAAAACTTCAAAAATTCATAACTTTTGAATGGATTGTCCAATTTTCCTCAAACTCACACTGATCTGTTCTACTAATATTGCTGCATTCACTCAACCCACATGTCTATGAAAGTGAACTTGTCCTTTAATTACTGGTATCACAATGTAGAGCTCCATCTCCTGTACATAATCGTGCCAATTTAAATTATTTTCCGATTTTCAGTAAAGTATTGAAAATCAAAATCACAATGGTGGTATTTGACCTGACATTTGGAATAATGCTTTAAATCTACCCACTTTTGATATGCTCAAACCTTAGAATGCAATAGTGCCCTTCTGGTCCTCAGCTGATGATACATGAATGTGGTTATGACTAAAAGCATTGTTTTGTTATAACATGGGGGTGTTACTTTAACACTCAGTGATATTCTTGCTTTTTTGTCTGGTTGCAATGGACCGTAATCAGTACTGTTTGCTCTATACCGCTTTATTTGCTGAAGTCAGCTTTAAAATGGAGTGGCTTTTCACTATGGTTTCAACAAGATGTTTATTTCTAAAACTGACAAAAAGCCCCTCCATCTTAATAACATCTGTCCTTGAACAGTGCACACATTTAAAAGTCAATATACTCCACAGCCATTTTCCACACTTCCTTTGGAATTATCAAGTCTCACTAGCTTTTAAAGAAAAAATCCATTCCAGCCATTTTCCCCACTTCCTTTGGCCATGTTTTAAGGAATTATCAAGTCTGACTAGCTTTTAAAGGAAAAAATTCATTCCAGAATTTTATCAATTTCATAAGAAAGGGGGGAAACATCTCTGAAGAACAGTGCAAACAATAATCTAAATCAGATTTCCAAGAATAAGGAAGGTACAGTATGACATTCTGAAATTTCTAAATTTTTAAGAAAACACTTTTTGACCAGTAGTAGTGAATATTCAAATCAGCAAGTTGATGATGTCATACAGAGCTGCCAACTTTTTGATGGCTAAAATCATTTTATTTGCACCTTTTTTGACTGAAAATCAGTAATCCTTTAACAGTGTAATAGAATATATCACGGACATTATTTCTAAAATCAGTTATTTGCTTGTAACCTTCAGTATTCTTCTCTAATTTCAGTAGAAATTACTGAAAATCAGTACTAGTTGGCAGCTCTGGTCATGCTTTCACAATTCTAATTCATTTCATATACAGAAATAACAAAAATCTATCATTTTACCTGTGTAAATATAAAACTTGCTTTAAAACCACCCAAAATGAAATAAACAAATAGGTACTCTTATTGTTCACATTGTATCTATCCTGTGATTATACAGTAAATAAACAAACAAATATCTACCAAACACACAAACTACTGAATTGAATTGACATGGTACTGAATCCATAAAATCAAACAGTCTCCATTTATATTCAAACAGTACAGACATATTTTAGAGATTCTTGTTAGGCCTATTGAATCATAATGTAAGAATTATGATATTTGATTACAATTTAATGTTACAATTTAATGAAATGTATGACGTCATAACAGTATTAGTCGTGAACAGCGTGCACTGAAAAACAAAATGAGTGATAATACCTCAGATGTAATAAGTGGAGTGTAGCCATTTGACACTGCTCTAGTACGAGAAAGGTGTCCTCGTCCACACAATCGAAAAGTTCCTAATGTGAGGGATCATGAGCGTGGAAGGATATCACAGCAATGGGGTGGGGGGGGGGGTTGTAGGTGTGGAAGGGGAGTGTCTCCCTTCCCCCCCCCCCCCCCCACACACACACACACACTTTCCACTGTACAGAGCTTTGACAATTTTGCATTTTTAAAGGGTGTGTGTACAGTTCTGGATGAGGTGAGGATTTAGCTTTTAATGTTTTGCCAGATATTCAGAAACCACTCTATGAGATGTCAAAGAGCATGCAATTCTAAGGGGCATCAAAAGTTTATTTGATGAAAATTGGTTTGGAAATGGCTGAGATATCCAAAAACAAGGTGAAACAAAGAGATCCTAATAAAAGGCCTGTCACCTCGTATTATTATCACTTTTTTTGATATCTCAGCCATTTGAAAACCAATTTTCATCAAATAAACGTTGAATCCTTCTTAACTCGTTGAGGACGGACTGATTTTGCTACAACACACATTTCCCATAGACACCTGCCCGAGTATACTCTGGACTCGTCCTCAACGGGTTGAAATTACATGCTCTTTCATATTTCATAAGAGGTTTCTCATTATCTTACTTAGGAATGTTCAAAACATGAATCCCCACCTCAACCAGTACTGTACAGTCCCTTTAAGGTACACTCTGGTGCATAATTCAGTGAAGATTTCAACACATGCATAAAGAGAGTGTGCCTGTGGGAAATCTCAAAAGTTTGGGAATGTTCGGATTTTCAGGGATTTGAGAGACATTTCTTCTTTTTTAACTTTCTGTTTTTGGGGTTCAGCATGAGAATTCTTTCATTGGAGTGAGACAGTTAATCAAAATTTGGTGAACTGTGTGAGTCTCACATTAAGATAGTAAATGAGAATTAGGAGCCCTTTGTCCAAAGTCCCTGGCACAGCTAAAAGTTTAATAATATCTGAGCCTTTAAATGAGCATATTATAGGACATATCAGCAGCAGCAATAGAGGAAGTGTTCTGACTAAAACATTTTTCAGCCCCCAATATTTGTTGAGGACTGTTATGTCAATGCAAAGAGCAAACACATTCAGGATTTTCAATGCTGGTAAACAACATCAGCACAAATACAGTGACATCATGGCCTCCAAAGACTAATTACAAAGAACAAACTCATGCAGACATCCCATACAGTTTCTTACAGGGGAATAAAATGATGTAAATGAATTGGCCAAAGTTCGCAGTGGGTGTTTCACGGAGAACTAAGGTAAAAGGTCAGAAACTGACAGGCTTTGTGCAAATTAATGCATTGCAAGTGGTTTCTCTAAGTTGCTGTTATTTTATTTCCTTTTTACAGTCTAGTCTGGAAATCACACTGTTAAACTTACAGTGATTAAAGGTTATTTGTTTGCATTTGTGCATTGGGGTCTACTTTGTTGGAAAGTGTCTTTCTATACTCATTCTGACATAAGACTGATGACTGATCCATTAAAAACATATGGGCACAACTGCCACCCTACGAAGCGTAGTGCTGAAATAAGATAGAAAACTACAGTTTCTCCCCCCCTATTTTTTTGGTAGTGGAAAGCATGCAAAGAAGCGGATAATCAGAAAAGATGATCTTTCATAGGATGTAAAAAAAAAAATCAAGGAAAAAGTATGAAACATAAATTAGTTGCTTTCACTAATTAAGGCATTTTGGCAATGTTTACATAGATCTCAGTAATCGTAAAGAAGTTTGTAATCTGTAGGTACATTGTACTAGATATACAAGATGTGATTCTATAAATCACCTCAAGCAGCTCAAAATCTTTCTTTTTTTATTGCTGAACAAGCATTGCACACAAACATTTGGCAGGTCAACAGTAGGTCATAACATCATTGATGCTCAATCATGCAATCTACACTTGTAGTAGTACACAATATGTTCCGTTCTAACTATTACTTTTCTTTTTGTAATTCTTAAAGGGACTGTACAGTACTGGTTGAGGTAAGGGATTCATGTTTTGAACACTTCTAAGTGAGATAATGAGAAACCTCTTATGAAATTTGAAAGAGCATGTAATTTTGAGGATTCAACGTTTATTTGATAAAAATTGGTTTTGAAATGGCTGAGATATCCAAAAAAGTGATAATAATAAAAGGCGACAGGCCACAACTTTATTAGGATCTCTTTGTTTCACATTGTTTTTGGATA
This sequence comes from Diadema setosum, assembly GCA_033980235.1. Taxonomy (NCBI): domain Eukaryota; kingdom Metazoa; phylum Echinodermata; class Echinoidea; order Diadematoida; family Diadematidae; genus Diadema; species Diadema setosum. The sequence continues at coordinate 34,016,580 of CM067074.1, forward strand.
TCTCAACCATTTCCAAACCAATTTTCATCAAATAAACTTTTGATACCCTTTAGAATTGCATGCTCTTTGACATCTCATAGAGTGGTTTCTGAATATCTCGCAAAACGTTAAAAGCTAAATCCTCACCTCGACCAGAACTGTACACACCCTTTAACTCCAACATTACTAATGTAATGGACAAAGGGGTTGCGCCACACAAGTGGTGTATGAGAAGCTGATCTCTATAGAATAAATCCTGAATGACAATACTAAACAAGCTCTTGTTGCTTGTTGCTATCTAATTAATATAAAATCTGAAAAGGCATTTTTGTTGAATACTGAACATAAACAGTGTGAATTATATCAAACTGCATTAAAGAAAGATTAAAAAATTTAGAATTATTTAAACCTCAACATGATCTTGAAATGTACGTGTAGTATGATATTGTACTATACTATGTATGACATAAATTTGACATCAATATCATGAATATGTTTTATAAAAAAAAAAAAAAAGTGTATCTCCATGCAGGAGGATTAAGAAAACATATTAATTCATCATCAGCTCCATTAATCTGGCAAAAAAAAAATGACTGGTGTGATTGAAATTTAGTCTAGTATGTCCTGTCACACTCAACTGTCAGGCAAGAGCATGGAAACTCTAAGCTACTAAGCCTGAGAGTGATGACTGCCTGAAAACAAGACTAATAAAACATCTCTTATAGTTTTGCAGTTATGATTTACTGAATGTTCACTGTCAGAGAAATTCCAGAGCAAAAATGTGAGTAGAACCAGGAAGTATAGCACATAACGACATAAACAAAAAGTCAGCCTTGATATTTACCATAATGTAGGTTTCAAGTAATTGATTTGTGGTTGATGTTAGTTTTGCAATCTTCATAAATTGCCTTACACTGGCACACTATCTGTCATGTATGACAAGCTATCAATGAAGAGCAAGTCACTGTATGGATATTGCAACAGTGCTTAACCCATTGAGGACGGGCTGATTTTGCTACAACACGCATTTCCCATAGACACCTGCCTGAGTATAGGGACTCGTCTTCATCGCGTTAATATGCCAAATCTTGATAAAACTGTAAGACTGTATTATTACAGTTTACTGTCAGACCAGAATCATTCACAGCACAAAACTTAAACGAATTGGAGCCAACTGCCCTTTTCACTGCATAAATCTTCTGTGAACTGCCAACCATCAGACAATTGACCAGTATACTGCATGTTAATTTACCACCTCTTTGCTCCTTGCCAAATTCATGAAAGTTTCATGCACAGGAAAAGTTACAGTTTTACATGTAAAGCTTTATCTATTTTCTCATGCTGCTAATAAAGGGCCTTTCATCATGATCAGGCATATTTTATGTAATGATTGAAGTCGGTCATTTCATCTGGAAAACAAGAAAACAGAGCTTTTAAAGGCATTGCTAGAGTGGGATAATTCCCGACCAAATAAAAGTTAATCTGAAAAGAAAGAGTAAAATTCCACAAGCATCTGATTAAAGCTGAGAAAATGAGAAAGTTATGAAATTGTAAGATTTCTCTAACTTTCACAAAACAGGTTTCTACTCGACACCTATCATCCCTCATCACTGTGAATATTTGTCACCTGCATCACCTCATATTCTACCACTAACTGAATGGTTTCTACTGAGCAAAAAAACAACAACAAACAAACCAACAAATATGCAGCAGTGATGGATCCAGGTGAGGGCCCATCGGACACACAACCCTCTTTAATTTTGAACAAATACAAGAAATAAAACGAAAAAAAAAATGAAGGAGGCCCGTGCCCTTTTAATTTTTTAAAGAAATCATCTTTGACAACTGATTGTAGTGGCACCAGAAAATTGTGCTGAACCCCCCCCCCCCTTTTTTTTGCTTGTCAGCTGATCATACCTGGAAGTGGCATATGAAATATTTTTTTGCGCCCCATTTACAGAATTCCTGGATCAGCCACTGTGCAGTTATGAGTGCAATGAGAGAATGCAAGTAATAAGGTAAGTTGACAATGTGCAGTGCACCAGGAAGTCTCATGTTATAAGCTCACTGCCTTATGATCAATTGAATAATGTGTGGTATTTCCTTAAAGAATTCAAATTTATGGCATATCACAAATTTTAAGTACTTCCTGTGTTTCTACAGAAAATTGTCCCTGGCATCTCGATGCAGCAACCAACTAAAAAAGTACTTTGCATAACCAACTACCCGATGTATTTCTACTGATAGGAAAAATTTGAGGTGTCACCCACATCACTGCACAGCTCCCACCGCCTCCAAAATATTGTTCAGTGGAAAGACGTTCATCAGTTTGAACATCTTTATACAATTTAGTCAGCAACAATTTTTAATTTTAAGATTTGTGCAACTCTGTTTGTAGACAACTGAAAGAAGCCCTCAGAATTACTGAGCTATGGGAAAGAAAAAAAGAAAAGATTTAAAGTCAAGACATCAATTAAAAAAAGAATTAATCTAGTTTGAGGTTTGGCAAATATCCTAATAAAAGTAGTTTGAGGTTTGGCCAATATCCGATAAGTATCCCTTTAACAACTGATGAGGTGGGCACCAGGAAGGAAAGGGAAGCATTGTCAAATGCATTCAAAGTAGATCAATAACACTAACAGAATGTTCCATTAGTAAGATAAGAACTCTGTTCTCTAGAGCAATCAGGAAGGAAATCCAAAATGACTCAAATTCATTGACTCTTAATGAGGAGTTTACCTCTCATGTGAGAAAATTGAGAAATATGAATAGTTAGGACACGATGTATCAGTCACATTTGAGGAACAATTGAATAATCCACTTGGAAGTTATTTCTATCAAAAGTTGTGGGTATATGTGGCCCGCTACAACAAAAGGACCCGAAAGTTGGGGGAGGACAATTTTTTGAAAATGGCATGACATTATTCCCTTACTCTTCTACTCTAATTTCATATATACCACAACTCATAAAAGTACTCGGTTGCGGAGATATCAATGATTTTATTAGCGCATGTCGAGTGGTTTAGAAAATCAGAGTTTCGAGAAAAACACCTTCAAAGTTTTCCTTCTGACACTATCATGATCAAGGGGAGGCAAGACAGTTTTCACCGCTTGACAATAGAAGATCTGTTCCTAGCGACTTCCGCGATGTTCATTCAAGCTTAGCACCAGCGGTCTATGCACGACCAATCAGTAATCAGGATGCCACGCACTGACCAATAGGATCACTCCCTCGTTGCTAGGGGCGGAGTCTAGCTGCAGCGCTAAATTCAAATCTTCGGACACATTTCTGTTAGGTTGAAAGTCAGAAAATCATGGCGCAGAAAAACGCCGATTTCTTGCCTTTCCTTTGATCATTTAGCTTCGAAATTTCGGCAGATGATAGACAAAATATTAGACTACAAAATTATGCCAAAAACAGAAATCTGATTGTTTTGACCAATTCTGATGATGTGACTTCAAACTCGATTTTCTCAGCTCAGCCGTCAGCGACTTTAGGATCCTTTTGTTGTAGCGGGTCACACATGTGCTGCTATCACTTGGTAAGAAGGCCACAGAAATACAGTATATGCTGTCACAGTCAGGAAACTATAGAAAGAACATCACATGATTTCAATATCTAATTCTACTTTAGAAGCACATGATTCACCACCTTCAGAAGGTAAGGGAATTATATGTGACCCACTACAACAAAAGGATCCTAAAGTCGCTGACGGCTGAGCCGGGAAAATCGAGTTTGAAGTCACATCATCAAAATTGGTCGAAACAACCGGATTTCTGTTTTTGGTATAATTTTGTAGTCTAATGTTTTGTCAATCATCTGCTGAAATTTCAAAGTTAAATAATCACAGGAAAAGCAAGAAATCAGCATTTTTCTGGGCCATGGTTTTCCAATTGTCAACGTAAGAGAAACGTGTCCGATGATTTGGATTTAGCGCTGTGGCGAGACTCCGCCCCTAGCAACGAGGGAGTGATCTTATTGGTCAGTTCGTGACATCTTGATTACTGATTGGTCGTGCCTAGAGCGCTGGCGCTAAGCTTGAATGAACATCGCGGAGGTCGCTAAGAGCATGCCTTCTTTTGTCAAGCGGTGAAAACTGTCTCGCCTCTCCTTGATCATGATGGCGTCGGAAGGAAAACTTTGAAGGCAGTTTTCTCAGAACTCTGATTTCGTCAACCATTTGACATGTGCTAATAAAATCATTGATATCTCTGCAACTGAGTATTTTTATGAGTTGTGCTATGTATCAAATTAAAGTAGAAGAGTAAGGGAATAATATCATGCCATTTTCAGAAAATTGTCCTCCCCGACTTTCGGATCCTTTTGTTGTAGCGGGTCACATATTGCCTTTAAAGGCATTATTTACCATTTGCAGATGAAACAAAAACCCACCTTTTTTGCTTCAGAATAGTTTTAACATGTGAGTCGGGGATGGAAACAACCAATGTCAAAATGTTAATCTGTATAATCAATGTCATATATTCCGATGTGAACAATAGTTATAATAAAAATGTTTCTAGACTAAACCATCTGCAGTTGCAGTTTATTGAGAAAAATAGTGATACCGGTAACTCCTTATATTTTAGGCTTTATTGCAAAATTTTTATATGGTAGGATGTTTGGTGATGTAACTGACCTACACATATATGCATCATTATGTAAGTACTCAAACATTTTAAAAATCACTGCTCCCAATGGTAAACAACAACTTTAACACACATCAGAGACAAGTCAAAGGAATGTCATACAAAAATGTTGAATTCTTTATATGTGTTTTTCTTTCATTTTCCTATTGTGACATCACAGACTATTGTAGCCTTATCAAAATGAAATCTACAAAATGTATGATTTTCATTCTCATCTCTTTCTCTTTTTCTCTCTCTCTCTATTCATCTCTTCTAGATTAGTCTGTGAAATATTTTCTCTCAGATAGTAGATTTACAAGTAAGCTTCAACCAACCTTTAGTGACTTGCTGGCTAGCTTTCATCCACTCCTGTGGACTTCTTCAGGCCAAGAGATTGTACCGTTTCTCCGACTAAAGGTTGGTAGAAGCCTAAATCTCCTATTGTACAATCTCCCCAACTGATGAAGGTTTTCTGCATCTCCCTCAGATGCATGACACATTCCTTTCAAATGTCATTTCATTGAATCAGCATTTCAACTTGATGCATCGTTAATCATATTAATGCCACTTCAAGATGTTTTTATAGCTCTATGTTTCAGATCTGTTTCAGCCTTCTTCTACATAGCACCTTCCTATTTCTCTTGCTGTAGGCATTGTCTTCACTCTTTATGTGCCACGTTCGCACCTCCGACACAGTCGACTGCGTGCCAACTTCGCATATTCCGCTCAAACACACAAACCCGCCCAAACCGATCAATAAATCGGCAAATGCCACAGTGCAATGAAAGCGTTTCCCGCGATTCCGTTCATCTCATCTATAGTTTGCATTTCATGTGGTGATTGACTAACAAGCAGTGTTTCATACTGGATCTGTGTGCAAATTCTAAGTATGTGTCACTGCTTTGTGTGCAAAAGTCATGTATTTACGGTAATGCAGTTACTGGGCATTTGAAAGAAAAGCAATCATAGATTTGTCATAGAGTTTACATTGATCTAAAGCTTAGCATTTTCTCTACAAATTTGCTCACTTCCTCTACTATTTAACATAAATCTTTAAAAGTTATATAGATTTGAAAAACAAAATGTTTTCTCAATGCATGACTACATTGGTGTCTCAGAATGATGTGGCATACGGGAGTTTCCACCACGGCACATAAAGAGTTAAACAGTGTCCTCTATCTTTCTCTTTCTGTCTTTGTACTGTCCAGTCACTGTTTATGACACACGATTCCGAGGATCTTAATCCCAGTCAAACACACTGCTCTGTTTTTGTTGTTGTTTTGTTTGTTTGTTTTTTGTTTTTTATTTTCATTCATTCATTCATTCATTCATTCATTCATTCATTCATTCATTCATTCATTCATTCATTTTGTTTTTAAATGAAAGTCTCCTCCACTTGGACCTCAAAATATGTAAATGTTTTAAACATTACATACAATATGTACTGGCATGCTATTTCGTTCATGTATACCTGTGTGTTTATCTGTTATGAGTAAGTTTAGTTATCACTGAGTTTGTCATGTTATAGTTTATGTCGTTGATCCATCCCATTTTTTTTTAATTTGTACACGTTGATGAAAAAAAAAACCCACCCCAAAACAACTGAGCTAAACTGAACATATTATTTTATAGTCCTTTGTCTTACCTTGAATTTGTTTTCTTGAGTTGAGGGTTATATACATTCATTCCTCTTCCATATTTTTGGACTTTCTTTGAGGGACCTGTGAATTACATGCACTGCTTTCTAGAGGGTCCCTTCATTCTTTGCTGAACTTATCTCAGGTACCTTCTTACATGTACCTTCATAATATTTTCCTAAATTGCCAATTGTTAATAGGCAAGCCTATTTGTCTAAATTACATAAATAGCTGACAGATTTCACTATATATTTCATTTCATTTTGCTGACCTGGTTTATTTGTGCTTGTTGAAAAGTGAAACAAATTTTAGATTGGATCTGAAGTGAATTCATTACACGATAACATTTGTCATGCTAAAATGTGCTAAAATTGAAAATGGAGAGAATCATTTTGGTTTAAAATAGCAGACAGTAAAAATGCTCTCTGTAGATTTGCAAAATCAGAGCTCAGCACTTTGAGTGACTGTTTATAAATTGTGAAGTATTTTGTTTTATATTGCATAATGCCATAACGAAGGGGGGGGGGGGGGAGGAGGGGGAGGGGGGAGGGGGGAGGGGAGAACAAGCCCCAGTTTATGTTCGTGCCATAAAATCAAGTACAACAATCCACACCCTTCAACATATTTCCTAACAAAGCAAAACAGAAAACAAGTTGTGTCAGGCATACACATAACTTGAGGCCATCAAGTAAATCAGAATCCACCCCTTGGATGGACCAGCAACCAAACAGAACACTCTAAACTTCGGAATTTTAAAGACATTTCTGTAAATTATATTTAAATGGATTATGGCTCTATGGTATGTGGCTCCACAGCAATGCCTATCATAAATTCTGGCACCTAGATAGCTGTTAAGGCAAATCATGCATTCATACACTGTATATGATCGCTGTTATGGCAAATATGCATTCATGCATAAATTGTATTTTAAAAAAACTGTCCTTTAACAATATCAGATGAATGAAAGACAAATCGACAACTTATACCGCTTTGAATCATGTTTTCTTTTTCTTTTTTGATGATGGAAATAAATCAACAATTGAACTGTATTGAAAGGAAAAAATTTTCACTGTGGAGTCTGTGATGTTGCACACAGATGAAACTGCTTGCAAATTCCTGTGTCAGAATGATTTTTAAAGCATTCATATGATCATTTGGTTTCACATGACCATGCACTCAATCTCTTCTTCCTCAATAAAAACACCATCAAGTCCACACAGATAGTCAATATATAAAATATAAAGTCCACTGGGTGCTATTCCATCACCCTTGATAACATTAGCACTCGTCCTTATGAATGTATACCATCAGGGGCACCCAATGTTCATACAACATGTTTGATCCAGAGTATCTTTTTAGGTAGAATGAGCACTTTATAAGAGTCTATCATTATTATTATTATTGAACAGCATAATACATGTACAATGTATGTAACCACTTAAATTACCACCATGATATGCAACAAAGAGGTCAATAAAGTGATGAGCTGAAAAGAAAGCAAGATTTTTTTGAATGGTAATGAGAATGATAATGTTGAGGTTATTGAGACAGTCAAAGAGGAAAAGGATCTTGGGAAGTACTTTTCTCCTCACCTCAATTTTACTCTTCATACATGTCCAAAAAGTAGCTGCAAAGGGGAATAAAGTTCTTGGTCTGATCAAAAGGACTTTTACTCATCTGACTAGGGAAGTGTTTGTCCTATGTGTACTGTATAAAAAGGCCCATTTAGGCCACTCTTGGAATATTGCTCTTGTGTATCATGGAATGAACTCTCAATTGGTAATGGAAAAAAGCTTGAATCGGTTCAGAGGAGAGCAACAAAGTTTGTATCTAAAGTTAAATCGTTGTCATATTCTGAAAGATTCAAGTATTTGGGAATCCCATCCCTAGAGTATTGATGTGAAAATGATTCAAATGTTCAAGATTTTGCATGATACGGAAGACGTCCATGATCAAGCTGTTCTCTTTGTTATCAATAATCGAGTTACACACGGTCATAAGTTTAAATTGCATAAAGGAAGGTGTCGAACTAGTAAAAGGTCTTTCAGTCAGAGACTAGTAAATACTTGGAATAGCCTTTGTGCAGATGCTGCCGAGGCAACATTAGGTAACAGCTTCAAGTCTAAGCTCAATGACCACTGGAAACAAAAAATAACAAATTTAATCCAGATTGCATAAACTGACCATCCCGTGAATACATCACATGGATCTCCTCAGGCTAAGGATTGAATCCTTTGAATGGCCCTCTACAAGTCTTCAACTTTACTAGACGTCATCGTAGGTAAAAGCGATCGATTAAAGGCACATGGTCCCCGTGTTTTAGTCGAATACGTATGCAGGCGTACGGCGCAAGTTTCCTATAGAGACCTACGCTATTGACTCCTCTTAACCTGAAATTAGGTCTCAACCAAAACTATACGATCCCTTTAAAAAAAAGGCTATTGACTCCTCTTATAAACCTGAAATTAGGTCTCAACCAAAACTATACGATCCCTTTTAAAAAAAAAAGACATTTTTACTACAACCTTGTTCATTATATGTCCAGGGTAACAAAAGTCTATAAAAGTTACATTGATTTGAAAAATGGAATGTTTTCCGAAAGCATTAACTACATTGTTGTCTCAGAATAATGTGGCACACAGGGGGTTTACGCCATGGCACATAAAGAGTTAAAGAGACTGTACAGTACTGGCTGAGGTGGGGATTCATGTTTTGAACATTCCTAAATTGTGAGATAATAAAAAAACGAAATATGAAAGAGCATGTAATTTTAAGAAGGATTCAATGTTTATTTGATGAAAATTGGTTTTCAAATGGCTGAGATATCCAAAAAAGTAATAATAATAAAAGGCGACAGGCCACGCCTTTTATTAGGATCTCTTTGTTTCACCTTGTTTTTGGATATCTCAGCCATTTCAAAACCAAATTTCATCAAATAAACTTTTGATACCCATTAGAATTGCATGCTCTTTGACATCTCATAGAGTGGTTTCTGAATATCTGGCAAAACGTTAAAAGCTAAATCCTCATCTCGACCAGAACTGTACACACCCTTTAATCAAATTTCATCTTCTTTCTGTGTCCATCTATGACAACTTGTTGTGTACTTGGTATACCTGCAATCTGATCCATTCCCCATCACACACTAATACAGAGGTTGTTTTACACACTGCACCTCTTTGCAACAGAAAAAACAAAAAACAAATCAGTAACGGTCGGTATTACAGTGGACTCCTGTTAAAACGAAGTCCTCGGAACCAGCAGTTTTCTTGCGTTATATCGAAATTTCGTCATAACCGAAATTTCATCATAACCGAATAAATAAACAATAGAAATGCATAGAGTGGATTATATTACAGCCTGCAACCGGAATTTCGTTATAACCGTGTTCGTTATAACGGGAGTGCACTGTACTCAAATGCACTGCATCACACAGTAGTTTTGACTCTTGAGTAATTTAGCCCCACCCCATTTTCCTTTCAAAAGGCTTATGGATGTTGGTGAAATAAATGGGTACCATCAAATCATAACAGTTTAAAGATACTGCCATTATGATGAAATGTAAAAGGTGCTTAAAACAAACAAAACTGGTTGTTATGAGTACTCTATGATGACTACATCACTATTATCAAATTACGACACCATTTTCACTTTCTATTCACCTATGGTGGGGGGACTAAATCTTAGCAGGCCTATCACCTCAAACTGTCGTAGGTATCACATACAAACAAGTTTCTGACCGCAATAAAAGAGTTAATGGAAAATTTAATAACTGATAACAGACTAAGCAATAGCAGTAAAGAGGTAGGAGGCTGCCAGATGAGAGAGTAAGAATAGTCATTAAGGATAAAATGTTGAAACAGAGATAAATTTGTTGTTCCTGGTTTTGCTTCCAAATGTCATTAACTGTTGCAACTACCAAAAAAAAAAAACAACTATAACCATCTCAATGCTAGGCCATAGCTCTTTCCCAGCCCCCCCCCCACATCTCTACAAAAAACAACAACAAACAAAACAAAACAAAACAAAAAGCCTTAAGCGAGGCTGCACACTAACCTTTAATATGTCATTAACTAAATTGCAAACTAAAAAAAAAAAAAAAAAAATTATAACCATCTCAACACTAGGCCATAGCTCTTTCCCACTTCTACAAAAAACAAAAACAATAATAAAAAAAAAAACTTAAGCAAGGCTGCACACTAATCCATTTCTACTGGTCCAACCTGTCTGTGTCTGTGTCTGCCTACATGTATGTTACTGGTCCGATAGTGATTTTTACTGGTCAGGGACCGTTAGACCGGTACCAGTGTGCAGCACCGTCTTAAGACAATAGGGAGCTTTAGATTTTGACACACGGACATTCAGAGGGAAAACCATGTTCTGAGCATGTGCAGAAGCACCCATCAAGTCAATCTATTTTTAGCTTGCGTCGCCTGAGTTTTTCACTACGCGTACTGGGCTATTTTTTACGTCCGCACAGTTTGCAACGTAGAGAGCTACTTCATCATATGGGGGCGCGATTTTATTTTTTTATGTACGTTGCGTCCCAGCGTAATCTAAAGCTACTTTTCAGCACAACGCAGGGGAGAGGAGAATGTCCAACACTAGCGTCATCTCAAACGTCCGCTCGTCAAAATCTAAAGCTCCCTAATAAAGAATGATGATACCGGGTACTTTATAAAAAAATTATGTTTGTATGTCTCTCTCCACTTGGGCTAATTTGGGCATGATCACATTAAAACCTATGAAGTCTCACACATTTAGTAGGTTTAAGACTTATTATGTCTCAGAGGTCTTTCTTCCATTCACATGCCAGTAGGGTGTTTCATGAACTTAGAATTTAAGATTGACTAAAAATTATGGTACGCTGTGTGTGTTTTCAATGTTGCTCAACTTTCTAATGAAGATTAAGATCTTGGAGACTTTTTTTCATGTAGCCATTGATTATACAAGATGAAATAAATAACAATGAAATTATTCTAAAAACATTAAATTTGAAGTAGGTGGTGATTAGACTAATGAAATTGAACAGGGAAACCAGTGGCATACCGTAATTTTTAGTCAATCTTAAAATAAGTTCAACTTTGAGAAACACCCCCTGACAATTAAGTTTTAATTCTCACACCTTTCAACCTCCCCCCCCCCCAAAAAAAAAAAAAAAAAAAATCCCCAAAATATAGATTTCCAGTCACAATAAAAAAGAGTCACATTTTGGGACAGTCTTTTCACTTCATCACAATAATTTGAAATAGCCGAAGTTAGAATTTACCAGATTGCACGATTTACCGCTTAAAAGTGCCATTAAAAGTTCCATACTGTGAGAACAGGCACACCTACCTAGCTCCCACATCCTCAACCTGCTTGGTTGATTTGCTCCCTAAGGCAATGTAAAATCTCACGCCTATAGCTGCTCTCTGGCCATTTTTTTTTTTTTTTTTGGGGGGGGGGTCATATTAATACCATTTATCAGAATACATCCCCCATAAATTATTTTATTAAGAGACCATTCCTCATGATGAAGTTGTAGAAGTAGTTTTGCAGTGCAGTGCTGATTGTGATCATGTGATGGGGTGGCTTGCAAGAGTAGACCTTTCCAAATTCCACTTTGGGGTACACTACTGTTGTGGTGGTTTGAGTTTATAATATGTTGCAATGTCGAAAGATTTTATCTTGGCAAATATCCATCCACTATTAAATGAGAACTTCTTACCGATACGGATGCGGATTGAAGACCAACAAACTTGGCTAGTAGCAGTGACAATTTGGCTAGTAGTAGTGACAATTTAGAGTTTTACAAACAAAGCAGAACATAACTTGATGTAAGTCCCAAGTCAAAAGACTTTAAGACGTCTTTGTCAACATCAAACTTGACTCACCTGATGTAGGGCCATTAGAAATGAATATAAGAACAGCCATTTGCATAAATCCTGTACCCTGACGGCGTATTCCAACAGTTTTTTACTTCTTGACACCATCTCTCCAATTCCCCTTGAGAAAAACGTCCCTGTATTTTCCCATCGCATTGCATGGGAAGAATCACCGTTAGTTCTGTTCGGTGCCAGTGTCCTGCGTGCACGGGTGGATGACCGCACCGCGGGCACCCTTCGCCCCGGCTCTACCTCCTCCCAACAGTTCGGGGAGCACTCCGTGTTTTCTCCTCCACGACCACGAAATCTTCGTCGATTTTTTCCCGTTTTGCTTGTTGTTCCTATCATGATTTGCAGCAGCCGACTTGACCATCTGAAACTCTATATCCGTGACTTCATTGCTGGTGGCTGCCTAGTAGCTGACAGGTTACATGTTAGTTGGACTATCACGAGATATTTGAGGAAGTAAGTTTAATTTTATTCTGTGAAGTAGCGATTTCATGTATCACACAGCCCTTACTCAGATGCGTGGGTTCGGCTTGTGGTTGATCCGTACTACTAGCTAGAAGGCCAAGGAGGTGCGCCAGGCGGCGGCGGCTCAGGCGATCCCGAAGTGATCGATATCTCGTGAGCGCATGCGAATACACCTGGCAGGGGAAATCCCTCTTGACTCCCGCGAGCAACTGTTAACCAATCAACTGTGAGCGTCACAATCGGGTATGTAAACAGGGTTCATTTTCGTACAATGGAGCAAGAAAACGGACAAGAAAACACTCCAAACGCTACCATTATAAGATTATATGGAACAAGGTTCGCAATGGTATAAATGCAGTAATTGAGCGACGACAGTATGAAAGAGGATTCCTTGCGCAGATCCCAACGTGAGAGTTTTATGGAATTCAGTGATAGTTTGTTTGTTTTTTTCTCCCTCGTTTGCTGAGACACAAATCTTTCTGTTAAAACAATTGGTCCGTGAGGGAAGCACAGTAATTATATAGATGCATTTTTTTTTTCTTTCTCTCCATGGTGGGTGAGCTTTATACCGATTACTGGTTGCTTTTTTTTTTTAATTTGTCACCCCCATGAAATTGAATCGGGAAAGTAAATGAAGAGTTTGTTCGCAAAAACCAATGAGTCCATATTTGCCAAATGGAGATATTTGCAATTAAAGGTCAAGAAAAATAAAGAGAATAATAAGAAAATTTTTGCTTCTTTTGACCATATATTCAAAAATGTACCATTATATGTAGTGACCAATATATCATTTAAAAGGTATTATTTTGTACTTTATGACCATTTATGAACATTATGTTATTGGAAATAGTTGTACAATATGTCTTATGATATAAACTATATCTCTGCAGAATATTTTCATCCCTATTTTTTACAATATTGGTATCATGCTACCATATTCATAACTATTTACAGCTTTAGTTTCATTATGATAATTAACATTCAACATTATCTAGCACACGTCTGCAATATTCAATATCTTCATGAGCAATTTCAATTTAATCTGAACATCCACCTAAAACCTTCAAAGTGGTTCCTGCCGAGCACCACCGATACATTAACATGCACATTCTGGTTGAATGGATAGTTGCTTGAATTCTTAAGTGTGACTCTAAATGTTTTAAGTTTTAGTGAAGAAATAACTCTGCACTAGTTTTGACAATTTTTTTAGTTGCCCACACACCATCAATGATTATTGCTGAAATAACGATATTAGATTTGAAGCCAACACTGTAATAGCATAACTGCATTTAATAGAAATTTTGCATAACACATTCCATGCACCCTAAATCATTCTCTTAATAATGAATTGTCACAAGAAATGATCCTAAACTATGATAATTATGAATATCTGTGGTGTGTGAACCCCCCCCCCAAAAAAAAAAAAACCCAAACAAACAACAATAACTTGTCTGTATGCAAAAAAATAACAAAAAACACCAAAACAACAACACCTGAATGTGCAGAACTATTACATCTTTTTGCTTTCCGTTTCTTTATTTTATATCCATTAGAGTGATGTCTCCCGAGTCAAAGAGCTCTTTGATTTCTGTTCTTTTTTTTTCTATCAACCTTGTCAGTGTTTGTATTGATAACCTACCAAGGAACACTCACTCCAGAACCTTCCTGAACAAACATTAGCCAGTACACCAACTCCTGCTATCTTTGTGTCTGTATTTGTGTATGGGGTGTGTCTGTGTGGTGTGTGTATTTGTGCGTAAGTGAAATACAGAGAGAGAGAGAGAGAGAGAGAGAGAGAGAGAGAGAGTGAATGTGGGTGTTTGGGGTAATGGGGGGAGTGGGAGGGGGAGGGTGGACAGTTATAGGATACAATCAGAATCAAGATGATAACAGGTAAGAGAATAGTTATATTTGTCTGTTTGTGCATAAAGTATTATAAGGTTGTCAATGCACCTATATGGTATACCTATTGTATGACCAATATACCTATGGTACAGCTGTATATATAATATAGTAGAGAGTACCTAGTATTATGGTCTACTAAACACAGGACAAAATGCAGTTTGTATCAATGTCTGTATGATTTTTCTGTTTTTTCCGGCTTACAGAAAATTCTGTCATCACAAATGCAAGAAAAATTAAGGAACAGTCTCTTTGTAACTGTCACAGGACATTATGTAACACTCACACTCGATCATCATCATGAAGAGTTTGTTTGCAAAAACCAATAAGTCCATTTTTGAAGATTTTGAAGTACCCTCTCTGCCATAAAGCACAAAATAATACCTTTTAAATGATATATTGGTCACTACATATAAAGGTACATTTTTTAAGTTATGGTCAAAAGAAGCAAAAAAATTCTTATTATTTTCTTTATTTTTCTTGACCTTTAATCGCAAATATCTCCATTTGGCAAATATGGACTATCGATTTTTGCGAACAAACACTTCAATTTATCACCTGACATATCATATGCATCATCACATCCAATACACTTCATCTTTTATATGATTTATCAACACTTCAGAAGAAAGAAACAATTTACATAAACTTTAGTATTACCAATCTCCAATCGAGAGTTTATTGAGAAAAAGGAAAGAGTGTGACATAAAGACAAGGAAAAAGAAAAAGTTGCCTACACACGACAGCTTGCACAGGCAAGGTACTCTGAGGGATAAAACAAACTGAATGACAAGACATAAATCTTTCATTACTACTTACAACCAGGTTGCACATAATGTCAACGGCAGTTTCTGGCACTGGCTGGTCTACAGGGGATTGACAGATCACATGGCTTGTCTACTCTTGGAGTCATTGCATGACCTTTGACCCTTTATGCGTAACGCGATAATCACATACATCATTATGCTAGACCTGCATGTACATGAACTTGCCCCCTTTAGGCTTGTTTGTTGTGGCAAGTATTTGTACCGTTAATCTCTCCCCCTAAGACAGAGGATACCAATACATCGTTAAAGCAATCATCTCGAATGTTCATGTATTCTTTTACAATCGATGAATCATAAACACATAGCTAGTGTAAATATCTTTACATCAAGGTTCTCTTTATTACTAACTGCCACATGTGTACACCTACACTGTGATAACACACCAAAACATTTCTATTGACTTTAGTACCAGCTTCTTATATCGGTATATATATATATATATATATATATATATATATATATATATATACTTTTTTTTTCCAGATTTTGAACAGTCATAACAGCAATTGTCACATCAGTCCCTCAACATTTCCATTTTCTAGTTTATAAGGGAAAAAATTCCATTCAAAATATATACATGTATCTCATATGGACGTGGCATATTTTTGTTGCATGGTTTCTTACCAAGAATCAAGGGAGAAAAAACAAGACAATGTAACAAAGAAATTGTGAAATATACAAGGCAAACAACAATATTTACAAATTTTTAAGCAGAGAAATATAAAGGCACATAATGGCTTAACTTGCATGATGCATTCAAGGAAAACAATGTGTGTGTGTTTTTTTTTTTTAAACCATATACATGTACATAATAGTTGAGTCTCATTCTCATTTTCAAACTTAAAAAAAAAAGCCAAAGACATCATCTCCATATTATTGGTCGATCGTTTATACAGCTTTGGTTTTTAAATCTTTACTTTTCATGATGTCATTACAAAGGTCTTTGTCCAAATGTTTCGTTGAAATATATTTCCCAAGTTACCTACATAATTCACTGTTTCTTCCAGATGAAGAAAGAGGGGTGGGGGGGGGGGGGTCCCTGTACAGCTTCATGTCGTTAAACTTTATAATCTTTTAAGAATACTATCTTAAGGTGTTTCTTCCCGGAAGAGGAGAGATAGAAAGGGAGGGAAAAAGGAAGATTCTTGGTAAATTACTATTTTGTGTACATCATAAAGCTTTATTATTGTACAAGAATAGAATCCTTGAAACATGACACTGCCAACTACATAAATGCACGTCACATTCCAAACCACATGCCTATCTGTTCAAACAGATACGAGCCCATTAACGATAATGCAAAATCAGCATGGATGCGAAGCTAAACATCATTAATTGACACAAGCATATTGCTGCTGCCAATTGGGGCCAGTTTACATGGTTGAAACCATAATGAAAACAAAGTTTCAACAAAAACAAGACTTGATATGACACATATGGCCTACTAAAGTGTTGTCTCTGTCTTTGTGTGCAAAATAAACAAACAGACCAGGAAGTGGGACCTATATTTATCATGGTAAAAAGCATTATAAGGCTGGAGGGTAACAAGGTTTGTATTTATGTGTGTGTGTGTGTGTGTGTGTGTGTGTGTGTGTGTGTGTGTGTGTGTTAGGATTAGGGTTGGATCAATTTAGGCACGAGACAGCAAATAAAACTACTGTACAACCTATGGACTCTATCAATGGCTGCTTCAAATGATCAAATTAATGACTTTGGTCAAAGGTTAGGAGCAACTCTATGTCATTCAGTGATGTATCCACAGTCTTCTTTTGCTCAATCACTTATTGAAATGATATTAATAATGATAATGATAGCAATGGCAATGTAAAAAATTATTTCTTTCATAAAACCTTTACTTTGTATAAAGCACCTCTATAAACTCTGTTGTGGTGTTAAAGAATGACTTATATTGACTTTATACCGCTGTCACTTGCTACTTGTATTTTGTCTTTTTGTTTACAATGTGTACTTAAATTTGTATATGAAAACAGACCTTTCATGGGATACTCTGTGTAAAAATTGTACAGACTTGTTTCAGATACCGATAACTAAAGCTATCACTACATGTAAAACTGACCGGACAAAAAATAAAAACCCACAAATTCAAATCCTAGTCATCCCTTTCAAGATTACAGTCATGGTGGTGATGATGACAATGATGATGATGATGATGATGATGCTAAAGGGATGGTATAGTTTTGATTGAGATGGGGATTCAGATCTTAACTTTTGTGAGATAAACACTTTAGAAACCACTACTGAAACATGAAAGAGCATACAATTCTACGAGGAATTCAAAGTTTATTTGATGAAAATCAGTTTTGAAATAGCTGAAATATTAAAAAAAAAAGTAAAATAAAGTAAAACAAAGTGATCCTAACAAAAGGTGGGTACTACCGTTTATTAAGTTTTATTTATTTTTTCGATATCTCAGCAATTTCAAAATCAATTTTCATCAAACATCAAACAAACTTTGACTTTGTCTTAGAATTGTATGCTCTTTTATATTTCATAGGAGGTTTCTCATTATCACACAACAAAAGTTGGAAACCTGAAGCCATATCTCAACCAAAACGTTTGCACGCCCGACTCAGTCAATGGCGTGCCAACTTCACATATTCTGCTCAAACCCACAAACTCGCCCAAACAGATTGATATATCGCCAAATGCCGCAGTACAATAAAAGTTTTTCACACGCTTCTGTTTGTCTCACATATACCTTGCATTTTATGTGGTGATTGACTATCAAGTGGTGTTCCCTAATAGATTTGTGTTTAAATTCTAAGTTTCTGTCACTGTTTTGTGTGCAAAAGTCATGCCTTTACAGAAATGTAGCTACTGGTCATTTCCAAGAAAAACAATCATCAATATGTCATAACAGTTTCATCAAAGCAAAGCTTGGTATTTTCTCTACAACTTTGCTCACTTCATGTCCAGCTTAACAGAAATCTATAGAAGTTACAAGGATTGGAAAACAGAATGTTTTCTTAAAGCATGACTACGTTGGTGTCTCAGAATAATGTGACACACGGGGGTTCCAACCATGGCACATAAAGAGTTAAAGACTATTATCACACTACACACTCTGGTGAAAGCTTGTTAAATAGCCCTGCCATTTTAGGACAAAAGTTGCCGAATGTTAGCCCATCGACCAAGCTGATACATGAGAAGGCATAGCATCACTTTGATGGAGAGACTAAAAATAGCGACTGGTATGCCTCCGCAATATTGCATGGTTCCCCTACTACATTGTAGGTCTACAGTACATCTTGACAATGTGAAGACAGTTTCACATGACTGGCCCAAAATTGACCGGAAATATAAAATTTTCACAGCAATACTTTGAGGTATTTTCCAAATATGGGAAAAAAATTGTGACATTTTAACATTTTTATTTGACCCTTGACCCCATGGACAAATCTTTTCCCTACAGAAGCATTGTGCAGTGATGCATGGATATACCTAGTTTAATTTATGCATTAAGTCATCTCTACGGTATGGAGAAAATACAGTAGTGTAGTCTTCATTATTTTGTACAGAGGACGAGCACAACATGAAAAACAATCCACAAGCAAACTCTTGGCAAATTGATTTTTTTTTTTTTCTTTTTGCATGTTTCGTATAATAAACTCACAAGACATCAAGGTCTTCTGATAATATCAGATTTTTCACCCAAAAAAAAAGAAAAAAAAAAGAAATATTTAAGTCACAGAGATATAATCATACTTTGAAATACAAAATGTTAAGCTATTCCCTCCACAAAACATCCCTAGAAACCCAAGTAAAAGAAAGCTTTGAAATAGTCCTGAATCAAATAAAAAAATGATGAAATATCGATACCAATAATATCGTGTTGCAATGTGAAACCTTAATTTTGCGACATACTTTACTATAACTACAATTTTACATCTAATATAGAAAATTTACGATGTAATTATGCTTTAGAGCACACGGAGTGGAACAGGAGCAATAGATAAGTGGAAATTAGAGCATACTGTAAAGATGATGATGTAATCTGAAAGTTGCTTGAACAAGCACGGTGATGAGCAGACATCAAAATACAGGAAGACAAAACCAAAGACAAAAAACTAGCGGACAATGTGGTCATGTGATCATGACACTGTTTTTTTATTTGATTTGTTGATTCAAAATCACACACACAAAAATCTTGTTTTCTTCAATCCTCTTCAATTTTGTTAAAGTTTAGATGAATTCAATACTTTTATGTCCTTTCATAGGTCAATATAACTTGCTGCCAACTTGGTAGAAAAACAACAACCCAAAACAATGATTTTTGGCTTTCTCCGCACAGAGTGAGCAAAGAGAGCAGTGTAAAAGATATCTGTCTTTACTGGTGGACAGTAGGACACAAGAGCTGATGAATTGATAATGAAATGACATCCAGTTCATCAATGATTTTGTTAACTTGTAAGCTCCAATTTTCACTAGTCTGCTGAATTTTCATGTAAATCAAACTATAAATCAACCTTTCCCAGCACATATATTCTCGTATAAAACAGTGATATTCAAGTTCAAATAATGATACCTACAGTGTTTTCAACACATGTAATTCAGTCAAACATTGAACGATAATCAAGCTATTCTGTGTTGTACACTCAGTACTGTTTACACTCAACACTTAGTTTTGACAGACACTCCAACACACTGATTTATTCAGCCATAATTATGCAATATCATCCATCAACACAGAAGTGTCAAATTTCCTCTTTATCAATGTTGCTAGCAAATTGCACATTCACAAATATTTGTCCAACTTTCAGAAGTGGTTATCTGGTATAAGGCAGAGACACCAGTTAAAACATTTGCCCTTAATCATGCACACAAATGAAAGTCTGTTTTTTATTTTACAGTGCAATTCCACATCATGTTCAAGTTAGGTTTACTGAATAGAGTGAACACAAGCTTACAAAATGGTACGGTTTCAACAAAATGTGCTAAAAACTGACATGTTACGGAATTGGAAACTGAAGTAAAGAGATGTTTTCCTCATTTTCATTAGTCACAACTACATACCTCAAAATGGCAGACGTAACAGAATAAATCACCCCAAACAAAATCGCCTGTGCTCTGTGAAAACCTGAATAAAATCCAAAGCTGTATCACTTTATGTCCTATTCATGTCTGAATTTGCTGAAATTTCAATCTCGCCGTTTGTCTGATTTTATCAAAGTCAACTTGAACATTGTGTAGAATTGCACTCTAGACAACTACTGCTGGCCATAGACAAGGTTCCGTGATGTCAAATGGCGCATTCACCGAGGGGCAAAAACAAATGTGTGTATAGCCCTAGCGCAGGGTACACGCACCACTTACTCGCCTGCCTATCACGGGAAGTGGGATGTAACGCTTACGCGCTTGCCCACGTGTCTGGGAGACCCCCATACACAGTTTTTGCCCCTCAGCATGGCTTGGTGATGTCACTGGAACCTTGTCCATAAAGAAGACTGACGTTCATCATTAATAGCAATCTGCATTTCATGCAACTGCGACTGTGACTACACATGCTTCACTGGTAAACTCGAAGCACTGCTTCCATTCAAGGCAGTTGAAAAGAGAAGTGATAATTCTTCATTTCTTTTCATTTAAATCCACATCAGCCAGGCTGCATGCTTCAGGGTTGTTTCAAACCAGAACACCTTTGCATTAGCTGCACATCAATTTTTTCTGATAAAATTTGACTTTTCCACATAAAGCTAACGTTTCCTTCACTGCCACATTTTTGCCGGTCAGTATTTATGACTTACAGAGAAAAGTAGATAAGTTCCGTTAATTTATGATGACGATGGGTGGATGGTACATTCATCGAATACTGGCCTCAGTTTACCAATATGATGTTCTTATCTAATAGCATATAATTACATGTATTGATGTAACAGGAAGCTTTAGAACTAATCTGGCAGTTTATATGAAATAAAACTTTGTGCACTGCCACATCAACACTCCTTGGAATGGATCTATGAATTCTTCATACATAAATTGTGATTCTATAAATGAGTGGACGTAAAAAATATCCATAAACAATTATGTACAACTCAAAAAGCTCAAGGTCAAAGGTTAATGACATTCTCATCCCCAAAAAACAAAAATGAAAAATGATAACATGAAAGATACTCTTCAGAGCATACAAGTGATTAACAAGGACAAGGGGAAATCAAATACAGCAACAAAAAAGAGACTTGAATGGAATGACATGCAGGGAAAACCAAGGAGAAAACTCTTAAATTAACTCATGAAATCAATACGCTAAAGTGCCGAGCATCAGCTACCTCAGTCGAAGTAGAGTAATATCGATACCAAGGATAATCCACCCAACAAAGTTACATGATGTCAAAACAAAGAATACAATTGATGATAACCAGTTTCAAAATCAGACAATCTGTATAAGAATGTTGACATTCAATGGTTGCTACTTTTGAAAACAGGTCGACTCCTCCCCTTTCCTTGTTTAGTTGCTTTGACTACCAGGTAGTCACTTGCACATTGTTTAAATAATTTCTTACTAGCAACAAAGGTTGTAAAACATAACAGGGTTTGCTCAAGTGCAGCCCGTCTTTGTGATCAACGTATCACTTCAAATTTGATCTATACACATTGGCTTCCCATACACAGAATTGTATCACTCAATTTCTTGCCATCTCAAGAAAATCTCCGACTTGAGATTCATGTGATTAAAATACAGCACCCCGTAAATCAGTTCAGATGTCAGTACTGTACAACACAATATTTTTGCGGCATGAAATTTTCACGAATTGGAGCCAACGGCCTTTTCGCGACATGACATTTTTGCGAGTTTCCTCTAACATTCAATGCGTATAGTGTAGACAAGAACTTTCACCTGCATTTTAATTTCACGAATCTTGGTTCTCGCAAAATTCGCGAAATTAAAAGGCATGTGAGCATTCCTCGTTTTACAGTATGTTGATATCTGGATAGCCCAATGTAGCTACCACAGTAACATGTTAACACAGAATCTTGCATAGCTCTCCTAATCTATTTTGAACAAGGCATAGCAACAATGTCATCTTTCTTGTCTTGGTTTGCTTGTTTGTTTGTGTTTTTTTCAAAAACTACACATACTTTTTCCTTAACATTGCTGAAAATTAGACTTACAGATATAAATGACTTGCAACATTTTTCAGAACATACAATGTCATACCTTGATGGAAGAGCATGACAAGTCAGTGAGAATATCAAGTGTAATGGGAAGCCCAACACGTAAGATATCAAAAGCTCTCCCCCAAAAGGCAAATCGAGCTCAAACTGCTGCTATGATTGTCAGCTGTTTACCCTGCTTGCTAGAAAGGAACCAATTCATTGGCTGAACAGAATTTATGACACACACGCTACAAAAATAAAGAAATGATACATTCTGGCAACATGTGTGACATTTGTTGAAGGATAAACCCACAGCACTAATATCGCATATTAAACTATGAAACCACATATCTGTTTTTGTTTACATTTCCTTCTTGTTGCTTTTATCCCAAACTGCTTCAACATCCTGATGACGTACCTAACAATACCTGCATGAAACCCCTTGCTATTCCAATTCTCTCATTTTGAACCAATGGCAAAGAAGGCAGGCAGGGTTTCTGCTATTTTTCTCTCACTTCTGCATAAATCAATCCTGCATACATGTCAAATGCTGCCAATGTAAAAATGTGACAAATCAAAGTTGATTACATCATGTAAATCACACACTAGTATTAAATGATGTCATGTAAAAGCGCAATTGCCTAAACAAAGCCTATTTTGTGGTTTCAAAAGATTTGATTTATTATGTATGTAGAGTTGTTTGTACCCGTTAACACACTTTTATGGTTGAATTGTTTTCAGATGGCCTTCATGCCCCTACAATAATTGCATTAGTACTTAAGGTGGCTTCTATTCACAACATATTTGCATTGTAACATCCAAGAAGTCACTTCCACACATACATAAAAACAAAAAACAAATATGAAATCTTGAGCTAAAAGTATGCTCACTCTTTCGCAAAATCTATCCCATTTGTTTGAGTCCACTATACCTGTATGTGAATTGTGAAAAAAAAAAACCACCAAAAACAAATGATGAAACAATTCTTGCCTACGAAATGTGAGGAAAGAAGACTCCTCCAAATTCTCGTTCAGTGATTTGCGAGGAAGAATCGCCTAGATAAGCATCATGAACTAAATTAAAACTAGATATGCTCAACTGCTGATGTCCTCAGATCTGGCACATGTTGATTTTCTGCTTGACAATGTGACTGTGGGATACATGGAGGAAAAGGAAGAGGAGGAGGAGGAGGAGGAGGAGTAGAAGGAGGAGAAGGAGGAGGAGGAGGTGAGGGAGGAGAAGGTGGAGGAGGAGGAAAAGGAGGAGGAGGAGGAGGAGGAGGAGGAGAAGGAGGAGGGGGAGGTAGTGCAGATGGGAATCGGGTGAGGAGGGGAAGGGGGAAGTGGGGGTGGAACCTAATGTAGAAGGGGGTAGGGAGGGGGAGGAGAGGAATTCCTTAGAGTTCTACTTTGGGTATCTTGGATGTCAGGTAGTTCTCCAGACCCGAGATGGTCCTAGCTCCGGAATGCTTCTCTACAAAGTTCCCGTCCTGGAAGAGAAGGAGTGTGGGGTAGCCACGGATCTATAAAGACAATGTGGGAAGGGCAAGAGAGAGTCAAGATCAAATGACAATTACCTCAAGAGACTCATGAGTGGATTAAAATCTCACCCAATCAAATATCAACACCAATTCTTATATTCCAATTCAATATATCTCATCATAACTTTGCTTGCATTATTGTTTGTTTGTTGGTGTTTTGTTTTTTTACTCCAAAGATTTAATCTTTCTCTTTTGGGGCAATGGGGAGCTGAAGTTTAGAAAAGTCATAAAACAAATAGGGCCTCACTGAAGTTGGGGAAAAGTTATAAAACAAGTAGGGCCTCACTGAAGCTGGGAGAAGTTATAAAACAAATAGGGCCTCACTGAAGCTGGGAAAAGTTATAAAACAAATAGGGCCTCACTGAAGTTGGGGTAAAGATATAAAACGAATAGGGCTTCACTGCAGGTGGGGAAAAGTTATAAAACAAATAGTGCCTCACATCATGTTTTGTGCAGAGTTCCTTCTCCTCTGTGCAGTCCACCTTGGCGATGGATACTCCCTGGACTTTGTCAAACTTCTCTGCAAGTTCATCCCAAGTTGGTACCAGTTTCTGGCAGTGGGGGCACCTGGTTAATACGATATGGAGAAAAAGTAATGACTAAATCACTGGTGCTATGAAGAAGATAGTCTTCAAACTTTTATGAAACATTGCTTCTTATCGAAGCGTGTAAATTAAATCTGTTCAACTGGGCGTACTCAAAATCTACATTGATATATTGCCTCTAATAGAGTAAGAACATGGCAACATAATGGAAAATACAAATATTCAAAATGATATCCCTGGTAGAATGCAGCAAACTTTGAGGGAATGCATATCAATAATATTTGTTTCTGTCACCTTTCATTACTCTACATATAAAACTAGATTAATATTAGCTTTCCTATTAGCTCTTGTGGAAATTCTTATTCAGAGCAACTTTTTCACTACACTTAAAAGCTGAGATGACAGCCAAGACACATTTGACCTGTGAAGATCCACAGGGTTAAATGAGAGCTAGCAGTCAATAGAGCTCGATAAAAGCCCAAAACATTATCAACAGTAGCAGGTGCATGGTTTTCTATAGAGTTCATACATACATGCAAAGCCTGATTAAAGTCCAAAACGTTATCAACAAGCAGTACGCGCATGGTTTCGAAGAGATAATAGCTTGAATTCACCACAGGTAAATGACAATGCCCATCCGGATGTCTAGTTCACATATTATATGCAATGTTTACTACAAAATACATCTATGTCACAGTCACAAGCCCCTACTTCAGAGCATTATATGCAAAGCAATGCTAACATGGATGATTTTACTTTGAAAACACTGTGGATATTATGCAAAGAAATGGCTGTTTCTTGGTAACGCAGTGTTGTTAATCAAGGGGAAACAAGTCACATCTAGGACATCATCAAAGTTTATTTCATAATAATCACCACCCAATGTTCCAGGCTCAAGCCACAGCTGTGAAATGACATTACTGTAAAACGGGGAATGTTCGCATGCATTTTAATTCTGTGAATTTCACGAGAGCCAAGATTTGCAAAATTAAAATGCATACATACATTGTATGTGAAAGTTCTTGTCCACACAATACGCATTGAATTTTAGAGGCAACTTGTGAAAATTTCATGCCACAAAAAGGCCGTCGGCTCCAATTTGCGAAAATTTCATGCAGCGAAAATATCGTGTTATTCAGTATGTGTGGTATAATGGCAAACTTTCAAAAATATCTTGAGCATTTCAGTCTCCTATTATATCTTTTGCAAAGCAAGAGAGAGAGAAAAAAAAAGAATATTTATGCTGCACACGACACAGTGTTGATATGAACAATGCCACATGTCACAGAGAGGGACAGCGTCTACATACCATGGGGCGTAAAACTTGACAAAAGTTGTCCCTGATGCGATCGCTTCTGGGAATGTGTCAGTTCCGAGGACTAGAACCTATTGAAAGGAAAGAAAGAAAATAAAAAACAAAAGGAAAGAAATGAAAAGAAATGTACAAGTATTATTGTTCAGTAGAGAGTCACATATCCATTAAGATTTTTTTTTTTTTTTCACTGTGATGGTTTTACAAGCTCTGTTTGATAGCCAACTGTATGTTTTCCATCTGAAGAGGGTTGCATACCTCTACAGAGTTCATAATAAGAAGCATTGATTCATTGAACTGTACATGTCTTTCAAGTATTGTTCAATGGTGTGATCTTTCTCCATTGGATGGTTCAATCAAGTAGCATACTGTACACATGAATGTATGCCATATATACATGCATAAAATTTGTTATATATGAATGACTACAGATCAGACACCGTAACAGAATGCCTGATCACATTTATATATTCATATATTCATATATTCATATATTCATATAATCATATATGTAGTATGGACCTGTTGATCATTTGTTGATTATTTGTAATTATTCATAATTATACAGTTACAGACAAGCCTGATTTCCCATAGACCATGTACAAAGTACAGCCGGGCCAAAGGCGGGGCCTAAGGCCGGACCCAAGGCCACGGGCCTTAGCCCGGAACCAGGGGCCCAGAGCCCAAGTGGGCCCAGGCCCAGGGGCCCATAGCCCAAGTGGGCCCGGGCCCAGTGGCCCAGGGGCCCAAGGCTGGGCCGAAGCCAGGAGCCTAAGTGTTGGCCCAAGGCAGGGTACAGGATGCCAGGGGCCACCAGACTGAGACCACAAAGGGTACCAGTCTTGACTTGCTGTGATAATGATGTGACAGGGCTGTGCATACACATATGTAAATACACTAGCTGTACACTAACTTCACGTATACACAGCCCAGTCGCTGTATAAATCGCGACAGGGCTGTGCCTGAGCAGCCTACAATACAGAGCAAACATAAAGCAAATTTTATGATTGCATTTAGTTTTGATACTTGAAATCATTTTTTGTCACCTCAAACTCATAAAAAGACAATCTTTATTAATGGGACTTCATACCGTACCTGTTTTCCTGGGGTTATTTGTGGGAATTCTGCGATCTGGGTACTATTCGCAAATTTATCAACCTGTAAACATATCAACTCTGATCATGTAACATGCATGTGTACATTTCTGTGTTCACTGCTGTGCCCCATGAACATGAATTCAACAACTACCACAAACATGAATATAACAACTACCATGTGATAATGATCTTGCCCGTGGAAATATCCTGTAATATCAGCTACCAGGACAAAACTCACATACACTCTGATTCTGTATAGCAATCACTTTCAAAGCAATGTATTGATACATTTCTGCCAGCTAAAAATTCTTAAATGTTGGTTCACCCATGTGAACGGGTACAGAAACTGAAGCCTAGGTGGTGGGTTAAGCAGAATTGCTGCTGCCCTTACAGTCCCACTCATATGTTTTCATGTTGGTCTAATGCTAGTTTGTGGCAATAAGAGAGTGTGCCAAGCAGTTTGCCAAGCAGGGATTCAGCTGGATGTCGAAAGTGATTAGCCATTCTGATACTTGAATTTAACAATACCATTTAACAATTCCATACATGTACCACCTAAAACCCCAACCCTTTCAAATTCTTTAGAATTTCTGCTATCAAAACAATGATAGGATAATCTGCAGACAGAGTAGATTTTTTCTGTCACAAATCTGCTGTTACTGTGTTATTACCTCCGCCAAGGGGGAAGGTTATGTTTTCGTTACCGTTGGTTTGTTTGTTTGTTTGTTAGTTAGTTAGTTTGTCTGTGTGCAAAATAACTCAAAAAGTAGGTAACGAATTTGGATGAAACTTGCAGGAAAGGTTTAGAATGATACAAGTAACAGATGATTAAATTTTGGTAGTGATCCGACAATTTTTGGGGAATATATGAAGGATTTTTAATATTTTGGCAGGTAGGGTCAGTGAACTTGGGAGTTCAGGTTGCGCGTATTTGAGGTTTGCATGCGCGCACTAAAGTGCGTACTCTAGTTTCTGCTAGGGCGAGGCACGCCGTGCAGCTGAGGGTTTATGACGTAACAAAGGCTTCTATATTGGGAAATGAGGCGACTTTCAGCACATGCTATAAGTACGTATGGGTGGAAATCACTGATATCTCTAATGGAAGATCAGTGGTTGAAATGAGCTGCATGCTTGGCGGAGGTCTGCGCTCTCAGAGTGCTTTTCTAGTTTATCTTTTAACTGAGAGGAGAGTTTCTTTCTTACTGCTGCTTTGAATCATTTCAAAGCACTCCCGCATCCTGCAAAAAAAAAAACAAAACAAGGAAAAGTAGAAATTACGCGGTGCGTACACCCCGCCGGAAGTAGCATTTTGTAACAACATGTGCAATATAGGTAAAAAATCAAGGTCAAAGGTCAAAGAAGTCAAAGGTCAAAATTCTGTGTAGGAGTTTTGAAGCCCTCACCTATTGCCATCACATAAAGCAAATGGAATCGAAATTGGGTTAGAAATGGCGAAGGAGTAGCATTTTGTAGCCAATGTACAATATAGGTCAAAAATCAAGGTCAAAGGTCAAAGAAGTCAAAGGTCAAAATTCTGTGTAAAAGTTTTGAAGCCCTCAACTAGTGCCATCATATAAAGCAAACGGAATCGAAATCGGGTTAGAAATGGCGAAGGAGTAGCATTTTGTAGCAAAATGTACAATATAGGTCAAAAATCAAGGTCAAAGGTCAAAGAAGTCAATGGTCAAAATTCTGTGGAGAAGTTTTGAAGCCCTCACCTAGTGCCATCACATAAAGCAAACGGAATCGAAATCGGGTTAGAAATGGCGAAGGAGTAGCATTTTGTAACAAAATGTACAATATAGGTCAAAGGTCAAGGTCAAAGGTCACAACTGAAAATCTGTGCACAAGTTTTAAAGCTCCCATGTAGTGCTATCATATAAAGCAAACAGAATCAAAATTGGCTCATAAATGACAGAGAAGTAGCAAATTGAACATTTTGATCACACACGGACGCACACACCGACGGACGCACGGATGGACGGACGGACGCACGGACACACACACGTACGGAGCCCGTTTCATAGTCCCCTGCTCGAACTCGTTCGGCGGGGACAAAAAGACTTCTCAAATGGGCAAAAAGAGATCAGATTCAAAGTGTTTTCACCCATCTACACCAGGTAGTTTTCAATGCAATTTGAGCCATTTTAGAATCAGTGTAAAACATTTAACTACAAGCAACTGATTAACAAATTGCCCAACATTCACATGCTTATTTACGCTGATGTAAGGGCAAGGCAATTTGCCAATCAGTTGCAATACAAACAACTCGACATAAAAGAATTCATGAATTTAAATACTGCATGCAGGTTACAGAAATGACTGACTTTCTTCTCGTGCAAGCAGTGGTGGATTTTTAGGTTGCACTATACGACTGTGACAACAGCCACACTGTCTGATGGATGTACAGCATGCAAGGTAAAATTTCATGCCATTTGAAATGTAACTGGCATGTGCAATTGATCAGACAGCAATCTATTACTGTGACAACTGACTTTGTTGTGGCAAATTCTCGTGGGAAATTTGTAGGCGGCATATTGGACCACCAAGTAAAACTATTTTAATTTGGGACTCAGGCATTGATGTGTCCATTGCATAGATGTTCAATTACAATTGCAACTTCGTGAACTTCTAAAACATTGCAACTACTGGATTTTTTTGTTTTCATTACGATTGCTGTAATTATCTTATCTGACATTGCATCCCTAATTTTTTTTTTTGTCAACTTATCAAATATTCATTATCTCACTCATTTCTTCATTTATCTCATTCATTCATTCATGAGATATCTCTTATTGTGCTTTATCATTTTGTTCCTTTGTTTGTTAGTTGTGTTCTTTACGGTGGTCTGTGATGGGCTTTAAGGTACATGTGAGAGCATCCATCCCCCACCTTGGAGGTTTCAGCATCCTTCTTGGGGCTTGGCGGCTGGGCGTCGGCTGGCTTCTCCGCTTCCTGAGGAGGGGGCGGGGCCTCACCCTGAGGTGCAGCCGAGGTCATCTTGGTGACGTATGTCTTCAGGCTGGCATGGTCACGCCCACCTCGGTACGATTCCACCTGTTGGTGTTGAGCACAAAATAGTTTAAAGGAGACTTCGGATGACTTTTAGACTTTTACATTTGAACAACTATAAATTACAGTTGTAGTTATACCAAAGTACAGTTTCAGAATTTCAGGAATAAGAATGTTTCCCAAATTTATGAACAAACTACAATAAACAAGGATGATGACACGGCAGGGTCACCATAAGAATGCACGAGTAGGGGCTCAAGGAAGCAGAACAAAAGAAGAAGGCATGATAGATTATACACAGGTGAACTTGCAAGCATGCGGTATTGTAATGGAATTATATGTGAGCCTCCTACTTGCATGTCATCCTCCTTGTTCAGTGTAATTTGTTCAAGATTTTTCAAAGTATTGTTTCTCTGCTCAAGAAATACAATAAATTCCACAAATCTATTTGTGGAGCTGTTGATCTATGTACTACATGATGTGAAATTATAAAAATCATCTGGAATGCCTCTTTAAACTGAACTATCAGGGCACTTTTTTGTTTTCTTCACCCTAAAGGGTGTTAACCAAGCACAAGTTGTCACTCTGGACGTTGAGGTGAAATTCCACATAATGTTCATGATTATTTCGATAAACAGCAGAATATCACAATGTTTCTGGAAAAGTGGAAATTTTTGTGGTGGGGAAAATTTTTGTGCATTTTATGCAGCAAGAAACTAGCATGAAAATAACAGCTCATGAATTTGGTTCGCCTGTATTAGTTAATACATTATTTATTATGTAACACTAGAAATGTTTTGATTTCACAGAATTAAGAACATGTGAAATTTATCTCAACTTGCCAGGTGTGAACAATTACTCAGATTTCTACTTTTCCAGTAAGGCATACAAATTGGACAGTGATAAAGAAAGTGATAGTATTCCAAAGTTGTACAAGTCTCTATCCAAAAACATCATACATAACCATGATCAATGAATTAGCAACCAAAACCCGTCTACAATGTAATGCTTGCTGGGTTACTGCTAAACATGACGACATCAGAGACCCAAGCTCTCCTGCTTTGAGGCTGATTTTGCAAAATCTCCCCTGCTTTTCATTAAATTTCTCCCATTCTAGCTGTGTATATCATATAAGATGCATTTTTGTCGCCCCATCAAACTAGTCTTAGGCTCACATTCTAATAAGAGTGCAATCATCCTATTGCCTTCATACAAGATTTACACAGCCAGCATGCAACCTTGCAGCACACAAAAGATATTCCCACTGACATAAACACTTGCCTTCTGTTTTTTTCTCCAAAATCAATGACTTCTGCATCATTTACTTTAAAAAAAAAAAAAAATAGTTTTATCACATGACCATACTCACCTCCTCGCCATCTTTGAAGAACTTGAGAGTGGGGTAACCTTTGACCCCATACTGATCACACACTTTCCTGTGTGCAGTGCAGTCAACCTGAAAACAAAAACAAGATAAGTGAACACAACAGTAAACAAGAGACCCGCGGGTCTAGCGCTCACCTGAGTTATCGCAAGTTCACCTTTCACGCAGTCACTAATCTAAATTATTCACAGCTCTACTAAAATTTGACCAGGCATTCTCAAGTAGAAGATGAAAATGTACAATAAGGGCCCAAATTTTTTAAGAGTCCTTAATTTTGGGGAGATTGGGGCCCCTCGGGCCCTCTGGGTGGGGCATGGTGCCCATTTTAATAAATTGAGATCCTGACCCCCTAGGGATGATACCTGCCAAGTTTGATAAAAATCCATCATGAGGTTTTCAGGAAGAAAATGAAAATGTACAATTCAGGCCCCCATTTGGACCTTCCCAATCCCCCCCCCCCCCCCCCCCCCCCCCCCGCCCCTAAGAGGGGCACCCCTGGATCTGCTATGAACAAACTTGAAACTACAGTCATTAATGTACTAACTCATAATATTATCTTAGCTCTATAACTTCTGATTCTAGAGAAGTTTTTTTTAAAGATTCCTTCATTTTGGGGGGTTTGGGCCAGCTTGGGGGCCCCCTGGGTGGGGCATGGTGCCCATTTTAACAAATTGAGTTCCTAACCCCCTAGGGATGCTACCTGCCAAGTTTGATGAAAATCGGTCTTGGAGTTTTCAAGAAGAAGATGAAAATGTAAAAAGTTTACGCACGACGCACGACGGATGCCCGACGAAGGGCGATCGCAATAGCTCACTTGAGCCTTTGGCTCAGGTGAGCTAAAAACTAACTTTCTCACGATTCTACAGCTCTACTGGATGGTGAAGCCATACCATCTAGCAAGTACATTATATATACAGTGTAAATGAATGTAACCCTCCTACCATGAGATTCTATTGTGTCCTTATTACTATATACAGGGCTTGCAGTCTAGCTTCTGTCGACAAAAGGTAAACGCTGTTGTCTACATGAACCGGGTGTCTCCTGTTTTGAAACAATGGGATTTTGAGTAATCTCGGAAGCAATGGATTAATATGCCATCAACCTCCTAACTTCAATCATTAAAAAAAAAGTTTGCTCCTACTACCTGAAGCAGATTGATTTTCAGTATCTTAATAATTTGTGATTATATTATCAGAAATAAACCAGGCAAATCCATTCCATAACTACATAGCAAAGTTTCAACCAGCGATGCCACTAGTACAAAACATGTGTTGGTGTTCTTCATGTGTTTTATTGATGGATAATTAAATGCTCAGAATGTTTCAGAATAATGGGACACATGGGAGATTTAATACACGATGGCACAAAAAGAGTTTAACATATCAATGATCCTGTACAGGAGGAGGACCACAAGACAAATTTACTGCAAATTCCAACTTTTATCATACCAAGAGGTGATACCTCCAAAGATCCTACGCACTACGAGATGGTCACCGCTCAGTCGAAAAGTAAAACGCTGCCGCTTGGAATTGTGGGACTTTTTAAGGAGGGCACCAACTAGCGTTGAGTGGGGAAAGTTTCCAGGTGAGCTGTACTTTCCTGATATGTTCGTGTAGGACCAAGACAGGCTAAGAAAAGAAAGAAAGATTTTTCTGTAAAGAATTTAACCCTAACTAGGCCGGGCTATTTAGGTAGATCATAGAGCCGGGGGGGCCTCCCAGGCCCCCCCTCCAGATCTCGGCCGTCGACCGCGCAATCGCGATGAAAATTGGCACACACATTGCCTGTGATGTAATCTAAAGTACCACGAAGTTAGATTTTTTAAAAATTATCATTTATGCTAAATTATGCTAATTTATGCATAATGATGCATGAAATCAGACAATTTGGTATAAATCACTAAATAAAGCTCTAAATGAGCAAATTTTTTTTGTGCAAATATTCTTTTTAGTGTCCTGAGCAAATATAAGAGAAAAAAATTGCACCATTAGAAAAAATTTCTTAAGTATTTTATAGTTTTTTGAATTTCTTATGTATTTCCTTGTTTTTTAGACTTTATGTTTTTCATTGTTTTTTCGATGAAACTTGTCCGCGACATTGTTCCAAACAAGAAAATATGTTATGAATTGATTTCAATCAATAAAACCCCAAAATAACCATGCTTTTATAAAATTTGCCTGTAAGCACAGTTTGCATTGAAATTGTACACGAATTCACGTTTTTGAGCAATTTTTGGTCTGACATGCACATACATATATATGCGCAACTTCGGAACCGCACGCCCGGGCATCGCAAATTTGTGGTCAAAAGATGCGGGAGACTTGAAAGAAAAAAGTCATGAAATGTCGCGGCGATAGCTTTTCGCGTTAGCTATAAATCGCGCGGAACGTCGAGGGGGGGGGCCCCCCGAGGGCCCCCCCCCCGGCCTAGTTAGGGTTAAGAGTACACCTAAGAATTGGTGCAGTGCATTAAACTGCATCAATAGCTACACCAAACCATCAGCAGGTTTATCATTATTTCAATTTCCAAAAGACTGTGAACAGTGAGTTTTCGTCTCGCCTCCCTGGTCACAGCGAGCGGTAGACTCTTTGCAAAAGGCTAACACTTGTTCGATCTATACCTGCTCAACACTAGCGGGCAGCAGCCACTTCCGTTTCACCAGCGGCCATGTAAAATCGGGAGAGTTGATCATCTTATGGAGTGTAGGATCTTTGATACCACCAAGACCACTCACCTTGGCGATAGTGACGATGTCGGAATGCTGGAAGCCCTGCGCAAGTTCCTCCCATGTCGGGGCCAAACGCTTGCAGTGCCCGCACCATGGTGCATAAAACTTGACAAAGTGGCTGCCCTTGGCAACGTGGCCCTGGAAGTTGGACTCGGTGAGCTCGTACAGACCATGTTTCGGCTCAGGGGGCTGGGGTACATCTTCCTGCAGTGACAAATGGTTGACATACAAGAAAATCAATCTACCAGTAATGTACTATTCTTCTTTGAGAGATAGATATCATAAAGGTTTAGGATGATGAGAAATGATGAGAAAGAGGAGGGAGGAGGAGAAAGATAAAGAGAAAGAAGAAGACTATATAAAAGAAAGGGTGAAGGACAGCAACAAGTGGAAACTAGAAATGTCGCTACAGCGACTGGTTATACCCCCGCCAAACAACATTTCATAAGCTTTGGTAAAAAAACTGAGGAAGTAGTTAAATCCGCAAGATCTTTCCTTGATCTTCTGCCATTAATATGCCGTTACCATGGCAACGTACTTTCAGGTACTGTCGAAAAATGCGTCTTGCACATCTACAACCAAAGGCACACATCTGTACCAAGTTTCATGGAAATTGGGCAAAAACTGAGGAAGTAGTTTGCAACACAAAATTTTCCATCATTTTGGCTCATAATATTTGAGCTGTTACCATGGCAACATACTTTTTGTCACTGTCAAGAAATGTGTCATGCTGACCTATATCCTAAGGCAAACATTCAATATGAATTCCATGAGAATTGGAAGAACACTGATGAAGCAGTTTTGCCATGAAGCATTTTGCCCTATATTTTACCAATTACATGCCGTTACCATGGCAATGCACTTTTTGCCACTGCGGAAATATGTGTCTTGCACATTAATATATTCAGATGAACATCTGTACCTAATTTCCTAAACTAGATATATCGCTACGGCGACTGATATGCCTCCGCCATCATGCATGGTTCTCCTAATAGGTCTATAGTACAATGTCTTGACAATGTGTGATGACAGTTTCACACAATTGGCAAAATATTAAAATGACAGGTTTGCCACAAATGTGCTGAATGTTCACTTTCCTAGAACTAGGTTCAATTGGATGAATTATTCAAATGTCAGAGTGCAGGTATTTGGGGAACTAATGATTTCTACTTGACTTTTGACCCTTTTATAAGTTTATGCTTTGAGTAATTTTCAAGGTATTGAGAAAAAGTATAATTTCAGTATCAAATGGGAAAATAGCATTATCTAAACCTGGTCTTTGACTGTTGACCTCACAGTTCCACAGAGAATCACTGTTAGGTAGAACATGCATAAATATGTAAGTTTCATGATGATACCTTGAGTTACTTTCGAGATATGGAGGAAAAAGTGCAATTTAGTACTTTCACTTGACCTTTGACCTTTGACCTTTTGGCAAGAAACTTCCCCAAAAATATATATTGGGTAATACATGCCATACATCCAGTTTAAAAAAAAAAAAAAACCTTCAGGCATATTGCATTTTAAGGAAAGTAGTGATATTTTGAGGAGTTGACCTTGACCTTTGACCCCCCTGACCTTTGACCCATGACCCCCAACTTCCCTAGATAATCACTGCCCATCGGTACAAGCATATATACTAAGTTCTATGAAGATACCTTGAACCATCTGCGAGATATGGAGAAATATGTGGAATTTCAATTTTTTTTTCACAAAATAACCTGTGACCTTTGACCTTTGACCCTGTGACCCTAAAATCCACACAAAGTATTATCCCCTAAGGATATACCCTCATACCAAGTTTGATGTAAAACCACCACACGGTTCTTGAGATATCGACAAAAAACAAAACGGGACGGACGGACGTACGGACGGACGGACGGACGGACGGACGGACGGACGGACGACCCGAAAACATAATGCCTCCGGCCACTTCGTTGCGGAGGCATAAAAATTGCTCAAAAACTGTGGGAGGAGTTCGCGACGCAAGATTTGTACCATTTTTGCCCATAATATGCCGTTACCATGGCAACGTACTTTTGGGTACTGTCAAAAAATACGTCTTGCACATTTACAACCCAAGGCACACATCTGTGCCAAGTTTTATGGGAATCGGTTGAAAACTGAGGAAGTAGTTCGCGACGCAAGATTTGCAACGGACCGACCGCCCGACCGCCCGACCGACCGCCCGACCGCCCGACAGCCCGACCGTCCGCTGATTCCTATATACCCCCTTCAAACTTCGTTTGGCGGGAGTATAAAGACACAAGAAAGCATAAAAAAAGATGAAAAAGAAGAAATAGATGAATGAGAAAAACCAGAAGACTAGAAGGCGAAGAAAAGAAAGGAAGAAGACAAGGACGGGGAGGAGAAGGATGATGATGACACAAAATAAGGTGTAGTACCAGTGAAGGAAAGAAGTTGAAAAAGAAACAGGAGACCTGATACAGTAGGTATTAACCTGTTGAGGACAAGTCCTGAGTATACTCGGGCAAGTGTTTATGGGAAATGCGTGTTGTAGCAAAATCAGCTTGTCTGCAACGGGATAAAAATTTTGATCTATAAATAAAGCAAGTTTCTTTGTGTGAAAAATGAGAGAATTCACACATTAGCAAGACAAAAACTTTCCAGTAAGCAAGCAAACAAGATGAGAGTTAATTTAATAGGTTATTTTGGTCTTCCTTTATTTTTTTATCTTATTATTATTATTTTTTTGGGGGGTGGGGGTGGGGGGAGGGGTTGGGGATGAGAGAGGGTGGAGTGGAATGGTAGAAGGACTTAAATCCACCATACCGGAGGATTGAGCTGCTCCTGAATAAACTTTTCCAGAGTCTCCACGTCTCTCTTGCCCTTGTACTTGGCCACCTCTTTCCCATCGTGGTAGAACTTCAGGGTGGGGTAGCCAGTGACGCCATGCGTGGAGCACAACTCAGTTTCAATGGTGCAGTCAACCTGGATTGAATGGACATGAGTTGATGGCGCAAAGAAAAAATATACAAGAATCATTTGATTTTCTTTGTTTCCTTTGTTCTGTGTCCCTAGCCCTCCCCTGACTGTTCTTGTTGTGATTGCTGTCCCTGCCTATCCGTCATTTTGCCTCTGACGAAGATTCTGCTAGGATCGAAAGCTCAGAGGCCCCTTTTGACTCCAAGAATCGTTTGATTATGTTTTCAGAGATAAATTCTCACTTTCATAGTCATTTTTTAAACTTTGGATATCTTTTGAAGGGAGTGCTGGTTTCTCGTGATCATAAATCTATACAGGGTTGAATAAAACAATGATGCAATGATACAACACATACCAACAAAGAGGCACAACATCCAAATTGAAGTCCTGATGCCACTCTGCAATTATTGGCTCATGTAATCGGGGAAAATTTTGTGTGATGGCAAGACATACAGTCTGTACTGTGTGTGAGTGTGCATGGTTTACAGGAATGGCTTTGGTATCAATGGACCGTTATTGGTATCTCATAACACTCCGAACAATGGTACACCAAAGTAACAGCCTGAATTTTGCTAATAAATACTTTGAATGTCACAATACATACACATATGTGAGAATCTTAAGTTCTTTATACTAAATATCACTGCCTGCCTTGAAAATCACAGCCTCAACACAAATGAATACAAAACTGTGCATATTATGTGCCTCATTGGTAAAATAGTTTCTACATGGTTACCAAAGGCAACAATTACCTTGGCAATGGTAAGTTGGCTGTCATCTGCTGTGTTGTACTTCTCACCTAGCTCATCCCACACTGGCACCAGTCGCTTGCAATGTCCACACCTTTGGAGTAAAAGTACATGTACCATGACATATTCACTGCAGGATATATTTGAGCCTGTAGCAACAATGCCTACTTTAAGCATGACCAAAAAAAGAGAGAAAAAATATAGTATATTAATCAATATATGAACCATGAAACTAATGCCTACTATGATGGGAAAAAGAGGCAAAGGGTGGCAAATAGTACATGAAAATTTAGACACATACAGTGTATGTGGCCACCCAGCTCAAAACCACACAAAAACCTCATACAGTAAACCTCGCCTAAGTCGACATCACATAAGTCGACAACTCGCGAAGTCCTGATTTTTTAGCAATTGAGATTTGGCATGACATACAGTATGAAGTCATGAGGGTTTCAAGACTTGATTGTCAGTTAAACGAGTATCACAGGCTCTAGAATTTCATTTAATCTTGCCCACCAGTGGAGCAGTTAATCCCAGCCACTGCTCTCTACCAAGGGGAACACAATGTCAATGCTATCCAGTAGGGGGTGACAAGATGTGATTATCTTCTGCTAGAGACATTGGTGTATGTCCCGCTGGGTGTAGTCAGCCCCCCCCCCCCCCCTTCCCCCCATCCTCAACCCGACTACACACTTTTTTGAGCCACCATGGGCAAATATTTCCAGCTACCCGACAAGACATTCACACCATGCATTCGTCATATTTTGCCGAGGACATTGGGTGTAAGTGTATGTTTCATCAGGTACAATTATTTCTCTTTTTTTATTTGTCTGTCTGTCAACTACAACTTTGTACATGTACTCTAAAAAATCAACAAACACAAGAATAAACCCAAGCATTTGCCATCCTCCCCCTCATAAAACAAAAATACAAAAACAAAAACACACCCAAAAACCTGACAATATGACCATTCAACTTATACAAAGTATATACCATGCCAAATTGAAAAAAAAAAAAATAAAATAAGGAAGAACAATGTAATGGAGGAAGTAGAAGCTTAAAGAAGAATACCGACCACTACTCAAAGACAGACACATGAGAACAGGCTTGGGTGCCTGATACTCGGCGAGGCATCCCACGTGTGGCACACACTGTGAACGACCCATAAAATTACCTGGATTTCACACACGCCTAGCCATGTGACAAAAAACCCAAGCAACTTTACTCTATCCTGTGCACTACAGAACAGGAGTGCCTCTTTACATGTTAACTGACTGCTGACAATTTGGCCACGTAGCATCTGGGTTTCAATAGTGTAGTGTATACCTCAGTATTAATTATAATACACTGTACGTATCATGAAAAAGTAACGATGGAGTTCCTGTCAGAAGCAAAAATCCAAATTCTCAAAATGAAATATTTCACTATTTTATCATTGACTAATCTAATGTTCAAGTCATTAACATACACATGTAATAACACCATTAAAAAAAATAATTGAAGTGGATAAACACCATTGTACTATTTGAGCATCCAACATGCTACAAGGAATATGCCATGGAGGATGATATTGTGAGTCTGCTACTGTAGGCTATGAGTCTGCTCAAACAGCATCATTGAGATGTGGCACAATCTTGGACAGATTTTCTTGGAACTTGCAAGTGCAAGAACACTGTACTTTGCTGGATTGTTCTTGATTTTTCTTATGTAAGATCAAATTGGAGCCAAATTTTGAGTGCCTCACCCCATAGGCTGTGATATCCTTTGGGCTGTACCTTTTAAAAAGCAAAGTTTGCCAAACTACTCAGGCATAGCAATACCACAGTCTCCAAGGAAGACCAACATGGTTTAAAGGGAAAATCCAGTCCAAACATAAGTTAGTCTCATAAGAAAGAGTAAAACATTATGAGTTCAATGGTAGAATTTTGATCGAATCGGATGAAAAATAAGGAAGTTATAACATTTTGAAGTTTCGCTATTTTTTGGGGGAAACAGTTCTTGAACAGTCAATGTGAACACGCAAATGGCAAAGTGAGCATGCCATTCCCTCACAACTTACATATTGAGCACCATATAGTTTGTACATGAAATTTGACATTTCCCGTTATTCAATCAAACGCAATTATGCCCGAGGCTCAAATCCTCATATACATGTATCTAACTGATCACTGTTCTGAAGTTATTCAACCAGGAATAACATCACGTTTCAGACTTCAATGACAGTAACATTGAATTGTTTTCATTTTCTTTTTTCTTTTTTTGTAAAAGATCAATGGAAAATTGTGACAGTATGGTAAAAGCTCACTCATTTGCATATTATATCCACTGTACAAGAACTGTTTTGCAGAAATTTGCAAACTTCAAAATATCATAACTTCCTTATTTTTTATTTGATTTCAGTAAAAAATTTTACCATTCAAATCGTAAGAGTTTACTCTTTTTTTATCAGACTGACTTATATTTGGACTGGATTTCCTCTTTAAGAGGAATTACGGGGATTACATTACCCTGTTTTTTTTTGTGTTTTTTTTTTTTCTGACGGGTACTTTTTGTGCATCTATACTCCTTGACAAAAAAAGCAACCCAGTAGATGTGCCAAGTGGTGAATAAAGCACACAGTAATGAGCCTTCAGGCTTTCAGTAGTGTACCAGCAGAGTTCTGATATCTAGCAGAACACTTGAGATTCATTTACTAAAATTTGAGCTCTCTGAAGAGTGCTGTTCAAGGCCAGACTGATGCAAATTCTAACTTTACCGCTTAGCTTTCCTCTTACAATGCATAAATGGCTAGTTTTGATTTGTAAGGCACACCACATGGTAAGTGTAAATTCACATCCCAAGATATTATGATAATGTATCTTAACGATACCAGGTACCGCTTGGCCATGATGTGCACTTTTGTGCATGTTAGTCTCTCATCTTTTAGATTGCAAATTTGCTCTGTCAAATAAACTGTAAATTTGCTAGAGGGTGCTCAGACATCCTGTTCTAAATACTGATGTGAATATGCACAAATATGTTTGAGTGTGAAGCATAAACACACACATTCAATTTATTTCTGCCTAAAATACATTATAAATGCTTCAGTCATTGGCCGAGACAGCTAAAGTAGAGCCATCTAAAATGCTTTCTCCACTACTTGTACTCAGCAGGAAGGACAAGATTACAGTTACATTTTTTCTGTCTATACCTCTGACTAGAAGCACTTCAAGAAAAGTCACAATGTTGCTCAATATTCAATGCTACATGTACATGTACATGCATTTGAACTTAGACTGAAATAAACATACATACTATGTAGAGTCAAAAGGGGCCTGAGCTTTTGATCCTAGCAGCATCTTCGTCAGAGGCAAAATGACAAACAAGCAGGGAAAGCAATCACATATAAGGACTTCACACAACAAGAACAGACAGGGACAGGCTGGGTACACAGAACAAAGAAAACAAAGGAGAGGGTGGGAGGTCACGGGCAAGGAGCCCAACAGGTACTACAAGTTGAGAAGTGGGAGGGAAACAGGGCAAGGAAAGAGACTGAACTGGAACAAAGCAATAAAACAATTAAAATCAGAACAGAGAAAACAAAGAGGATAAGGAGGATCACGTGGGCGTGATGCAACAGCAGAGAATGAACTACAATGTAAATGTGGCAAAAAAGCTGCTGAAAACTGCTTATCCAATAAAGGCGAGCCAATGGGGTAAAATGGAGTCAAAAGGGGCCTGGGCTTTCGATCCTAGCAGAATCTTCGTCAGAGGCAAAATGAGAAACATTTTACCCCATTGGCTCGCCTTTATTGGATAAGCAGTTTTCAGCAGCTTTTTTGCCACATGAAATAAACAAAAATAGTGCCATAGAAATTAATCTTGATGCAAACCCAATCACATGGATTTACATTGTAGTAGAGCTCTCTGAAATATGACACACTCAAGTCATACTCTTTTAAAGAGAGAGAGAGAGAGAGAGAGAGAGAGAGAGAGAGCTGGACAAATGGGCTTGAATGAAGTAAGCATAAAACCTCCTCCCTGCTCTCAAAGCCCCTTTTCCCCATTCATCATGACAACTTCTCAAGTGTTATTGATTTCTTGTGCTGCAAATTGGAAGAGACAAAACTGTTTCATTTCTCATAAACCAAGTACAAACATCAGATGCTCATTTTACAATCAATATTTACATTTACAAGTATTGATGAGCTGTCATGAACACAATTTCCATTGACACTCATCACACAAATCAAAATTGATGCAGTGACAATTTTTTTATCTTATTCTTGAATTCATGAAAAAAAAAAGAAAGAAAAAGAGGACACCAGATGCTGATATATACTGCCTTGAATTGAAACTTTGCTATTGATCACAAGGCCAGATACAAAACATAAAGTGTATCTGACACTGGCTTCCTTGTGAGTTACATTGCATGAAGCATAAAAGACAATCTGACTTTTTGTTGAGTTGCATCAATCTTTCATCTGGAGAAAGCACTCTGAGAGCGCAGACCTCCGCCAAGCAGCTACTTTCCACCGATGACCTTCCCAAAGAGATTTTCTCCTTTCCACCACTGGGGAAAAGCTCTTTGGGCTCTTCCATAGAGATCAGTGATTTCCACACCCATAAGTATAC
Source organism: Diadema setosum (assembly GCA_033980235.1). NCBI lineage: Eukaryota > Metazoa > Echinodermata > Echinoidea > Diadematoida > Diadematidae > Diadema > Diadema setosum. Next base: position 34,058,935 of record CM067074.1, read on the forward strand.
GTGCAGAAAAATCGCCCGATTTCCCAATAAAGCCTTTGTTACAGCATAAACCCTCAGCTGCGCGGTGCGCCTCGCCCAGCTGCAGAAACTGGCGCACGCACTTTAGTGCGCGTTTGAAAACTTCAAAATGTGAAGCTTGAACTCCCAAGTTCATTGACCCTACCTGTCAAAATATTAAAAAATCCTTCATAAATTCCCCCAAAATTCTCGGATCACTACCAAAATTTAATCGTTTGTTACTTGTGTCACTCTCAACCTTTCCTGTAAGTTTCATCCAAATCCATTAACTATTTTTTTAGTTATTTTGCACAAGGACAAACAAACAAACAAACCAATGGTAACAAAAACATAACCTCCTCCCTTGGCAGAGGTAATAAATGAAGGCATTATCATCATTTATGGTGTACAGCCGCACAAGTATATGCCCATTTAGCATCAATATGCCTTGGTTACACTGTTACTTTCAGTTGAAAGAAAAAACCCAAAAAAACTATTAGCAAATGATTGATGATGATGATTTGGTGCAAAAAGATGATAGGCCTACTGACTGATTACTGGGTTTATTTATCAACTCACAATCTGGTGCAGAATTAAGGTTTCAGAACTCACACAGAGTTTTGGGCAGTTGATAAAAGCAAAGCTGTTTTGATTACGGAGTTAGAAATGCACTTCTGAAATGCCACAATAAGGTGATCACAAACACGTTTGAGCCAGAATACCTGTTTCTGAATACTTGATTAAGGTAAAGTTGTTTTATAACTCGGACCCGACCACACCAACCACTGCCAACTACCAGTACACATCTTTGCTAACCTGTATTTAAAGTAACCATGCTAACCGCACCAGCGACTGACCCCAATCGGCCCAACCCGCGCGGTACGCGTACCCGTACTGCCTGTCCCTGGTTTATGTTTACAGCACCCCGCGCCGGGGTTAGAAACTTTCTAACACCTTAGAACCTCTAATAAGTTACATCATTTCACATAAATTTACTGGCACTGTTGTTCATGACACGAGTTGATAAATGCAAGAACTTAAGAAACTCAATCCAAAAGGCATTTGCAAAGGCATTTTGCTAGTGGGTATTGAAACATATTTCAAACATGGCATTGGAAAGTTGATAAACGCAGCCCCTATCACCTCCCCTTCTAACGCCTGGTAGCCCGGATTTGCTACGTGTAGGCAGTGGAGTGTCACCTACAGTATCCATGTTCCCCATACAAGTAGGTGATACAATCAAACATCATCATCTTTCACCCCAATCATTGCCAATCTTACAGATGTAGGTCATTATCAACAATTTTTAATAACATAATACAGATAACCACAACTAGAGTAAAACCACCAGTTTTTGGAAACTTATAGGCCCTGTTTACCTTTGGAAGCAGTGATTTAAAAAAAAATGTTTAAGATATCACAATTAACATGTGTAGGTCTGTTGTATCACAAAACACCCTACCACTACCAGGTATAGTAAGGGTACTAGGTCTCGCGCAGGGACGTAATGATCGCGCATAGCGTAACTGCGTATAGCAAGCATTAATACGCGTAAGACTAAGCGCAAAATTTGCCGATACGCCCATGGAATAAACATACCTGACAACCGCTAAAAATGAGAAGGAAGCAGGTAAGAAATTTAGATTTCAAACAAATTTTTCACTAAATTTCCAATTTTTTGGAACAAATTATTCACTAAATTTCCAATTTTTTACGTTATAATTTACTTACCTTAGCTTAAAATCTTTTTTAAGGATGTTGTAGCCAAGACGTGTCGTCTCGCTTGACTCGTTCGTATGATCGTAGCCGATAGAATTCGTATTTTGTTCGATCGATCATTTATAATATTCTACGAAAGCCGAAGCACGTTCAGCCGCAGAGAGGGGCAGACACTTTCACGCATGAAACTACACAGGGCAGCTGCGCGATCTTTACATACCCCGAGAAGGTGAACGCATAAAAAAAAAGTCCGACATACAAACGGCGACAGCGCACTACTCCGTCATCGTATCATCAGGAGATATCTGGGAGGTGATTTTTCTGCATTTTCGTGATATTCATTGAGAAATTCAGGTACGATTATGGAATAACTTCTATTATAAGAGCATTTCAAATTTTCGTGCGCGATATCTACAAGTAGACCCCTCAACCATACAAGTTTCTAGTTTTTGTATGACACTCAGTAGAGGTCTACTTAGATAGATAGATCTATCTAATACAATTAAATAAGGTAAATTCAGTTTACACGAGTTACATCAAGCATACTAAGTCAAACGCGGCAGTTAGATTAGACTACACTCTAACAACGTTAGAACTTAGAGTTTTACAGACATGGTCATGGATAGGTACAAACTGTACCTACGGATCACGGACTTGTTATGAGCACTAGCATGCACACCACACAAAAGCAAATAGCCGGGACTGAATAAACTGAGGTTCATCATGTAACAATCTACTCACCATGGGGCAAAGAATTTAACGAAATGATCTTTAGTTCCTACAGTTGTCTCAAACATTGCTTTGTCATACAGGCGTTCTGCAGAATTTCCATCTCCTTCCACAGATCTGAGGCTCATAATGGCCACGAGGGTCACAATAAAGAAGCGCCTGGTATTCATTTTGGGCAAATCAGTAGCACTGCTGCATGTACAAAAGTGAACTGCGAAAGTATGTGGCTGCTAGCATGCTACGAGTTGAACGGTACGAGCTCTCCCATGCGACGCGACAGACACGGGTAATAACTTTAATAAACTAGGCTCTCTGCAAGCCGAAAAATTTTTGGCTAAAAATATTAAACACCAATATGTACATTGGGACAGGCACAAAACTTAATGAATTTGAGTAAGCATAGAATATTCTTTCCATTGCACGATCGAATACACTATTATGTATGGGATAATTCATGGACAATGGGAAAAATATTCTGTCAAGACTGTACAAGCGCCTACCACGCACAGAGTGACACGTGTAGCTGCGAGGATCACAAAGGGGGGGGGGGGGGGGGAGGGTGGATTAGTGGATTAAAAGGCTGAACTGTACATTGTACTTTCTTTTTGGTGACGTCAATTTTACAGTGTTCTCAGAGAAGGGGGGATGGGGTGGAGAGGGGTTGTTAAGGCCCGGTCCCACTGCACTTACGGAGGCAAAGAGGATGTAAAGCGTACAAAAAATCTTGCCATCCGTTGGAAAACGCTACGAATCCGCTGTGTACCCATCGCATACGTGTTTCATCCGCTCTATCCATCGAGCATCCGTCCACTGTGATTTCATCCGCGCAAAAAAGATGGAGGATGGGGGTGTGGGTGTTTGGAATGAAGGGACAGAGAGGGAGGGAGTGGAGGGATGGGGAAAAGACAGACAGACAAACAAACAAACACACATCACACGCACAAAACAACCCCAAAACCCAATTATGAGTTTATGTGCGCATTTGCATGAAAATCCACATTTGAAATCACTTGAAATAATAATCGCTGACAGTATGGGTTGCGTAACATTAGAGATTATGCCATGTTTACGACATGTTCCCGGTTGCCACGGCAGCCCCGTTTGTCCGAAACGCCATGGATAGATGGGACATTCTCCTGCCCCCCTTCCATACAAGTCTTATTCGTTGCAGTCCTTGGGGGTTTATCATCCGGCAACAGACGCCGTAAATTGCTTGAGTAATCATAGAATTAGATTTTTCACATGTTACAGGCCACACTATGTCAAATTCATGTTGTTTTGGTTGCGAAATGGAATCTAGGGAATTTCTGGTTTTTGCTCCTCTGTAATGTTCGCTTGTCTTACATAGCAACAGGCGTCATAGTGCGCATGCATTTAAATAAACTTCAGCTTTTGAAGGGATTCACTTGACTAGCGCCCAGTTGGGTGGAACAGCAGGTGTTTGAGGAGTAGTATCTTTTCGCAATTTTTTTGTGCAACCTTTTATGCGTAGGGGCTACACAGCATGACAATCAAACGCGTGTTTCCTCTGGCTTTGGAGCGCCGTGGTCCAAGCCGCTCTTCCTTAGGGTTTTTAGTGGATATGGAGACCACCCCCCCCCCCCCAAAAAAAAAGTTCTTGGAAAATATTGAAAACATGAAAACATACGGACTTGCCTCACCATAAGAATGCATGATTGGGGCTCAAGGAAGCAGAACAAACGAAGAAGGCATGCATACATTCTACACAGGTGCAATTGTTAAGCAAGCGGTATTGTAATAGAATTACACTGCTATATTTCTGAAATATGTGAGTCTCCTATTTCATCACCATTCTTCAGTGTAATTTTGTTTAAGGTTATTCAAAGTATAGATCCTCTGCTTGAGGACCACAATAAATTCCAGGAATCTTGTACATATATAGAGTTGTCGATTTATGCACTACATAATGTGAAATTATGAAAATCGTCTGAAATGCCCCTTTAAAGATTGCGATCTTAAACTTCTCGATGGTTTGACAGTCTGACCACAACTGCTAAAGTGCAAAAAAGGGAAAAATCAGATTACAAATCACTATCTATACCTGCCGGAATATATCTTGCTTTCTCCATAAGTAAAATAAATGCATTTCGCAAATGAAATTGCCTGGGCGATGATTTTCTGAAGGCCGTGTCACACCAGCCTTGCGTGCGACTTCCGAAGAACATTTTTGCTATCCGGAGGTCCCCGCAGATGACCCGCACATGACAGTACCTAGCATGTATCTCAAAAGTAGTTACCCGGAGGTGCGCACGCTGGCTCTATTTACCCGCTGCCAAAAAAAGGCCCTGTCACACCAGCTAAGCGGGCTTATTGCGTATGGGGATTTTTCAGCACGCAGAATAGTTTCTGCGGCCGGACAAGGTTTAAGGCGAGTTTGGCGTGGGTCTGTCATGATAAACGCGTGATACCTAAGTCCTTCTTGCGTGTATTCCGTTGAACTGCATGTTAGGCGCGTGGGTGTCACGTGTTAGGCGCCACAACTGCGTGTTATCTGCGTACTAGTCGCCTGCGAGGTGAGTGCTAGCCTGAACAATAGGCTGGTTCGAGTGGATGGGCAAACAATCATTTGTCAACTAGCTTTCAAGAAGTGAAGATGCCCCGTAGACGGAAAGTGTACAAGGGCAGAGAACGTCCAGTGGATGGACAGCCACAAAGCCCGGAAGATTCACAGCAAATGCATCAAATTGCTGCTGAAGTCCATTCGGCGGATGAAGTCCTGTCCGAAAGGGACCAGGTAGTCCTCGACGCCACAGAGGACAGAGGACAAAGAAGAGAATGAGCCCACAAATGGCACGCACTCCCTTCACATAGGCATAGATCAGCGGGCAACTTACCTACTTCAAGTGGGTCAAATGCCTGTGAACTGCGGCGGCTACGGCCCTCCTACGGGTGTTCTGCGTGGAACTCTTCGGGCAATCCTCGCGACTCATCCGGAAATAGTTTTGGTCATGCTCAAAACTTTGCTGCGGGAAAATTGGACTAGCGTGCGCACCTTCGGGCAACTAAGGACGAGATAAGTGCTAGGTACTGTCAAGTTCAGGCCAACTGCGGAGAGCTCCGGGTAGCAAATTTGTTTCCCTGCAAGTCAAGCCGCAAAACTTCCCCAGATACGGTATGACAAGGCCTTGAGCATGCTCAAAACTTGTTCCGGAAGAGTCACGGGAGTTGCCCGTAGAGGTACGCGCAGAACACAAGTAGGAAACCCTTAACGGTAACACCTCACAGGCAACTCCAAAGCAGGTACTTCGCAATCCCCGTAAGTCGCTCGTAACAGAAAATGGATCGGTTTCAAAGCTCTCACGCGAGTCACACGGAACGCACGCAAGTAGAAGCTAAGTAGCACGCGTCTAGTAAGTAAAAAACAAGTGCAAAAATTGCAAACATTCTTGTCCGCCCGCGGAAAATCTTCTACGTGCTTTAAACCATGGACCTACCTTGTAGGTCCATGTTTAAACTACCTCCTCGCCACAAGCCCGCGTAGCTTGCCCGGACAGGTGTGACACCGCCTTAACATTCAGTACAACTACACAACCAGTCATGCATTTTTCTTGATTTAACATAAAGACAGTAAATTTATCTTTTGCGCTTGTAGTTTTTAGAATTCTCAAATCGCCGTCTGCTGTCTGTCGTTGGTGATCAGTGATGATGAGATCAAAGTGGGGAAACACGTTTTGAAATGTTATTGTGACACATTTCTACAGCAACAGGCAGCGACAAGCACGTGAATTGATTTCGACAGCAAGGGGTTTTGTCAAGAGGGCGACCAGGGGACATCTTTATCAATTTTACTGTTCGAGTGGCTTGCCTCACATAGCATCAGGTGGCGGAAGTTTGCATACATTTGAATAGGACTTAGGTTTTGAAAGGAATCACTCGAGAAATGTGAACCTCACCCAGTTTGGATCTTTTGAGCGACTTTGAGAAACTGCTGATTTCGTCGATACCAATGAACACACGGTATTTTGTGAGTAGGGCAGGGGATGGTCTGGTTATCCCTTTTGTAATGTTCGTAATATCTTGCCTCACACAGGACTCATGGAGCAGGCGCCGGGAGTTTGCACACAGTTTGCATACACAGTGGCGTATCTAGGGGGGGGGGGGGGGGGGCAAGGGGGGCACGTGCCCCGGGCGCCACTCCTTGGGGGCGCAAAAAAACGGAGAAAAAACGAAGAAGAAGAAGAAAAAAAGAGGAAAAAAAAAGAAGTAAAAGCGAAAAGAAGAAGAAGAAAGAAAGAAAGAAAGAAAGAAAGAAAAAAAAAACCTCGCCCGGAAGGGGGGAGGGAGAATGGTGGTGGTGGGGGGGGGGGGGGGGGGCAGAAAACCAAATCAAACAAGATAAAAACAAAACATGATGATGACGCGGACAAAATGACAATGTTTATTGTGTTCACACAAAAATTCCATGTTCTGTGAGAGGAAATACAAAAATTTTCGGCTCGCTCGCTAAAATTTATATAAAAAAGAAAGTAAGAACAAAACGTGATGATGACAAAATGACAGTGTCTATTGTGTTCACATATGTCATTTTATATTTAGCAGGTAAAATGTTTCACGGAGCAGCGGCAGCAATTTCTTTCGTTCTGAAGCGATCGCGAAAGAAGGCGCCAACGGTTTCGAACATACGGGGGGGGGGGGGGGTGCGCAAAAAACCCCGAATCAAACAAGATAATAACAAAACGTAATGATGACGCGGAAATATACAAATTTCGGCTCAGTCGCTCGTACTAATTTAGAGTATTTGAAGGGTTTGTTTGCAAAAACCGATAAGTCCATTTTTGAAGATTTTGAAGTACGATCTCTGTCATAAAGTACAAAATAATACCTTTTAAATGATATATTGGTCACTACATATAAAGGTATATTTTTGAAGTTATGGTCAAAAGAAGCAAAAATTTTCTTATTATTCTCTTTATTTTTCTTGACCTTTAATCGCAAATATCTCCATTTGGCAAATATGGACTTATCGGTTTTTGCAAACAAACTCTTCATTTTTTCAAGTCCTCAGTTTGTTGGTATAAATCGTTATCTATAAGGCCGTCACTAAATCTTGATTAGAATTGTAAGATTTAATAAGCAAAAAATGACAAGAGTTTCATGATTTGTAAGCTGAAATACAAAAATTTTCGGCTCTCTCGCTGCGCTCGCTCGCCAAAATTTGTATTTAAAAAAAGAGAAGAGGAGAAGGGGGGCGCAAAAAAAATCAAAAAAGATAAGAAAAAAACGTAATGATGACGCAGAAATATACAAATTTCGGCTCACTCGCTCGTACTAATTTAAAGTATTTTTTTAAGTCCTCAGTTTGATGCGGTCGTCACTATAATTGTGAGATTTAATAAGCAAATAATGACAAGAATTCCATGTTTTGTAAGCTGAAATACAAAAATTTTCGGCTCGTTCGCCAAAATTTATATAAAGAAAGATAAGAACAATACGTGATGATGACGAGGACATATACAAATTTCAGTTCACTCGCGCGCACTAATTTAGAGTATTTATTTTAAAGTCCTCAGTTTTTTTGGTATAAATCGTTATCTATAAGGCCGTCACGATATCTTGATTAGAATTGTAAGATTTGGTAAGCAAAAAATGACAAGAACTCCATGTTTTGTAAACTGAAATACAAAAATTTTCGGCTCGCTCGATGCGCTCGCTCGCCAAAATCTATCAAAATTCATTACATTTAAATCACTCTCAAAAGATCCCTTTTAAGTGCTTGAAAAAGCATCACGTGAACTTTGTTTAAAGTCCCTACCGGGATGGGGTTGGGGTTGAACACTTTTTCAGAAATTAGGGGCGCAATTTTCGTGCTTGCCCCGGGCGCCGTTTTCCCTAGATACGCCACTGTGCATACAGCTTTCACACTGGAAAAAACAGTGTGTGAGGAAAAAACAATGTACGTGCGCGCCCAATGTGAAAGCTGTATCTTTTCTTGACATGGATCAACGAGCTTCCACAATTCACCGTATGGAATGCGTGTCGCACCAAAATTATTATCTCATACGTTGTAAAAATCCAGTGAAATTTGAAAATAACTGCATTTACAAAAATTGGCGAAGAATAAAAAGTACTGAACCAAATTTAATGATTTTGGTATCATTGTCTTTTGAGGAAGATGCTCTTTCTAATGATGTCAAAACATATATCACTTTTAGAACGAAAGGTACTGAAAATCCACCGTTCCGCTTTTTTTTGACATCCAGTAAAGTAAAAGAATTAGTATAGAAGAAGAACGCCGTAAAAAACAAATAATATATATATATATATATATATATATATATATATATATATATGTATATATATACCGTATATATAAAGAGAGAGAGGGGGGGGGGGGAGGGAGAGAGATACGAGTATACTCAGCAAAAAAGAAAGTAAACCATTTTTCAAGTTTATATTTCTCATAGATTATTTGGCTAAAAGTCAATGTACTATATACACTATGGATGATAATTTAATTGGCTATCATCCCAGTAGGTCAATAAAAAAAAAAAAATACGCATGAGTGAACACCTTTGCTTTTCTCTCCCAAAGCCCAAAACTATAATTACAAAAATGAACAAGTATCATTCATGCGTAAGTGCTCTTCCATGTAACACAACAGTGAGAACAAACTAAAAATTTAACACACACACACTCACACAAACATGAATTAGGTTGCAAAAATAAACCTTTGATCTCTACAGTATCCTTGAAACCCCAAAAGATTAATAAAGGCTAAAGATAATGAAGGGAAATGAAGAATTTTCTGTCAAATCAAAATTCAAATAAAATTAAAGAGGGAGCAAAATTAACAAAAATGATTGGAATTTGAATTGATTGCGCAAAAATCATGAATATCTGGTTCTTGAATTTGTCTCATGAACTGTTAAATCACTAAATCAAAGAATAAAATAAGAATTTTCTGTTCATTTAATAATCATTGAGCCCTTACTCCCTCTGTCATATTGAAGTTTGAGTAGACAAAAATTCTTATTTTCTCCCTTTAGTTTCCCACTTTGATTTCGATTCAAGTTATAAAGAGAAAAGGGAATAAGAAAACCTATACAAGTGTATTTTTGGTATTTCTATCATGCCTCTTATTGTGTTAAGCTTGTCTTCTGTTACCTTTGTTATCTTGAAGGGCGTTTGCAAATAAACGAGAACATGGCAATTTTTGCAATTATTACTTACGTGCCTAAGAGGACAAAAACAAATGTGTTCACTCATGCTTGGAAATCCCTTTATATTGTCCTTTTTTTTTTTTTTTTTAGTAAATCACATTTAATATGATATTCAATGATATGTTGATTTTCACCAGAAGGGCTATGATAGATATGAACTCGAAAAACTGTTTAATTTTTTTGCCAAGTTTATATATATATATATATATATATATATATATATATATATGAAGAGTTTGTTCGCAAAAACCGATAAGTCCATATTTGCCAAATGGAGATATTTGCGATTAAAGGTCAAGAAAAACCAAGAGAGTAATAGGAAAATTTGTGCTTCTTTTGGCCATAACTTTTAAAATGTACCTTTATACACTTGTAGATATCTTTGTTCTGTGTGTCTTCATTTCTCATCTCATTTCCTCTCTTCCTCTCATTGCATTACTCCATCTCAAACTAGAATAATGAAAAAAAAAACATGCGTTACAGATGCACTGAGGAATGTCCATTGTGTCATAAGAATATTCAATATCGATATTTCAGTTTGTAGTCCCATTGAATTCATTTCAATTCTTTATTTCCATACATAATTTCACTCTCTCGCTTTCTAAATCTGCTTCTCTTTTTCTTTTCAGGACACTCTTCCCTTGCTAATATAAAATCTTTGAAAAATAAGGGCACAGTGTTTGATTTGCTTCCATCGATTCATCGTTTATTTGATTTCAGTAAAACCATACCATTGATATTTCCATTACACGCCTTGCAAAGTAAAGCTTGAAAAACGTAATAAAACAAACGTATCAACGTAATGTTAGACTTAATATCTAAATATGAGTGGAAAATTGCTAGCGAAATTGTAATATGTTTCTTTATTTTGTTGATAATATGTAATTATTTCTCTTTGAACATTTTCTTTGGTGGGTAAAGTCGCGAAATAATGGAGAGTTGCCTATGGAGGGAGTAACGGTGATCTGCATGACAGGAGTGAGGACAGAATGATGATAATGACGCAAAGGATTTACACCAGATGGACAGAGGGGTTGGCGAGGAAGAATGTGCTGCAAGCTGAAGCTGATGAGAAGCAGATAAAAAAAAAATGGGTGGGTAATTCTGGAAAGCTGTTGCATGATCACGAGAAAAAAGGGTGCTAGGTAAAAATAAATGTTGGAATTGCAGTTTTTCAAGAAGTATGATATAGGTTGCTTAGCATGGTGAGCTGCACGAGGGTTGGATGTACGACATGCAGGAAAGCGTATGTGCATGGGTGAAAACATGATGTAAAAGAAAGTCCAACCTAATGTGGAGTATGGAGTGGATTATACAAATAACAATAGATAAGTGAATACACATCTTCATCCCTCCTGTGCTCAATGTGACCCATAATGGTCTGAATGTCTTACTTAACTATACAACAAGAACAAACTATTTTACACATCAAAATATACACGGTCATGTACACAGGTGATGCTAAAAAGAAAAACAAAGGAGAAGGGGATAGCGATAATGAAAGATGGTGAGAAAGAACAGGAGACAGAGAGAGAGAGAGAAATAGAATGACTCCTCGTTCACTGTTCAATAATACACTGTACAAGTACAACACTATTACAGGTGCATTCACCCTGTTGCCAGGTAACGGCGGGTGAAGCAACGTACGGACCAGTTACTTACATCTGTCAACATGAAAAAAAAAAAAAAAATAGAATTCCATAGCATGCCTACGACAGAAGGCTGGCAGAGTATAACATAGAATGAAGGTGCTTCAAGTAACGAAAGAATTCATGTTCTGGGTATGCAAATTAAGTCACTGATATTTGGCAAGAAGCATAATTATGTTTAATGAATCTTTTAAAGGAACCAACTGAGCGAATTGCACGGGACTGAGATGGTAAAGACTTCCATACGTCTGGGCCGGTGTGCCGAATTGATTTTTTAGCTAAACAAGTTGTGGGATTTATTAGATGAATATTGGAGGCATTTTTTGTAGGGTAGGAGTGGATTTGTTTATTGAGTTTGAAAATATTCATAAAATAAGATGGTAAATACTGAGTATTGCAGCGAAACAGGAAGGTAGCAGTCTGTAAGAAATTAATGTCGTCAACTGTCAAAATTGTATGCTTTTGAAATATTGGGTCTATGAGAGCTCTATGATCGGTCCGAGCACAGATACGCATGGTTTTCTTTTGGAGCAAAAATATTGAATTTGTACTACTGTATGAAGTTGCCCAAACAGTGTTGCAATAAATTATATGGCAAAACTAGTGAGTTATACAATACAAAAAGAGTTTCCAACGGAAGATAATAATTTAGTAATAATAATTCAATAATGATAAGATAGTAATTTCATAGAATACCAATGTTGAGTGCAATGGGAGTAGATATATATCTGACATGATCAGTCCAATTCAAATACTCATTTATGACAACACCGCAAAATTTTATACACAATTTTTGTTCAATTGCAATATCATCTGTGAATAACATATTTTCTGGACCATGATCATTTTAGTATTGGAATAATTTTAGTTGGTCAAGATATTCATCTCCGTTCTTCGTAATAATTCCACTCGTATGAATTTTGGTAGCTACAGTTTTACGAGCTAGCTTTTATGTAGGCCATATAATATTTCTGTTACTTCCTTGCGAAACCTTTGGTTCTTTGTTGTTGTTGTTGTTGTCGCTTTTTGCTGCAATCAATTTGTATTCTAACTTGATGTACAACTGTCAATGATTTTGTTTTAAAAAATGGTAATATGAAAATGAATTGAACTGAACTGACTGAACATTACTGCAGTTATTTTTCTTTCCTATCTTATCGATACGAATATCATTGTTATACATATAATTATACCATTGACATGTTAAGCATTGTAGTACATCGTCATTGTATCATAACTTTCTTGGTTAGCAACCACACAATTACACTTTAACTATATATACATGCTATATGTACATGCAAAAAAAAAAATCGACACTTAACGTAGAAATTGTTTGATACCGTATAAGTACAAATTCTGGTACATTTGTATTAAAAAAATCTTATCGTCTTTTCCAACAGGTAAGTAATACAGTATGTGGTTTCTTTTCTTCGAAAAGACCAATATTTACAAGCAATATAAATTTTTCTCGGATAAGAATGATCGAAATCACAGCCTAAGGTGCCACAAACATCTCAACACACTTATCGAAGGGAAAAATGCAATTTTCAGGAGCAAAGTGACAATCAAAAAGCCACGGGGCAAGAGTTTTACGATGAAAATCAACTTAAGACTTAAAACTACTTACACGAAAATAAATCAAAGAAAACAAAATTGTCGAGGTGATACCAATACAACACCAAGGAAAGGCTTACATGTTCCAATATGCCAGTACAAAAGTTCTCTATTGTGTAGGCCTACCTACCGTAGTACCGCTTTGGCCATATCAACTGTAGTCAGCAGCATTTCGTCGTTTTCTTTCATATTTACAATGAACAGAAAAAAAAAATCATTTCTATTTCTAATATATCATTTCTTAGTTTCCATGACTCGTGACTTGAAATACTTAAACAACAATTGTACCGCAATCTATCGAACACATAAGTCAAGTGCCTGAACCGTTATGATAGTAAATGGCACATACAATGTTATGACAAGATTTGTGGTTTTGGGGTGCCTGTTTACATTTTACTACCGGAAAACGTAAATGTGAAGTTGTTGAATGCTGGATGTTCCGACAACTTATAGCAAAGCTAACTTCAATGTTAGCCTAGTTATTCGTGCCAATAACCGCAATAACCTAATGAAAGCTTGGAGTAGGATTCCTTAAAGAACCATTTCTCACAATAAATTTTCAGATGTCATCAGATGTAAGAAAAGCTTGTGATTCCTCACTCTCTTCTCTCTCGTCTGCTCCCATAGGTGATGATTCAATGCCACTGTCGATGGACGTCTCGGAGCAACAGGCCTCAGCGTCAGTAACATTGTCCCGTAGCTCTTTTTGACTCGATGTAAAAAGCTGTTTCTTTATTGAAACGGTTGGTGGTGATTTTACAGAGTCTTTCGTCTCTTTTATTGGCGTCTTCTTCAATTCTGTATTTTCTTTGGATGACGAAGCAGCTGCTCTATTTGGAGAAAGTAGTTGCCTTATTCTGTCAAGATTTGTCGTTACAGTTCTGCAAACTCTTGCAACGAAGCCCCGTTTTTGGCTCACAGCAGAATGAAGAACAGATTGTGACTCCTCACTCTTTTCTCGTTTGTCTACTTCCACAGATGATGAGCGAAGACCACTAGTTGGTGGGTCAAGTAATGGTAATTTTGCAGTTGTTGGTGGGGGCTGGCCGAATTCTGTATTTCGTTTGGATGACGAGGCAGCTGCTCTACTATTCGGAGAAAGTAGTCTGCCAGCATTTGGCGTCAATTTCCCACAATCTCCTACAACGTAGGTTCGTGTTTGGCTCTCAACAGAATGAAGAAAAGATTTTAACTCCTCATTTCTTTCTCCCTCGTCTCCTCCCACAAATGATGAGCGAACGCCACTGTCTGGTAGGTCAGGTAATGGTGATTTTGCATTCTCTTTTGTCTTCATTTCTGGCGATTGCCCCAATTCTGTATTTCGGTCGGATGCCGAAGCATCTGCTTTAGTGTTTGGAGAAAATATCCGTCTGATTCTATCAAGATTTGGTGTTACAGTCCTTAGAGCTCTTACAACGTAGCTTCGTGTTTTCTTGTTCCTGTACGCAATAAAACATCCCATTATTGTTATCATTACAAGCGAACCAATTACAACTGGTACTACTATCAGAATTGCACGACGATCTGTGTGACTTTGAGTGACGGACGCGTACCGAGCGTCGACAGCACTGGTGATTAGTTTGTCGTCTGTCGTGCTTGCTTCACTTGATGGTTCTAAAAATGTCTGCAGAGATTCAAAATTGGCGGCAATAGGCAATGGATAAGTACAGAACGATTTCTCCACGGATTCTATCTGAATGAGATGCAAGTTACTGGGCTCGCTACACACAGGATGATCGACGTACACATGTCCGTCTTCAAAAGTGGACTGCTTTTGGTACCACAGGCGAAATGGTTCCATTTCACAGTCACAGAACCAAGGGTTGTCTTCTAGATAGAGAAGCTCAAAACTCATCAGGGTCTCGACTGTTAGGTTTCCAAGGCTAGTCAAGCTGTTTTTGCGCAAGTCCAAGCCAGTGATTTTCGGAAGATGTAGAGCGCCACCTATTGACACAAGTTGGTTCCCCGACAAATCGGCAGTCCGTAAACTGACCAAGGTTGCGAAAAGGTCGTCGTCGATAAAATAGAGGGAATTGTCTGATAAATCTAGGTATGTAAGTGAACGGAGGTCTCGGAATATATCGCTTGGCAGTGTTTCCAATTTGTTCTTACCGAGAAAAAGACGCTGTAGAACCGTGAGGTTGCTGAAGACACCAGAATTCAAATGTCCCAAGCTGTTGTTGTAGAGGTCAATGAACCCTATTCCAGGCGCCCACTGAAAAGTTCCTTCACTGATGTGACTGATTTTGTTTCTGCTTAGGTAGATGCTTTGGAGATGTGCCCCTGTGCCTCTAAGAGCAAAACGATCGATGGAAATCAGATTGTTGAATAGAAGCTTGATAGACCTCAATATTGGAGCTCCACGGAAAGTGTCAGCGTCTATCTGTACAGAAAAACAGAACAAATCACGAAACAATTACTGATGGGTAAATGAAAGGTTGTATGAGGCAAATGATCAACCACTGCGATTCAAAATACTGTAACAGTACAGGACTCGGCTAAAACTAGCGCGTATGAATCTCAACATTTGAAGTGCTTGATTTCCAAAAGGCGCTACATCCATTAAAAAATTATGGATTTATTCATTATTTTGTAGTCGTAGAAAACCTAATGTGTTGAGGACGTTTAAAGTTGACCCCTGCAGAGATGATGAGCACTTGATAGGTTCCTTGCAGAAGTTTCACACGTGTCTTGTCTCATGCTCGTATTTCATCCTGTTCAGTGTTCAGTCTTTGAGTTGCACATTATCAGGCTAATCGGGTTTTTTTCTTTTATGTGTAAAATGTGTTGTATTCACTGATAGGGTTTTGCAGAGCTGTCAACATCAATACATCAAATCAGAAATGCTTAGGAGGTATCAAGGAGACATGCAAGAGACTTTTAAACAACGCCTAAATAAAGGAGAATCTGATATCGATTTGTTTGCAGGAACAATATTAAAGAAATTATTAAATGTCAGAGAGCTTCCTGCAGAATCTGTCAAACAGGTTTCTAATCAAGTTTAAAGGCATGATTTATCATTCGGAGATGAAAAAAAAAAGTGAGTTATAGGGATAGAAACAAGCACTGTAAAAATCAAAATCTGTTTATTTGATGTTAATTGTTGTTAAAGGGGATGGCTAGTAACCGATCAGTGGGAATCAGTGGGAATGCTGAGGGATGATTGTTCCAATCCTTGTGGGATTCATTTAAGAGTACATTATATATCTACTGTTGTGTGAAAATTGTTTGCTTCAGAATGGTCTCATATTCAAGTAATGTGCAGAATAATGAGTGGTAGACTGCTGGAATAAACTCCCAGAAGATGTCATCCAGTCACAGACACTCCTCACCTTCAAAATGAAATTGTCTAAATTGGGTTATTAATGGGCTAAAAAGCTCCCTAAACCCTGCCACACTTGCAATCTATCTACGTGAAGATGGAGGTGTGGCACTGACAAAGTTGAAAGAGTGCAGAGAAGAGCCACTCGTATGATTCCTGAACTCAAATGCTTGTCATATGAACAACGCCTGGAAAAACTCAACCTACACTCATTATACTACAGGAGACGAAGAGGCGACATGATTACTGTTTATAAATTGCTCAATGGAAAGTTGGGGATTTCTGGTGACATGTTTTTCGAACCAGCCATCCACTCATCAACAAGAGGTCATAGATACAAGCTCTTCACCAAACGTTCAAGATTAGAACTGAGAAGTACATTTTTCAGCCAGAGAGTAGTTGCCGACTGGAACAGATTGCCTGCTAATGTTGTTGAAGCTTCCTCGATTAATAATTTCAAAGATTTATTAGACAGACATTGGAGGGGGGAAAATTCAAAACCTCTGCTCCTCAACGCACATAAAGCAACAAAGTTGAAGATGATTATATTATGTTGAGACCGGAATACTACAGGACCAGTCCTCTACTTCCGTATCAGATGTGATGTGATGTGATGTGGTGAAGGTAAATTCAAGGTAATGCCCCGTCACTGACCAGGGACGCTTATACCTGGAAACATTAAACTGCACATTACTTGAATATGAGACCATTATGAGGCAAATAATTTTCACACAAGAATAGATATACAGTCAACCTCGCGTAAGTCGACATAATCGGGACTGAGCAAAACACGTCGACTTACGCGAATGTCGACTTACGCGTAAGTCGACATTTTGTCGACTTATAAATGAAAACTAATTTCCCCTGTACAGAGTAAGATTTGGATCACGATGCGGATCGCTATCCAAATCTTACTCCTTTTGCCGCCAAAACATGCCTACTGACATCAGCAACAATAATGTTTTAGTTCATGCATAAATCTCGCGCGGGTTAGTAAAGACAACGCACAATTATTCCCAAATCTCTAGAGAGATTTTGAGAGAGCGGGATCGGAAACCTAGGCCCGTTTCTAGACACTTTACGTTTTAAACTTGATTTGAAATATCAAACGCAAATTCCCCAAAATTGCATTAAACTTTGCGATTTAAATTCAAGTGCGTTGCTGCGAAGATATGCGTGTGATTTTGCATGATTTTGTCGAGATAATTCAGTGCCGACTGAGTTGAAATATGTGTGATTTTCCTTCCCTAAGTCGCCATATTTGTTCTGTTTAAATTTGTATTGCCATAAATAATTACTGAAAATGAATTGTTCTCGCGCTCCGATTCGTAACATTACCGCTCTGTACGGCGCGGGCCCGTCTGAAATAAAAAGAAGAAGAAAAGTTTGTTTGAAATCGACATCTTTCGGACTACTATAACATTCGTAAAAACAAACCTCTTTCCATTGTCGGACTAATTTAACTTTGGACTGAGATTTAAACATTCGGCGTAGCGAACTTTAACAATAATTCGTTGTCATTTTTTCATTGACATTTTGTGAAGCAGCATGCGTTTCGGCAGTTTGAAACGTGTGAATGTTGCGATGTCTTTCCCCTGCAAGTGCAGACTAAGTTTGGTCACGGCGAAAGTTCCGTTATGAGCCTTTTCAACCATAACGCACTTCAGTAAATTTTTATGCGTTTAAACGCAGTTTCTAGTTTCGGACAAAACCCGCAAGTCTTTTCTGCAACGCTTTTGCTTTTTAAATACAGCGTTGCTTGTGATTTGACGGACTTGCATTTGATTTTTAGAGTTGCGTTTAAACGCAATTGAGTTTAAATTTCATACAATTTTCTAGTTTCGTATGATTATCAAACGCAAGTCTTTTCAGCGTTCCGTGTGATTTGATGGACTTGCATTTGATTTTCAGAGTTACGTTTAATTTCTAATTTTGCTTACGAAATAAAAAAGTAATGCAAGTCTTTTCAACAATAACGCACTTTCGTAGATGTATAGAGATGTTTTTAAACGCAGTTTTTAGTTTTTAGTTGATAAAAAATAATGCAAGTCTTTTAAACAATAACACAACTCCGTAGATGTTTAGAGATGCGTTTAAACGCAGTTTCTTATAGTTCCGTACAAAAACCGCAAGTCTTCTCTGCACCGCTCTTGCGTTTAAATACAGCGTTACGTGTGATTTGATGGACTTGCATTTGATTTTTAGAGTTGCGTTCAAACGCAATTGAGCTAAAAAAAAAAAAAGTTCCCTACAATTTTCTAGTTTCGTATGATTATCAAACGCACGTCTTTCAGCTTTCCGTGTGATTTGATGGACTTGCATTGGATTTTCAGAGTTACGTTTAATTTCTAATTTTGCTTACGAAATAAAAAAGTAATGCAAGTCTTTTCAACAATAACGCACTTTCGTAGATGTATAGAGATGTTTTTAAACGCAGTTTTTAGTTTCGTACAAAACCGCAAGTCTCTGCAACGCTCTTGCGTTTAAATACATCGCTGTGTGTGATTTGATGGATTTGCATTTGATTTTTAGACAGTTGTTAGAGTAGCGTTTAAACGCAATTGAGTTTCAGGTTCGTACAATTATTTTCTAGTTTCATATGATTATCAGACGCAAGTCTTTTCAGCAACGCATTTGCGTTTAAATGCAAAAGTTACGTGTGATTTGATACACCTGCATTTGATTTTTTTGAGTTGCTTTATTAGTTGCATTGTAATAGATTTTCTAGAAAGGGCCCAGGTTTTAATACCACTTCGGAATAATTAACGTCAGAATATTCGGATTTACAAAAACTTTTCATGTTCGGATAATGAATACCTACTGGGACATAGTTAAGTGTACAAAATTTTTGCGTTTTGAGAAAAACGAGAGGGAGAAAAGGGGTAAAGTGAACTGCCTTGGGTATTTGTCATGTTATACTCCAGTGTAAATGAGTGTATGCCCTTTCTATTCTGGCATACAAGACAATGGACGCATGGCGCGAACGCTACCGCGCCGTACACTAGCGAATTACCGAGTAGAAATGCAGCGAATCGGAGCGGGAAAACAATTCTTTTTCAGAGAATGGCGATAAGATTTTGAGCGAAAAATTATGTCGACTTAGACGAGGGAATTAACACGTATTTCAGCTCAGTTGGCACTGAAAAATCAGGTCGACTTACGCGAGTTGTCGACTTATAAATGTCGACTAAGACGAGGAAATTTTCAAGGAATAACAAAGGCAAAAATCGGGACTTTTTTATTGTGTCGACTTAAGCGAGTTGTCGACTTATGCGATGTCGACTTAGGCGAGGTCTACTGTATAATGTACTCTTAAATGAACCCCACAAGGATTGGAACAATCATCCTCCAGCATTCCACTGATTCCCACTGATCAGTTACTAGCCATCCCCTTTAAATTCACAAAATGTGAACAATTATAGTTATCATGAAAATGTTTCCACATTAAACCGTCTACAGTTACGTTTTATTAAGAAAAGCACTGATATCTCCTTATATCTTAGGCTTTATTGCAAAATTTTTATATGGTAGGATTTTTTTTTATACAACACACCCACATGTATGCATAACTATAGCATCTTGAACATTTTTGAAATAGCTGCTCCCAAAGGTAAACACGACTTTTTAAATTTGTCACTTCACAATAATACCGGTATGATAAATAGCAGAAAAAGCAGAAGTTGACAATATATTGTTTAAATGGACTCGTTGTATAAATGGTGTCGATAGGACATAATTAAACAGTTCTGAATTTAAAGAGACCTCCGATGCATGCTGAAGTTGATTTAAATGAGTATAAACGTTAAAAATGAGAACCGTGAGTTCTTTTGATAGGTATATACATGTAGAAAGGAATGTGAAAGTTTTACGTACGTTGAAGACAAAACAATGATAACAGTCAGGACATGCAAGTAAGAAGTAAGATGCATGAAAGAAGAAGACAAGAAGATGTGACACACAAAAAGTTATCACTCACTCTTTACCCCCCCCCCCCAAAAAAAAACAAACAAAAAAAACAAAACAAAAAAACAAAAAAAACAAAACAAAAAAAAACAAAACAAAAAACAAACTAGTATCAAAATAATAATCTTAGGAGCCACGGGGACTTTGAACTGTGGAAGCTGAATAATTATATTAGTGTACACGGTCATGTGCCTCATATACCATTCATTGATAATGATACCTGGGGCCTGTTTCATTAAATCGTTTATACAGCGTAAGTTGCGATCAATCGCAAAATTGCGTTTCAACATAAACATCTCGCAAGTAACGCTCAATCTACAGTGAAGGTGTGTTTATTAAACGGAACAGGACTTCCGCTCCGTATCAAACTTACTCTCAATTCAACGAGATACGCTCAATGAATCGAGCATTTCATAAGATCAATCGCAACTCTTTATGAAACAGGCCCCTGCACTTACAGCCGCATCATGTACTATGATGTTCTTATTCGTGCTATTAATTTTGACACATATTTGATGCAGCCTTGATTAGTAAGGCGCATAACTGTATATTTCAGAGCTCAAGTGTACAGGTGCCACTGAGGTGGTCGATCTCACAGCTTGAATAAAAGATCTGGAGAATATTTTAGAAGTGGGGCTCAACATGAATTTAGAAGAGAAATAATAAACGTTAGAATTCTATAATAATATATATTTCATGAGGTAATCAGTAATTGGTAATGAAAAGACCAAAAGCAGCAGGATCAATAGAGGTAAACATACATTTTGTATTTGCAGGTACACTGTACCTTTCAACTTCGAGTAGGTGCTCGGTAATTATATACAATGGTACTTACCTGTCTGATTCTATTGTTTGACAAGATGAGAACCTGAAGTTCCGAAAAGTTCCCGAAAGTTCCCGGTTCGATTCTCTCGATGTGATTGTGACGTAACGAGAGGTAAGAAGCTGCATTACACTCCGTGGGTACCTCACTCAGCTGTCTGTCCTCACAGTCTGCTTGTCGATATGCCTTGAGATAGGTACATTTGGCGTCGCACGAAGCTCCGGTGTGTGTCCATTGCGCTGGCATGCATTGCACGCTGTGATCATCTAATACCAACAGTAAATATACCAAACACATTACCATCAAATTTCTCCCCATTGCTGATTTTCGCGTTGATCCAAGCATTACCTGATGGCTGAAAATGGTATTTGAACCCATTTACGCCTTCTAAACAGGAATGTGCCGACGAATTACAAACAAAATCACTCGGTAAATTTAGCCCAAGGTGCGGTCCGTTTGTACGCAGCATGTGCATATGGTGTGATTAAATATTTAAAAGGCTTTCCACTGCACTGGAAAGTGACATTTAAATCTCCCCCGAGTGCGCCGATCCAATCAGCAGCTTCGTTAGTCCACTGCCTGGACTGTTTTGTGTGATCATTTACCACGCGCACACACCGCTACAGCACGCGTATGCCCCACCGTATGCTCGTGTATTAATTTGCCGCGCACGCACGCATCTCGACCTCCAAAACAGTCCAGTCTGGTTTGCCAAGTCTCCCCGAAATATTTCGGAAAAAATTGGCCCCGCCCCAATCCCCTCATTCATTTCGAGCATCCTGATTGGTCGACGAGATCGCGTCCAGCAGGCAATTTGTGGGATCGAAAAAGGCCGATCGATCTCTAATCTTGTAGTCTTATTGCAAACAGGTATATTGCATGTAGCAATATAACATACGTATTTTACGCCAATATTTTTATTAATCTCTCCATATATTGATGGAATTTTAAAATTATTTTTCTTTTTATTAAAGATTGCTCAAATGATATATCTTAGAGATCATAAGAGGAGATAGACAGAAAGATCCGTCTGTCCGGAGGACTCTTTTTATATTTTGCCATTAACGCCGTCGGAGGGGATCCGTGAAGCCAGACGCAGTCTCCGCGGAACATTCCCCGACGGACAGATACAGACCGATCTTTCGGTCAAGAGGAGAATGAAATTAGAACGTAGGGCCTACATAAACCGCGCGTAAGATTAAGACTAACTTCTACTCGTTTCCATAACTGTTATAAATTAAATTATAAATATCACAATAACCAGCATTTTAAATCTATTTTTCGACAGAAAAAAAATAATTTAAAAATTACAAAAAAAAAAAAAGACATGTAGAAAAGATATTCGCCCAAAAAGCATCGTGACTTATCGTACATGTCAATTTCGAGGTGGCTTTTACTTCTCGATCGGGGATCCCCCGGATCGCGTGTACAGCGTACAGCAGCTTGTGCAACAAATGTGCTTTTCGTATTGGTTCCGAGTCTTGCGTTTTCCGACCAAAATCTGTGCAGCATTTCAAGTATTTCCTCCAAACCTTGTTTACATGATCAATGGATGTCAACATCAGCGTCTCCGCGTCGCTTTTCTGACAGTGATAATGAGAAGAGCATTCAATGCAATGTGCTACTGAGAAGCTTGGATTCGTTGACGGTTTCGGGGAGCAGCAGCAGAACCAGAACTTAGAAGTCCCTACTTCACGTAGACTACTCGTTTTCTCCGTGCGTGGTCATAGACTCATGATTTTGTTTATCTCCATGCCGACTGGTTTCGGCGTGTGGTGTGGTGTTCCAACTTCCAAGCTGCACCGTTGTGCATTGATATTCTTCGCAAACTAGATCTACATGATGGACCAGACTCTCCGAAAGCTGTGGCTCTTGTCATGCCTTTGAAGTCTTTAATTTCGGACCAGATGAGCAGGGCTATGGATCTTGCTTGGCCTGCGTGACAAAGTCGAAGCACTCAAGCGGCCTAGTGGTAAGCTAATCATTTAACGTTAGATCTAGGGGTTGCCTATCCAGTTTCTACAAATGATTCGTCAAGGCAACTTTCATTACGTGTCTCTTGTCTTGAATTACAAACTGTAACTGTAGGCCCCTAGTTGAACAACAAAAAAATGATTGTAAAACTAAATGTAGTTAAATGTCTGGCCTCTGGGCCAGGTAGGGTAAACACATGTCAGGCTTCTACTACAGTGCTACTCTTGTGAGTGTTCCTAGGTGTACTGAGCTGAGTCAAATCCTGTGTAATTGTAATAAATTGTTAACACCGTATAACTGCACTGGTTTAATTGTTTTGTACAGTACAGTAACTACTGTAACTTTCTCGCATACAAATGCAATTACACATAGGCCTATAACTGCGACCAGCAGCCCCAACGTACAACGTACAGTGTTGGGGCTGCGCCGTTTTGGCCTCGATATTTTAATGTTGTACCAAACGGGTGCCGTTCCGGCGCTGTATTTCCTTAATTTTTCAACAAAAACTACTGGCAATACTTACATGGGTGGACTAAACCTAAATGATTCTTATCGGCGACTGTTTGATGCATTTCACTGCTTATGATGCAGAAAATGCTGTCTTATAAGGCAAATATCTTCAGCTCACCGATGCTCACTAAAACTCACAATCACTTGCACATGCGCACACAATGCATTCAGTGCAGTGCATTGACAGCTGTATTACTCGCTACATGATGCATATTCACCGTGCGATGATGCATTATTCATATCCTTTTGCGTCCGTAACGTTGACGTCATTGTTTACGCATGCGTAGATGCGTACTGATGGATAAACACGTTCAAAATAGCAGCAAGTCTCTCCACTAGGGCAGTCTGCCTACTCCTAGAAAATGTGGAAAATTTTGCAGTTCCCAGATAAATTGGTGAGAAGGACTAAGCCAATGGGGTAATGTATATTTCATTTTTTATTGTCACTGTGTTTATGATAGAAATTTAGCTATGGTTTATTTGTGAAGTCGCCGTATATGTGGCAATAGGGAGTTGTTCGTGATTCTCACTTTCACGAAACCGAGGGGTAGCCGCCAGGACCCCGCCTTACGGCGGGGTCTCCGGGGCTAATAGGCCTACTGCCTTGAATAGCTTTAATCTGTGAGACACAGCCTGTGTCTCGTCGGCTTTGCTCCTCTACACAGACAGAGGAGCAATCGAGACACACGCTGTGGCCCACAGACTAATTCTTAATGTGCATGTACATTGAGAAAAAACTCAAATAGGAACATGCTCCAGTATGCAAATACTGAAAGGGGACAACTTTGCACAACAGGGAATGACACTATCAGAACCAGACAGGGTTTGCCTTTTGAACACTTTAATTCGGTCTTCGGTACCGAATCGTCAACATAGGTCCTCTGAGGACAGTCGCCATCTTTCGTTCTTCTTTCCGCCCTCTCTCGGCGTATCTGTTACAATCATTTACACATCATGTTCCCTTACAATACTTGTTCATCTATAGATTAAAATTATGCAGTCTTATGGCTATGCGATATGCATTGAAGAGACTGCAGGCATTATTAAAATCACATGTGCAATGTAGAAAATGTTTTTTATTTTAATCTTACTGTTTTTTTTTTCTTATTTTTCAAATAGGGGGACTGCATCTGGAGACACCAAAGCATTTCGAGCAGTGTATGGAAAATTTGGTGAATTACGATCGGAACTCAAGTCGTCAGTCCCGCTGTTGCCCTGACTGCCACTGCAACCAGAGATGTGCGTAGCGGTATCATCAAAAACTTTGGTCTTCGCAATTATGTGTGGGTAAATCAGTTGCCGGACAAGCAAAATATAAAACATGTTGTCAAGTCTGCTGCAAGAGATTTAGATACAATGTTCAAGTGGCTGGCAGATGACTTGAAGATCCATGGTGCATGTTGTGAAAGGATGATAAGAAAAATGTGCAGTAATGTGTACGCGACCTTTATGGCACTGCTTCCAGAAGGTTGCCACAGGTATGTTAATAAGTTTATATGTACCACCAGAACATGGAAACTGATATCCAAAAGGAAATTGTTGACAGCATGTTAGCAACAGATGGTGAAATCAGAGTTCTGATAGCTACCATTGCATCTGGCCTGGGTGTTGACGTAAGCAACGTACACAGTACGGTTTTGTGTGGATGCCCAAGTGATCTAGACAATTATATCCACTTTTTAAAAGCACTCAATTTTCAGGCCTTATCAGATATACTGGTAACATGAAGAATCATGTACAGCTGTACATCGTAGCTGAGATTTTTTTTTTTTTTTAATGAAAAATGTCACGTATACACGTGTACATGTAGCTCAGCTTGTACATTTGGGATTTGAAAATTGTTTTTTTAGAGAATTCATATGATTGTTTTAAAACAAGAATCCACTGTGGGTGTTTTTCCTCCTTAAGGTTTGTAATGGTGAGTGGTTGGTACATTGGTTTCTGGTGTACCTAAATTTTTGCAGTTCCATGCTACATGTACAATAATTTTCTTTTTATCACTGCAATTACTGTACCTTGCTCTTATTCATAGAAGCAAATACAACGTACATTTGTACACACCTACTTTTCATACTGTACTTTGTTGTTTAGGGGTGAATATTTTCATTGATTTTCATTGGACATGTTGATGGGTACATATCATAACAAGTGATAAAATTATGGAAAAGTAGAAATATTTCAGTTCAAAGTTGTGTTTTTGTGATGTAGTGGATTACATGTACATGTACATACAGACCATGCCAAGTGGGGATGGGCTGTGTGTTTTGGGTGTTTGGGTGGGTGTTTGAAAATTGAACTGAAAATGCTGTTTGTCTGCACATGTAATTGTACATCGCATGTTCATCTATGCATACATGTTGTATACAAGTGTACAAATGTGTAGAGTGTGTTTTTGAGTTGTACAACTACCAAGAACTTGTTTACATATAATACTTTCTTTATATAAATCATTCATGAGAAGTACAGTATGTTCTTTGGCCCATTTTGATAAAACTAAAACTAGTTCTGTTAATGCACATGAACATTTTTAGCTATGTAGTTTGAACTGTGTAACAATGAATTTATTTTCTTTTTTGAACTTCGAAGCATTTTTTTTTAAACCAAGAATTGTTGTAAAGCGCAACAAATGAAAAAAACAAAGATTTCTTTGTCATAACTTGTAACCAGTTTGTGTTAATCCTGTATTTTTGATGTGTAATGAGAGTCTACTACACATGGTAATCAGACTGAAATGTGACATATCAAATTATTTCTCTGACATCAAAATTCAGGGTCAAACAGTTTACAATGTATTTTGTTTGAAATAATGCACTGTTGTTGAACAATGATTATGAACTATCATGAATATACAGTAAATGTATTGTATCTTACAGTACCTGTACACGTGTACATGTACATGTACAAATGAAAGTGTATAATGATGGAATTTCAAGAGCATGGAGAAACAACTGAAATATGCCTAATATTTTATAAACTATAGAACATTTAATTTCAGTTCCTTATGAGTACTTGGTGGCACAGAATATCCAACTTTCAATACACCTGAGGAATTATTTTGAATGTCCTTCCCAGAGTGACAACTTTTTGAACTCATTATTGACAGTTGGGAGTGGGATGCTAGCTTTGAAACTTCCTTGGTAGTTGGTACAACATTAACAGTTTTACCATTATGGCCAAATTTTGATAATGAAGGCTTAAGAAGTAATGTGATTAAAAAAATTGTACAAGTTATACATATGCTCAAATTACACTACTCGTAGTCCATTTGTTCTCACTTTGCTGTCTGCTCATACTGTACATGAAATGGTGAAGACTGCACAGTGTATTTAACAGTACATATATTTGCACATATGTGTAATGTACATGTACACTGTACATTGTACATTTCAAAGTACAATAGTGATAAATTGATGTATTTCCTGACCACACCTCAACACTGAAAAAAAAAAAAAAAATCTAAACTTATTTACCAATAATCAGGTGCCATAAATGTTGAAAAAAGTAAAGTCTATACTACACTGTACAGCTGTATGTACAAAGTACATATACAATGTTTTAATTTGGATGTGATTTGTAATAGGGGGTTTAATCAAATTGCTAACATGTGAGTGTGTGTGTGTGTGTGTGCATGTGTGTGTGTATGTTTGTGTGTGTGTGTGTGCTTCAGAACGATTTGCTTCAGAACGGTCTCATATTCAAGTAATGTGCAGATTAATGCTCCGTCACTGCAGGGACGCTAACCTGGAAGCATTAAAGGTCCAGTTTACCTTTGGGAGCAGTGATTTCAAAAATGTTCCAGATATCACATTTGATGCATATGTGTAGGTCTGTTGTATCATAAAACATCCTACCATATGAAATATTTGCAATAAAACCTAAAATATAAGGAGATATCAGGGTTTTTCTCAATAAACCGTAACTGTATACGGTTTAGTCTGGAAACATTTTTATTATAACTATTGTTCACATTTTGTGTATTTAACAACACTTAACATCGATTATACGGATTCAAATTTCGACAGTGGTTGTTTCTATCCCTAACTCACATTTTAGAACTATTTTAAAGCACTAATGCTTTCATCTGCAAATGGTAAATTATGCCTTTAAACTGCACATTACTTGAATATGAGACCATTCTGACGCAAATCATTTTCACACAACAATAGATATACAATGAACTCTTGAATGAATCCCATAAGGATTGGAACAATCATCTCCCAGCATTTCCACTGGTTCCCACTGATCAGTTACTAGCCTTCCCCATTAAATGTTTGTGAATTAGAAAAAAACTAGTTGCTTTGTCAGACTGTCTTTTGATATGAATAGGCCTACTTATTTGATAATGTATATATACATGGAGCTACTATTTTGAGCAAATACAGGTATGGTTTGCCAAAAAAAGGAAGATATATATATAATCAAAAAGGAAGATATATATATATATATATATGTGTGTGTGTGTGTGTGTGTGTGTGTGTGTGTGTGTAACCTTTATATGCATATGCAGAAGGGCAGTTCAACCAAAACTGTTCACTTGTAATGCCAGAGACAAATGGACCAATATCTCTAGCAAAAATGCTCTTAAGCGTCTTCATCTTGGTTAACTAAGTTTAGCTTTACTATCATGAAGACTAACAAACAAAAAACTGAGTGACGGGGTATTCTTACAACAGGGATATTGGTCTGATTGTCTCTGTTACAGAAATTATCAAAGTGAATAGTGTCGGTCTAACTGCCCAGTAGGCCCTACATGAAGTGGTAATAAAATTATAAAAGTTGTACAAACTTAGCGCAATTCCTTAAATTTAGACTGCTCTCTAAAAAAAGCACCTTCTGGTTCCTTACATGTACTTCACAACTTTGCACTACA
Organism: Diadema setosum; assembly: GCA_033980235.1. NCBI lineage: Eukaryota > Metazoa > Echinodermata > Echinoidea > Diadematoida > Diadematidae > Diadema > Diadema setosum. The sequence continues at coordinate 34,087,286 of CM067074.1, forward strand.
AATTGTGTAATGTGGTTGTACTCTATCCCCTTCACCTCCACCACTCCTGATCAGAATATATAATGCTCGATATCTTGTATACCATAGCTAAGTAGCGGTTCATAGAACCTACATCTCACAGCCCTGAGCTTATTACAAAATTACATTGTTATTTAGTGGGCCACAAGTGCCTATGTCAATTAAAGAATTTCTTTAATTTCTGAATATTTCATCATACAATATTATTAAGGAAGAATAATTGATGACAAAATTATTTCTTTTAATGAATATGATCGGCACAATCCACCCCCTCAAGAAAAAAAAAAAGAAACAACATATTGATCCCCTTTACCAACAATAACATCGCCAAACAAATCTTCCAACTTTTCTTGAGGTCCACATCTCACGACCTTCACAGAGTTCTTTGCAGTTTTATGTAGATTTCTAGTGTTTGGACGTTAGAAGTGGCACATCACAAATCATACATCGGCGAGCTGGCGATTTGTAGCTCGCCATTTTCAATCTCAAGAATAATATTCAAGTCATCATCGAATCTTGGCACAACAAAGTCCAAAACACCACGTGAAAGTAGGTCGGACATGATTGCAACCATAACTTTCAGCCAGTCAAAAACGTTGCACGAATCAGCTGTGCAACAATGCATGGTACGGATCACTGAAGAACTGAGTATAGTAAGGGTACTAGGTCTCGCGCAGGGACGTAATGATCGCGCATAGCGTAACTGCGTATTGACCGATTCTGTGACGCGCTATGTGTATTTTTGGCATGGGCAGCGCCATTACTGCGGTGTATCATCCAACCCCCCCTCCTCTCTCCCCACCCCTCTTACGCGCGCAGAATGAAAAACTGATGCATGGTTGTTTTAGCCAATGGGCATCTCGTACTGAGTGCGCGAATGCTTGCTTAGTGCGCGAACCTTTGTTACAAGTGCGCGATAAACATGTTGCCCGTGGGGTAGGGGAGAGCAAGGGGGGTCGGCTGAGACACCGCAATTTGAGCTCATGGCTGCGCCCAGTGCCATAAAATGTCTGCTGCCCTCAACGAACCCGAATCGGTCAATAGCAAGCATTAATACGCGTAAGACTAAGCGCAAAATTTGCCGATACGCCCATGGAATAAACATACCTGACAACCGCTAAAAATGAGAAGGAAGCAGGTAAGAAATTTAGATTTCAAACAAATTTTTCACTAAATTTCCAATTTTTTGGAACAAATTTTTCACTAAATTTCCAATTTTTTACGTTATAATTTACCTACCTTAGCTTAAAATCTTTTTTTAAGGATGTTGTAGCCTAGACGTGTCGTCTCGCTTGTCTCGTTCGTATGATCGTAGCCGATAGAATTCGTAATTTGTTCGATCGATCGCTGATAATATTCTACGAAAGCCGAAGCACGCTACAGCCGCAGAGAGGGGCAGACACTTTGGTGCTACGCATGAAACTACATAAGGCAGCTGCGCGACCTTTACATACCCCGAGAAGGTGAACGCATAAAAAAAAGTCCGACATACAAACGGCGACAGCGCACTACTCCGTCATCGTATCATCAGGAGATTCTGGGAGGTGATTTTTCTGCATTTTCGTGATATTCATTGAGAAATTCAGATACGATTATGGAATAACTTCTATTATAAGAGCATTTCAAATTTTCGTGCGCGATATCTAGACCCCTCAACCATACATGTATCGCATTGCATTGTGATCAAAGAGTTGGCTCTTTGATTGTGATAATGTGTGTTGTGCAAAAATGCAGGCATCTCTGTGCACATAATTACTAGTATACTTTAATGATGCACAGGATAGAGTGTGTTAGTGAAGGTGCGGCGCGCTCGAGAGTATGAGTATTGTAACGAGCCAACCTCGTTACAAACAGTGGTAGTTTTTATTCGAAGTTTGCGACATTCACTGTTGAGTCCTGACTTGACTACTTGACCTAACAATAGAGGTCTATAGAGGTTTATTAACGTAGCTGAATTTGTTTTGCTTGGATACGTGTTATAAGTATAGAAACGGTTAATGCACACTACATTTCAGCGACTTCATACATTCTATAAGGCATTGAAGAATGTAGGGAATACTCTGTTGTTATGAAATGACGGCCAGGAATATTTTAATAATTGAAGGATTTAGTATGTGTAGCGAATATTTGAGTGGTAACTTACCCCATGTTGACAGAAATATGAAGGAATATGGAGTTTGAATACGATATCTTGTCCTGTACGAAGAATCCAAACATTGCCGATAGATGCGCGTACTGCGTAGTGTTCATTCAGGATTACACACCGTCCCTCGTTCATTATCTTTAATATTTTGGCTGTTCATTTTAATTCATTTCCAAAATTGCCTAAATTCTCAATCTTTCAGAAAAATAAGGTGCAAATATTAATACATGAAGAATACTTTGGTGATAGAAATTAATTTTATAACTCTTCGGAAGCTAACTTGCAAAATGATATAAGTTTGCATGCGAGCTTTGCCTTCGCATCGCTTTTATGACGTAGCCACGTCAGCGTGTGATTTGGATCCTTCGTGTGTAAAAAATTACTGCTATTTTGTTGATTCTGATCAATATTAGAGAAATTTGGTTCGTTATATGTATCTGGTCATTTGGTAAATAACTCATAATTTATTGTAACACGGAACCCATATTATAAAGAGTGATATTTGTCGAGATAATAAGATATTTGCGACGTCTAACTAGCACAAAATCTACGGAGTGTACAAGTTCAGCGCTTAGCGCATACCGTAGCTACCTCCGCGTAGTGATTCCCTTGACGTCCGTATAAAGCCTATATAAGCAGTAAAAATTTTCAGTTCGGGAGGAGACTCCCGGAGTCCGCTCCAGGTAACGAGCTACTCTCTGCTCACTCCTCAACACACTACTTTCTTTCTCCCTCCCCCTCCCCCTATGTAGAGGAGACTCCCGGAGTCCGCTCCAGGTAACGAGCTACTCTCTGCTCACTCCTCAACACACTACTTTCTTTCTCCCTCTCCCTCCCCCTATGTAGAGGAGACTCTTGGAATTCTACTCCAAGTATCGAGCATCAGCTCACTCCTCTACATATCAACTAACCCCCCCCCCCCTTTATGTCCCTATGTAAAATTTCAACTTATATTTTGGAATCTTTCGGCAAATTCAAAAAGAGTTAGAGACATGCTTTGTATTAGTTTCATGAGATGTCATGTTAGGGATTCTGGCGAGTCAGAAACTAAGGGGAAATAGAAGAACTTGTATTCGCACGAACAATCAAACGAAGTGTATGCATGGTTCGGTATTAGAATTTACGAATTGGCTTAGGCATGCATTAATAAATGAGTATGTAACAGTGGCGATTTTGAAATGCTGTAAATGAAAGATTAAACTTTGATTTTTGTTTTTGTTGAACCTGAAATCTGAGTATTACAACCTTGTGTCTTTCTTTGTTTCTGTGTACGACTCACTTGACTTAGTTTCTATTTTCACACACTACACAACCCATACACAACATACACATCTACTACTACACACACACACACACACACACACACAAACTGCACATATATTCCTCCCCTTGTATATTACATCTTCCCTCCACGGTCATATACTTTGACCAAGAACTCATCCCCACCGAGAGACTATTAGCTTCCGAAAGGTCGATTACACTCTGTATATGTTTTTACCGCTCGGACATTTGGGCTTAACATCTCGCCCACGGAGTTGATCAATCTTTCTGGAAAAACACAACATCACACTGCTAATAACTCTCGGTCCTATTATATTATATTCTGTGATAGTGGCGACAGTGCGCTCTCGTCGACGAACAACAACAAACAAACAACTAAAGAGGGCGCTACAACACACAAAACACAACAACAACCAAACAAACAGCCATCTCAAGACCGCCACACAAATTTTTGGTGTCAGGAGTGGGATAATTTGGAAATAAGTCCAACATGGAGGGACAAGGGGATGATATAACAGAACAACTGACAGAATATCCAAAAATAGAGAATGAGTCTAGTGAGTCTTCTTCCGACACAGAAACCACACAAGCGTCTAGGAAATCGACTAAATCTAAATCAAAGAGACATGGCATGCAAACTCGAATTCTCTCTAGATTGACGAAACTGATGGAACAAATGATGACTCTGACCAAACGTACGAACAAACGCAGTAGGCGTAGACGTGCTGGTTCAAACTCTTCTACTGAAGAACTAACTGACGCATCTTCATTAGATAGTGAAGTAGTGCTGAACTTTGACAAGGACCTACACACACAACAACCAATTGAAAACTTGAGTAGTACCACACATCAGCCAATGGCTGAGATTGTAGAACAAGTTACAAGCACTCACACTGTCCAACCAACCAGCATTACAGACCACACTACTAACAATGAACCGCGAACAGAACATGGTCTCTCTACTCGCCCACACATTATGCCTGACAAATATGATGGTAGCGCGGACTGGGCAGACTATGAATCACACTTTGAATCTTGCCGAACGATTAACAATTGGACCGACGACGAAGCTGTCAAATACTTGTCTGCTAGTCTTAGGGGACCTGCTCTTAGGTTACTGAATGAACGTAGAAAAACTAAGTGGACATACTTTGACTTGAAATCCAAACTGTCAATGAGATTCTCGTCCTCCAAACAAGCTGAAAATTACCTGCTTGAACTTCGTGCTCGTAAGAGACGAGCAAACGAATCTTTCCAAGAGCTTGGACGAGCTATTAGGGAACTTACCACAAAGGCTTATCCCGACTTTGACTCAGACGGAATTGACCGTCTAGCTAAGATCCACTTCACTGACGCTATCGAGAATCCGGAGATCCGAACAGGGATTTTCCACGCAAAACCTAAGACTTTAGACAACATGATCGAGGCAGCCATAACAACTGGAACATTTCTCTTGACTGAGTCCCAGCGTTCGTGGAAAAAGACCACGCACAACAGAACCGTAGATGTAGAACAAACATGTCAGAAGGACTTGCAAAGAACAATTGATCAAGCGGTAGAAAAAGCGGTTAGACACGCAGTGTCTCAGCACAACGATGACAGAAATGATAGACTTAATCAGAACCAACAGGCTAGAAACGTTGTGTGTTACTACTGTAACAAACCAGGTCACATTGAGAGGAATTGTTTCAAGAAACAGTCTGATTTGAGACAGCAAGTACAGACTAACTACCAACCAGGTCCCCCTCACATGGGAAACTCTGAACAAATTCGTCAGTCAAACCAATTTGGGCCGCCCACGAGGGCCACGGCGCGGCCAGTAACAAAGTAGATTCGGCCCACCAACCAAAACAAAGTGACAATGAAACCCCGAAAATTGACTCTCCCCCTAATACGGCAAATTGTGATGGGTTGTTTGTTAGAGTATGTATTCATGACAGGGAATACAAATTTCTTGTAGACACTGGAGCCTCGGACTCCTACATATCCAGACAGGTGTATGAGAATATCCCATTGAAAGACAGGCCAATGCTGCAGAAACCAAACAGAAATGCTAAGTTAGCAGATAACTCTCCTCTTCCCCTCGATGGTGTAGTGACACTCGAATTGAAGATAGGCCCTACTTGTGGAATTTCTAGATTGCTAGTCGCTGACATTAGCAATGATGGTATTTTGGGTCTTGACAACTTGTGTAGAATGGGAGCTAAGTTAGACTTTAGCACTTTTGAGCTCTCGACTAAATGGGGAAGCATTGAATGTGAAAGAGAGTGTGATGGATTGCTTTTCTGTCGTATTAGTACAACAGAGACTGTTACCGTTCCAGCGGGACATGAGGTTCTTATCAAGGGAACTGTCAAAGACAAACTTAAGCCAAATAAGTTTGGAATTGTAGAAGTAGGCGATGCTCAGAACCATCTAACAAAGTCAGGATTGATCGTAGCTCGTACTTTGGTCAGAATAGGGAATGAAAATGTCCCGATGAGAATCTTCAATCCGTCACCTTCAAACAAAGTGATCAAGAAAGGTACATACTTAGGCACGATAACGGTAGTTGACGAAAGTGACATTGAAACCACTCCTGATTCTGAAATAGTAAACTCTAATGAAGTACCAGAACACTTGCGAGACCTATTAGACAGAAGCACTGAGGAACTTCCTCACCAGTATCACCAGGATGTAGCAAATCTGCTTACTGAATTTCAAGATGTTTTCTCGCAAGGAGACAATGATATTGGCAGAACCAATCTTGTCAAACACAGTATTGACACGGGAAGACAGCATCCCATTAGACAAAGACCTAGGAAGCATCCACTCGGTCAAAGGACTGAGATCAAACGACAAGTGACAGAACTTTTAGACAAAGGGCTAATAGAAACAACAGATAGTCCCTGGTCGTCAAACATAGTTCTTGTACGTAAGAAAGACGGAACGCAGAGATTTTGCGTGGACTATCGGCAACTCAATGCTGCCACTATCAAAGATGCTTATCCGTTACCACGCATTGACGAAACACTTGATGCCTTATCAGGCGCTTCTTGGTTTTCAACCTTAGACTTAGCCAGCGGCTATTGGCAGGTAGGGCTCGATGATGATGCGAAACAGAAATCAGCTTTCTTAGCCGATGGTGGGCTATATGCTTGGAACGTCATGCCTTTTGGGTTATGTAATGCCCCTGCCACTTTTGAACGACTAATGGACAAAGTCTTGAGAGGACTCCACTGGGAAACACTCTTAGTGTACTTAGATGATGTAATCGTTTTCGGTAGTTCAGTACCAGAGGAACTCGAGAGACTGAAACAAGTGTTTCAAAGATTGAGGCAAGCAAACTTGAAACTGAAACCAAAGAAATGTCACTTGTTCAAAACTAAGGTGTCTTATCTTGGCCACGAAGTATCGAACTTAGGAATATCGACTCAGACAGAGAAAACCGAGGCAATCAAAAACTGGCCAACACCGACAAACGTAAAAGAAGTTAGAAGCTTTCTTGGTCTAGCCTCGTATTACAGACGCTTTGTTAAGGACTTCGCCTCTATTGCGAAACCTCTTCACCAGTTAACCGAAAAGAAACGTGCCGGGCGGTTCGAATGGAGTCCCGCTTGTCAGAATGCGTTCGATGAACTGAAGAATAGACAAACCACTACTCCCATCCTTGCGTACCCTACTTTAGAAGGAGAATTGATCCTTGACACTGATGCGAGTAAGGACGGTATCGGTGGGGTACTTTCTGTAGTCTTGGATGGACAAGAACGGGTTATCGCTTACGGAAGCAAAGTCCTAAGTAAAGCCGAACGTAACTACTGCGTCACGCGTAGGGAATTACTAGCAGTAGTCACTTACTTGAAGCATTTCAAACAGTACCTTTATGGTAGACATGTCAAAGTGAGAACTGACCACGGAGCCTTGCGATGGCTCACCAACTTCAAACAACCTGAGGGCCAATTAGCCCGATGGCTTGAGGTTATATCGGAGTATGACATTGAGATAGTTCATAGGGCTGGTCGCAGCCATGCCAATGCAGATGCACTTTCGAGACGACCTTGTACACAATGTGGTAGAGAAACTGAATGTGAACTTGAAACTAACGAACTAAACTTTGGTCGAACTTGTGTTATTCAGTTGTCGGATGATGGTAGTGCAGTTGAGATAAGGAAGGCTCAACTAGATGATCCAAGTCTAAGGCCAGTCATAGAGGCTTTAGAACGCGGAATTGAGCCGACAAAGGAGGAAATGTCTCCTCTCTCGTTTAGGACCAAATTGTTGTTAGGTCATTGGGGACAGTTGCATATGTGTAATGGAGTTCTTTTCCGGAAATGGGAATCGGAAGATAGTAGGACTACTAGAGATAGACTAGTTTTGCCGAAATCTATGGTACATGAAGTTTTACAGGAACTTCACTCCGGAACTTTTGGTGGACATCTCGGGTCTACCAAAACATTAAAGAACGCTCAGCTTCGTTATTATTGGGTCGGGATGAAAGCAGATGTTAGATCTTTCATTCGACAATGTGCCGCATGTAGTAGGCGGAAAACTTATGGGAAGAAGCGAAGAGCACCGTTGCAACAGAGACAATCTGGCAGTCCGATGGAGCGGATTGCATTAGATATTTTAGGGCCCCTTCCGTTGACCTATGATGGCAATAGGTATATTTTGGTGGTAGCGGATTACTACACTAAGTTTGTTGAGGCCTATGCCATTCCTGATGAACAAGCGCACACGGTTGCGCAGAAGTTAGTTGAGGAATTTGTCTGCCGGTATGGTGTACCGAAAGAAATTCATACAGATCAAGGTCGTAACTTCGAGTCGAATTTGTTTCAAGAAGTCTGTAAGCTCATAGGTGCAAAGAAAACACGAACTACTCCGTACAATCCAAAGTCAGACGGAATGATAGAACGTTTCAATAGGACACTGTTAGGTATGCTAGCCACAATGATCGACCCTCTTGAACACCAACAAGACTGGGATAGCTATATCCCATTTGCCACCGCTGCCTATAGAGGCACTGTTCATGAGACAATCCAAGAAACCCCGAATATGATGATGTTTGGCCGCGAGGTTACCCACCCCATAGATTTGGTAGCACAACACTCTGCCCCTGAATTACGCACAGATTACGCTGCCGAAATTAGAGACCGTATGGAAGACATCCATACACGGGTGACCAAACATGCCAAAAAGAACATGACACGACAGAAGAGAAATTATGACAGACAAACTTCAGGTGAAACTTTCAAAGTCGGACAACTAGTGTGGCTTCGTAACGACTTTCGTAGGAAGGGTGTAAGTCCCAAACTAACTAACAGATGGGAAGGCCCATTCATAGTCATCACTCGACTCTCTGACGTGACTTACCGAATTCAACTCACTCCCAGAAGCAAACCAAAGATAGTTCATTTCGACCGTCTCAAACCCTACACAGGGGAAGAATTATCCCCATGGCAAGAGACGCCATCAGATACCCACTTGATTGAAGGGGTTACTTCAGACCATGCAAGTGATGACGACAATGACGAAATTCTGAGTAACTTACCTTCCGAACGTACAGACTTGACATACTTCCAAACGCAACAATCCAGACGCTATCCTTTAAGGGCTAGACGACCCCCTGACTATTTCTACTAGCCCTTCCCCCACGGGCCCTCACTAGGCGTCGCCAAACCCGCCTGGCCTTCCCCCTATCAGCAACCCCAGGAACTCCCCTCCCCTTCTTCTCCCCTATCCCCACCCTGATTTCGTCGATTAAAGATCCCAATCGGCCTATTTCAAACCCAACCCCGGTTGCTGCCCCAACGGACTTGGAAGGGCCGGCCGGCATACCCGTTGAAGTGGCAAAGGAGCCGCTTCTACCTTCGTCAGTCTTGAAGCCTGATTTCGACTTCACCCCCGTCAACCCTGAAGCCCCAGACCCCGAAGGATTGACTCTCCGTGTTTGTCGTCGGATCCCTCTTCTCTCCGCATCCTGCCGCGCCTGTGGATCTCTGCACGTCCAATGTTCTTATTATACGATTATATATATATCTCTGAAGGATGCATAGATCTTTACACCGTATCTATCTGTCTTCACCTTTAATCTTTCCTTTCACTCTTATCACTTCCTTCTCTTCTCTCTCTTACCCTCTCTCTGTTTTTCTTGTATCCTTCAGTGCGTGCTTATTCTCATGTGATGTGTATATATTGAATCTATCTCTAAAGGATAGATGTTTCTACCGTATCTTTCTCTCTCCTTCTTTCCTTTCTCTCTCTTCTCCTCTTTCTGTCTCTGTTTTCTTCTATCCTTCAGTGCATGTGAATCATATTTGTAACGCCACTGAAATTGATGTTTGGTGTTTTAAAATGTTTAAGATTATTAAACATTTCTTCGAGGAAACCAAAACTTGTTTTCCAAAAAAAATATCACCGGAATGTAGTGAATAAAATGGCTAATTTGGTAAGTATTAGCCGTTGCTTCCTGAAGTAAGTATCTTGACGCACATTTTCACTTTATGGATTATGGATATTTGGTATATATTGACTGTTTTGGAGTGTGCGTAGTTTTTGGTCTTTGATGTGACTCGAGAGGAGTTTATGTTTGGATGGGTGTATGTAGGACCCACATTCACATATTCAGGAAGCAAAGGCTGATATCTGCTAAATGCCTGTTTTATAGATCAAACTTGAAAACTTTGATGATTTAGCTATGATGTGTTTTATATTTTGGAAATAAATGAAGTGTCCGAGATTTTACACTTCCGTAAATTGTCTCCTCGAAGAAACACTTTATAAGTATGATATTGGTTTATGTAAAATTCAGATGAATTTTTAATCTTATAAATGCGAGGACGCATTTCAGAGGGAGGAGGGCTGTGTAACGAGCCAACCTCGTTACAAACAGTGGTAGTTTTTATCGAAGTTTGCGACATTCACTGTTGAGTCCTGACTTGACTACTTGACCTAACAATAGAGGTCTATAGAGGTTTATTAACGTAGCTGAATTTGTTTTGCTTGGATACGTGTTATAAGTATAGAAACGGTTAATGCACACTACATTTCAGCGACTTCATACATTCTATAAGGCATTGAAGAATGTAGGGAATACTCTGTTGTTATGAAATGACGGCCAGGAATATTTTAATAATTGAAGGATTTAGTATGTGTAGCGAATATTTGAGTGGTAACTTACCCCATGTTGACAGAAATATGAAGGAATATGGAGTTTGAATACGATATCTTGTCCTGTACGAAGAATCCAAACATTGCCGATAGATGCGCGTACTGCGTAGTGTTCATTCAGGATTACACACCGTCCCTCGTTCATTATCTTTAATATTTTGGCTGTTCATTTTAATTCATTTCCAAAATTGCCTAAATTCTCAATCTTTCAGAAAAATAAGGTGCAAATATTAATACATGAAGAATACTTTGGTGATAGAAATTAATTTTATAACTCTTCGGAAGCTAACTTGCAAAATGATATAAGTTTGCATGCGAGCTTTGCCTTCGCATCGCTTTTATGACGTAGCCACGTCAGCGTGTGATTTGGATCCTTCGTGTGTAAAAAATTACTGCTATTTTGTTGATTCTGATCAATATTAGAGAAATTTGGTTCGTTATATGTATCTGGTCATTTGGTAAATAACTCATAATTTATTGTAACACGGAACCCATATTATAAAGAGTGATATTTGTCGAGATAATAAGATATTTGCGACGTCTAACTAGCACAAAATCTACGGAGTGTACAAGTTCAGCGCTTAGCGCATACCGTAGCTACCTCCGCGTAGTGATTCCCTTGACGTCCGCATAAAGCCTATATAAGCAGTAAAAATTTTCAGTTCGGGAGGAGACTCCCGGAGTCCGCTCCAGGTAACGAGCTACTCTCTACTCACTCCTCAACACACTACTTTCTTTCTCCCTCCCCCTCCCCCTATGTAGAGGAGACTCCCGGAGTCCGCTCCAGGTAACGAGCTACTCTCTGCTCACTCCTCAACACACTACTTTCTTTCTCCCTCTCCCTCCCCCTATGTAGAGGAGACTCTTGGAATTCTACTCCAAGTATCGAGCATCAGGCATGCATTAATAAATGAATATGTAACAGTGGCGATTTTGAAATGCTGTAAATGAAAGATTAAACTTTGATTTTTGTTTTTGTTGAACCTGAAATCTGAGTATTACAACCTTGTGTCTTTCTTTGTTTCTGTGTACGACTCACTTGACTTAGTTTCTATTTTCACACACTACACAACCCATACACAACATACACATCTACTACTACACACACACACACACACACACACACACACAAACTGCACATATATTCCTCCCCTTGTATACTCCATCTTCCCTCCACGGTCATATACTTTGACCAAGAACTCATCCCCACCGAGAGACTATTAGCTTCCGAAAGGTCGATTACACTCTGTATATGTTTTTACCGATCGCACATTTGGGCTTAACATCTCGCCCACGGAGTTGATCAATCTTTCTGGAAAAACACAACATCACACTGCTAATAACTCTCGGTCCTATTATATTATATTCTGTGATAGTGGCGACAGTGCGCTCTCGTCGACGAACAACAACAAACAAACAACTAAAGAGGGCGCTACAACACACAAAACAACAACACAACCAAACCAAAGCCATCTAAGGCCCGCCACAGTATTGACAATGGTGCGACATGCACGGGGCGCAGCCGAGTGCATGTTTGCAACCGTTGTCAATACTCGAGAGTGCGCCGCACCTTCTTCTTCTTCTTCTTCTTCTGGTTAAGTCTGCCTCCTTCAATAGCCTGAAGATTCTTGCAGACTGGTGCTATTTACATTATAATACAATTTATTTACAGATATTTACAAGCACATAGAAAATTTGACGAAAACAACTAGCCACTGTGATCAACCGTTAGACGGTTTCGAAATGATCCCACAGATGGCGCAGAAACAATGTTTGACGACAGGGAATTCCAGTTCCTTACAGTTCTTGGGAAGAACGAATGGCGATGCGATTCAGTTCTCGAATATGGTACCTGATAGGAGTGTGGTTGCGAGGCTCTCGTTAACTGAGTAGCCTGTTTGATAATATAGTCCTGTGCTGAAAGAGGAGTAAGATTATTGTGTATTTTGTACATCATAATTAGCCTGTCATTTTCTCTGCGCTGTTCCAGAGTGGTCCAATCAAGCTCTTGTAGCATTTTGGTGACACTTGAGGTGTTATGGTAGCGATTTAAAGTGAATCGCGCAGCTCTTCTCTGGACCATTTCCACTTGGTGGATTAGGTTCTTGGTGAATGGGTCCCAAACTGTAGAAGCATACTCAACAATCGGTCGAACCAACGTTTTGTAAGCTGTGGCTTTAACATCAGAAGATTTTATGCGAAGATTGCGTTTTGGAAATGCAAGCACGTTATTGGCTTTATTGACAGTATCATTGATGTGTTGGGTCCACTTCAAATCAGAAGTAATGGTTACACCTAAGTACTTCACAGATTCAACAGATTCAAGAGGGGCGTTATTTAGATGATACACGTGTTGCACCTTACTTCTTTTCCTGGATATTGTCAAAACCTTGCACTTATCTGTGTTCAAATCCATCATCCATTTTTTCGCCCAGTCACCAATTTTGTTTAGGTCCTCTTGAAGATTTTGCGTATGATGTTGATTGTCGATGGTCATGTAAGAAATTGCATCATCGGCAAAAAGGCGAACCTTTGACGCGAGACCATCAGGTAAGTCATTAGCTGTCATTGATGTAAAGCAGAAAGAGGCAAGGCCCAAGAACCGATCCCTGAGGCACTCCAGATCCTACCGCTACTGAAGAAGATTTAATACCATCCAAAACAACCCTCTGACTTCTTCCATTGAGAAAACTTTGAATCCATTTCAGATTTTTCCCCCTGATACCGTAGTAGTCCAGTTTACGTAAAAGCCGCTCATGTCCAACCTTGTCAAAAGCTTTTGAAAAATCCATGACTATAACATCCGTTTGACGACCTGCATCCAAGTTCCTTTGTAAATCGCTTGTGAAACCAAGTAATTGTTGTTCACATGACATGTTCTTACGGAAGCCATGTTCTTCACTAACGCCACGAAATAATCCTGTGCATCATTTGTTTTATAAAATGGGTCGAAAACTAACAGCATTATTCACGTACCTCTGTGGGTCAATACCAGTCAGCTACATGTAGCACTCGCTCAAAAGTCAAGATGTCCGAAGATGTTCGTCCAAAACATTTACGCACGTCGCACTCGGAAATCCCGCACGTAAGTACTGTACGTACGTACGTATAAGAGTATACGTACGCTACGTGTTATGCACAAGAAAGGCCGCCGGCTGTTGTGTGGCAGCCCGCGGCCCGAACTAGAAGTTGTTTACAGGATTGACAGCGCGTATAGTAGCGCGTGACGCACTTGTAACAACTGATTGAGTGCGCACTGCTAGTGTAAACATTGTGACGTACGTCAGGCCAGGGAGGTGGAAGAGAGACTCTTCTTAGTGCATACCTGAAGAAATTAATGCACGCACACGTGACTCATTTCAGCGCTTCCAATTGGCTACATTCTTGAACCCATTTTTTAATAGTAATTGTTGCAGATCGCACTGTATTCACGGTGCAATGCAAACAGCTGGCTGCAGATCGATCGATCCCACATAACTTTTCTTTGATCGATCCCTTAGTTTTCATGCATACGCAATGAGCTTGCGAGAGATAGGGCATTACGTATAAGCTTACCTAATATGAACTTTTGACCCTACGCACTGTCAAACCATTCTGGACGTTTTTTTCGGACAGGTTTGTTGGCATCGAGCGGTTACAGGGGATAGCGCGATAAGCTGTGGAGCGGCGCGTGGATGCGTAATGATAGAAAACGTCCAGAATCTGGACTACAGCTTCGTATGCTAATAAGCAAACTGCCACCGATGTCGCTCAAGAACTTGCGCACGTGCCTGGCGTTGAGGGCATCGACGCAATAATACATGTACCAGCATGGGGGATATCGTATGATATAGTTTGTAGTAGGCGTAATTCATATTCATAACTGAATAACACGCGCCTTAAGAAAACTAAAACTACAACATATCCTTAACGGCCCTTGCTATTCGCAGGCGTGAACCTGCATCCAGAGTCATGACTGGGTAAGTTGTAAGTCGTACAGTCCAATGATATACAATCAATTTCATGTTTGTTTGTACACTTCGAGTGACGCGATATTTGCTGGACCGCAACAATTATTGTTCAGCTAGTCCTATTTTCTCCAAGGACTTGAAGTTATGGTACACTCTAAGAAAAAAAGGTTCTCAAATGGTTCTCGTCGGCTCCAAAATGGTTCTCATCAGATGTTTCTCCCAAAATGGTTCCGATGAGCACCTATAAATGGTTCCCAATCGAAATGGTTCCGTTCGTCACCATTTGCTAGTATGCGATCCAGTCCCCGAGTGTTATCTGTGGTACTCCTGCAGGTCAAACAATATCTTTAGGTCCACTTTCATTTTTCCCCTTACTGTATATCCGAATGCCAGATGTAAGAATCACCAAAACTGTGGTATTGGTACAAAAATGTTGTATGTGTTTCTACTGCTGTGATAATAAAAAGTACATGTTTTTATCGTAGACTAATGACTTCTCTTGGCTGCGTGCCAACTGAAAGCTGCCACCATCCAATTTTAGCGCTCGATCAGATATGCGTACGCGTACACATACACATACTAGTACTGCCATAGCCATGTCTACACCTATCCAAAAACTTGTAGTTATACTAACTACGAGCGCAAAAATGCGTTCCCCTAACCACGACAAAACTTCGATGCCGTTCACACCTCCATGCAGTTAGCAAAACCTCGAGGTAAAGATAACTACGATAGAAAATAAAGGGCGCCTAGTTTGCACATAGGGTTGCACACTATTGTGGAAAAAACTGAGCGTCGTGGTTAACAAAACTCCGTTCACATCTGTCATAGTTTAAGCGCGCTGCCACAGCGCGCTTAAACTACGCGCCTAAACCACGACAACACCCTAAGAAATCTTGTGGTGTTGTCGTGGTGTCTTCGCCTTAAAGGGCCTGGGGAGGAGTGTTCGGTTGTGCAAAACATGCGAAAGAGAAGGTGTTTTGGGTATAAAATGAAAGGTAGATATTTAACTTAACACGTGTCAAAATATCTTGGAAATCGAAATCTTCTCAAATGTTTTAAAAAGCGAAAAACAAAACATACTTTTCTGGAAAAAGATCCTTCCATACGATGGCGATACGTATTTGAATTGCGGAATACTGCTTGTTGACTGCGTACATCAAGCCAACTTACAGCGAAATCAAGCCAACATGCCGAGTGAGCTGCGGAACTGCTGTACTAGTAGTTAGAGCACGTTAGTTAGAGCAAGCTAGCTCTGACGACTGGCTGTATGTGCCTATGGGCGCGGCGGCGAGCGCTGGCCGCATCACTTGCCATAACTCGCAGCAGCAAGCTCGAGAGCTAGAGCTAGCTAGCTTGCTGTATGTACGATCTTGCATGCTGTGTACGAGTGTATGAGTTCGCGTTGTGTTTTCATTTGATGAGAGCGCTAACCTAAAATCAAAGGACTCCTAGATCCTCCGATTCTGATTCACATGTCCTTCTTCCAAGATACTATGAGAGATAGTTCTATCGTCGGAAGACTCAGTAGGCTACGTGTCCTAAAAGCCATCAAACTCCATTACAAGATTCTTCATTGAGAAGTACGAGTACCGAAAGCGGGATAGGTGAACGCGGTACTATACGTAGCCCGACCAGACGCCGGGCTATTTATACAGCGATCGACTGGGCTGTGCCTGTGTAGCTGTACGTAGAAACTTTTCCGGGTAAGGACACAGCCCAGTACGCAGTTACAGTGCTACCGTGCTTGCTTCGCACGGCGTCTGGTGACCTGGTCGGGCTACGTAGAAAAAAAAAAAATCAACGAAATCTCAATTATTGATTACAATTACACGAAACACAAACGGGTTGTGTTATTACATGTACATGTAATTCAATACATATCTTAAACTTTTCATGCACATTGTCAAGAAATGCAATCTTCATGGCAAACCCATTTTTTTTTTTTTTTTTTTTTTTTTTTTTTTTTTTAGTTCTTCAAAGATTTTAAACACAAGTAGGCTAGAGAAGTACCAGGTACCATGTTATATCTAAACTTGCATTGGATCTAACCAATAGTTCATTTTTATTACCGGTACAACTTGTCATGTATTCGTAATTTCAAATGTGACTTAGTTGTAACATTTATTGTGGATGATTTTCTTTACAACTGACACATGCACTGAATAGGTTAGAAAATTGGTCATTGGTATGGCTTAGGCCTACCTTTTTTCTGTATGAATATAGGGTTAATTGGAATTATTTCACAGATACACACAAAAATGTTGGGAATCAGATCATTTTCAGTCTTCTAGGCTGAATAATGCGACACCTGTAATAGTCTAATAACTAATCCAGCAATTTCTGAGGCTACCTTACACATTTTCTTATTCATCATGCAATGCAACCACGCATGATGCAATATGTCTCGTTCACCTACAAGGCGAAAAGACACAAGAAATAATCTGTTCAAGTCAATTACATGTATTTCCACATAGGCCAACAACATTCACTCAGTTTTATCTAGAACCCTGATTAGGTTTTTATCATCAGAACACATTTTTTTCTCAGTGGTAAATTGATGCTTAAATTGATGCTACACAGGTATAAATATCTTGTTCTGATATTTCAGTGAATAAAAATCTAACACATTTCTTATGTAAGGGCTCGGGTTCGCTTAGCTCTCTAGCACTCGTCACACTTAAAGCAAACTAGGGCAGCACACGTGTTACTTAGAAGGAGTCCCTTGGCTAACTAACTTGTAGCCAGTTTATTCTACACATAATTTGGCATGGGTTTACATGTAAATGTGGGTTGTAACAAATATTCATACACAAAATCAACATAACAAAACATGCAAATAAGGAAACAAAGGTTAAAACTAAATATTCATAATATGTAAATGGTGTGTAGGCGTGGGTGATTTAGGCATGATTTCAGTATTACAGGGAACAATGGGTGAGAAGTGAAAGAGTGGAAAATGTCATGTGATATGTGGTGTGTCTGTGATAGGTGGGATGCGTGGATGAATGTAAATGTGAATACTACTGTAAGTGTGGGTTGACGTATTTATGTGTAGAGGGGTGGTACCTGTTATAACAGAAGGGGGATACACTTATAATAAATGGTTCAAAGTAAATCCCTACACTTACACTGTACGTTATACTACCATGCATACATATACAAATTTCATGTGTACATATGAATTGCATGTGTACATGGGACCTACATTAGAAGTTGTGTGTACCAGGGTACACTGACCTTACATTTTCTTTAATCTTTGCATGAATATTTGCATTTGGTGTTGCATCATGAGCACAGGTTCTAATTGCAAATGTGGTACATGTAGAAACTGCTCTCACAGTAATGTGATGTGATATACAATGTAGAGATAACAAATCTGTGCTGACGACTTGCATGTAGGCCTATATCTTTTAAATATGAAATGTCATAATAGAAATAGTTGTATGGCAAAGATTGCCAATTTACACAGGTAAGGTAGTCATTTGAAAAAAAAAAAAAAAACACTGCTCAGCATTCTGTCATTAGTCAATTTTGGCATCTACACATTATACTTCTATCATATTGAACAATTATGATAACAATAATATAACATGTAAATTGAAAAAACCTAACAAATGCAACCACTTTCAAATAACTTGCACATTTGCAGGGAAAAAAAAATTAAGTGAAGGTCCAAGAATCAATGTCACATGGTTTAATGACTTCAAGTACAAAGATCACTATACTATTTCAGTGTGGAGACCTTCTACATATTGCATTGTCAAAACACATTCAGTTTAGGGTTTTAGCATATACAATTATATCAGTAGAACATCATGTAGGGACCTACCAAATGTATATTACAATGTATTTTTATATCTATGTGAATGAAAACTGAACATCTTGTTTGAAGTACTTCCAACACATTTGTTTATCAAAATTCATACCTATTTTTGGCTATAAAATATAGATGCAATGAATATTACAAGGGCACAAACTCCATTTACCACAAAAATATTGTCCTCATAATAATGTGATTTGATAGAGTTATCACAAAATTATGTGCTGAAAAGTGTCTTCCAAAATGCTGATGGACAATGCTACTGTGTAGGACCTGCTGTGCCACTTGAATGTAACACATGGCATGATATCAGTGATCACATAAATGATGATGAGGATAATAATCATTATGAAGATGATGATAGTAATAAAAACATTAGCAATAACAACAATAGTAGTAGTAGTAATAATAATAATAACAATTAGAGCAATAATGAAATGTGTGAAAGGCCCTTTCAGTGATGTACACTGCTGTGCATGACAGCCCTGCTTAAGTTCACTTTAAAACACTGATGCAATATTTTATCGTAACGGAGTAATTGTAGCTTTTCACCACTGAAACACCTGGGAAACACAGGGGGAAAAAGACCAAATGAAAAAATAAAAGGACAAAACACTTTGTGCCTGGATATTGCAGCCCTTTCAGTTTCCAGTAACAATTTAAGCACATGCAGTTTAGGAGTTTACAGGATTTATATTCCCTACTTGCCACATGGGGCAAGAACAAATTTTCTATGCAATCAATTCAATGTTTCATTCTGATTCACACATTTGAGTACTAACATGTTTGTTGTTACCTCACAGAAAAGACAGAAATAGAGAGTTCAGAAATATGAATGTAGTGTCATATCAGTTAGTATTGCCATCACATGAATGTAGGTCTATGATTGGAATTGATGTTATTCATGTTCAATGTGCATTTATCAGAATCCCCAACAATCCTGGTACAAAGGTGCAGCTTTTTCATTTCTAACATGTCTTTTGCTATTATACACAATGAAGGCATAAATTGACAGTAGGCCTACAGGAAGAGCTGGTGTCAGAGCTATTATCATTGCCATCACTTGGATGCACTCAACATAATTATGATATTGACGTCATCCAAGTTCACTTTTCAAACATTTGCCAGCCACAAAGAAGAACATGAGAGGGGATGTCACTGGCTTCATGGAGCTACATGTAAGTAGCTGGGAGGGCTGGTTCTGATTAATGAGAGGGGATGTCACTGGTTTCACTGAGTTTGGTGGTAGAGAGGGCTGGTCTCCACTGGCGAGATGGATGTCACAGGTCTTGCTGAGCTGCGTAGCCTAGAAGAGGCAGTCTTATTTGCGAGAGGGGGTGCCACTGGCTTCAACAACCTGGATATCTGGGATGGCACTTGGATGTGATGCTAGCTGTTCCACTGCAATAGAGGCCAACAAGCACATTCTATTGATCTCTCATCTAATGACTGAATGTTGGTAATATAGTAACTACTACACATTTACAATGAAAAATTATTTTACTACTCATATAGACTCAATTAACTATTCAGTATTACACATAGTAAATATTCTCTTTAATGACTAACATTCAAGCAATGACAAGTTTAGTACTGATGAAAGTAGTTATGTTAGATGCTGAAAGTCCATTGAAAATACTTAGTAGCCCACTTTATTTATGATATTTACATAAAAATTCCTAAATATGCATGCCAAAGGGACATCTTCATCATCTAACCTGTTATCTTCTTACATCCGCCCAGGCTCTGATAAAATCAATATCTGTCAGCACTCTCACCAGGTTTTGATCCACTTCAATCTGACCCAAGTCCTTTCCTCAGAGTAGCATTTTCCTCCACAACTAATTGGAGAAGGCAACAGCATTCACGAACTTGTCCTTTTCCATTTCACAGGGGCATCTGGACAGGAGTTCATCTGTATATCAGTCACAATGAAAGGCATTAACACTGACTTACAATTAGGATAGTCGCATTAGTTCTTCACCACTCTGTAAATTTAGTCACAGAACTTGCTATCCCTTTTATATCAGTGTAGAGTCTACCAGGTAGCTATATCTTGTAGTGCTCACATATATGCAACAGAGAAAACTCCATGAAATATGTTAGAAATAGACTGTCTACTGTAGAAGTTAAATAGCAAAAAGGAAAATAAAACCTACAGACCCTAGCCAAATTTTTGATGAGTTGACACTGCACATGACGTCGGGATGACCTCAGCCTCTCATTGTGCATCTACAAAGTAGGCCCTATGTATACAAGCTCATATAGGGGCTATGTCTTTAAATCCAGCCACATGCATGGGATTTGGGGGTCTGTAATTCCACATACAATCATATAGGAGGCCTATATGTGGCTGCAATGTACAAACTATGTAACTTGTAACCCTAAAAGTAATGATCAAGACAACCATAATCTTATTAACCACTACCACAGCTATGGGTTCAAAAAAAAAAAAAATGTTATCAATTATTACAGCAAGAATAATAACAGCATCGTTTGAGAACACAGAGTTAAATCGAACAATTTACTGATGTTTTGTTTACTAAATATCAACATTAATTTTCATTTGCAGGTTCAAAACAGTTGTTGGATCTAGGTGTATTAAAACAAAATGTACCAGGTAATTAAAGACAGTTTGTACAAACCTTTTGTACCAGTGCAAGGGCTGGTTTCAATGGGCAAGAGGGGATGTCACTGGCTTCATCAAGCTGGGTATAGCTGGTCGAAACTGACGAGAGGGAATGCCACTGGCTTCATCAAGCTGGTTAGCTAGGAGGGCTGGTTTCAACTGATGAAAGGAGATGTCACTGGCTTCACCGAGCTGGGTAGCTGGTCGAAACTGACGAGAGGGAATTTCACTGGCTTCTGACATCAAGCTCGGTATAGCTGGGAGGGCTGGTCTCAACTGACGAGAGGGGATGTCACTGGCTTCACTGAGCTGCCTAGTCAGGATGGTCCTTGAATGTGATGCTGGCTGTTGCCCTACAAAAGATACCCACATTTGCCACAATAATATCTGACAGACCTTTCTCAACAACTAGCACCTACTGTGTTACAAAGCATACACCATTAACCACTACACTAGGGACTGAGTGAACTGCGCTGCAATGCATATACGCACAATAGATACACTTCAATCAACATTTTTGCAATGCCATGTGTACCGGAGACAATAATTAGGTACCTTACCAAACATGTGAATTCACGTTTTTGGTCCGCGATCATAGCTGCCGTGACAACATATACACGGTTGACTCTCCACAAACTATTTGTAAAAACCGAGTGACCAGATGATCACTCTACGCAGCTCTTCGCTGACACTTTCACTCATTCAGTGTCGTTTCGTAAAATTGGATTTCTCGCCTATCGCCGATTTGTAACAAACGGCAGTTTTGATGAGTGTCGTAACTTTCTTATTTCGAAATTTTGAGACCCATAATTTGACATGAAGGTAGAATAGGGCAACATAATTCAGAATATGATAAAATAGGAATTCGCGTATTTACATGCAAAACACTTTAGCGCGCCATTTCTTAATGTGAACAGCGATTTTGTGCAATTGCCAGAAGCACATTTCAAAAAGGAGAACTGTTGAGCCAAATTTGGGATATGTCATTACGCAGAAAAAAAAAAATTCCAGTTATCTAATATATTGGCAGAGAAAAAGGGCCTCGGACTAGGAATGGTAGAACATTGGTCTAGGATACCTACCATACTACCTCAATTGCATTCTGAATACCGGTACACCTTTGGCTTTGTGAATCTGCATGTGGCCTTTCTTCAAATGTGAGTAAAATCTCAGGCAAATTGTGATATATCTTTTAGTTTACCATAATAGAAACAAGTTAGGGTGTGGGGAAAGAGTTCCTTATATCCCCCCCCCCCCCCACTAGTTTGCACAAATAATGGTTAGATAGGTTGCTGTTGTTGTTGTTGTTTTTTTTTTTTTTTTTGGTTGTTTTTTTGCTAATGGTGGACTAAATAAAGGTTTAATAATATGGGAAGTCTTCCCATAAATGGCATAACCTTTATTTAGTTTATTATCGGTAAAAAGGAATGGTAGGCCTAACTTGTTAGTTTGTTTGTTTTGTGCAAGTTGGTGGGGGGGGGGGGGCATAATAAGGAACTCTTTCCGGGTGGGGCATAGGACACCTAACAAAACTACTAATCTAGGCCTACTCATAACAATAGTATAGTGTGTGTAGATCCTCTAAGTGACATCTCTATCAGCAATGTTACACTAACATTGTAGGTCCTAAACTGAAGTTAACTGTTAGTGTTACTCACACTGAACTGAATGAAGTCTTCCGAGTTTCACAAATGTAATACCGATCCAGCAGAAGTGAAATGACATCTCTGTCGTTCAGCCCCTAGTGTCTTGAGGGGAATTGGGATTGACTTCATTTTATTTTTCTGTCGCCATCTCCATACTCTGTCACTGGTTTTCAGGGTCTTCCTCTTCTTGGAGACAGATCTCTCGCTCTCCTCCTGCGGCTCCATTGTTGTGTGGATGGAGTGGTACGGTAAGTAGGCCTATATACGCAGCCAGCAGAGTTCGAGCGGACCCGTGCTAGCTAGCTGCCGGGGCGGATGCCGGGAAATGCACCGATAACGCTCGCTAGCCAGTGAACAGGCACCCGGGTTTCGCCTCGCGATCGCGGCGCGTCGATGTACAGCTGTACACTCTATCTTGGGCTTGCTTTTCGCCGAGGAGAAGGCAACAAATCAACGCTGTGCCAAAATCGGACAAAAGAGGGAGGCAAAAACAACACTTGAACGGAGAGCCTCTAAGCCGACCCCCTGTGATTTTGACAAGCGTTACATGTAACGCTCTTCACAAAATCATAGATATCTTCATAATGCCGTATTTTTCATCGATTCTTTTTCATTGCTTAGTCCTTTCATAGGCATTGGCCCTTGTTTTTGCCTGTTTCACTTCATGAAATAGTACTTTTGCATTTTGGGTTCCAACACTCCTCCCCAATCCCTTTAAGGTTTTGTCGTGGTTTTCTAAACTACATGCGTCTACATCTATGCTAACTTGGAGTTTAGTGCCTCGTAGTTTACAAAACCTCGAGGTTTAGAAAACCTTAAGGTAAAGGGACCTAGGTGTGAACCCCACTACTGTAGGACTATGTAACCGCGGCGGCACGAGCCGCGGCTTTATGTAGCCCTGTGCTGCCTGCCTGCGCCTATGCAAACCACCACCGCACAGCGGCAGAGTGCCAATGCAGTTACCCATGCATCGCATGCAGCAGCAGACGGCTAGTGTAGACACTTTATACACATAAACACATCACACCCATAACGAGCGGCACCCGGTAACGTTAGACATTAATTTTGACAAAGTGGACTGGAAACGTATCACTGTCAATTCCATTTTCGCCATGGCAGTCATCACAATTTAGGAGAAGAGGTAAGATTTTTAGTTTTAATGTGGTTTTATCTCATTTTTAGATGACATTCGTTGGTACAAAATCAAGTTAGAATGTTACGTGTTACTATCACTCAGTTTTCGTTTTCAGTCAGTAATTAACCTTAACGGTTAGCTAGATCCTAATGTTAGATCTAATTTGATCGAAGCTGCTATCTTGTGTAATGTTTACCAGGTACAGATCTAACAATAACATGTTAGGCCTGACACTTCTCCCAATTAGAAATTTGGCATACCGGTAGCCCGACCAGACGCTGTTAATACGCTACGCGTAGGCCTATGTACAGCGGCGACTGTGCGTAAGTCGAAAAAAAAATCGACTTACAGTTTCACCACAGGTACATACATGTATGTTTAATGTACATGTATGTTGTGTACTCTGGAGCCGAGAGCTGGAGCGGTGTGCCGCAGCACGGGTCGCCCAGCAGGGCCGCAGCTAACTTCGTATGGACAGTGCATTAGTATTGGCACCGGTCCGATTACTTTACACCCTTGTTAAACCTTGGGGAAGTGAATATGACCGATATTTGAGCAGTGATTGATTCCAGTTTACCATACCGTGGCTTGAAATGCGTGTAGAGGTGCAATTCTGATTTACCCGTGCCCGTAACTTTCCCCCTACTCTCCGTTTTGAAAACTCAGCAGCTTCATCCATTATACCACTCCACTGCACAGCGCTGCAAATGCCAAGCTACATATAGACCGATTCAATTTCGATGACCTATTCACCTACCGCCGCTAGCGGCGCTATAACGGTCGCCATAACTGGGGGCCAACGGGGGCTTCCAGCGAGCTAGCTACCCAGCGAGTTGCACTTGCAGCTCAGCAGCCTAGCGTACCCATCGCGCATAGTTAGCCGGGCGCGGCCGCTGCGCCGCGGCCAGCGACCGCCGGCGCCGCGCTAATATTGTGATTGTTCACTCACTTTCGAAAAGTCATTCAGCGGCTTTTAATGCCTTTCTTTTGGACAAATTGAGTGATTCAGACATATTGATCTACTTTGAAAGCTTCAAAGGAAGGATCAGGAAAACACATTGTGCAGTTGTTGGGTGCACAAATAACAGGAAAAAAATGGAAATGGAAGCTTCACGGCAGTGTGTGAAATTCAGACACCGCTGACGCATGATAAAATAAGGCAACATTAAAGACAATTAAGTGAAATACAACGGTATGAAAATGCACAGATTTCGAAACAAACTAGATTGTCTACTAGATTCTCTATTCAATTAGGTTATCACTGCATATTCGGAAAATACAGGTATGTTGTTCATCTTAGAAGACAAGTTTAGATCAAAGAATTTGATAATTCACTGATTTTTTTTTTTTTTTTATCCTTGGTGTCCTACTTGCCAAAGTTTACACTTCCTCGCTAGACTTTATTATTATGACAAACATATTTTACAGCATACACTACAGCTAAATAAAATGTTTCAAGATGCGTTAAATTCTTATACTGTTTTCACTTCTTCAATGTTCAGCACTGAATTGACCATAGGCCTATTCAATTTTGGCCTGGAACTCTGAATTTGACTTTTGATAAAGTGATACTTATTAAATATTAAACCATGGATGGGGGCAAGCATCCGTTTCATAATCATAATTAACAAAGTATGAATTGAAAATCACTTTTGTAGATCATAATAGGCGTTAGCGAGATGTTACGCAAGGTTACTTAGACTTAAAATAGTACAGAGTAGTTTTGGTTGTTGACATCAGGCAACGTAAATTAAGTTTATACGGCTTAGAAACGCCTAGATTTGTATTCCTTTTGGTTTACTTACAATTAGGCTTGCCTGGTGCGACAACCGAAAATGATATAGTGTAGGGCTCTAGAAGTCAATAGGTCTAGATCTAGTCTGGACTCTTGCCTAGATTTCTAGACAAGATCTAATGTTAGACGGATTCTACCCTGCTGGCCCGACACTCCCGAGTAAAGGCAAAAGCCTGCCCTAAAAAGGTTAAGTTAACTGATAGCTTGCATTGCGCCATATCTAGCTCAAGATTCTTATTCATTATTTGTATTTAATTATATCAGTTAACTTGTCAACAGCCTAGGCTTATTAGCAAGACGTCTGCCTGTGCCTAGCAATAATTCTCCCCAGCGGTTTTTATTCTCTTACACAAATGTAAATATACGGGGCTTACACGCGAGTACCCAAGTCATCGCCAAAGAAATAGAGTCCACAAACATTCACGGATCGTACCGATATTTACCTTGAAATTCAAGTCTTGGCTACAGCCGTATGTCCTCTACCCATTCGCTCATAGTCGGTAAAAGTTGTTTAATTTTATTTATTTTTAATTAGCTAGCGAAAAAAAAAAGTAGACTCTAGTTGTCACACAGCCAGTTGCGTCGATCTCTGCTAGCGCCAGTGAGATAGTTAGCTGGCCGGCTGGCGCCGGGTGGTAAAAGAATTGGCTGCCGCTGGCAACCTTGCCACGCACGCAGGGCGCTTGCCGACCCGGCCTGTTTGGCCCCCAGTTATGGCGTCGCCTTAAGAGGGCGCACTTCCATGAACAGTCGCTTGAATCGGTCTATAGTTAGCATACCGGTAGCAATGGCTCATGGGCTAGCCCGAACAGACGCCGTGCGGGGCCGGAGCATGGCTGTCACGTTTTTACAGCGACTGGGCAGGGCTAAGTTACTTAGCTAGGTATATATGCATGTAACGTTCAGACATTTCTATGCCTATTAAAAATAGAGTCTACTGACTCCGAAACATAGCCCAAACGCCGAACGCAAAGATAACTGTGTACAAGGAGCGCCTCGGGGTAAGGTCTATACCGTCGTTGTTCTATATTCGCACTTATATGTTATACTGTCAGTGTGTTAACGCTAGAGCCAATAGAGGTCTGTAACAGCCCAGTAGGCCTAACTGTTAGGTCAAAATCTCTTCAGTATGTTTTCAGGCTTGTTCTTAGTGACGAGTCACGTCATGTAATGCCGTGTTCTGTTTATCGAATTATAGCAATGACATTGTTTTATTAACGCGGTGTAGGTCTATTGTATCTTTCATCAGGGAAGTGGACACACCAATATGCACAGAAACCAGGGAACAAGTAACTCTGGCCGGGACGATGAAGCAGTACGTACGTGTTCGGGTCGCTGGTGCGGTTAGGGATAAAGGTAGACTCTACATTGATCAGAGAGACAACCCGTGACAGACCGTTGACAACATCGGCCAGAACCGTAGGCTTAACACTGTAGACAAGAATGAGGTGGGCGGCCACGTACAAGAATTCATCGATCAGAATAAGAGCCCGGGATAGCCCATTTGCAGCATCAGCCAGAACCCTGGGCTAGTCAAGAATGAGCTGTGTGGCTAATAAGACGATACATCGATCAGAATGACGGCCTGTGATAGCCCGTTGACAGCATCAAACAGAACCGATGGGCTAGTCAAGAATGAGCTGGGTGACCAAAAGAATACATCGATCAGAATGACAATTTTAGCCTGATAGCCCGTTGACAGCATCGACCAGAAACCTACGCTAGCCAAGAATGAGCTGAGTCAAAGAAAAAACACTGATGCTATGCCAGAGAAAACCTTTGAGAAATATGTAGATGGGGTAGGTAAGTCCGTTTGCATTGACTTATAGTGTGTTTTATAGCTGCTCTTTCAGAATCTGCCATCATCAACCAAATATTCATGTCAGGCGACTTTTTGTTGGTTTGTGTGATGGAGGGTCACATATGTTTTGTTATGATCCCAATACAGTATTTGCAACTTACAATGTACCAGTGATGTTTCACTATAATTTGCATTTAACAGCTTTGAATCAACTGTATGGGGGGGGGGGGGGGTAGACGTAATGAGATCAGACCAGATGCCAATCTGAGAAGTGGAGTCATTCATAGTTCTAAAGTTTAAAAGCACAAACGGAAAATGCTCTTTATACTTCTCCAGTCATTGTCTGGTCGATTTCTGCACACTTTTAAAGTTTGCACCTAGACTGGTAAAACTTATGGCATTTATACCCACGCAGGAATTACATATTGTGTAGAGAATTGAAGATTATGTAATCTATTTCAAAGCACTGATGCACCTCTTGTCACCAGTTTATATTGCTTTTGCAGAAATACAAAATGTACATGTACGTGGTGGTGGTGTTTAAAAGACTGTTGGCAAATTTGGTGAACAAAATGACAAATGCTAACAACATGTATTGTCATAGGCAGGTCATAGGACAGCAAATTCAAACCTCAGCTTTATGCCTGCATTGTATATAGTTTATTCTAATGAATTTGTTGCTCTGCTTTTAAAAAAAAAAGTGTAAATGAAGAGTTTGTTCGCAAAAACCGATAAGTCCATATTTGCCAAATGGAGATATTTGCGATTAAAGGTCAAGAAATATAAAGAGAATAAGAAAATTTTTGCTTCTTTTGACCATAACTTAAAAAATGTACCTTTTGTAGTAACCAATATATAATTTAAAAGGTATTATTTTGTACTTTATGACAGAGACCGTACTTCAAAATCTTCAAAAATGGACTTATCGGTTTTTGCTATCAAACTCTTCAAATTTTTATCGATTCCTAATGTTATATATTTTAGATCATGGTTGAGGAATTTTGTTCATTCGTGCTTGTGAAAATGTGGGGGTGTAGTATCCTAGCTCTTTTCCCCTTTGGATTCTTATTATCCTTCTCATTATAAAACAATGTGTTCTTTTCTTTTCTTTTCTTTTTTTTTGTGTGTGAGTTTTCGTAGGACATGCTGTAAATTGTCAGAAGTCATGATTAACCTGAATTGATACTCTTCTTGTATTTGCAGTTGTATACAGGGGCGGATCCAGGGAGGACCGCAACCGGCGCACGCCCCCCTTTATTTTTTGTTGAAACAAAAGAAATAAAAAGAAAAAAATGGGGGAGGGGTGCGTGCGCCCCCCTTTACTTTTGTAAACACGCCCCCTCTTTACGGAATTCCTGGATCCGCCCCTGGTATAGATGTGTCTATGGTGCTTTCAAATTGCAGAACAACAACAACAAAAAAGGTCACTCGTATACAAACAAAGATAAGTCAATTCAAGTACTCGACGTTATGAATGTGAAGTGAAATGAAGCGAAGAAGTGTAAAGCTTATCCTATCCCAAGTATCATACCAGCAATATAATATATGTTTTCTGTGACAATGCCAAAGGTCCTGTTTAATGGAATTGTTTTCCTGCCCTTTGTAGTTGCTTTTAGGACAAATATGCCTTAAAAAAAAAAAAAAAACACCGAACAAACTAGCAAATATGTGGAAAAAGTTCCTCATACTACTTAAGCAGGTAATGTACTTGACTTCTGCCTATCTTAAGACTTACACAATTACTGTATCTCATCCATGCAGGAATTATTTCACAGAGAATCAGAAATTTTGTTATGTATTTCAAAAGCCTGATGCACCTCTTGCTATTTCATAATCATCTGTACAGAGATGTGTGATGGTGTTTCAAGGACTGCTCGGTACACAAATGACAAATATTGTGGGAAAAAATTAGTGAACAAATGAAAATATTTTGTTAAGAATATTTGACAGATTATATCATGACAAATACAAACCTCAACTTTAGATTGTAAAAGTGAAGGTGAATAAATACATTTCTGCGAATTTGTGAGAGAGCAAATTTCTGTGGTTTTCAGTTATTGAGTAATGTTTCATGAAAAAATATTGGTGAATGTCATGTATGCTTGTGAAAGTGTGTGTGCATGGGTGTGTTATCCTTGCTCTTTTTTTTTTTTCTAGTGTCAATGATAATGTATGATATGCTGATGTATTGCTAATATACATGTTTTGAACGTATGTTTGACTGATCAGATGAAATTCAGATGAATTCATTTCATTTCAAATGAGTTTGTGATGCACATTTCAATGCAGATAGGTAATGTACCTTTAAGAATGGTGCCAGTGAAGCACCTTACCAGCACTGCATGTGAAACACACCAAAAATACACAGACATCAATTCACATACTACATTCTAAGAAAAAAAAAAGGTTCTTTTGAGCACCATTAAATGGTTCTCAGCACTGTCACAATAGCGACACCTTTTTTGGAGCCTGTGAGAACCTTTTTTAAATGGTGCCTGTCAGCACCTTTTAACATTGGTGCCCATTAGAACCTTTTCCAATGAAATGGTTCCCATGGGCACCTTTTGAAAAGAGTCAAAAAGGTTCCCATGGGCACCTTTTAAATGGTACTCACGAGCACCATTTCATCGGGAAAAACGTTCTAATGGGCACCTTTTGCAAAAGGTGCCGACAAGCACCATTTAGAAAAGGTTCTCACGAGCACCTAAAAGGGTGTCGCTATAGTGTGACAGTGCTGAGAACCATTTAATGGTGCTCAAAAGAACCTTTTTTTCTACTAAGAGTGTAGGGTTGTGATGAGGTTTAGGTTTAGTTTGATATATGAGGATTAGGATTACGGTTAGGGTAATGTTTGTGGGTAAAATTTATGTCTGGCTTAGTGTGCAGATATTTCATGGGAGCAATATTGTCGCAGGTGCAAATGTCATTGATCCATCAATAGGCCCACTGCATTTAGTGGAGCGACTATTGCTTAAATTGAATGATTCAGTGTTGTCGGCTGAGTGTTTGTATGAGTTGAACTTTAAAGCGGAATAGGAAAGAAAAAAAAAGAAAGGTAATGATTATATTTGAGATATTAATTCCATGCAGTCAAAAGAGGTATACAGAAATTTGCATGAGAGACGTAACTAAGGGGTCGATGTTTCACGTTACAAGAACCGAAAGTACGAAGGTCGGCAACGCTCTGTCTGTTGTTATAGGGCTCTGTCTACGTATAGTGACAAGTAGTCTGGCTTCCAGACCCTCTGTTCGTAATATATTTATGTAATATTGGATGCACTTGAGTGGTATATCAGATATATTCATGTTGATGAATGCAATATATCTGATATACCACGAAAGAAATCCAATGCCATTATTATTATACATACAAACCACTTTCCAACAACACCACATTCAATTAAAAAAAAAAGAAAAAAAAAAGAAAAAGGGTTTCACTCACATTCGACATATAAGTGATCAAAACGTTCACGGCAATTCCTTCTCTGTTAAATATGTCCGACGTCCGACAAGTCTTGCTTTTTAGTGGATCACTATTTTCCATAATCGAATTTATTTTCCGCTCGCCCACGAAGTATCTATACATTGTACATGTATGTTGTTCTATAATTCATCTCGTATACTACATGAATCTTTTGCAAACGTTTGAACAATACATTTTCATGACATGTATACCTTGTACTATGTTTTTGATTTTAGTTGATTGGAAATAAACTATGATTGATTGATTGTTTGATTGATTGATTGATTGATAAAATATGCTCTAGAAACATCTAGAGCACTTTTTGTTGCCTTTCGTGTGTTCAACGCGTCTTTTTCTTGCAGAATGTTTTCGAATTCGTAAGAGTATAGAGTCGCGAACTGTGGAGGCCGCCATTGTTGTTTACAAAATCTAACCTTTCAACTTGTATACAAAGGTATCATACAGTACAGTACAGTACAGTACAGCATATCAGCGAGCGACTGCTGCAGACCGGGCCGCACAGACGATTTACGTGTACTCACTCCTATGGCATTTCTCAACCTCATCGCGCATTTCTCAACCTCATCGCGCAATGACACTGCACTTTGCTTTCTTTGCAAGCGATACTGCGCATGCGTATAAAGAAGCATTTGAGTGCGTTATTGACAGCAGCAGCAGAGTACAATATTGGAAATTATAGAATGGGTTCAAGAATGTAGCCAATAGGAAGCGCTGAAATTAGTCACATGTGCTTTGGTTACTCAGTCCCATTGCACTGCGTGTTAAATCCTATTGCCGATCGTCTGTGCGCGTGGCTGCTCCTTTGAATTGCATGCATACGCGCTGTCAATCCTGTAAACAACTTCTAGTTCGGGCTGCCGGCCGGCCGGCCTTTCTTCCCTTGTGCATAACATGTGTGGCATACGTATACTCTACTATATACGTACACTTTGTACAGTACAGTAGACCAAGCGTTGTGGGACCGGACGCGTACATGGAGTCACTTTGAAGGGCAAATCCAACGATTTAGCAGGTTAATTCTCACGCCGTTTTCAGAGTATGTTGTCTAGTAGGCCTATATGAGGAGTCTATATCAAGACTTTGAGGTAAAGGGAGCATATTCTATGTAAAATAAGTAAGTTTTCATGCGGGAAATTAAGTGTCCGGAAACCCATCCCCCCATTATACTTATACTGTATGTGCGGGATTTCCGAGTGCGACGTGCGTAAATGTTTGGGACGAACATCTTCGGACGTCTTGACCCACAAAGGTACGTGAAAAACGCTGAAAAATGCTGTTAGTTTTCGAATTTTCGACCCGTTTTATAAAACAAATGATGCACAGGATTATTTCGTGGCGTTAGTGGAGGCGTAGCTCACTCTCGGGTATTTACAATGTAGTGCATGTTTCACAATTGTAAATACCCTCGAGTGCACTATACGCCTACACTAACGCACTCTATCCTGTGCATCATTTGTATACAATATTGTACTCTTTTTCTCCATTGATACGGGTAATGTAAAATGCATAGGACAGGTATTATGTTAACAATATCGCATGTCATTAACCCCTTGTAGGAATATTGATACATGGTTTTATTGAATCGAAAAAGTGGCTTGTATGTATAGTAATTTGTTATACAGGATATTGACGCCCTCAACCCAACGTCGGAAACTGGATTAGGTGGTTTTGCTCTGCAAAGTCGGCGGCTTCGTCGCCGCTGAGTCCAGTTGGCAAAGGGTCTGGAAACCAGACTAAGTGGCAAGGCACTCTTGCAAAATGATATACAGCACGTGTATTGCCATGATACGACATGGTGAATGGGTACGGGATGACAATACTTTTGCTTCATTTCTTTTATTAATCACTCACAAACGGTGGTAGGTAAGGTTTAGGGGCCGCGGAACGTTTTTCAGTTTCGAGGGGCTGCGCAGCCGGAGGGGGGGGGGGGGGAGGGGTGTATCAAGGTCAACCCCCCCCCCCCCCCCCCCCTTGCTGGTTCAAGTAAAGTTCTGTCTCATTCGTATGAAATAGTTTATCATTACTAGAACTACATTAAGGCCATGGGGTGAGCTGGTTTTTTCGCTTGTTTCGTTCTGACAACTGCGGCACTAAAATTTCTCCACAGCTACGTGTAAACAAAACCAAAAAAGCTACAGGAGACCGTGAAATCGCAGACGTACAGACGTAGCAGTCGACACTGCAGTGCAGTCTCTCTCATGTTATGCGTAATGTTAATGACCATGATAGTACAAGTACAACGTTAGCTATGTTATGAACGTTGCTTGTGTATGTTATAATGGGCGCTAATGCAGTAGCTTGGCCGTTAGCGTGTCTGTTACATTTTAGATAAATTATCTTGAATTTCACCTTGGCATGGCATAGCGCCGTTATAATGTAGCCTAGATGTAATTTTACATGTTGTTCTATGTACAGCCCAGGTTAGGTTGTAGCTGATTGGTGATATTGTTTTTGTAAAAGTCTTGACACACAGGACTGGATTGAAAAAGGTCTAAACTGCATGTAAATTTATATTTTTTATAGTCATGGCCATGGAGTATTAATATTAAAAATCCATCCTGTTTCTCTCACCCCGAAATTGTCGAAATCCCCCTCAAAACACACATTTAGCATCTCATTAAATTAACTTATTAATATTTGATATAAATAGATCTAAAAAACCAACAATGACAACAACATAATTTCAACAATTAAACTCCCTAAAACATATGATTACCATTATGTTGTGCCAAACTATAAAGCAGTGGGTGGTGGTGATAGTGAAAGGCCAAGGATTACTAGTATTAATGATGATAAGACAGTTGTATTCATAATTATGATAATTGGTATTGCATGTGATCAGGTGCTGAAAGCTGTAGATGCATGTAATTTAAAATCAGTTATTGCACTGCAAGTACAAGTTGGTAGTTGATGATGACATTGATCATGAGGTGTTAATGATTACCTGGCATAGTACTAGGGCCTATTGGTAATTACAAGATTCAAATGTTGGCAGTCAATAGTCTACTGTACATTTAATGATATATTGAGTGTAATGTTCAACCCCTCCCTCTAGCGTTTAGCCTTTTTCCCCCTAACAAAATCCAACGGCTAATCATTGCTGTTCATTTCTTTATTGTATTAAATAGGATTCCATGAAACGTGCTACAAGAGGTTTATAGATAGCAAACGCCTGAATCTCGCTAGGAAACGAAAGCTGAAGGAGGAGCCTGATCCGTCAGCAGGAGCATCTGTTTCCTCCCCTAAAACGCTCACATCAAGATCAAGATTTTCTTCTGGAAGCTCTTCAGGTTCTGCTGTGTTGCCTGTAAAATGCATCATTTTGCAACAGAGTCAACCTGCTCATTACTTGCCAAGGGAAATAGGTTAATATGATTGATATTGAAGCATGAAAACATTGTCATGTTACTATAAGTTGTCCTTGATAAAATGGAGCAATATATAAACACCACTGAAACATTCACACACATACACAAAGAACTTCAGTGCAAAGCTCAGAAACAACAGAATGTACTGTATGTACCAATGCTTTGGTCAATGTGATTGATATTCAAGAATTGACATCTTACCAAAGTTGTGCATGATAAAATGTCTTTGTAATACAGATTGCTTCCTGTATTTTGAATGCCAATGTTTATGCAACATGTTTTGACTCCTTGCCTCAGTATGTGATTGTTTGCCCTTTTTAGCAAACATTTCTGCCCACTATTATGATTTGATTAGGGTTGAATTATTCTAAGAACAAAGATGTTTTCCTAAGTGTGTTTTTTTTTCATAAAACTGAATGACTACGATTAAAATTTGTTTCTCCCACTCTGGGAAAAAATATGTAACTATTATTAATACTGAAACAGAATGTCCATGTAGAAAGGGCAATACAATGTAGGTGTGAGTACAAAATCAGTTTGCTAAAACTAATACACACCAGCCAAATGAAAATTGTGCATAAGTTGAGTCAGGTTTGCACATATCCTCTGATATTGGAAGTTAATTGCAATGTTATCATAATATTTAATGCCAAACCTGTTTTATTCTCTCCAAGATTTTCAGGTACACATTCCCTCCAATACAGAATCCAACAGTTTTCACTCATGAATGGGTAAACTATAATTTTGCCTTTATTTTATATATTGGCATTTTTCAAAACTTTTACACCCTTTCAAGGATATTATTGGACCATGGAATGTTCCAGGAAATTTATTAAAACTAGACAGTTTGACTGATTATCATTTTGAGCTATCTTACATGAAAGGAGGTAGTGTCCCACCATGTTGTAACCTAATGATAGCAATGGAAATTTCAGGAAATTTTATGAAGATTAAATTTTCTAGTGCTAAAGTAATGTATAATATTTCATGAACAACGTGATTGCTATGTGATCTAGTATATTAAAGCTTCTTAAGAAGAAGAAGAAGAAGAAGAAAAGAAAAACATGTTTACTGATAAACAATATGATCTGTTTGATAGTAATGTCTCATGTGTGTAAATGAGTTTATGTGTGCGTGTGAGTGTATATAATATGTCAGCGTTTTTATGCACCTGTGTATGTCTAATGCACTGATCAATACATGTATTATATAATTAGGTGATCCGAGTATCCTCTCGGATCACCTTCTGTATCTGTACGGATTCTTTGTTGGTTCTTCTTCTTCTTCTTCTTTCTTTATTTCTGGACAAAATTTGTGTATCGATTAGCTCAGAAAGTGTTCTTTCTATCATTGTCAAAATTATACCATCTATGTATCATGTCCCAAAGACGACGGGTCAAATAAAATCATAGTGATCAGTCGACCGTGACGTCACTATGACGTCATTATATGAAAACACATTTCCATTCATATCTCATTAATGTAATGCAATTTTTCAATGAAATTTACGTCACATATATTTCAAGTTATGCACATTCTACTCATATTATCAAAATTCATATTTTCTCTTAAAACGTGCGCGTACGCGCGCGTTGAAATATTTGTATGCTCAAATCGAGCTGAAATTTTTTTTGCACACGTTGCAGACCATTTGGAGCATTTTTTGAAAAATTGAAAAAATCGGACGGACGCGTACGCGCGCGCACATATACGCACGCACAGCTCATATGCAATGAAAATTTCCCATTTTTTCACTTTGATCGGATGTCTGAAATGTCAAGGAATATTTCTACCAAGTTTCAAGTCAATCCCACTCAAAATGACGTCATACGGGTCCGTCAAAGTTGAAATTCCGCGCGCGCGTCAATGGCGATATACAGTGCAACAATGCCAAAAAACTGCCAATTTTAAATCCGATTTTACTCGTCAGGATGGACGGTGACCCCCCATTTTCTTTACACATTCTGAAAGCTGATGAGTTGTACATGTCATTTCATGGGTTGGCAATGCTGGAAAAATGATTAAAATATATCAAATTTCTTAATAAAGTTAAAAAAGTAAATTTTCAAAATGACGTCATCAAATTTCAAGTTCATTCAAGCATATCTCACCTATTCTTTAGTTGATTTCCGTCCAAATTTCAATATGTTGTAGCTTATTAAATGGTCTTTCAGATATATAATAACAACAATTTGATTGGATGACGGCATCACCTCGTAAAAAGGGATTAAAAGTAACATTGTTAAATTTGACCAGTTTACGTGTTATCTCTATGGGAGTGCAGTGTTTCTGGAAATGAAAACTGACATGACTATCTTTATCGAGTACTAGCTCACTTATGCTTCAGTGAATTTCTCCCATATTTTAATATGTTGTAGCTGAGACTTTGGGCTATCGTAAGTGTGCCCTTCGTTTTTTCATACGGAGTCGGCATCATGCCCAAAAACTTGGTTGAAATTAAAGCTTATCTTCCATGTATTTTCATATTCCTTTCTTTCTGCAACTTTCTTTGCAATAACTCAAGAAAAACAAGCTCTATCAGCCCAATATTTTGCACATGTTTAGTTTATGTCACGGACATTATTTCATAAAATAACAACTACTTGATCGGGCACCTTCTTGGGTATGTAAATTAGGGTCAAAGGTCAAAAATGTTACATCTTGTATCTTGGTGAATACATGTCTTATTTTTCCCATATTTTGCATACGTAAAGACCATGTTACAAGAATCATTTCTCAAAATAACCACTTTTTGCTCAGACGCCATCTTGTCTGTGCAAAGTAGGGTCAAAGGTCATATGTACTTCTTTCTTTATCTTCATTATGACGTGTTATCTCTATGGGAGGGAATTTTTCTAGATGTGAAAATTGACATGATTGTCTTTATCGACGACTATCTCAATTACCCTTCGGTGAATTTCTTCCAGATTTTAGTATGTTGTAGCCAATGTAGTACTCTTTAAGTTTTGTTAATCAAAGTTTTAATCGGATGATGTCTTCACCACGTGAAAATGGATATAATGTAACCTTGTCAAATTTAACCAGTTTACGTGTTATCTCTATGGGAGGGAATTTTTCTGGAAATGAAAATTGACATGACGGTCTTTATCGAGCACTACCTCACTTACTCTTCTGTAAATTTCTCCCAGATTTTAGTATGTTGTAACTGAGACTTTGGGCTATCATCAGTGATTCTCCATTTTTTCATACGACGCCGAGATCACCTCAAAAAACTTGGTTGACATCAAACTTATCTTCGATGTATTGAGATATTTCTTTCTCTCTGCAACTTTCTTTGCAATAACTCAAGAAAAACAGCCCCTATCATCCCCATATTTTGCACATGTTTAGTTTATGTCACGTACATTATTTCATAAAATAACAACTACTTGATCAGACACCATCTTGGGTATGTAAATTAGGGTCAAAGGTCATAAATGTTTTAACCTGTATTTTGGTGAATACATGTCCTATCTTTCCCATATTTTGCACACGCAAAGGCCATGTTACAAGAATCATTTCACAAAATAACCACTTTTTGTTCAGATGCCATCTTGGCTGTGCAAAGTTGGGTCAATGGTCAAATATACTTCATTCTGTATCTTCTGTAGTGTATACCGAATTTGGTAACAAAGATAGCAGACCTGACTCTCTTTTCTAAATGAGAATCCAAATATCATACGTCCAATGTCTCTAAACACAGATGAAACCTATATGGTCATGCCTATTGCGATCAGGACTCGAATCATTGATTAAAAAAAAATCGGATCACCTAATTTGTCAGTCTTGACAAATTCCAAGTCTAGTTATGTGTGTTCATGTTCATGATAATCTTTTTTATGATGCTGATGTGATAAATGGCCAA
Organism: Diadema setosum; assembly: GCA_033980235.1. NCBI lineage: Eukaryota > Metazoa > Echinodermata > Echinoidea > Diadematoida > Diadematidae > Diadema > Diadema setosum. The sequence goes on from CM067074.1 coordinate 34,125,370, forward strand.
GGCATGTAGAATAATATTTTAATACACTTGGGTATATTGAATCTTCATAACTATGTGTGTGCGCATGTGTGTGTGCATGTGAGGGTGTGTGTGTGTGTGTGTGTACAATAAGATTCTCCCACATGCACGCGGACACACACACAAACAAACGCACTGAATTTTTTCTTCTTTTTTTTGCCTTGAATGATTAGTCATTTGATTAATAACATGTCTTTGAACAGAATATAAGCCATTTGCCTTGACCTCTGACGGTCAGTCAGTGCTCTAACTCATTATGGTCTCGAACCACTTTGCTCTTGTCCTCCTTTGCATAGCCAGCATCAGGAAAAGCTGAAACATGAGATATAATGCAACTATTAATCCAAAACTTCACTTTTTTTCTAGGTATATGGCTAAAAGCATTGCTTTACAAATATGTATATATATTTCAGCTTAGAAACACTATGGGAACTACTGTATACTGCGGCTAGCAGCCCCATACGCATAACTGCGGCCAGCAGCCCTATACGCATAGCGTCATGGGGCTGTGAATTGTAGCATACAGGATCATGACGAATGTTTTATCGCGGACAGATATCAACTTAAAATCGGATAAAAATCTTCAATTTGAAGACTTATTAATAAATTTGAAGTATTGATAACAGAGTTCGTGCAAGGTTTGCTTCTGCAAATAGTTCCTTTCTGTTCAAATTGATGATTAAATGTGACTCGGTCGAGAGGAAACTGGGAGAGCTACACTGAATTGACGGCCAGCGCATGCACACACAGACATCTAATATCCAGTCAATGGATTCGAAATTTGTGCGCAGTGATCTTTTGTGTGCGCCTGCGCTGACCGTCAATTCAGCGTAGCTCTCCCAGATTCCTCTCGACCTAGTCATATTAAGTCATCAATTCGAACCGAAAATGACTATTTGTAGAACCAAACCTTGCACGAACCCTGTTGTCAATACTTCAACCTTACTTGTAAGTCTTCAAATTGAAGAATTTTTGTTCGATTTAAGGTTGACATTTGTCCGCGATACTACCCTGTCATGATCCTAAATGCTACAATCCGCAGCCCCATTACGATATGTGTATTGGGCTGCTGGTCGCAGTTTATAAAATATCGATTTTCGCAAAAACTACAGGATATTTCGAGGAGAACTTTTTACAGTATATTTAGGATGTACAAGACATCACATTTCCGCATTCAGAAAGTAGTGCCAGTGTTGCTGGAACGAAACCCATTTTCTAAGCCTCTTTTTCAGCTTCACCCCATGGCCTATTATTGGAATTTCGTGTTGGTCTCAAGTCCATGCGCGTGCGCACTTCATGCTTTAAAAAACAGCCTGGCTTATGAATAATTTACTAATTATTCTGCCTGACGCCGCCGTATGGTTTTTCGCGCTCGCGCACTGCAAGAAATGCGGTGTTAAAAGTGTAACACCAACCGGGTGTTAAACTGTGGGTGTTAAATTTAGTGTTAAATTGACACAATTTGACACCCTTCGGTGTTAATTTAACACCACCATTCTCTCATTCATTGGGTGTTAGATTCTCGGTGTTAAAATGACACCCAAGTGGTGTTATAGTTTTGTCATGAAAAGGGGGTTTTCACTAATAACACCGTATCGGTGTTAGTTGTCCACCAGAGAAAGTCACGTGTTCGCAGTCCGATGATCTCATTGGTTACACATGCCAATGCCTGAAATTTGTTGCTGTGGCGCGGAGTCGTCAACGTCTGTCATCGCGATAGTCAGGTTTTCGATGTCGTCTGGGGCTAAAAATGACATTGAATCTGTGATGGTGACTTTGCTAAGTCTGTCAGCGGGGATAAGTATCTTTTAAGGTAATTATTTCCTGTACCAGTTATTTTCTATCATAAACGATGTGCATGATTTTCACGGATTTCATCGCATATTATAGACAACTTTGTCTTTGCACGCACGTAATACTATAGTATACTATGTAGCGCAGCATACTAAGTACATATAGCCTATAGCGTTTGCCATACATAATAGGCCATAACACCAACGCGCTGCATCGGTGCATTGAGTCCGAATTTCGCTGAGGGTTTCTTTGTCCAATAATTGCATTTTAAAAATATCATCAAATTTTAAATATAAAAGGTTCCGTGGCATTTTGTATTGTTATTGATGTAGTTTTCTTACCTCTGAGGCTCTGGTGCGGATCTTTGTTAGCGCGCAAATCATTACCCGCTACTGACGTGCACGAAGACGAAGTTCGAACAATGTTTGTGTGTACATGTTCGTAGGTTTGTACATGTTCGTAGGTATACTGGTAGGCCCCTAGGCCTACTATATTTTTTGTAGGGCCTACTGTAACTGTTCTAGTCCAAACTGTTAGGTTTAAATTAGTACTAGGTACTAGTAGCAAATATCGCTCTAAAAAGAGCGTAAATACCCGATTAAAGGGGCTGGGTGGGGGGTTCTCCCGACCCGATTTTTGTTTATCACAACAGGTTACGTGATGTTTTCAGTAGCTACAGTGTACACGTAGGAACGTAGGGGCCTATAGGACGCTAGTGTTTGCGCGTGAATCTTACGTTAGAATCTACTAACTAGTTTCTAATATGATTACTACTATTTATGAGTTTGCTAACCGCTTACAAATTTACATTATATAAGAATATGCTCTTATAAAGTTGATGACGTCACATGCATGTAAAACCGGTATTTCCACCGAGTCCATGTTAAGACTCTAGACTCTAGATCTAATTGTAAGGTGCGAGTTCAAGGGTAGCGAGAAACAGAATCACAGCCCATATTAATAACTGGCAGTTGTTCTCTGTCTGAGAACTGATCCTAAATTTCACAAATGAGTCAAAATGGAATACATGTATCATCGCTTTTTTCATGATTCAGGTGAGGGAATATACGTCTACTTTGATGGTAGTATTTCTTGAAATAATCTCTTGAAAAAAAAATCCCTTCTGGAATATGGCCCATTCTCAGTAAAAGCGTTCAAATACGGAATTTTGGTGTCGCCGACATTCCATGACAGTTTGCGGTTCCCTGAAACCTATTAGATACTATTTAAATGTTTATAATATATCACGAGGACTTTATTTCTTAAAAATAAACACGATCAAATGCGGTTGTCTGCCTTTTTGTATAAAATTTTGCTGTTAAACTTCGTTAAGACCCCCAAAACGCAGTGTCGCCGGCTATTTCAGAATTATGTTTTATTGCTCCTCTCCGTCCACAAGCACACTTTCCAAATATCATTTTCATGGACGATGAGCATATCATATGTGCTAATCACAATACTCAAAAAGTTTCAAAAATTTTATTGACTTCTTTTTTATAGCCTTTTGAAACCTGTCGCCAAATTCACCGCCAGATACGTTACCAGTTCCTTTAGTGTTACAGCATTGGGAAAATAACAAGACTATGCAATGACCCTGTGTATATGAAACCCTGAGGATATACTTCATACACTGCAAGTACTTAGATTTTTTGTGCAACAGCTCTTTATTGAGAATACGGTATAATGTTTGAAATATCGGTTTTCTACACTTTTATTTTGACAGATACGTTACATACTTTTCACGCCACCCACTGCGACAGATATTGCAATGTCAGACAAATTGTATATTATACATTACTCCTCGGAATGACGCATCGATTCAACATTAAAGTTTAGTACAAGTGAGAAATATTTGGTAGATATCGCTCTCATAATAATATGATCGACCATATACGTTACCACAGATACGTTACACCAGATACGTGACCGAATTTTGCTCATTGGTCTTGTGTTTTCTGGGGATCAAATCTGGTCAAAATTCATCCCTACACATTACATGCTTCGTTTTGTTGGACCTCAGGATTATATTCTTACACCAAAAGGACAGAGAGGTGAAAAAGAGCAACACTCCCACATGATTTTTCTTTGTGCATCAGTGTCTCACAACTTAATGCCAAGTTTTCCGACAGATACGTTACCACATAATCAAAATGCTGAAAAGAAATTGTAAATGTTTTTACAAACAAATCGTTGTGTGCTCATAAACTCCAAAGTTCTATTCTATAAAACCCAGCCACTTTCATATTCTATGCAACAACTTTGAACGTTTATTTTACAAGACGAAGCTAAGATTCAGCATATCAGTTTTTTGCTTTTCAGATTTAGCAGATACGTTACGTATAATTCAGGGCACCCACGGTGACAAAGAATGTTATGTAAAACAAAGTGTTCATAAAACAAATCTGCATAGAATGACGCTTCCACAAAAAATTGAAGTTATGTTCAAATGAAGAATATTCAGTAGAAATCGCTCTGTAACTTCACTGACAGATTCATTTACGGTACGCCAGATACGTTACCAAACTTTGAAAGAGTAAAAAGTAGTTTATAAAACGCTTCCGAGAAAAGTTTCAGTGTTCTGTTGCATATCTATTCTAGTGTTTTTCAACATATGAAGAACTACTCAAGATTCATTGATAAGTTGAACAATTATTTATTCATTTTCATTAAAAGGGATGAGCCAAATACGTTACCATAGGTCAAACAACTGTTTAGCATATCGAGTTCATAGAGACTGTACCTACTTCCTTCTAAGTGCCTGCAAAAATATATTTTTCAAACCTTGTTTGCATTATCCATCAAAACTTAATGAATATTTACAGTCACATGGATAAATACATTCAGACGTAAGATGAGAATATTCTGTGAATGAAGAACTCAGCTTTCACATTTAGGGCTCTTTTCCACTACATTTCATAGTTTAAATATTAAGTACAATGTTTAAAATGGTCAATTTGGGCTTACATCATTCATTTTTACATCAATTCATGAGGTAAATAATTAAACAGGTGATATTTATTAATTCATACACAACTAAAATTATTACTTATATTTTACCAGATACGTTACCAAAGGTGATTCGATGTTTTTCAATAGTTCTTTCCCCAGGAAAGCAATTCATATTTGTTTCCTGTGGAAATTCCAGATCGGATCGTTCCCTTTGCATGATTTGTGGGATTCGAAACTTTATTTGTAAGCGAAATTTACTAAAAATACAAAGTGAATCTTAAGGTTATATTTCATTTCAGCAAAAAGCATATTTCAACCTACCACACAGAAATAATTTCTACCAATTAGCAAGGGATGACAACATCTTTACCTCTTGAAAAACCCCAATATCTTTAGGGGGACAGATGTCTTTTCCTGAACAGAAATTGGATCAAAACAATAAATTTAATTCAGAGTTAGGAGTCCATTACAACATGTAAATTTGCGGTAACGTATCTGATTGGTGATCAAAAATCATATATGATGCTCTATTTCAATTCATTTTTACTCAATGAATGTCCATCATTTAGAATGTTCCACTTTTTGTTTCGTATTTGACCGGTTTTGAAGTTTCCGAAAACACATCTTTGAATGTATTACTTTGTGGTTGATTTTTCGGTTTTACTCACATGGAATTGAACACTTAATCTGAGAATGGCCCATATGCCTCTTCCCCATACTTATGTTATTGCCATCGCACACTTAATGATATTGGCAATAGTGCACTTGAGAATCTTGAAAATGACAGAATTGCAAAAAGACCTTTTATTATCTATCTAAAAAACCTTGAAAATGAGAGTACAACTTGTATATCAATTGCAAAATGGCATTTGATTTTTCCATTTCTCCTCAAATAATATTTGCATAAATGTACACTGCATAAAGATGATGAATAGGGCCTACCTGGAAGCAGGATATTATTGCCCCCCCCCCCCCTCCCCGTGGCTAGTTAAAACGAACTTGAAATTATGAGCATATCTCAAGTAGGTATATATAATAGAATCACCGACTGAATTAATCTGAAGCCACCTGAACAAAACCCTTTGTTTTCTGCAGTTCTGATCAAATCTTTCATGCACACAAGATAAATCTGTTTCATGCACTTGTATACAGTAAATACACTAGTGCAGTTATGTGGATGTTCAGTACTTTGAATCCTAAGCCAGTGCATCACACCTTGCGCACCAGTTTGACAGTTTGTGGACTTGTAGCCACTTGATAATTAGGTGATCCTCTCGGATCACCTTCTGTATCTGTACTGATTCTTTAATTAGGTGATCCGAGTATCCTCTCGGATCACCTTCTGTTTCTGTACGGATTCTTTCTTCTTCTTCTTCTTTATTTGTTTCTTTATTTCTCCTCAAAAGTTGTGCAGAGGTTAGCTCAGAAAGTCCTCTGCCTATCAATTTCAAAATTATACCATGTATGTATCATGTCACAAAAATGACAGATCTAATGTATCATAATGATCAGTCGACCGTGACGTCACGATGACGTCATTATATGAAAACACATTTTCATTCATATCTCATTAATGAAATGGAAATTTTCAATGAAATTTATGTCACATATATTTCAAGTTAAGCGCATTCTACTCATAATATCAAAATTCATATTTATTATTAAAACGTGCGCGTACGCGCGCGTTGAAATATTTGTATGCTCCAATTGAGCTCAAAATCTTTTTGCACACGTTTCAGACCATTTAGAGCATTTTTTGAAAAATTGAAAAAATCGGACGGACGCGCACGCGCGCGCACATATACGCACGCACAGCTCATATGCAATGAAAATTTCCCGTTTTTTCACTTTGATCGGATGCCTGAAATGTCAAGGAATATTTCTACCAAGTTTCAAGTCAATCCCACTCAAAATGACGTCATACGGGTCCGTCAAAGTTGAAATTCCGCGCGCGCGTCAATGGCGATATACAGTGCAACAATGCCAAAAAACTGCCAATTTTAAATCCGATTTTACCCGTCAGGATGGACGGTGACCCCCCATTTTTTTTACATATTCTGAAAGCTGATGAGTTGTACATGTCATTTCATGGGTTGGCAATGCTGGAAAAATGATTAAAATATATCAAATTTCTTAATAAAGTTAAAAAAGTAAATTTTCAAAATGACGTCATCAAATTTCAAGTTCATTCAAGCATATCTAACTTATTCTTTAGTTGATTTTCGTCCAAATTTCAATATGTTGTAGCTTATTAAATGGTCTTTCAGATATATAATAACAACAATTTGATTGGATGACGGCATCACCTCGTAAAAAGGGATTAAAAGTAACATTGTTAAATTTGACCAGTTTACGTGTTATCTCTATGGGAGTGCAGTTTTTCTGGAAATGAAAACTGACATGACTATCTTTATCGAGCACTAGCTCACTTATGCTTTGGTGAATTTCTCCCATATTTTAGTATGTTGTAGCTGAGACTTCGGGCTATCGTAAGTGTGCCCTTCGTTTTTTCATACGGAGTCGGCATCATGCCCAAAAACTTGGTTGAAATTAAAGCTTATCTTCCATGTATTTTCATATTCCTTTCTTTCTGCAACTTTCTTTGCAATAACTCAAGAAAAACAAGCTCTATCAGCCCAATATTTTGCACATGTTTAGTTTATGTCACGTACATTATTTCATAAAATAACAACTACTTGATCGGGCACCTTCTTGGGTATGTAAATTAGGGTCAAATGTCAAAAATGTTTCATCCTGTATCTTGGTGAATACATGTCTTATCTTTCCCATATTTTGCATACGTAAAGACCATGTTACAAGAATCATTTCACAAAATAACCACTTTTTGCTCAGACGCCATCTTGTCTGTGCAAAGTAGGGTCAAAGGTCATATGTACTTCTTTCTTTATCTTCATTATGACGTGTTATCTCTATGGGAGGGAATTTTTCTAGATGTGAAAATTGACATGATTGTCTTTATCGACGACTAGCTCAATTACCCTTCGGTGAATTTCTTTCAGATTTTAGTATGTTGTAGCCAATGTAATACTCTTTAAGTTTTCTTCAATCAAAGTTTTAATCGGATGATGTCTTCACCTCGTGAAAATAGATATAATGTAACCTTGTCAAATTTAACCAGTTTACGTGTTATCTCTATGGGAGGGAATTTTTCTGGAAATGAAAATTGACATGACGGTCTTTATCGAACACTAGCTCACTTACTCTTCTGTGAATTTCTCCCAGATTTTAATATGTTGTAGCTGAGACTTTGCGCTATCGTTTCTTTGCTCACTCTTTTTCATGCGACATCGAAATCACGTCGAAAAACTTCGCAAAAATTAAAGCTTAGCTTCGATGTATTTTCATGTTACTTTCTTTCTGCAACTTTCTTTGCAATAACTCAAGAAAGACATTCCCTATTACCCCCATATTTTGCACATGTTTAGTTCATGTCACGTACATTATCATAAGATAACAACTACTTGATCGAACACCATCTTGGGTAGGTAAATTAGGGTCAAAGGTCATAAATGTTTCATTCTGTATCTTCGTTATAGTGTATACTGAATTTGGTACCAAAGATGGCAGACCTGACTCTCTTTTCTAAATGAGAATTAAAACATCACACGGTCAATGTCATTAAACACAGATGAAACCTGTATGGTCATGCCTATTGCGATCAGGACTCGAATCATCGATTAAAAAAAAATCGGATCACCTAATTTTTCAGTGTTGACAAATTCGAAGTCTAGTCTTCTTCTTCTTCTTCTTTATTTGTTTCTTTATTTCTCCTCAAAAGTTGTGCAGAGGTTAGCTCAGAAAGTCCTCTGCCTATCAATTTCAAAATCATACCATGTATGTATCATGCCACAAAGATGACTGATCTAATGTATCATAGTGATCAGTCGACCGTGACGTCACGATGACGTCATTATGTGAAAACACATTTTCATTCATATCTCATTAATGGAATGGAATTTTTCAATGAAATTTACGTCACATATAGTTCAAGTCAACGTGATTCTACTCATGTTTTCAAAATTCATCTATATACTTCAAACGTGCGCGTACGCGCGCGTTGAAATATTTGTATGCTCAAATCGAGCTCAAAATTGTTTTGGACACGTTTCAGAACATTTGGAGCATTTTTTGAAAAATTGAAAAAATCGAACGGACGCGTACGCGCGCGCACATATACGCACGCACAGCTCATATGCAATGAAAATTTCCCGTTTTTTTTAGGATCGGATGTCTGAAATGTCAAGGAATATTTCTACCAAGTTTCAAGTCAATCCCACTCAAAATGACGTCATACAGGTCCGTCAAAGTTGAAATTCCGCGCGCGCGTCAATGGCGATATACAGTGCAACAATGCCAAAAAACTGCCAATTTTAAATCCGATTTTACTCGTCAGGATGGACGGTGACCCCCCATTTTCTTTACATATTCTGAAAGCTGATGAGTTGTACATGTCATTTCATGGGTTGGCAATGCTGGAAAAATGATTAAAATATATCAAATTTCTTAATAAAGTTAAAAAAGTAAATTTTCAATATGACGTCATCAAATTTCAAGTTCATTCAAGCATATCTCACTTATTCTTTAGTTGATTTTCGTCCAAATTTCAATATGTTGTAGCTTATTAAATGGTCTTTCAGATATATAATAACAACAATTTGATTGGATGACGGCATCACCTCGTAAAAAGGGATTAAAAGTAACATTGTTAAATTTGACCAGTTTACGTGTTATCTCTATGGGAGTGCAGTTTTTCTGGAAATGAAAACTGACATGACTATCTTTATCGAGCACTAGCTCACTTATGCTTCGGTTCATTTCTCCCATATTTTAGTATGTTGTAGCTGAGACTTTGGGCTATCGTATGTGTGCCCTTCGTTTTTTCATACGGAGTCGGCATCATGCCCAAAAACTTGGTTGAAATTAAAGCTTATCTTCCATGTATTTTCATATTCCTTTCTTTCTGCAACTTTCTTTGCAATAACTCAAGAAAAACAAGCTCTATCAGCCCAATATTTTGCACATGTTTAGTTTATGTCACGTACATTATTTCATAAAATAACAACTACTTGATCGAGCACCTTCTTGGGTATGTAAATTAGGGTCAAAGGTCAAAAATGTTTCATCCTGTATCTTGGTGAATACATGTCTTATCTTTCCCATATTTTGCATACGTAAAGACCATGTTACAAGAATCATTTCACAAAATAACCACTTTTTGCTCAGACGCCATCTTGTCTGTGCAAAGTAGGGTCAAAGGTCATATGTACTTCTTTCTTTATCTTCATTATGACGTGTTATCTCTATGGGAGGGAATTTTTCTAGATGTGAAAATTGACATGATTGTCTTTATCGACGACTAGCTCAATTACCCTTCGGTGAATTTCTTCCAGATTTTAGTATGTTGTAGCCAATGTAATACTCTTTAAGTTTTCTTCAATCAAAGTTTTAATCGGATGATGTCTTCACCTCGTGAAAATAGATAATGTAACCTTGTCAAATTTAACCAGTTTACGTGTTATCTCTATGGGAGGGAATTTTTCTGGAAATGAAAATTGACATGACGGTCTTTATTGAGCACTAGTTCACTTACTCTTCGGTGAATTTCTCCCAGATTTTAATATGTTGTAGCTGAGACTTTGGACTATCGTCAATGTTTCTACAATTTTTCATAAGGTGCCGAGATCACATCAAAAAACTTGGTTGAAATCAAACTTATCTTCGATGTATTGAGATATTTCTTTCTTTCTGCAACTTTCTTTGCAACAACTCAAGAAAAACAACCCCTATCATCCCCATATTTTGCACATGTTTAGTTCATGTCACGTACATTATTGCATAAAATAACAACTACTTAATCAGACACCATCTTGGGTATGTAAATTAGGGTCAAAGGTCATAAATGTTTCAACCTGTATCTTGGTGAATACATGTCCTATCTTTCCCATTTTTTGCACACGCAAAGACCATGTTACAAGAATCATTTCACAAAATAACCACTTTTTGCTCAGATGCCATCTTGGCTGTGCAAAGTTGGGTCAATGGTCAAAATACTTCATTCTGTATCTTCGTTATAGTGTATACAGAATTTGGTACCAAAGATGGCAGACCTGACTCTCTTTTCTAAATGAGAATCCAAACCTCACACGGCCAATGTCTCTAAACACAGATGAAACTTATATGGGCATGTCTATTGCGATCAGGACTCGAATCATTGATTAAAAAAAAATCGGATCACCTAATTTGTCAGTCTTGACAAATTCCAAGTCTAGTTATGTATGTTCATGGTCCTTACACTTGCAGGTTGAACAGTACTTCTCACTCCTTCTCCCAGGCAACGATGCCAAGCTTTTTTGAGCAGTGGCCAGTTTTTGGTGGAAGGTCTTGTCAAGCTAGCAAGAGGAAAGCCTTCAGAAACCACAGTCAAGCTGTTGAGATTGCTGGGAGAACACATGCGGAAAACTGATGTGGATTCATGAGACTTGGAGCAATCATCAAATAATGTACCACCAGACCTGGTAGCAGTCAGGGTATGCACAATACTGTAGATTTTGAAAGCCCCTTTTTTATGTTCTAGATGTCTATCCATCCAATATCGTTTCTTGTGTATCATGCCGCAAGTTGAAAACAATCATCTGTGAATGAAACTTGGTATGGCTATGTAAATCCAGGGGGCGTTCCACCAAACTTGTCATTGGTGACAACTGTTATAAGTAGCTGAAATCTTTGCATCTGACAATACATTTTATCAAACGTTTCCCTGGAGTCGATAAGGGTCATGAGGTCAATAATCAAGGGTCAGGAGCCCTTCATTATGAAAAAAAAATGCAGGAAATATCTTGTGACTTTGATTTTTCAAAGGCAGATGAATGGATTTCACCAAACTCAATTGTAATATAAAAGTTCACAGTCACAAATCAATATGTAATGTAATTTTGTTATTTTGGAGATGCTGATGAAATAAAGAAGAGTTTTTTTTCTTGTTTTTTTTTAAAAGAAGTCACACAACAACCCATGGGTTCATCCTACATGAAGGATCATATGTTTTACTTAATGCTCCCTGATTATGCAGTGCAATTCACTGATAATTTCTGTTGATACCTGGATACTTTGTTAATGAGTCGTAGAATATATTGTATATAACATGCATTTCTTACAACACAGCATAGAATGTAAGTAACCTGCAAATCCTTCTTGTACTCTATCTGCTTCCACCTGTGAACCAGGGCGCAAGGATTGTGCAAGATTGCTGTGGCTTTGGCTATAGACTACCTTATCCGATTTCAAAAGGTAAGTCTACATGACTATAAGGTTTGTTCAAATATGATGCGACAAACCCCCTGACATTTTTAGTGTTCAGATATGGTGCGCCGAACCACGCCACTTTCATTATGTTAATGAATGCACATAACTCAAAAAAAAAAATAAGATAAAGATAAACTCATGACATTGTATCTTCACTTACTTTTGAGCTTGATTGCACCATAACTTCCTGCCACTGTGTGGCAAAATATATTCCTCTTGCCTCAGTGTTTTTGTTTTGTTTTGTTGCATTTTGATCTGTTTATTTGTTTGTTTTTTACCATCTCATATCGCATTGATTTGTGCACTAAAATGTTGCCGGAGTTTGACTCATCATATCTGAACAAGCCTTTATGAGTCATTTTGGACAGGCAATTAGAACTCACAGTACTTTGGTATTCTGAAAATGAAATTGATTTTTACGAGTTTAATTAATTTTGCATTTTCTACTTTCTATGATCTGTTTTTGTATTAGAAAAGAAATTAGAGGTCAGGGGAAATTTTCTGGGTTTTTTTGTGTTGTTGGACTATGTAATTTATTAAGATCACTTGCTTTTCACTGTTTCACAGGTTAACTTTTTTTTTTTGGACGTTGTGAATATTTTTGCGCACTTGCCTTTGTCAGGGTTATGTCCTGATGTCGACGAGAACTTTACTCGTGAATGCTTCAAAGCCGATCGTTGAACTTTAAAGATTGTCTTCCCCATAAAATTATGTAGGCTGAAATTTTGAAGTTGCTTTTTGATCAGTCACGAATAAGAGAAAAGTGATAAATTTCAAAGCTTCTTTAAGAAAAAATAGGTATAAGTGAGTTTTAATTGTGAAATTATAGTGATCTTTAAGTAAAATGGAATAAGATCCATTTATTATCCTCTGCCAAGAAGTGGTGCCTGAATTGTTATGGTTTTGAGTAGTCCATCCCTCCGTGTGTGTGATAGCTTGAAATCTGTTAAAATAATCATAAATGTGAATAAAATGTGTGAAGCCTATGTATGACTGAGTCTATCAAATTGCATTATGGAATCGAAATAAAGGTCACAGTCAAATTTGTCTAGTTTTTATTTGTAATAGATTCATACAATGTCTGTTTGTTTTTTATTGTTTCCTTACATTTTCAGCCTGATGCTAGTTTTGATCACCACTTGAAGAGGGAAAGCAGAAGAAGATGCAGCTCTTGACGCAGCTTGCTTGCTTGAAGATCAGAAGATGCAGCTTGCTTGACAGAGGACGTCAGAAGGATAACATACATGTGTACCAATATTACTTCATTGTTGACCACTTGGTACTACCCTGCCCTGGTGATATCATTCAGAGTGCCTTCGACACATTGTTCAAAGCACATTAAATATGTGTTTTGTCTACGGTATGCAAAACCTCTCCATTAGTCGATGACAGTTTTTGATGAGGAGGTGATTACCTTTAGTCCAGAGGACATTGAACAACGACCTTGTAATTTTTACATGTCCTAGTTTACATGTGTCAGTATGGAGTAATGCATTACCATGGTAACATCAAAATTTCATAAAGATTACAAATACAGAATGTGGATCAAGCTACTCAGTTTTAAATCAATTCTGTTGAAATTCGATTGTCCAGAAATCTGTTGCCATGGCAATTGCAGTTTTTAAACAAATCATACAAAATTGTGTGGATCACGCTGCTCTCTTAGTTTCTTTTTTTTAGCATTTAAATTTGAATTTGATACATATGGTCACTATGATAATATGTTATCGTGCAAGACACTTTTTGTGGGGGTCATAAATCCGTTTCCATGGCAACAGCATCTTCATACAAATCATCCACAAGTACGATGTGGATTCAGCTAACTTCCTCAGATTTTGAGCATTTGACTTTAAATTTGGCACATGTGACCACTGTATTATGTACCTGTGCAAATTTTATTTTTCGTCATTGTCAAATAGTATGTTGTCAAGTTAATGGTATTTTGTAATAATCGTATAAACTACAAGTGCATTGAGCTTACTCTCTCAATTTTTAGCAATAACCTTGAGATATGACACCTATATATTGTGACAAGATAAATTCTAGATGTGCAAAACACTTTTCTCGTCAATGTTAAACAATGCGTTGCCATGCTAACTTATTTTTTTTTTTTTAATACAAAGCAATCAAAGATATTGTGATTGACTCATAACTCCCTCATGTTTTAGGCATTTGACTTGAAATTTGGCACGTGACCACTGTAGTGCGCTAATGTGCAAATGTCATCTTTTGTATCGGTCAAAGAAAGTGTTATCATGGCAGTGACATTTTCAAATTAAAAACTTACACAACAGTTGATTATGCAATCTCCCTCAGTTTCTGAGCATCTGGCCTGAAATATTGAACAGAGTGCTAATGTAATGTCAACCATCTTTTAAAATGAAAATCAAACAAAAAATACTGTGAATTGGTTGAGCTCCCTCAGTTTTCTAGCATTTGACTTGAGGTTTCGCTCATGTAACCAGTGTAATCTTAAAATGAGTCGCACACTGATCTCACTGTTGAGTAATCTTGCTATGGTAACAACTTTTGTTACATTGTACTTTTTTTTTTTTCAACAAAAGGCATACAAGAATATCATGAATTGAGCTAACTCTCTAAGTTTTAGGTGGGGGTATCAATTACATCCAGTTCGAGTTGAAAATATTGGCCCAAGAAGGTCTTATGTGTGTCATTTGAATATTTTAATGATCCGAATTTCACATGCTTGTATCATCACTTGCAATAGCATTGATCAGAAGAAAGAGTATAATTTTTTTTTTATGTTAACATTTTACAACCAGACTGGATGATCTATGTTGAATATTTGAATTATACAGCTGAGTAGGCAATTCAATTTGAACCAATTTCATTTGAAAATTCAACTTGATAGTGCCAAGAAGGCCAAAGGTATTCAGAGTGAGTATTTAAATTTGATATTTTAGCCTTCAATAGCCATAATGTATCTCATTTGCATAGATAATCAAAGAACCAACTGACAGGGTCAAAGGTATTCCATTTTGATACTTATATTATAGAGATGAGGCTTTCATTACATGTAATAGAATTATTGTGTTTTGTTGTGACAGACAGAATTTATTAAATATTTTGATCAACCTAGTAGCACGTGACTGTCTTTCACCTACTTACATTACTGTGTTATTTTGTGCGATTGAATGTGGAGAGTGTGAAATGATGTCGAGGTATCGGCACTTCAAATTGTTAATAAGTTGGCATCACTTGGAATTTATTTCTCACTCTGAAGCGTTGAATCAACACTTCTGTGGTGTCAAATAAACACCAAATAATGCAAACTTATAACACTTTGAAGTGTTAGAATAACACCATGACAGGTGTTGGGGTATAGATTCTAACAACAAATAGTGTTGAAGTTACACCGTCATTGGTGTTAAAGGGTGTCAAAAGAACACCAAAGTGGTGTCAACTTATCAATAATCTAAGCAACACCAAAGCTCGTGTTGGTATATTTTAACACCATGGGTGTTGAACTTACACCATAACTGGTGTTGGGATGTCAAATGAACACCATTATGATGTCAACTTCTTAACACTCTGTTAAGTGTTGAAAAAACACCGAGGCTGGTGTTGGTATATTTTTACACCCTTTAACACCCATGGGTGTTGGATATTTTAACACCAGAGACGGTGTTACTTCAACACCAGATGGTGTGGTCCTTTATTGAAGTTCGGCCGGTGTTAGATTCAACACCAGTGGTGTTAAATCTAACACCACTGTTTTTGCAGTGCGGGAAGCGCAGCAGACAAGAGGGGCGATATAAATGTATTTACCAAGAAAACTACTCTCTCGCACGTAACTCGTGTGGTTGAGAACGCATGACAATGTAAAGCGACATAGGCCCTATAGATGAAATTTTCCCTATTCAGACAGTTATCAGTATAAAAGTGAAGTGAGAGAGTGAAGGAGAGAATAAACGAAACAGCTTTTACCAAGGGGAAAATTGTTACGATTATCCCACATTTCCGGTAGCGTACGCCAACAACCATCGAATTGGTTGGATAACGATCAGTGCTGGTAACGATACGCGCATACGTATACAGGATCAAGAATGGAGAGCAAAGTATACAATGTAGACCTATGGCGATTCGGTACAATAACAGATATGTGATCCCAATATCTAGTCCCTAATTTGTGATAATTGTGTAACCTAATGAACGTATCAATAATACATATACCATGGAGTGGCCCCTATCTAGACAAGGATTAATACAGCTTTCAAGAAGGTTACTGTTTCTCGCTGCTCTGGTTGATTTTACACAATGGCGTTCGTATAAATTAGCATGGATTTTTTTTTCTTTTCCTACAGTTTGATAACGAATTAATTCATTCACCCCCTGGGATTCATCAGCTGGCCCATCCAATGTAGTTTCTCAGACAGACATTATTACTTCGCATGCACCGGTCGTAACAAATTGGGCAAGAATCCAGAAGCTTTGTGATTGTAAAGACATTCTTTTGTGAACAAAGCATGTTAAGAAATAATTGAATTCATTAAAAATTTGGTAGGCCTGCCCCTATACAGAAACGGCCAATTGAATGAAGTAAACTGGAACATAGAGAACAGTCAAACTGTTTAGTGTGCAAGCAAGTGGAGTGCTTAGATTCGAGTAGATAACTAATAGTCCTCACCTGTCTGATTCTGTTGTTGGACAAGAAGAACTTGAATTGCCCGAAAAGCTCTCGAAAGTTCAAGATTCGATTAATTCTTTCAATCTGATTTTGACGTAACGAGAGGTAGGACGCAGCATTGCACTCCATTGGTACCTCACTAATAGTTGTCTGTCCTCACAGTCTGCTTGTCCATATACCTCCAAATACGTACATTTTCAACGTCGCACTGAGTTCTGGTCTGTGTCCTCTTCGTTGACGTGCACGTCTCATCTGTAAGGCCAGTTTGCAGTAACAGTAAAAAACACATCGACGTGGTATTTCTTCCCATCGCTTGCTTTCGTGTTTATGCAAGCATTACCTGATAGTAGAAAGTGGTATATGAACCAATTTTCCATTTCGGAAGAGGAATATGCCAACGAATTTCAAACGAAGTGCACTCAGTAAAGTTGCAGTCCTGTTCGCATCATGGCAGGTGTCTGAACTTCGAACATTTAATTTTTCACGTGGTACAGCGCGCGTTAATTGGTCAACCAGCCAATCATATCAATGCGAGTATAATGTGCTGAGGGAAATCTACGGAAGCTTATACGTGCAGTGCCATGAGCGAGTTCACCTCCCTGGTTTAACTCCCAAAGGCGCCTTGTTTCGGCCTAAAAGACGATAACGCGACTTTTAGAAACTCACTAAGGCGCCTTGTTGAAGACGAGAAGGCGAGACGGCGACTTGTACAAAGTCGCCAAGGCGCCTTGCTTAATTAAGACGAGACGGCTAGAAGGCGACTTTTGTAAAGTCATCAAGGCGCCTTGTTTAAGACCACAAGGCGTGAAGGCAAATTGTACTAAGTCGCTAAGGCGCTTTGTTATAGACGAGAAGGCGGAAAGGCAAGATGTTGAAACTTACCAAGGCGAGAGGCACTTTAGGGCAAGTTCGACCCCCCCCCCCCCCCCCAAAAAAAAAAAGAAAAACCACACACACATACAGATTTGTGTGAACTTGTGAATTCTGTTGTCATGCATGTACACAGGGGCGGATGACACGGTCACGCGTTTCGGGCATTGCCCGATGGGTCCTTCAAAACGAAAAAGAAAAAGAAAAACAAGGAAAAAAAGAAAAAGATAAGAGATAAAATAACAATTCAAAAAAAAAAAACACTTTGGATAGACAGAATCAAGGGACAAGGAATAAGAGAAATGGGTAAATCAGGTATTCCAACATCTTCTTAACATGCCACTGAGTTCTTTCTGCGTATATCTTCTTGATATTTCTATTTCCAATTAAAGGGTATAGACTATATACGCTCTTAATAACCTTTATCCAATAATAACTTTTTATTTCGGAGCTTAACATGGTAGCCGATCTGGGGAGGAGGGGTGCAGGTATATCCCCACACTTTATAAAGTAAGGTATAGCCTAGCCTGTAATTACTAAAATTCGAGGTGAAACTTTGAAAATGAAACATGCAAAAAAGAAGAAGAAAAAAAGAAGAAGCTCCAAACCTATCAAAAATGCTAGATAATGTCCATGGCCATACTCAGTGGGGGGAGGGGGATGGGAAGGATGGGATGGCAATGTATTTTTTGTAACCATTTTATGTTGGAATATTTCGCCAAATATGTGCACAAAATCCCTCAATTTTAACTCTGAAATGTAAAATTTGTTGCTCGGGCACTTCGCGCCCTCGCCTTCAGTGTCCCAATTAAATTGTAAAAAAATTCTCCCGTCATAAAAATTCGGTCGTTATTATATCTTTTCATCACTCGAACTGGTTTCTACGTTTCATTTAGTTTAGGTTTGTCGATATAGATTGTCCTTTACAAAACCTAAGCCATAGATGACATGATGAAATTTCCAATGAATTATGTGTAAATTTCATACTATGTTAGTAAATAAACATTTTCTCCCTCTTGCATTGATTTGTATAGATTTTACATAGTTTTGGCATTATTATATTTGAGGACAGCTGAAATATTTACGTAAGGATTACATGATTTACCAATGAAATAAACTAAGTCTATATAGCTAGCCCCCTCACAATAATCATTGAAGTATTATTTGTGCATATTTATTGTACTGCATTCATTTTCGAGAGTATACAATTCAAGCAACGCATTTTATTGACATACTTAAAAGGCGCCGTGGTGAGTTTGTACAAGTCGCCTTCTCATCTTTATTAAGGCACATTGTCAACTTTATACAAGTCGCCTTCTTGCCTCCTCGTTTTCTCGTCGTGTAGTCTTAAACAAGGCGCCTTGGCGACTTTCTAAAGTCGCTTTCACGGCTTGTCGTCTAAAACACGGCGCCTTGGCCAGTTTGTACAAGTTGCCTTCACGCCTTGTCGTCTAAAACAGCGCCTTGATGACTTTTGTACAAGACGCCTTCCTGTCTTCTCGTTTTAATCAAAGCGCCTTGGCGACTTTGTACAAGTCACCTTGTCGCCTTTTTGGCCCAAACAAGGCGCCTTGGCGAGTTAAACAACTCGCCTTGGCGCTGCACGTATAAGCTTCCGTAGAAATCCACACAAACTCTCGCGATTATTTTGTGATTTGAATGATTTACGGATGAATTGTATGGATTGCATGTTTCAGAGGTAAACAAAGCAAGAAGGGTTGTCAAATTTATGATGTAGGCTTACTCTAGATATTTCACGTTATGTTTAACAGCGTAATACCATGATACATGTAGACAGTGACCAGCAGTCCGTAAAATAGCCATGAAGAAATTAGGAAAGAAAAACAGAACTACGTAGACATGGGGGGGGGGGGGATCCGGGTGGTATTCATCCAATTAAATGCTAAGTGTATCGCTCTACTTTAATATTCATGCGCGTCTGCAAATATTGGGCAAAACTCTGTCAAGAAGTTTTCAAGAAATTAAAAATGGTTAAGGTTTACGCTCATGTAGTTTTAACAACACAGTTATACACCGTACCATGAGATTTTCCGCCGTCGCTGGTTTTCGTGTTGGTCTGATCATTACCTGCACTTCACATTGATTGATTGTGTGTCTGCATTAGGTGCACACACACACACACACACACACACACAAATGTATTCTACCATCATGATCAAATGATATGTAGGCTTACAGAAGAATTCTGAGAGGCCATGAATAACTAGGTGATACGCTATCAGCGTATCACCTATTGTGATTGTCAAAATCTCTCTTTTTAGGTGATACGCTTTCAGCGTATCACCTATTGTGTTTGTCAAAATCTTCCTTTCTTTCTTTTTAGGTGATACGCTATCAGCGTATCACCTATTGTGATTGTCAAAATCTCTCTTTATTAGGTGATACGCTTTTAGCGTATCTCCTATTGTGTTTGTCAAAATCTTCCTTTCTTTCTTTTTATTCTTCTTTCTTTCTGGCACATTTTGTGTCGTGAATATCTCAACATTGACATGACGGAATAACATGACATTTTCAGTCAACATGTCTCATAACAATATCTAGCCACAATAAGGTTTTCATGACAGTAACATATCTATGACGTCATCTAGGCGCCATTTTGTGATTTTCGGACCATGTTACATGATCGATCATAACTTCATAACTGAAGGTCATTTCTGTATTATTTTCGGTGGTTATAAAGTTCAGGTCACGCTCTATCTTACTTTTTAATGCTAATTACCTAGGACATCATTACGCGCGCATTAGCGCGCGTCAAAGTTTTTAAATGCTTAAAACGACTTCCCAATGGGAAATCTCGAAGTTTCAGACAATTTTAAGCGTTCCGCGCGTTCGTATCCGTCCGCGCATTTCCGCGCGCAGTGCGCGTAAGCAACATGAAAATGCATATTTTTTGACAGATTTGGATTCCTGATACATTAAGTAACAATATCCATTGATTTCCAATCAATTTCGACCTATAACAAACAAATGCGCTGGCGTCAAAGTTGAAATTTCGTGTTCGCGTCTAAGTGGAAATATAGCGAAAAACATGTCTTTGTTTATTTCGCCATAGCTCTTTAAAACGTCAGGTGACCCTATGTTTTTATTGCATATTACAAAAGCATATGAATTGAAAATAACGTTTCAAGTATTAATATTTCCCTAAATACATTATGACGTCATCATATCATCATCTGAAATCAAAAAAGTGGAATTAATTTTTTTGAGGTACTGTTTCTGACATTCATTTGCTCGTATCTCTGTTGTTTAAGCTCAATATTATCCCAAATTTAGATATGTTGTACTTTGAACATTTGCCTTTCAGGTCCATGTCATCGTTTTGAAATTTGATGACGTCATCATACCTTAAATTGTGATTAAAGGTAAAGATGCAAAATCGGACACGTTTACGTGTTATGTCTATGGGAGGTGATTTTTTTTGAAACCATGCATTGACTTGACAACGTTTAAGCACCTTCATCTCAGCTGATTTTGCTTCATTTCCTCTGAAACTTTAGTATGTTGTAGCTGAGACAATAAGCTTCAGTAATCATGCATTTTATTTTTTGAAATCTCTTCATCAGGTTGACAATTTTGCAGTTTAAAACTGAAAATGAGAATTGAATGTGGACAAAACGATTCCCGATTCATCTTTCGCATACATAAGTTTACGTTCCTCATATTTTTCTCGCTGAGACGTATGGCCGAGTGGTTAAAGGCGCCGTCTCAGAGACGTGAGGTTGCGGGTTCGAACCCCACAAGATCACGAAATAAAATACTTAGCTATTTTACTTTTTTTTCTTCAATTTTGTATTACATATTCGTCCATGTAGAAATCACGTTCGTATATAAACGCACCTATACACACACACACACACACACACACACACACAGACACACACCATATCCCTTTTTTTTGTGTTGGAGACCACATTGCTTCGACTGCTGCACAATTTTGTAGGCTGACTTTGTCAAACCGATCATAGTATGTAATGACGACGACGGAGGTGTTGTACTTTGAACAATTGTCTTTCAAGACCATGTCATTGTTTTGTACTTTGATGACGTCATCACACTGAAAATTGTGATTAAAGGCAAGGTATCAAAACTAGCCGATTATAGGCTTTATGTCTACGGCGCGTATTTTTCCCAAGTTGCCAGAAATGGCATAGCGACATCAGTCGTTACAAGGCCCGCATTTCCGTCTAGCAATGCAATACAATGTTCACGCGGCCTCGATTGTTGAGTTGGCATTGACTTTTTCCCCCTGTAATATCCATACATTTCTTTTTTGCCTTACCATGTCCGGGGATGTCCCGTGGCCGAGTGGTTAGAGAAACGGTTTTGCATGCACGCTCAATATAACTTCAAGGTGCCTATATCACATTCTTTTCTTTGTCGATCACAGATGACCGACACCTGATGACCCCAAGCGTATCACCTAACTCGTCAGCGTGACGAGTTTCATATCTCGTTTTTTATTCTTCTTTCTTTCTGCCACATTTTGTGTCGTCAATATCTCAAGAATGACATTACGAAATAACATGACATTTTCAGTCGATATGTCTCATGACAAAATCTAGCCACAATAAGGTTTTCATGACAGTAACATATCTATGACGTCATCTAGGCGCCATTTTGTGATTTTCGGACTTTGTCACATGATCGATCATAACTTCTTAACTAGATGTCATTTCTTTATCATTTTCGGTGGACATAAAATTCAGGTCACGCTCTATCTTACTTTTTAACGCTAGTTACACAGGTCATCATTACGCGCGCGTAAGCGCGCGTCAAAATTTTAAAAGGCTCAAAACGACTTCCCAATAGGAAATCTCGAAGTTTCAGACAATTTTAAGCGTTTCAAACATTTTCTCGCGTGCGCGTCCGTCCGCGCAATTTCGCGCGCGGAGGGCGTAAGCAACATGAAAATGCAATTTTTTTGACTGATTTGGATTCCTGATACTTTGAGTAACAATATCCATTGATTTGCGATCGATTTCGACCTATAACAAAGGAATGCGCTGGCGTCAAAGTTGAAATTCCGCGTGCGCGTCTTTCTGCAAATATAGTGAAAAAACATGTCTTTGTTTATTTCGCCATAGCTCTTTAAATCGTCCGTTGACCCTATATTTCTATTGCATATTACAAAAGTATATGAATTGGAAATAACATTCCAAGTATCAATATTGCCAGGAAAGCGCGATGACGTCATCATATCGTCTTTTTAAATAAAAAAGTGGAATTATTTTTTTTTTGAGGTACTGTTTCAGACATTCATTTGCTCGTATCTCTGTTGTTTAAGCTCAATATTATCCCAAATTTAGATATGTTGTACTTTGAACATTTGCCTCTCAAGTCCATGTGATGGTTTTGAAATACGATGACGTCATCATACTAGAAATTGTGATTAAAGGTAAAGATTCAAATTCAGACAAGTTTACGTGTTATGTCTATGGGAGGTGATTTTTTTTTTAAACCATGCATTGACTTGACAACGTTTAAGTACCTTTACCTCATCTGATTTTGCTCCATTTCCTCTGAAACATACGTATGTTGTAGCTGAGACAATAAGCTTTAGTAATCGTGCATTTGATGTTTTAAAATCTCCTCATTAGGTTAATAATTTTGTAGTTTAAAACTGAAAATGAGAATGCAATCTGTACAGAACGATTCCCAATTTTTCTTTGCAACTGTATATTGATCGAATCCACGCTGCCACTTGTGAGAAGTTGAATAGCGCCATCACAAGTCAACTAGTCACGATAGTATTATTATATATTTAAGTTTCGCACTCAATCTTCAGGACAGCCGTGTGGCGTAATCGCTTAGCGCTGGGTGTTCATAACGCCATACCGGAAGGAGAGAAGTTCGACTCCCGCAGGACTTTTTCCGATTTTTTTTTTTTTTTTCGGCAGGTCAGCTTTACTCCGATGTCATTTATCATATTATTTTATCAAGTGTACGTAACCCATGAACACGGCTGCTCTATTTACCTTGTTTTGTATTGGAGTTTGGAGATTGGGTTTGCTTCATTAATTTTGTCACACTTCATGTTGTAAATTGCCCCTTGTTACAGTGTCCCGCTTGCCACCTTTCGTTTGCTCTTTCCTTTTCTCTTCATTGGTTATTGTTATACTGTAACAGGATAGGTAGGAACATGTACGTTTAGATAACTGGCAGGAATGGGAGCTGAATTGATTAACTCTAGTCCAGGTGTATGGCGTCTCGCTCATCTCTTTGAAATTCCAGGTTGTTATTGTTTGACCCAATAACGGAGACGTAGACAGGTTTTATGTTGCTATAGAGGTATCTTGTGCCACATGAATGGAAGGCATCACTGTTTAATAGTAGTAATGAACTTTTTCATGTTGTAAATGATATAAAGATATGAATTTCACATCCAATCTTCGGGACAGCCGTGTGGCTTTATAGTCGCTTAGCGCGCTGCATGGTCATTATGCACTACCTTAGGACGAGATGTTCGAGACCCGCAGGACGCTATTATTTTTTTTCTCTCTCTTTCTTTGTTTTTCTTTTGGCAGTTCAGCTTCATTCCAATGTCATTACCCCACGACACACAGTCACTCAAGTTCCTTTTTTTTTGTCGGAGGCTGGAGGTTGGATTTGCTTCATTTATCACACGTAATGTTGTAAATTGCCTTTGGTATACAGTGCCCCGCTTGCCACCTTTCGTTTTCTCTTTCCTTTTCTCTACGTTTGTTCCTGTTACACTGCACAAGACAGGTCGGGAAATAATTTACATAACTCAACTGGAGCAGGAATGGCAACTGAATAAATTAACTCTAGGCCAGGTGTATGGCGTCTAGCTCATCTCTTTGAAATTCCAGATTGTTATTGTTTGACCCAATAGCGAAATTGTAGACAGGTTTTATGTTGCTATAGAGGTATCTTGTGCCACATGAGTAGAAGGCATCACTGTTTAGTAGTAGTAATGAACTTTTTCATGTCCCTCCATGTCAGTTATAGGGGTTATAGGGGTTGTGTGTCTCTATCTGCCAAAGAAAAGGAAAACTTATTTTCGTCATGGCTGTTTCTTTATACGTAGCCGTAGGTGATGAGTGTTGTTGGTATCTGAGCAGTGAATAACACAACATCAGGCTGAAATCCCCCTTATATACGCGCTAAGCGTTCAATTGATATTTATCATCTTGATTTATGTAGTCAATCACTGCTAATGGACGGTTACAGAATTATGTTATGACACCTTTCACTGAAAGTTTGTAAAGCAAAGTTTGTGGACAAGGCAAGCAATTGTACATGAATAATTCCATTGATTTCAGAGGGAAATTATGGTATACCTAATGTAAGGGTATCATTGCTTTGGAATTGCTGAGACAATATTATCTTGGCACGAGGGCTTCCACTTCTAATAACTGATCCCTTTGAAGATGTGTCAGTCACGGGTGATCGTCATGATTCACCTTTCACGTAGAAGGTATACGTTCCACACTCTTAGTTCGAGAAGACTTACCATCATACCTCAAATTGTGATTAAAGGTAAAGACTCAAAATCAGACAAGTTGACGTGTTATGTCTATGGAAGGTGATTTTTTTTTTAAACCATGCATTGACTTGACAACGTTTAAGCACCTTTATTTCAGCTGATTTTGCTCCATTTCCTCTGAAACTTAAGTATGTGGTAGCTCAGACAATAAGCTGCAGTAATCATGCATTTTATTTTTCAAATCTCATCAGGTTGATAATTTTGCAGCTAAAAACTGAAAATGAGAATGGAATGTGGACAAAACGATTCCTGAATCATCTTTCACATATAAGCTTACGTTCCTCATATTTTCTCGTCAAGACGTACATGGCGGAGAGGATAAAGGCGACGTCACAAGAGACGTGAGGTTGCACACGTACGGGTTCGAACCCCGTAAGAGCACGAAACAAAATACTTATATCTTTTGCTTTTTTCCTTTTATGGAGTATTCACCTTCGTCCATGTAGAAATCACGTTTTCATGTAAACGTACACACACACACACACACACACACACACACACACACACACACAATATCCCTTTGTTTTGTGTTTGAGACCACATTGCTTTGACAGGCAACTTGGACTTGAAATTACAAATGTTAAAGTGAAGATGACTCTTAAAAGACCGCATGGCCATGTTTGATTTTTTGTTGTTTTTTTTTGCAATATAAAGACCTATTGGTAAATATTCATTCACATATCCTTTCCAATCAACTTGCTTGGACACGCCGACACCAAACGAAATTTTCAATTAGTTGCATAACAGAAACAATTTCATCTGAATTATGTAGGACTGTATAAAGAATTGGACTTCACGAACATTTCTCAATATTTTATTTCAAGTCGCTACTGAACATTATTTTCGTTGTCGATCACTGAAAATGAGAATGGAATCTGGTTGAAACGATTCAAGATTTATCTTTGTAACTGTATATTGATCGAATCCACGCGGCCACTCGTGGGAAGTTGAATAGCGCTATCAGTCACTTGACGTATATAGCCAAAAAACTGAATATCAATGTATAGCATACATAGATATATTTAAGTTTCGCACAAGATCTTCGGATCTTCCGTGTGGCAGATTTGCTTAGCACGCTGCGTGTTTATAATGCCCGATCGGAAGGAGAGAAGTTAATCGAGTCCCGCAGGATTTTTTCCTTTTATTTGTTTTCTTTTTTTTTTTCTGCAGTTCAGCTTCACTCTGATGTCATGAACACAGCTACTCTATTTCCCTTGTTTTGTATTGGAGGTTGGAGGTTGGGTTTGCTTCATTAATTTTGTCACACGTAATGTTGTAAATTGCCCCTTGAATTAAAACAGTACCCCGCTTGCCACCATTCGTTTTTTCTTTCTTTTTCTCTTCATTTGTTCTTGTTATATGTAGCAGGATATTTAGGAACGTGTACGTTTACATAATTAACAGGAATGGGAACTGAATTAATTAACTCTAGTCCAGGTGCATGGCGTCTCGCTTATCTCTTTGGAATTCCAGGTTGTTATTGTTTGACCAAATGACGGAGTTAAAGACAGGCAGGGAAGGAAGTGACGTGATATTGCTTCATAATGAGGAATTTCGGGCAACACCTTTCCAAGTGTAGTGATTATGACGGGGTTCTCTGTCGTTTATTTTCGTCATGGTTGTTTCACTAGTTCAGCCAAAGGTGACA
This sequence comes from Diadema setosum, assembly GCA_033980235.1. Taxonomy (NCBI): domain Eukaryota; kingdom Metazoa; phylum Echinodermata; class Echinoidea; order Diadematoida; family Diadematidae; genus Diadema; species Diadema setosum. Next base: position 34,152,148 of record CM067074.1, read on the forward strand.
TATGTTGTTGGCATCTGGGAGAATAGAACAGATCTGTACCAAACTGGAATAGCCCTATAAGCAATGTGGTAAGCGTTCAATTTTTTGCATTATCTTTCTTCTTTAAAGTCAGTCACTACTGATCGAAATACACAATATAATATGACACGTTCTACTGGTAGTTTAGGAAAAGGGAGTTTATGCACGATGCAATGATAAATGTGCTACCATTGATTTTAGAGACGTCATTGTGGTGTGGTACTGGTGATGGTAAGGGAACCATAGATTGCTTTTAAAGTAATGAGACAATCATTGGACCTTTGCATCAAGACCGTATTCCCATCTAGAATATAATGCATGTTCGTGCGGCGTTGTTTTTTTTTTTAATCCTGACGTGGGCATTTTCTTTTTCTTGTTTTTAATTCAAGAATGTTATATCTAAATTTGTTTCTTTCCCCTAACATTTTTTTTTTTTGTTGAATATAAAGTTGGACGTTCCGTGACCGAATAGAAAAGCAGCGATTTAGTTACAGTTTCAATGCATCTTGTTTACCATCTTCTCTTACATTAAATCGATGGTTTTTATATTTGACATGGTCTGTCTATTTGCCAGTTTATGCTTATAAAACACTGCTATAACAACTAATACATTTGCTTCACTTGTCACACGCAATGATATGGATTGCAGTTGTGCTTGCAGTTTTCCTTTTGCCACCTCTCGTTTTTCTCTCCCCCTTTCCCTCACTTTGGTTTTGTTATACTGCAGATGGGAATGATTACAATAACATAACCCAACTTGAGGTAGGAATGAGAACTGAATAAATTAACTCTAGGCCAGGTGTATATAGCGTCTCGCTCATCTCTTTGAAATTTCAGGTTTTCATTGTTCGACCAACGGAGTTGAAGACAGGCTTTATGTTGCTATAGAGGTATCTCGCGCCACACGAATGGAATGCATACGCTGTTCAGTATTAGTAATGAACTTTTTCATGTCCATCACTGCCAATAAAAATGTGTTTGACGGGGTTTTGTGTCATTGTGCCTATGAGAAAACAAAGTTTTATTTTCGCCATGGCTGTTTCGCTATGCGTAGCCGTGGGTGATGGATGTTGTTGGCATGTGGGCAGTAAAGAACCGAGTATCATGCTATAATACCCCCCCCCCCCCCCCGTTAGGTTCTAAGCGTTCAATACGGTGATATATCTTTCTTCTTTATTATATCAATCACTGCCGATGGAATTACAGAATTATGTTATTACACGTTTCACTCAAAGCTTAAAAAACAAAGTTTATGCACGATACAAGTAATGGTGCATGAGTCCTATAGACCATTGATTTTAGGTGAGAAATTATGATATGCCTCTAGTAGTGGTGTCATTGATTAGGAATTAATGAAACGATTAAGCACTCCTTCCACTTCTAACTGTCCCCTTTGAATGTGTGTCGATCACGTGAGATCGTCATAAATTATCATCCACGTATAAGCTTACGTTCAAAGTGTACTCTTAGTTAGAGGAGACCTATAGTTACATGGTTAAAGGCGATGTCTCTTTCGCTGGAGCCGTACGTTTGGCCCATTTTTCTTTTGCCCTTTTCTCTTTAATTGAGGTATCACTTTCGTCCAGGATAAATCACATTCTCATGTAAACAGACTCACTTGCTCTATATCCCTTGTTTTGTATCGGAGGCTTCATTGGTTTTAATGCTGGTAAATCTCACAGGCTTGTATATAGCTGTAAGAGATCTCTGAACTGATCATTGTAATAGCAAGATTAGAGGGAGTCATATTGGTTATGTAAATAATGGTCAAAGGTCATGTTTTAAAAGGCCATTGTTAATGCCAGGATGGTTATAAACACTTAATTGTCATGTTTTATTTGTACGTGCCGAGGATCACTTGGACCCCGTTTACAGTGCGAGGCTCGGCCGCGGCTCGGCCGCGCCGAGCCCACCTTCATTTCGGTGTAAACGCGCAAAAGGCCAAATGCGGGGCCAAAATTGGCCTCGCATTAGGCCACGCTCTGGAGGTGGTCTCGGCCGCGGTCGAGCCGCGGTCGCGCCCGGCCTTTTTCGCAGTGTAAGCGCAAACTGGGCTAAATGCGCGGCCAATTTTAGTCTGGCTTCCAAACCCTCGCCTGTACTATTTCGCTATTCAGGATATTAACCACTTCAACGTCGAAAACTAGGATAGTTTAAGGTGGTTTTGTCCTCCAAAGGTTTTTCTCCTTCGGCAAAGGCCTTTGCCCGAACGGCGACTTCGTCGCCACGGAATTCAGTTGGCAAAGGATATGAAAACCAGACAATACCAAATTGCGTTTGTTTAAAAGTAGATCGCCACTACGACAAAATATTGAAAGGTTTGAATCAAAAGTGCGGCCGAGCCCGGCAGTGTAAACGGACTAAATTGCGGGGCTCGGCCTCGTAATTGAGGTTGGCCTTGGCCGCGGCTCGGCCGCGGCTCGGCCCAGCCCCGCACCGTAAACGGGGTCTAAGTTTATGCACTGTACGTACTCAAAAAGTCCGTAAATCGACTTAGTCGCACACGCACAGAATTTCCACTTAGTTTGTGTGACAGAAAAACAAATGTGATCTGAATAATGTCGGCCCAAAAAAGTTCAACGAAGTATCTCATTATAACTTCAATGTGCTATATTACATTCTTTTCTTTGTCGATCACGGATGACCGACATCTGATGACCCCAAGCGTATCACCTAACTCGTCTTCAGTGTGACGAGTTTCATATCTCGTTATTCTTCTTTCTTTCTGGACAATTTTGTGTCATCAATATCTCAAGAATGACATTACGGAATAACATGACATTTTCAGGGAACATGTCTCATGACAATATCTAGCCACAATAAGGTTTTCATGACAGTAACATATCTATGACGTCATCTAGGCGCCATTTTGTGATTTTCGGACCATGTTACATGATCGATCATAACTTCATAACTAAAGGTCATTTCTGTATCATTTTCGGTGGACATTAAGTTCAGGTCACGCTCTATCTTACATTTTAATGTTAATTACCTAGAACATTATTACGCGCGCGTACGCGCGCGTCAAACTTTTAAAAGGCTCAAAACAACTTACCAATGGGAAATCTCGAAGTTTTAGACAATTTTAAGCGTTTCGCGCGTTCGCGTCCGTCCGCACATTTTCGCGCGTAGTGCGCGTAAGCAAAAAGAAAATGCACCTTTTTTGACAGATTTGGACTCCTGATACTTTAAGCAACAATATCTCTTGATTTCCGATCAATTTTGACCTATAACAAAGGAATGCGTTGGCGTCAAAGTTGAAATTTCGTGTGCGCGTCTATGTGCAAATATAGCGAAAAACATGTCTTTGTTTATTTCGCCATAGCTCTTAAAAACGTCAGGTTACCCTATGTTTTCATTGCATATTACAAAAACATATGAACTGGAAATAACGTTTCAAGTATCAATATTTCCATAAATACATTATGACGTCATCATATCATCATCTGAAATCAAAAAAGTGGAATTAATTTTTTTGAGGTACTGTTTCTGACATTCATTTGCTCGTATCTCTGTTGTTTAAGCTCAATATTATCCCAAATTCAGATATGTTGTACTTTGAACATTTGCCTTTCAAGTCCATGTCATAGTTTTGAAATTTGATGACGTCATCATACCTCAAATTGTGTTTAAAGATAAAGACGCAAAATCGGACAAGTTTACGTGTTATGTCTATGGAAGGTGATTTTTTTAAAAACCATGCATTGACTTGACAACGTTTAAGCACCTTTATCTCAGCTGATTTTGCTTCATTTCCTCTGAAACTTAAGTACTATGTTGTAGCTGTGACAATAAACTGCAGTAATCATGCATTTTATTCTTTGAAATCTCCTCATGAGGTTGACAATTTTGCAATTTAAAACTGAAAATGAGAATGGAATGCGGACGAAATGATTCCTGATTGATCTTTCACGTACATAAGTTTACGTTCCTCTAATTTTCTCGTCGAGACGTATGGCCGAGTGGTTAGAGGCGTCGTCTCAGAAACGTGAGGTTGCACACGTACGGTTTCGATCCTCACAAGAGCACGAAAGAAAATAATTATTTTTTTTTACTTTTTTTCTTCAATGGAGTACTACACCTTCGTCCATGTAGAAATCACATTTGCATGTAAACACACCTATATACGCACACACTCACACAGTATACCTTTGTTTTGCGTTGGAGACTGCATTACTTCGACTGCTGCAAAATCTTGCAAGCTGTCCTTTTCAAACTGATATAGTATATTGTAACAAAATGTAGTCGTGGTTACTTTGTGCTGATTTATACATGTAACAAGCTATACATTGTAAAAAAGGTATTTGCATTGTTCCTTTAAGTCAGTCTTCTGTATTGATGATTATTTGTCAATTAGTGGTTTTTGTGGAGTTTCAGATAGTGATAAAAAGTATGGATGATCAGTGCAGCGATAATTCCTACAGTTAGTTCAAAGTTGTGTTACAGATGTTTGATACATACATTTAGCATTGTGTGTGTGTATATACGTGTGTATACAGGTTGGCCATATGACACATTCTAGACAAATAATCTTAATTAATTAGCAAAGTTGATCAGCTATGGAACTGAATATGGTACTAATGTATGATGTTAATGATTCTAATTAAACTGTGACGAGTTTAAAGGGATAGCATAACTGTGTGTAAAAATAAGGCAATTTTAAGGAAATTTTAGGGGAATTTGATAACCATGCCTATAATAATTTTATACAGGTACTAATCCCTGCCTCATATTCGTGCGATAGATCGTCATGTCAATAGCAAACTGACAACGTACGATGAATGTGTTATATATTGAACAACTGTCTTTCAAGTCCATAACGTTCCCCATATTTTCTCGTCGAGACGTATGGCCGAGTGGTTAAAGGCGACGTCTCAGAGACGTGAGGTTGCGGGCTCGAACCCCACAAGATCACGAAACAAAATACATAGCTATTTTACTGTTTTTTTCTTCAATTTTGTATTACATATTCGTCCATGTAGAAATCACGTTCGTATATAAACGCACCTATACACACACATAGACACACACACACGCCATATCCCTCTTTTTTGTGTTGAGTGGGCATTGACTTTCCCCCTGTTATATCTATACATTGTTGTTGTTTTTTGTCTTACCATTTCCGTGGATGACCCGTGGCCGAGTGGTTACAGAAACAGTTTCGCATGCACGCTCAATATAACTTCAAGGTGCCTATATCACATTCGTTTCTTGTCGATCACAGATGACCGTCATCTGATGACCACAAGCGTATCACCTAACTCGTCCTCAATGTGACGAGTTTTCATGTCTCGTTAGGTGATACGCTATCAGCGTATCACCTATTGTGATTGTCAAAATTTCTCTTTTTTTTTATTCTTCTTTCTTTCTGCCACATTTTGTGTCGTCAATATCTCAATAATGACATTACGGAATGACAAGACATTTTCAGTCAACATGTCTCATGACAAAATCTAGCCACAATAAGGTTTTCATGACAGTAACATATCTATGACGTCATCTAGGCGCCATTTTGTGATTTTCGGACCTTGTCACGTGATCGATCATAACTTCATAACTAGATGTCATTTCTGTATCATTTTCGGTGGACATGAAGTTCAGGTCACGCTCTATCTTACTTTTTAACGCTAGTTACACAGGTCATCATTACGCGCGCGTAAGCGTGCGTCAAAATTTTAAAAGACTCAAAACGACTTCCCAATGGGAAATCTCGAAGTTTCAGACAATTTTAAGCGTTTCAAACATTTTCTCGCGTGCGCGTCCGTCCGCGCAATTTCGCGCGCAGAGCCCGTAAGCAACATGAAAATGCAATTTTTTTGACTGATTTGGATTCCTTATACTTTGAGTAACAATATCCATTGATTTCCGATCGATTTCGACCTATAACAAAGGAATGCACTGGCGTCAAAGTTGAAATTCCGCGTGCGCGTCTTTCTGCAAATATAGTGAAAAAACATGTCTTTGTTTATTTCGCCATAGCTCTTTAAATCGTCCGTTGACCCTATATTTATATTGCATATTACAAAAGTATATGAATTGTAAATAACATTCCAAGTATCAATATTGCCAGGAACACGCGATGACGTCATCATATCGTCATTTTAAATCAAAAAAGTGGAATTGATTTTTTTCAGGTACTGTTTCTGACATTCATTTGCTCGTATCTCTGTTGTTTAAGCTCAATATTACCCCAAATTCAGATATGTTGCACTTTGAACATTTGCCTTTCAAGTCCATGTAATGGTTTTGAAATATGATGACGTCATCATACTAGAAATTGGGATTAAAAGTAAAGATGCAAAATCGGACAAGTTTACGTGTTATGTCTATGGGAGGTGATTTTTTTTAAAACCATCCATTGACTTGACAACGTTTAAGCACCTTTATCTCAGCTGATTTTGCTTCATTTCCTCTGAAATATCAGTATGTTGTAGCTGAGACAATAAGCTGCAGTAATCATGCATTTTGTGTTTTGAAATCTTCTCAAGAGGTTGACAATTTTGCAGTTTAAAACTGAAAATGAGAATGGAATGTGGACGAATCGATTCCTGATTCATCTTTCACATACATAAGTTTACGTTCCTCATATTTTCTCGTCGAGACGTATGGCCGAGTGGTTAAAGGCGCCGTCTCAGAGACGTGAGGTTGCACTCGTGCGGGTTCGAACCCCGCAAGATCACGAAACAAAATACCTAGCTATTTTACTTTTTTTTTTCTTCAATGGTGTATTACACATTCGTCCATGTAGAAATTAAGTTCGTATATAAACGCACCTATACACACACACACACACACACACACACAATATCCCTCTGTTTTGTGTTGGAGACCACATTGCTTCGACTGCTGCAGAATGTTGCATCCTGACTCTGTCAAATAGTATGTAATGACGACAACGGAGGTGTTGTACTTTGAGCAATTGTCTTTCAAGTCCATGTCATTGTTTTGTACTTTGATGACGTCATCACACTGAAAATTGTGATTAAAGGCAAGGTATCAAAATCAGCCGATTATAGGTTTTATGTCTGCGGGACGTATTTTTCCGAAATTGCCAGAAATGGCACAGCGACCTAAGTCGTTACAAGGCCGCATTTCCTTCTAGCAATGCAATACATGTTCACGCGGCCACGATTGTTGAGTGGGCATTGACTTTTTCCCCCTGTAATATCTATACATTTTTTTTTTCGGCCTTACCGTTTCCGTGGATGTCCCGTTTTGCATGCACGCTCAATACAACTTCAAGGTGCCTATATCACATTCTTTTCTTTGTCGATCACAGATGACCGACATCTGATGACCCCAGGCGTATCACCTAACTCGTCAGTGTGACGAGTTTCATGTCTCGTTTTTTATTCTTCTTTCTTTCTGGACAATTTTGTGTCGTCAATATCTCAACAATGACACTACGGAATGACATGAAATTTTCAGTCAACATGTCTCATAACAATATCTAGCCACAATAAGGTTTTCATGACAGTAACATATCTATGACGTCATTTAGGCGCCATTTTGTGATTTTCGGACCTTGTCACATGATCGATCATAACTTCATAACTAGATGTAATTTCTGCGTCATTTTCGGTGGACATAAAGTTCAGGTCACGTTCTATCTTACTTTTTAACGCTACTTACCCAGGTCTTCATTACGCGCGCGTTCGCGCGCGTCAAAATTTTAAAAGGCTCAAAACGACTTCCCAATGGGAAATCTCGAAGTTTCAGACAATTTTAAGCGTTTCAAACATTTTCTCGCGTGCGCGTCCGTCCGCGCAATTTCGCGCGCAGAGGGCGTAACCAACATGAAAATGCAATTTTTTTGACTGATTTGGATTCCTGATACTTTGAGTAACAATATCCACTGATTTCCGATCGATGTTGACCTATAACAAAGGAATGCGCTGGCGTCAAAGTTGAAATTTCGTGTGCGCGTCTATGTGGAAATATAGCGAAAAACATGTCTTTGTTTATTTCACAATAGCTCTTTAAAAAGTCCGTTGACCCTATGTTTTTATTGCATATTACAAAAGCATATGAATTGGAAATAACGTTTCAAGTATCAATATTTCCCGAAATACATTATGACGTCATCATATCATCATCTGAAATCAAAAAAGTGGAATTAATTTTTTTGAGGTACTGTTTCTAACATTCATTTGCTCGTATCTCTGTTGTTTAAGCTCAATATTATCCCAAATTCACATATGTTGTACTTTTAACATTTGCCTTTCAAGTCCATGTCATGGTTTTGAAATTTGATGACGTTATCATACTTTAAATTGTGATTAAAAGTAAAGATGCAAAATCGGACAAGTTTACGTGTTATGTCTATGGGAGGTGATTTTTTTTTAAAACCATCCATTGACTTGACAACGTTTAAGCACCTTTATCTCAGCTGATTTTGCTTCATTTCCTCTGAAATTTAAGTATGTTGTAGCTGAGACAATAAGCTGCAGTAATCATGCATTTTGTTCTTTGAAATCTTCTCATGAGGTTGACAATTTTGCAGTTTAAAACTGAAAATGAGAATGGAATGTGGACGAATCGATTCCTGATTCATCTTTCGCATACATAAGTTTACGTTCCTCATATTTTCTCGTCGAGACGTATGGCCGAGTGGTTAAAGGCGCCGTCTCAGAGACGTGAGGTTGCACTCGTGCGGGTTCGAACCCCACAAGATCACGAAACAAAATACCTAGCTATTTTACTTTTTTTTTCTTCAATGGTGTATTACACATTCGTCCATGTAGAAATTACGTTCGTATATAAACGCACCTATACACACACACACACACACACACACACACACACACAATATCCCTCTGTTTTGTGTTGGAGACCACATTGCTTCGACTGCTGCAGAATGTTGAATCCTGACTCTGTCAAATAGTATGTAATGACGACAACGGAGGTGTTGTACTTTGAGCAATTGTCTTTCAAGTCCATGTCATTGTTTTGTACTTTGATGACGTCATCACACTGAAAATTGTGATTAAAGGCAAGGTATCAAAATCAGCCGATTATAGGTTTTATGTCTGCGGGACGTATTTTTCCGAAATTGCCAGAAATGGCACAGCGACCTCAGTCGTTACAAGGCCGCATTTCCTTCTAGCAATGCAATACATGTTCACGCGGCCACAATTGTTGAGTGGGCATTGACTTTTTCCCCCTGTAATATCTATACATTTTTTTTCGGCCTTACCGTTTCCGTGGATGTCCCGTGGCCGAGTGGTTAGAGAAACCGTTTTGCATGCACGCTCAATATAACTTCAAGGTGCCTATATCACATTCTTTTCTTTGTCGATCACAGATGACCGACATCTGATGACCCCAGGCGTATCACCTAACTCGTCAGTGTGACGAGTTTCATGTCTCGTTAGGTGATACGCTATCAGCGTATCACCTATTGTGATTGTCAAAATCTCTCTTTATTTCTTTTTATTCTTCTTTCTTTCTGGACAATTTTGTGTCATCAATATCTCAAGAATGACATTACAGAATAACATGACATTTTCAGGGAACATGTCTCATGACAAAATCTAGCCACAATAAGGTTTTCATGACAGTAACATATCTATGACGTCATCTAGGCGCCATTTTGTGATTTTCGGACCATGTTACATGATCGATCATAACTTCATAACTAAAGGTCATTTCTGTATCATTTTCGGTGGACATTAAGTTCAGGTCACGCTCTATCTTACATTTTAATGCTAATTACCTAGGACATTATTACAGGCGCGTACGCGCGCGTCAAACTTTTAAAAGGCTCAAAACAACTTTCCAATGGGAAATCTCGAAGTTTCAGACAATTTTAAGCGTTTCGCGCGTAGGCGTCCGTCCGCGCATTTTCGCGCGCAGTGCGCGTAAGCAACATGAAAATGCAATTGTTTTGACAGATTTGGATTCCTGATACATTAAGTAACAATATCCAATGATTTCCGATCAATTTTGACTTATAACAAAGGAATGCGCTGGCGTGAAAGTTGAAATTTCGTGTGCGCGTCTATGTGAAAATATAGCGAAAAACATGTCTTTGTTTATTTCGCCATAGCTCTTTAAAACGCGGGGTGACCCTATGTTTTTATTGCATATTACAAAAGCATATGAATTGGAAATAACATTTCAAGCATCAATATTTCCCGAAATACATTATGACGTCATCATATCATCATCTGAAATCAAAAAAGTGGAATTAATTTTTTTGAGGTACTGTTTCTGACATTCATTTGCTCGTATCTCTCTTGTTTAAGCTCAATATTATCCCAAATTCAGATATGTTTTACTTTGAACATTTGCCTTTCAAGTCCATGTCATGGTTTTGAAATTTGATGACATCATCATACCTTAAATTGTGATTAAAGGTAAAGACGCAAAATCGGACAAGTTTACGTGTATTGTCTATGGGAGGTGATTTTTTTTTAGACCATGCATTGACTTGACAACGTTTAAGCACCTTTATCTCAGCTGATTTTGCTCCATTTCCTCTGAAACTTAAGTATGATGTAGCTCAGACAATAAGCTGCAGTCATCATGCATTTTATATTTTAAAATCTGCTCATGAGGTCGACAATTTTGTAGTTAAAAACTGAAAATGAGAATGCAATCTGTACGGAACGATTGGCGATTGTTGTTTGCAACTGTATATTGGTCGAATCCACGCGGCCACTTGTGGGAAGTTGAATAGCGCCATCTCCGTCAACAGTCACGATGGTATAATTAAAAATTTAAGTTTTGCAAACGATCTTCAGGACAGCCGTGTGGCGTAATCGCTTAGCGCGCTGGGTGTTCATAACGCCATACGGGAAGGCGAGAAGTTCGACTCCCGCAGGACTTTTCCCTTTTTTTCTTTTTTTTTTCGGCTGTTCAGCTTTACTCGATGTCATTTATCGTATTATTTTATCAAGTATACGTAAGCCGTGAACACGGCTGCTCTATTTCCATTAATTGTTTTGTATCGGAGTTTGGAGATTGGGTTTGCTTCATTAATTTTGTCACACTTAATGTTGTAAATTGCCCCTTGTTACAGTGTCCCGCTTGCCACCTTTCGTTTGCTCTTTCCTTTTCTCTTCATTGGTTCTTGTTATATTGTAACAGGATAGGTAAGAATATGTACGTTTAGATAACTGGCAGGAATGGGAGCTGAATTGATTAACTCTAGTCCAGGTGTATGGCGCCTCGCTCATCTCTTTGAAATTCCAGGTTGTTATTGTTTGACCCAATAACGGAGTTGTAGACAGGTTTTATGTTTCTATAGAGGTATCTTGTGCCACATGAGTGGAAGGCATCACTGTTTAGTAGTAGTAATTAACTTTTTCATGTTGTAAATGATATTAAGTTTTGAATTTCACATCCAATCTTCGGGACAGCCGTGTGGCTTTATAGTCGCTTAGCCCGCTGCATTGTCATTATGCACTACCTTAGGACGAGATGTTCGAGACCCGCAGGACGCTATTATTTTTTTCTCTCTCTCTTTCTTTGTTTTTCTTTTGGCAGTTCTGCTTTATTCCGATGTCATTTATCGTATTATCTTAGCAAGTATACTACCCCACGAGACACAGTCACTCAAGTTCCATTTTATTTTGTCGGAGGCTGGAGGTTGTATTTGCTTCATTTATCATACGTAATGTCGTAAATTGCCCTTGGTATACAGTGCCCCGCTTGCCACCTTTCGTTTCTCTTTCCTTTTCTCTACGTTTGTTCCTGTTACACGTACTGCACAAGACAGGTCGGAAAATAATTTACATAACTCAACTGGAGCAGGAATGGCAACTGAATGAATTAACTCTAGGCCAGGTGTATAACGGCGTCTCGCTCATCTCTTTGAAATTCCAGGTTGTTATTGTTTGACCCAATAACGGAATTGTAGACAGGTTTTATGTTGCTATAGAGGTATCTTGTGCCACATGAGTAGAAGGCATCACTGCTCAGTAGTAGTAATGAACTTTTTCATGTCCCTCCATGTCAATTATAGTGTGTTTAAAGGGGTTGTGCGTCTATCTGCCAAAGAAAAGGAAAACCTTATTTTCGCCATGGCTGTTTCTCTATACGTAGCCGTAGGTGGTGAGTGTTGTTGGTATCTGAGCAGTGAAGAACAGAGCATCAGGCTAAAATCCCCCTTAGTAATACGCGCTAAGCGTTCAATGTGATATATCTTTATTTATGTAGTCAATCACTGCTAATGTAGTTACAGAATTATGTTATGACACGTTTCACTGAAAGTTTGTAAAGCAAAGTTTATGGACAAGGCAAGCAATTGTACATGAATAATACCATTGATTTCAGAGGGTAATTATGTTATACCTAAATGTAAGAGTATCACTGCTTTGGAATTGGTGAGACAATATGCTTGGCACGAGGGCTTCCACTTCTAAAAGCTGATCCCTTTGAAGATTTGTCGGTCACGGGTGATCGTCATGATTCTTCTTTCACGTAGAAGCTTACGTTCCACACTCTTAGTTCGAGAAGACTTACCATCACACTTCAAATTGTGATTAAAGGTAAAGACGCAAAATCGGACAAGTTTACGTGTTATGTCAATGGGAGGTGATTTTTTTTTAACCATGCATTGCCTTGACAACGTTTAAGCACCTTTATCTCAGCTGATTTTGCTTTATTTCCTCTGAATCTATAGTATGTTGTAGCTGAGACAATAAGCTGCAGAAATCATGCATTTTATTTTTGCAAATCTCATCAGGTTGATAATTTTGCAGTTTAAAACTGAAAATGAGAATGGAATGTGGACCAGACGATTACTGAATCATCTTTCACATACATAAGTTTACGTTCCTTATATTTTCTCGTCGAGACTTATGGCCGAGTGGTTAAAGGCGACGTCTCAGAGACGTGAGGTTGCGGGTTCGAACCCCACAAGAGCACGAAACGAAATACTTATTTTTTTCTACTTTTTTTCCTCAATGGAGTACTACACCTTCACCTATGCAGAAATCACGTTCGCATGTAACCGCACCTATACGCACACACACAAAATATCCCTTTGTTTTGTGTTGGAGACCAAAGCGCTTCGACTGGAAATTTCGACTTGAAAATACAAATGTAAATGTGAAGGTGACCCTTAAAAGACCTTATCGCCATGTTTGATTTCTGTTTTTCTAACAGTATAAAGACCTATTGGTAAATATTCATTTACATATCCTGTCTGATCGACTTACTTGCCGACGCCAACACACGCATGAAATGTTCACATGGTTGCATGACAGAAACAATTTCATCTGAATTATGTGGGACTGTATAAAGAATAGGACTTCACGAATGTGTCTCATGTCCTCTATTTGTCTGTTTATGCTAAAAAAAAAAACAACTGCTATAGCTTTTAATACATTTTGCTTCACTTGTCACACAAAAGGTTATAAATTGCAGTTGTGCAGTATATTTTTGCCAGCTCTCGTATTCTCTTCCCTTTTCGCTACGTTTGTTTTGTTATACTGAAGGTGGGGATTTATGCATAAATACTTCAACTTGAGTGGGAAAAATAACTGAATTGATTTACTCTAAGCCAGGTGTATACCGTCTCGCTCATCTCTGTGATATTTCATACTGTATTGTTTGACCCAATAACGGAGTTGTAGACAGGCTTTATGTTGCTTTAGAGGTATCTTGCGCCACATGAGTGGAATGCATATGCTGTTTAGTATTAGTGAAGAGTTCTTTCATGTCCCTCCGTGCCAATTACATTGTGTTTAAAGGGGTTGTGTGTCGATCTGCCAAATAAAAGGCAAAAATTTAAGTATTAAGTATTAAGTAATTTAAGTAATGGCTGTTTCTCTATACGCAACCGTAGGTGATGAGTGTTTTTGCCATCTGAGCAGTGAAGAGCAGAGTATCAGGTTATAATCCCCTGAGTTATATGTGCTAAGCGTTCATTTTGATATATCTTTGTTTATCTAGTAGTCACTGCTAATGGAGTTACATAGTTATGTTATGACACGTTTCACTGAAAGTTTGTAAAGCAAAGTTTATGGACTATGCAAGCAATGGTAGGCCTACATGATTAATACCATTGATTTTAGAGCGAAATTATGGAATGCCTAAATGTCATTGTCTCATTGCTTTTTTGAGACAATATGCTTGACACTCCTTCCACTTCTAACTGTTCCCTTTGAAGATGTGTCGGTCACGGGTGATCGTCATGATTCATCTTACGTTCCACACTCTTGGTTCGAAAAGACTTACCATTTAGTTACGTGGTTAGAAGCTATGTCTCTTTCTTTATTTTAGTTGAGGTAATGCCGCTTTCGTCTAGGTACAAATCATATTGTCATGTAAACAAACGTACACTCTCTCTATTTGCCTCTGTTTTGTTTTTGGACGTTTCATTGCTTTTACTGCCGGAAAATTTCACAGGCTTGTAGCTGCAAGGGCTTTCTTTATTTTTCCTATTTTCTTAGGCAGTTCAGCTTCACTCCTATGTCATGTGTTTCACTATTTCCTCAAGTATACACATCCCCACGAACACAAACACGCAATTTCCCTTATTTTATATCGGAGGTTAGAGTGTTTCTGTTGCTCGTGGGAATTTTTGTTTATCACCAAATTACAATTCATTTAGCTAAACATGGATACTCAACCAGCAGAGCCCTTAAAATAAGTCAGCAGGCAGTTACTAGAACAATATAGCACCATATTTCGACCGGGTATAAATCCCATTCTGTAAAGACATGCACTCGCTGTATTTTCCTTTGTTTTGGATTGGATGATTCATTGCTTAATTGCTGGAAAATTTTACAGGTTTGTAGCTTTAAGAGCTCTCCAAACTGATCATATTAATGACAAGATTCGATATAGCAGTTTTGGTTATGGAAATAAGGGCTAGAGTTCATATTTTTAAAAGACCACTATTAAAGTCAAGACGATCTTTAAAACACTGTATTGACGTGTTTCAATTTGTTCGTGTTTATATTTGTTCGTCATCGTAGAGATACACTGTACTAAGAAAACCTGTTAATCTACTTGGGCCTACTTGCACACGCAGACACACGTACAGGACTTTCCATGTGGTTTGCATTGTTACTAACAATATGATCTGAATAATAAAGGTCCAAAAAAATCGACTTTGCTAAAATATTATTGCAGAAATATAACTTAAAGTCGCTATATTTCATTGTTTCGTTGTCAATCACTGGTGACCGATATCTGATGACCCCAAGCGTATCACCTAACTCGTCTTTAAAGTGACGAGTTTCATGTCTCGTTTTTTATTCTTCTTTCTTTCTGCCACATTTTGTGTCGTCAATATCTCAAGAATGACATTACGGAATGACATGACATTTTCAGTCAACATGTCTCATAACAATATCTAGCCACAATAAGGTTTTCATGACAGTAACATATCTATGACGTCATCTAGGCGCCATTTTGTGATTTTCGGACCTTGTCACATGATCGATCATAACTTCATAACTAGATATCATTTCTGTATCATTTTCGGTGGACATAAAGTTCAGGACACGCTCTATCTTACTTTTTAACGCTAGTTACCCAGGTCATCATTACGCGCGCGTTTGCGCGCGTCAAAATTTTAAAAGGCTCAAAACGACTTCCCAATGGGAAATCTCGAAGTTTCAGACAATTTTACGCGTTTCAAACATTTTCTCGCGTGCGCGTCCGTCCGCGCAATTTCGCGCGCAGAGGGCGTAACCAACATGAAAATGCAATTTTTTTGACTGATTTGGATTTCTGATACTTTGAATAACAATATCCATTGATTTCCGATCGATTTCGACCTATAACAAAGGAATGCACTGAGGTCAAAGTTGAAATTCCGCGCACGCGTCTTTCTGCAAATATAGTGAAAAAACATGTCTTTGTTTATTTCGCCATAGCTCTTTAAATCGTCCGTTGACCCTATATTTCTATTGCATATTACAAAAGCATATGAATTGGAAATAACGTTTCAAGTACCAATATTGCCAGGAGATCTCGATGACGTCATCATTTCATCATCTGAAATAAAAAAAGTGGAATTATTTTTTTTGAGGTACTGTTTCTGACATTCATTTGCTCGTATCTCTATTGTTTAAGCTTAATATTACCCCAAATTCAGATATGTTTTGCTTTGAACATTTGCCTTTCAAGTCCATGTCATGGTTTTGAAATTTGATAACGTCATCATACTTTAAATTGTGATTAAAAGTAAAGAAACAAAATCGGACAAGTTTACGTGTTATGTCTATGGGAGGTGATTTTTTTTAAACCATGCATTGGCTTGACAACGTTTAAGCACCTTTATCTCAGCTGATTTTGCTCCATTTCCTCTGAAACTTATATATGTTGTAGCTCAGACAATAAGCTGCAGTCATCATGCATTTTATATTTTCAAATCTCCTCATCAGGTCGACAATTTTGTAGTTAAAAACTGAAAATGAGAATGCAATCTGTACGGAATGATTTCCGATTGTTCTTTGCAACTGTATATTGGTCGAATCCACGCGGCCACTTGTGGGAAGTTGAATAGCGCCATCTCAGTCAGCACTGTCACGACAGTATTATCATATATTTAAGTTTCGCATAGGATCTTCAGGACAGCCATGTGGCGTAATCGCTTAGCGCGCTGGGTGTTCATAACGCCATACCGGACGGCGAGAAGTTCGACTCCCGCAAAATTTTTCTCTTTCTTTCTTTTTTTTTTCCGGCAATTCAGCTTTACTCCGATGTCATTTATCGTATTATTTTACCAAGTATACGTAACCCGTGAACACGGCTGCTCTATTTCCCTCGTTTTGTATTGGAGTTTGGAGATTGGGTTTGCTTCATTAATTTTGTCACACTTTATGTTGTAAATTGCCCCTTGTTACAGTGTCCCGCTTGCCACCTTTCGTTTGCTCTTTCCTTTTCTCTTCATTGGTTCTTGTTATATTTATTGTAACAGGATAGATAGGAACATGTACGTTTAGTTAACTGGCAGGAATGGGAGCTGAATTGATTAACTCTAGTCCAGGTGTATGGCGTCTCGCTCATCTCTTTGAAATTCCAGGTTGTTATTGTTTGACCTAATTACGGAGTTGTAGACAGGTTTTATGTTGCTATAGAGGTAACTTGTGCCACATGAATGGAAGGCATCACTGTTTAGTAGTAGTAATTAACTTTTTCACGTTGTAAATGATATAAAGATATGAATTTCACATCCAATCTTCAGGACAGCCGTGTGGCTTTATAGTCGCTTAGCGCGCTGCATGGTCATTATGCACTACCTTAGGACGAGATGTTCGGGACCCGCAGGACGCTATTTTTTTTTTCTCTCTCTCTTTCTTTGTTTTTCTTTTGGCAGTTCAGCCTCATTCCGATGTCATTACCCCACGACACACAGTCACTCAAGTCCCCCCCCCCTTTTTTTTTTGTCGGAGGCTGGAGGTTGGATTTGCTTCATTTATCATACGTAATGTTGTAAATTGCCCTTGGTATACAGTGCCCCGCTTGCCACCTTTCGTTTTCTCTTTCCTTTTCTCTACGTTTGTTCCTGTTACACTGCACAAGACAGGTCGGAATATAATTTACATAACTCAACTGGAGCAGGAATGGCAACTGAATAAATTAACTCTAGGCCAGGTGTATGGCGTCTCGCTCGTCTCTTTGAAATTCCAGGTTGCTATTGTTTGACCCAATAACGGAATTGTAGACAGGTTTTATGTTGCTATAGAGGTATCTTGTGCCACATGAGTAGAAGGCATCACTGTTTAGTAGTAGTAATGAACTTTTTCATGTCCCTCCATGTCAATTATAGTGTGTTCAAAGGGGTTGTGTGTCTATCTGCCAAAGAAAAGGAAAACCTTATTTTCGCCATGGCTATTTCTCTATACGTAACCGTAGGTGATGAGTGTTGTTGGTATCTGAGCAGTGAATAACACAGCATCAGGCTAAAATCCCCCTTTCATACGCGCTAAGCGTTCAATTTGATATATCTTATGTAGTCAATCACTGCTAATGGAGTTACAGAATTATGTTATAACACCTTTCACTGAAAGTTTATAAAGCAAAGTTTATGGACAAGGCAATTAGCAATTGTACATGAATAATACCAATGATTTCAGAGGGACATTATGGTATACCTAAATGTAAGGGTATCATTGCTTTGGAATTGCTGAAACAATATCTTGTCACGAGGTCTTCCACCTCTAATAACTGATCCCTTTGAAGATGTGTCGGTCACGGGTGATCGTCATGATTCATCTTTCACGTAGAAGCTTCCGTTCCACACTCTTAGTTCGAGAAGACTTACCATCATACTTCAAATTGTGATTGAAGGTAAAGACTCACAATTAGACAAGTTGACGTGTTATGTCTATGGGAGGTGATTTTTTTTTTTTTTTTTTAACCATGCACTGACTTTACAACGTTTAAGCACCTTTATTTCAGCTGATTTTGCTCCATTTCCTCTGAAACTTAAGTATGTGGTAGCTCAGACAATAAGCTGCAGTAATCATGCATTTTATTTTTTCGAATCTCCTAATCAGGTTAATAATTATGCAGCTTAAAACTGAAAATGAGAATGGAATGTGGACGAAACGATTCCTGATTCATCTTTCACATACATAAGTTTACATTCCTCATATTTTCTCGTCGAGACGTATGGCCGAGAGGATAAAGGCGACGTCACAAGAGACGTGAGGTTGCACACGTACCGGTTCTAACCCCATAAGAGCACGAAACAGAATACTTACATCTTTTGCTTTTTTTTTTCTTTTATGGAGTATTCACCTTCGTCCATGTAGAAATCACGTTTTCATGTAAACGTACAAACACACAGGCACACACACACACACACACACACACAATATCCCTTTGTTTTGTGTTGGAGACCACATTGCTTTGACTGGTAACTTGGACTTGAAATTACAAATGTTAAAGTGAAGATGACTCTTAAAAGACCGCATGGCCATGTTTGATTTTTTTTTTTTTACAATATAAAGACCTATTGGTAAATATTCATTCACATATCCTTTTCAATCAACTTACTTGGACACGCCGACACCACACGAAATTTTCAATTGATTGCATGACAGAAACAATTTCATCTGAATTATGTAGGACTGTATAAAGAATTGGACTTCACGAATATTTCTCAATATTACTTCAAGTCGCTACTTAACATTATTTTCGTTGTCGATCACTGAAAAAGAGAATGGAATCTGGTCGAAACGATTCCCGATTTATCTTTGCAACTGTATATTGATCAAATCCACGCGGCCACTCGTGGGAAGTTGAATAGCGCTATCAGTCACTTGACGTATATCGCCAAAAAACTGAATATCAATGTAAATTTGTGATGTCTATAGCATACATAGATAGATTTAAGTTTCGCACAGGATCTTCGCATCTTCCGTGTGGCAGAATCGCTTAGGGTGGGATTTCACGGAGCACGCGAACGATTTGCGAATGACGCGAATGGCAAAATCCAGCATTCGCATTTTAGTCTGCAAAAGATCGCAAAACAAACGTGAGGGTTCGGAAACGTCGTCAATTGTTCGCGAATGTCGTTTTTACTTCGGCGAGAATTTCAAAAAAGTTTGAAATTTTTCGCGAACCTTTTCCGCACACTTAGTCGGGATTTGCTCGTGAATTGTTCTCGAAAGTGTCTTTAAAGCTTCGTCATATGCGCAAGACCTTCGCAAGACATGCGCGATTATCGCAAAATGTTCGTGAAACCCCAAACAGACTCCGAAACTTCTGAGAATGTCTCGCGTATGTTACGCGAAATCTGCGAAGTTTTTCCGATCATTTTACGACGTAATCGCAAACTGTTCGCGTACCTTTTGAGACATTCTCGCGAACGTTTAGCGCACGTTTGGGGGATGTATGCCCTGTACGTTTTCTGCAAATAGAAATCGTAGCATACATCTAAACATCAAACAATTATTAACAACTATAGCAACAAAAGAAATTATAAACTAGCAAAGAGAAAGAATATTTGATATACAAAATAAATCGCAGAATATACTTAAAATCAATCTTAAGTATGTAAATTTCATTTGAACTATATAATAATAATAATAATAATAATAGCTGCTTATATAGCGCATAATATTCCTGGAATCTCTATGCGCTTTACACAAATGGTAGAGTACCATAAACTACAACTTACATAATTTCAACAAAACAATATAATTAAACATACAAAGTACAACTTATCATAATCATTTAATAACAAAACAAATATGTTTTTAAGGACTTGAGGAAAGTGTGAGTACATGTGATGGCCCTAAGTTGACTTGGTAATTTGTTCCAGAGTACAGGTGCTGCTGACTGAAAAGCCCGATCCCCATATGAACATGTTTTGGTTGCTGGTATAACTAATAAATTCTGGCTAGAAGATCGTAGATTTCTTTGTGGAATATTCAATGATCATGTCATACAAGTATGTTGGGGACTTATTTATCAATGTTTTATGACATAATGCAAGGATCTTAAACATGATTCTCTTATCTACAGGCAACCAATGCAGGTGTGACAACAAGGGTGTTATGGGATCTCTTCCTTTTGCTCGCATTACAAGTCGGGCGGCGCAATTTTGAACAATTTGGAGTTTTCTTATGTCTTTTTCGGGCAGGCCAAATAGAAGGGAATTACAAAAATCAATTCTAGAAGAAACAAATGCATGGATTAACTTTTCAGTAGTTTTTTCGCACAAATAACTATAGAGATTATGTGTTAGAGGAACTGCAAAAAAAAAAATCAAATGCTTTACTAGTGGAGATACGTCCTAGGGGGAAAAATGTAGGCAATTACACGATAGAGAAATGAGAGAAAACGAAGAGAGAAATAGAGGAAAGAAAAAAAATCAACTCAAGAAAGCTGATTTGAGTTGATTTTTTTTTTATTGCTTCCACCTCTCCTTGCTACATTTTCTCCCATGATCATTGAAAATTGTTCGTTGTTCGCATTTCCGTCGCGTGTTCTTCGTGTACGTAACATGCTGTACTTTAGCAATGATACACACGACAATCGCACATGCGTCGTCGGAACTTCGCACAAATTGCGCAAGAATAGTTTCCGGCTTCATTGTCGGAAAACATTCGGAGAAAAACTTTTCCGAATGTTGGATTTTGTCATTCGCGTCCTTCGCAAATCGCGTGCTCCGTGAAATCCCACCCTTAGCACGCTGCGTGTTTATAATGCCCGACCGGAAGGAGAGAAGTTAATCGAGTCCCGCAGGACTTTTTCCTTTTATTTCTTTTTTCTTTTCTTTTTTCAGCAGTTCAGCTTCACTCTGATGTCATGAACACAGCTACTCTATTTCCCTTGTTTTGTATTGGAGTTTGGAGGTTGGGTTTGCTTCATTAATTTTGTCACACGTAATGTTGTAAATTGCCCCTTGAAACAGTGCCACGCTTGCTACCATTCGTTTTCTCTTTCCTTTTCTCTTCATTTAGATTTTGTTCTTGTTATACTGTAGCAGGATATTTAGGAACGTGTACGTTTACATAACTAACAGGAATGGGAACTGAATTAATTAACTCTAGTCCAGGTGTATGGCGTCTCGCTTATCTGTTTGGAATTCCAGGTTGTTATTGTTTGACCAAAACGGAGTTAAAGACAGGCAGGGAAGGAAGTGACTTGATATTGCTTCATATTATATGAGGAATTTCGGGCAATCCCTTTCCAATTAGTGTAGTGATTATGACGGGGTTCTCTGTCGTTTATTTTCGTCATGGCTGTTTCACTAGTTTAGCCATAGGTGATATGTGTTGTTGGCATCTGGGAGAATAGAACAGATCAGTACCAAACTGGAATAGCCCTATAAGCAATGTGGTAAGCATGCAATTTGTTGCATTATCTTTCTTCTTTAAAGTCAATCACTACTGATCGAATTACACCATATAATATGGCACGTTTCACTGGTAGTTTAGGAAAAGGGAGCTAATTCAATGCACGATGCAATGATATGTGCTACCATTGATTTTAGAGACGTCATTGTGGTGTGGTACTGGTGGTGGTACGGGAATCATTGCTTTTAAATTAATGAGACAATCCTTGGACCTTTGCATCAAGGCCGTATTCCCATCTAGAATATAATGCA
Source organism: Diadema setosum (assembly GCA_033980235.1). Classification (NCBI taxonomy): domain Eukaryota; kingdom Metazoa; phylum Echinodermata; class Echinoidea; order Diadematoida; family Diadematidae; genus Diadema; species Diadema setosum. The sequence continues at coordinate 34,174,193 of CM067074.1, forward strand.
TGTTCGTGCGGCGTTTCTTTTTGTTAAATCCTGACGTGTACATTATTTTGCTTTATCTTGTTTTTAATTCAAGAATGTTATATCTAAATTTGTTCGATTTAGTTACGGTTTCAATGCATCTTGTTTACCATCTTCTCTAACATTAAATTGATGGTTTTTAAATTTGACATTGTCTGTCTATTTGTCTGTTTATGCTCATAAAACACTGCTATAACAACTAAAACATTTGCTTCACAGTTTGTCACACGCAATGATATGGATTGCAGTTGTGCATGCAGTTTTCCTTTTGCCACCTCTCGTTTTTCTCTCCCCTTTTCCCTCACTTTGGTTTTGTTATACTGCAGATGGGAATGATTACAATAACATAACCCAACTTGAAGTAGGAATGAGAACTGAATAAATTAACTCTAGGCCAGGTGTATACAGCGTCTCGCTCATCTCTTTGAAATTTCAGGTTGTCATTGTTCGATCAACGGAGTTGAAGACAGGCTTTATGTTGCTATAGAGGTATCTAGCTCCACATGAATGGAATGCATACGCTGTTTAGTATTAGTAATGAACTTTTTCATGTCCATCCCTGCCAAGAAAAGTGTGTTTGACGGGGTTCTGTGTCATTGTGCCTATGAGAAAGCAAAGTTTTATTTTTCCCCATGACTGTTTCTCTATGCGTAGCCGTGAGTGATGGGTGTTGTTGGCATCAGCTGGGCAGTAAAGAACCGAGTATCATGCTATAATACCCCCCCCCCCCCCCGTTAGGTTCTAAGCGTTCAATGTGATATATCTTTCTTCTTCATTATGTCAATCACTGCTGATGGAATTACAGAATTATGCTATGACACGTTTCACTCAAAGCTTAAAAAGCAAAGTTTATGCACTATACAAGTAATGGTGCATGAGTCCTATAGACCATTTATTTCAGATGAGAAATTATGATATACCTATAGTAAGGTGTCATTGATTAGGAATTAATGACACGATTAAGCATTTTCATAATCCTTATCCTTCACTCTAACCTCCGTGAAAATATCATATTTGAATTAAACCAATAAGATGGTAAAAAATGCATGCATTCATGTTTTATCAATGTACAATGTGTGGACTTTCCAAACATTCAACAGCGATTATCTCAAAATGAACATTGTGTGGGTTAGCACTATGTTGCACCGACCCCTTCAATTGTCTATCAAGTTCATGTCGATGTTTTCTAATTTGATGACGTCATCATACTAGAAGTTGTGATTAAAGGCAAGATATCAAAATCAGCGAAGATTACTAATCGCTGCCTCATGTTCCTGTGTTTGATCGTCCAGTCAATACCAAACTGACGACATACGTTGAATATGTTATACTTTGAACAATTGTCTATCAAGTCCATGTCGATGTTTTCTAATTTGATGACGTCATGATACTAGAAGTTGTGATTAAAGGCAAGAGATCAAAAGTAGCGAAGATTATGTGTTATGTCTATGGGGGGATTTTTTTTTTAACCATGCATAGACGATAACGCTCAAGCACTTTTACTTCACTTGATTTTGCTTCATTTCCTCTGAAACTTAAATATGTTTTTTTTTTTCAAATCTTCTCATCAGGTTGACAATTTTGCAGCTTAAAACTGAAAATGAGAATTGAAGGTGGACGAAACGATTCCTGATTCATCTTTCACATACATAAGTTTACGTTCCTCATATTTTCTCGTCGAGACGTATGGCCGAGTGGTTAAAAGCGACGTCTCAGAGACGTGAGGTTGCATACGTGCGGGTTCGAACCCCACAAGATCACGAAACAAAATACTTTGCTATTTTACTTTTTTTTTTCTTCAATGGTGTATTACATATTCGTCCATGTAGAAGTCAAGTTCGTATATAAACGCACCTATATACACTCACACACACACACACACACAATATCCCTCTTTTTTGTGTTGGAGACCACATTGCTTCGACTGCTGCAAAATTTTGCAGGCTGACTTTGTCAAACCGATCATAGTATGTAATGACGACGACGGAGGCGTTGTACTTTAAAAAATTGTCTTTCAAGACCATGTCATTGTTTCGTACTTTGATGACGTCATCACACTGAAAATTGTGATTAAAGGCAAGGTATCAAAACCAGCCGATTATAGGTTTTATGTCTACTGGACGTATTTTTCCCAAGTCGCCGGAAATGGCAAAGCGACATCAGTCGTTACAAGGCCGCATTTCCGTCTAGCAATGCAATACATGTTCACGTGGCCCCGTTTGTGGAGTGGCCATTGACTTTTCCCCCCTGTAATATCTATACATTTTTTTTTTGCCTTACCATTTCCGTGGATGTCCCGTGGCCGAGTGGTTAGAGAAACGGTTTTGCATGCACGCTCAATATAACTTCAAGGTGCCTATATCACACTCTTTTCTTTGTCGATCACAAATGACCGACATCTGATGACCCCAAGCGTATCACCTAACTCGTCCTCAGTGTGACGAGTTTCATATCTCGTTCTTCTTTCTTTCTGGACAATTTTGTGTCGTCAATATCTCAACAATGACATTACGGAATGACATGAAATTTTCAGTCAACATGTCTCATAACAATATCTAGCCACAATAAGGTTTTCATGACAGTAACATATCTATGACGTCATTTAGGCGCCATTTTGTGATTTTCGGACCTTGTCACATGATCGATCATAACTTCATAACTAGATGTAATTTCTGCGTCATTTTCGGTGGACATAAAGTTCAGGTCACGCTCTATCTTACTTACTAACGCTAGTTACCCAGGTCTTCATTACGCGCGCGTTTGCGCGCGTCAAAATTTTAAAAGGCTCAAAACGACTTCCCAATGGGAAATCTCGAAGTTTCAGACAATTTTAAGCGTTTCAAACATTTTCTCGCGTGCGCGTCCGTCCGCGCAATTTCGCGCGCAGAGGGCGTAACCAACATGAAAATGCAATTTTTTTGACTGATTTGGATTCCTGATACTTTGAGTAACAATATCCACTGATTTCCGATCGATGTTGACCTATAACAAAGGAATGCGCTGGCGTCAAAGTTGAAATTTCGTGTGCGCGTCTATGTGGAAATATAGCGAAAAACATGTCTTTGTTTATTTCGCAATAGCTCTTTAAAAAGTCCGTTGACCCTATGTTTTTATTGCATATTACAAAAGCATATGAATTGGAAATAACGTTTCAAGTATCAATATTTCCCGAAATACATTATGACGTCATCATATCATCATCTGAAATCAAAAAAGTGGAATTAATTTTTTTGAGGTACTGTTTCCAACATTCATTTGCTCGTATCTCTGTTGTTTAAGCTCAATATTATCCCAAATTCACATATGTTGTACTTTTAACATTTGCCTTTCAAGTCCATGTCATGGTTTTGAAATTTGATGACGTTATCATACTTTAAATTGTGATTAAAAGTAAAGATGCAAAATCGGACAAGTTTACGTGTTATGTCTATGGGAAGTGATTTTTTTTAAAACCATCCATTGACTTCACAACGTTTAAGCACCTTTATCTCAGCTGATTTTGCTTCATTTCCTCTGAAATTTAAGTATGTTGTAGCTGAGACAATAAGCTGCAGTAATCATGCATTTTGTTCTTTGAAATCTTCTCATGACGTTGACAATTTTGCAGTTTAAAACTGAAAATGAGAATGGAATGTGGACGAATCGATTCCTGATTCATCTTTCACATACATAAGTTTACGTTCCTCATATTTTCTCGTCGAGACGTATGGCCGAGTGGTTAAAGGCGCCGTCTCAGAGACGTGAGGTTGCACTCGTGCGGGTTCGAACCCCACAAGATCACGAAACAAAATACCTAGCTATTTTACTTTTTTTTTTCTTCAATGGTGTATTACACATTCGTCCATGTAGAAATTACGTTCGTATATAAACGCACCTATACACACACACACACACACACACACACACAATATCCCTCTGTTTTGTGTTGGAGACCACATTGCTTCGACTGCTGCAGAATGTTGCATCCTGACTCTGTCAAATAGTATGTAATGACGACAACGGAGGTGTTGTACTTTGAGCAATTGTCTTTCAAGTCCATGTCATTGTTTTGTACTTTGATGACGTCATCACACTGAAAATTGTGATTAAAGGCAAGGTATCAAAATCAGCCGATTATAGGTTTTATGTCTGCGGGACGTATTTTTCCGAAATTGCCAGAAATGGCACAGCGACCTCAGTCGTTACAAGGCCGCATTTCCTTCTAGCAATGCAATACATGTTCACGCGGCCACAATTGTTGAGTGGGCATTGACTTTTTCCCCCTGTAATATCTATACATTTTTTTTTCGGCCTTAGCGTTTCCGTGGATGTCCCGTGGCCGAGTGGTTAGAGAAACCGTTTTGCATGCACGCTCAATATAACTTCAAGGTGCCTATATCACATTCTTTTCTTTGTCGATCACAGATGACCGACATCTGATGACCCCAGGCGTATCACCTAACTCGTCAGTGTGACGAGTTTCATGTCTCGTTATATTGTGGAATTCAATAACACTTAACACCCGGCATAATATGTCCCGAGTTGATGCAGACGATGGAAAAGGGGCCAATGTTTCTCATACGCCTGAACCGTTTTTGGATAAGGGCGAAAGGTACAAAGGTCGGCAACGCTCTCCTCTCTTTCAGTCAAAATAGTGGCAACTGCTCCTCGAATTGATCTATTGATATGGCATGCGAATGCTTACGTGGTCCCGGTGATAATGAACTTTTGGTTGACCTCTTCTATTGTTATGCAAACACAGACGGCAGTTGGTGATGTAGGCGTTCTGTCTAATTCAAATGAAGTAGTCTGCCATTATTAGTAATGCAGATCACTCTTGGTGTTGAGACATTCGCACTTGAATATAGGGGAACGACCATTTATTGATTGAATAAAATATATAGATAAATAATTTATGTATGTATTAATCCATTTACTTATTTATTTATCTATTTACTTCCTTGTTTGTTTGTTTATTCATTCATTATGATTATTTTTCTTTTTTGCTATTGTAGGCCTAAGACATATACAGACTTAAATAATTGGTTACTTTTTTTATCAAACACTTTTAAGAAGGGCATATCAGACCCGAGTAAAATTGCGGACATCATTGCCATAGCTGTAATTTATGTCTTAAATCTAAACTTTTTTTTTAAATCTACTCTCTGCTTTCAGAGCTTTTCGGTCATACTATTTCTGTGAAAGTCACCTGTTCTGACCCATGTCGCAGCTTTCACTCTCTCTTTCCCTCTTCCCATCTCTCTCTCTCTCTCTCTCCCTTTCTATTTGATCAATCATCCTATAAGATGGAGCTATTATGTATGTCTCATTTTTGTCTCAAACCTGCGAAAACAAGGGATCACTCTGGACTTTCATATTCCGAAAAATCACTAGGAAATGGAAGAGTGCAGGTTTACCATGTTTTTAGTTCATGATGTGGTGTTTTCGACTCTTGGTGTATGTCTGTTTCGGCGTGAATTCGCCCATACATACAAACATATACACGTATGTCCACACTCACACACAAACGCACAAAGCACTACACTCTTTATTCTTAGCGTGATTATCACTACTAAATTGATGAATGTAAATGTTTCCACTTCAGGATGATAGGATATATACCTCTATGTCCAGTTCATGTTCATGTTGAGTCAAATCACTGAACTCATTCAAAACAGCTGAAAATTCTAATACAATGTACTAGAATGACATACTCCATACAGACCCAGACATGGGTTTTACCTGTGTAGCCAACCAAGGTATTTCTTTATACATAGATATCTTTGTTCTGTGCGTCTTCACTCTCACTCTCATTCCATTACTCCATTTCAAACTACAATGATATAAACATGCGTTACTGATGCATTGAGGAATGTTCATTTTGTCGTAAGAATATTCATTATCAATATTTCAGTAAATTTGTAGTTCAACTGAATTCAATTAAATTCTTGATTTCCATACATAATTTCCCTCTCTCGCTTTCTAAATCTCCGCGCTTTTCTCTCTTTTTTTTCAACACACCCTTCCCTTTTCGATATAAAATCATTGAAACAAAAGGAGCACAGTGTTTGACATGTTCACATGAATTTATGGTTTATTTGAATTCAGTAAAATAATGTCTTTTCATATGTTCTCACTTGATGTATTATACTCTCAATGGAACGTCTAAATGTTCATAAAAGTTTGGAGTAGGATTCCTTAAAGAACCATTTCTCACAATTAATTTTCAGCTGTTAGCAGGTTGAAGAAAAGATTGTGATTCCTCATTCTCTTCTCTCTCGTCTGCTCCCACAGGTGACGATTCAACGCCACTGTCTTGACAGTCATCAGACGATCTGGAGGGGGAGACATCAGTGTCAGAAGTACATACTATTGTACTGTCTTGCAAATCTTGTTGTCTCGCTGTGAAACCGACCTTTGGGTCAAGAGATGGTGATTTTGCATTTGTGGATGCTGCTCTACTACTAGTATCACGAGAAAATGTCTGTCTGATTCTGTCGAGAATTGGTGTCACAGCCCTGAAAGCTCTTGAAACACAACATGGTGTTATCTTGGTCTTGTATGCAATGAAACTTCCTATCATTGTTATCATTATAAGCGATACAACTGCAATCGGAACTACTATCAGGATTTTACCACGATCTGTGAGATTTGGAGTACTTGTCTGCAGAGATTTAGAAATGGACGTAGATGATAGATTAAGGCAGAATGATTTGTCTACGCATCCTATCTGACGGCGATGCAAGTCACCTGGCTGGCTGCAAACAGGTTTGTCGAAGTACACATGTCTATCTTCAAACTCGGACAGTTCCAGCAACCACAGGCGATATGGCTCCATTTCACAGTCACAGTACCAAGGGTTGTCTTCTAGATAGAGAAGCTCAAAACTCATAAAGGACTCGACTGTTAGATTTCTTCCAAGGCTAGTAAGGTTGTTTCTGCGCAAGTCCAAGCTCGTGATTTTTGGAAGCTGTATAGCGCCACCTATAGACAGTAGCTGGTTGCCCGACATATCAACAGTTCGTAAACTGACTAAGTTGGCGAAAAGTTCGCGGTCGATAAAGAAGATGGAATTTTCAGATACATCTAGATCTGTAAGTGACCGAAGGTCTTGGAATATGTCGCTGGGCAGTGTTTCCAATTTGTTCTTACCGAGAAAAAGACGCTGTAAAACCGTGAGGTTGCTGAACACACCAGAATTCAAGCATTCTAGGCTATTATTGCGGAGGTCAATGGACTCTATCCTCTGCACCCATTGGAAAGTTCCTTCACCGATGTGGCTGATTTTGTTGTTGCCAAGGTAGATACTTTGGAGATGCGTACCAGTGCCATTCAGGGCGGAACGATCGATGGAAGTAAGATTGTTGAATAGGAGCTTGATGGACCTCAATTTCGTGGCGCCCCGGAAAGTGTCAGCTTCTAGCTGTTTCCAAAAAGAAAAGAATAGAATAAACCTATAACAATGTGTTAAGTGTTAAATTGCATATTAACAACATCTATCTATAATATCTGCTAAAAAATTTTCTATGAATTGCAACCTTCGCAATTGTATACAGTATGGCTAGGTTTGTTGTGGACGCTTTTACAATATGAATGATTATGTGTGTGGGCTATCATGATTTCGCTTATTTCAGTATTTTTGAGTAGCACTTCAGTGTGTTGGTTGCGATTTTTTTTTTCATTTAAGATTTTAGATATAGTTTTATAGGGCTTCACAGGGCTGAAAACATTGAGGCACCATGAAGACCAAATAAAGAACAAATGAGGACTCAGCTTTCTCTATAGGAAAGATAAAAAGGAAAGTTGAGTTTTTACATTATACTGCGGGAAGAGGATAATTAAAGGGGAAATCCAGTCCAAATATAAATTAGTCTGATAAGAAAGGGTAAGTGTTACGACTTCAACGGTAAAATTTTGATCGAAATCGGGTTAAAAATATGAAAGTTATGACATTTTGAAGTTTTGATCACTCTTCAGGGAACAGTTTTTGAACGGTCAATATAAATATGCAAATGGCAAAGTGACCATGTCATACCGTCAAAACTTGCCATATAGTTTTTCTTTTGACTGGATTTCCTTTTTAAAGACCCTCTTTTTTCCTCGACAGACGAATAAAGAATATTGTATACTTCACTTTTTGCCTTCTTGCAATTAGTAATTGAACTCAGTGGTCCAGCGCTGAGCCCAAAGAGATTAAAAAGCTAGGATACGACACATAAGTAGACAGTGGAGAATTGAGAGAATAAAATGGCGTTGGCAGATATTGAAATGCCACTTCTTGTTTCTTCACTGTTAATGAAACTTCACCGAAATATTTGTAAAATCAGTTCTGTTTCTTTCGTAAAGCCCTGTCCCTGAAGGGTCGTCGTTTCTGAATTCATTAAACTTCCATCTCATCTGATGCGAAGGAATGATTCCGTTTAATTCATTTCAAATAAGAAAATTCTGTGAAATTATGTGAGGATCACATACAGTACATAATACAGTACTTATTATTTTAGGTCATTATGACTAATTCACTTTGCGAACACTCCAAGCGTTGAAATTTCATGAGTCTGGAATATCTTTTCGTATTCAAAATGCCGTTAGGATGTAAAGGTACGCAAAAGTTGTTTCAATTCGAAAGACTTAACTGTAGGCCTTGGTTTTAATGTTAGGAATAAGGAGGAAAAGAGGTCATTGTGAAGGAATAATCATTATCTAAGTCTCTTTGCTTAATCTCATAATAGAAATCTAGTTATTTTGAAAGTGGTAGTTGAAATTGACTGAATAAATAAACCAAGACATATAAGCATGCAAGGAATTCCAGTATACACTAGGTACCGGATCTAGAGAAGTCAACTTGAAAGTGTAGTCAAGTATTACTTTACAATGCTTTAAGTACAAAGCACTCACGCGAGTCTTACTTTAAGCGCTAAGTACTCTTATCTTAGTATGATCAGTCCTTAGTATTTACCTGTTTGATTCTATTGTTGGACAGGATGAAAACCTGGAGTTCAGAAAAGCTCTCGAAGGTTCCCGGTTCGATTCTCTCGATTTGATTGTGACGTAACGAGAGGTAAGAAGCAGCATTACACTCAGTGGGTACCTCACTCAGCTGTCTGTTCTCACAGTCTGCTTGTCGGTACGCCTCGAGATAGGTACATTTGGCGTCGCACGAAGCTTCGATCTGTGTCCTCTGCGTTGGCATACATTGCCCACTATGATCATCGAACACTGACAGAATGAATAAAACAACCAAACACATTACCACGAGATTTCTCCCCATCGCTGATTTTCTGGGTGATCCAGACAATATCTGATAGCAGAAAATGGTATTTGAAGATATTTCCTTTTCTAAAGAGGAAAACGTCATTGAATTTCCAACAAATTACTCTCCAGGATGCGGGCCTGTAAATGACGTGTGGCTGAATTGCTCTCTATCAACATGAATTTAAATCTCCGCGCGGAGGTAGGTATAGCCTTTTGCGAAGGCGGCACGTAATGGACTCGCATGCGGCGGGCGGTGGCTATAGTCGGGTACCTAAGGGGGGTCACCGTGCACCCCCCTCCCCCCCAGGACTCCTCGAAACTTACATTTTCAGGATCCTCATGACATACCAAAACATAATCGAGATGTTAACAGGAACGAAAAGTGGCTGTTCTAGGTGAAATTTAATGTATTCTATTGTTTTTCATAATTTCTTATGTATTTCTTTGTTTTTCAACTTTTTCAACTTTTGTTTTTTCTTTGTTTTTCTATTGGAAATTGTCACTGATCACTTTTCTACCATAATTAGCACAAAACTAATCAATGAAAGTGATTAATTGTAAAAATAATCAGGTTTTCATGACTTTCATGACAGAGCACCTGTTTTCCATAGGAAATGTACACAAAAGCACAAAATTGTGCCCGTTTTGGGACGACATTCCGTTACAAAAATGGGCGTGATTTCGCAAAAGTATGCGGGGAAGTTGCAAATTTGGTCTCAAAAGTTGCGTGAGACTTGAACAAAACAAAGTCAAGTAAGTTGTGAGGAGTCCTGGGGGTGCATGGTGACCACCCCCCCCCCCCCCTTAGGTACCCTACTATGTAGGCCCTACATGTAAGCACATTACAGGACGGGGGGGGGGGGGGGGATCCGCCACCCCCCCCCCCCCCTCAAAGTTTCGCGCTATAAATCTGTCGCGAGGCTTCTTGACTTTGTTTGGTCAAGTCTCGCACAACTTTTGAGACCAAATTTGCAACATCCGCGTATACTTTTGCGAAGTCACGCCCATTATTGTAACGGTATGTCTCCCCAAAACGGGCACAATTTTGTGATTTTGTGTATATTTCCTATGGAAAACAGGTGCTCTGTCATGAAGGTCATGAAAACCTGATTATTTTTACAATAAATCACTTTCATTGATTAGTTTTGTGCTAATTATGGTAGAAAAGTGATCATTGACAATTTCCAATAGAAAAACAAAGAAAAAACAAAAGTTGAAAAAGGTTGAAAAACAAAGAAATACATAAGAAATTATGAAAAACAATAGAATACATTAAATTTCACCTAGAACAGCCACCATTCTTTTCGTTCCTGTTAACATCTTGATTATGTTTTGGTATGTCATGAGGATTCTGAAAATGTAAGTTTCCTGGAGTCCTGGGGGGGGGGGGGGGTGCACGGTGAGCCCCCCCCCCCCCCCCCCTTAGGTACCCAAGTACTACGTGTGCGAGTCCTAAATTCTCTGTATATGTGTGCTGAAATTATAGCGAGCTGCCTTTGCAAAAGGCTAGAGGAGGTACAGACTATATCATCACTGTTGTCGCTCGGCGTTGAGCCAGCCAATCACAGCAATACGACTGCACGTGCCCTGGGAAGCCCCATTACATTGGAGCGACTTTACATAATTATGCATGTTATGATTTGAATGCTTCAGCCTTGTCGGTTAGATATTTGTATGGGTTTTGCTATATAGAGGAAAACAAGACAAGAAGGGAATACGAAATGATGAGGTGTTTTGTGATAAGTGTAATAGCGTATGATATCATCAAACTATAAATTATTTAGAAATGTTGAGGGTAACATTCATGTAGTCAGCAGAATTGGCATACACAGATTAAGAGAGGAGACTTGTTTTGTAAAAAAAAAAAAAATAGAATGTCCAGAACACTTTCAGACTGCAAGAGTGTATAAACTTCAGTTCAAGTATTAAAAGCAATTGACGTTTAAAGCTGATACATATGTGAAGTTACATGGGCATTGAACGGTTTACACAATGTGTCCTTTGCGTTAGCATGCTGGTCCGCTCAGGCCATGTAATAGGGCTTACTAATAGGAAACCAACTAAACAAAATACCATCAGATTTGTCCCTATCATTGATTTTTGTGTTGATCTAAGCATTACCTGACGGCTGAAATGGTATTTGAACTCGTTGTCGCTTTCTGAATGGGAATATGCCAACGAATATTTCACTCAAAATAACTCAGTAGAATAATAGCCCAGGATATGCAGCCTCCTGTTCGCAACGTTTGGCTCAACTCGATCCTGCCTATGTGATCACATTATTGAGCGTTGAGTGAGCGAATACTCAGTAGCCAATCACACGACACGTTAGCTCCGGGAAAGCCCCACTACAATAAGAGCTATAAACCTCCAATTGCCCGATTCGAAAGATTCAGCGTTGTCCGTTTGATATTATATGAATAGTATTACGTTATAAAGGAAAAGAAGGCAAGAAGGGGAAAATTAAACATAGTGGATGTATTCGATGTATTAGATATATTCTATGTTTTCTAAAACAACGTAAAAGTCTGACATATACATGATATATAAAGAGTGACAAAAGAGCCAGAAGAGGTATACACAAATTTGGAAGAGAAACTTGTACAGAAAAAAAAAAAAGTTGACGCTTGCAGACGACTGTACTAAAAATGTACACCGCCCAGAGCAGTATTGATACATCGAAGGCAGACGTCTTAAGCTGATACATGTAAGTCGCATGGGCATTTTACGGTTAAAACACGGAACTACAACTCAATGTGTTCTCTCCGTCAACATACAATGCCCGCCCTGGCCATCTAATACTACATGTACTAGTAAAGTAACCAAACACATCACCATGGGATTTTTCGCCATCGCTGATTTTCTTGCTCCTCCGAGCATTATACCTGCACTTCAGTATCACATTGATTGATCGTCTCTCTGCATTAGGTAGAACATAATGTGTTGTAGCTTCATGATTAAACTAATGGATCAAAATAATAATAGGGAATCCTACAGAGGAATGCTGAGAGGCAAATGATAGTGGTATGTGGAATAACACTAAGCACTCTGCATTGTATATCCCGAGTCGATGCAGACGATAAAAAGGGCCAATGTTTTTCACACGTGCGGGGACCGTTATTCGATAAGGGCGAAAGGTACAAAGGTCGGCAACGCTCTACTCTCTTTCAGTCAGAATAGTGGCAACTGCTATTATGATATCATACTCGAATCATGATATATTGATATGGCATGCGAACGGGTACGTGGTCCCTGGTGATGACTATGAACTTTAGGTTGACCTCTTCTATTGTTATGCAAACACAGACGGCAGTTGGTGATGTAGGCGTTCTGTCTAATTCAAATGAAGTAGTCTGCCATTATTAGTATTAAGCAGATCACTCTTGGTGTTGAGACATTCGCACTTGAATGTACGGGAACGTCCATTTATTGATAAAACAAATAAAATAGTAATGTATAGTTGATTTTATTTATTTATTTATCAATTTGTTATATATTGATTGATTGATTTATTCATTCATTATGATTATATATATTTTCTTTTTCGGCTATTGTAGGCCTACAATGTATTATTTATCCAGACTTGAATTGGTTAATTATCTTTTTTTATTAAACACTTTTAAGAAGCATATCAGACCCGCGAAAAAGTGCGGAAATCATTGCCATAGCTGTAGCTGATGTCACATTAATCTAAATTTTCTTTGATGTTCTCTTTGCTTTCAGAGCTTTTCGGTCAAACTATCTATGGAAGTCACCTCTCCTGACCCTCTCTCTCCCTTCCTACCTGTTCAGTCATCCAATGAGATGGAGTCATGTATGCCTCAGTTGTGAAAACAAGGGATCATTATATTCTGGATTTTGAAGATCCGAAAAATCACTAGGAAATGGAAGAGTGGAGGTTTAGTCTGTTTTTAGTTCATGGTGTTGTGTTTTCGTCGCTTGTCATATATCTGTTTCGGCGTGAATTCTCCCATAATATATGCAAACATACACACGTATGAATGTACGCACAAACACACACGCAACACACAAAGCTGCACTACACACACGCTATTCTTATAAAGTAATGATTAATACCATTATAATGAGGAATTCAAATGTTTTGCCTTTCAGAATGAAAGGATGTATATATAACCTTTGCATTCAGATCATGTTCAAGTTGAGTCAAATGACTGAACTCTATCAAAACAGCTGACAGCTTTAGTTAATATACCAAGAAATTTAACCATCAAAGGATTCAGATATGGGTTATTTTTATTTCAGTGTAGCTAACAAAGGCATGTAAATATATTTTCTTTCTACATATATATCTTTGTTCTGTGCGTCTTCATTTCTCATCCTATTCCCTTTCTCCCTCCCATTACATTACTCCGTCTCAAACTATACATTGTACAATAATAAAATAATCATACGATATAGATGCATTGAGAAATGTTAATTTTTCATAAGAATATTTAATATCAAAATTTCAGTCTGTAGTTCCATAGAATTGAATTTAATTCTTTATTTCCATACATAATTTCACTCACTCGCCTTCTAGATCTGCTTCTCTTTTCCTTTCAGCACACTATTCCCTTGCCAATTTAAAATCTTTGAAAATTAAGGGACCAGTGTTTGATTTGTTTCCATTAATTCATCGTTTATCTGTTTCAGTAAAACCTTGTCTTTTTACATTTCCATTATACAACATGCAAAGTTAGGCTTGAGAAATGTTATAAAATAAAGAAAGGAACATAGTAAACACTTTATTCTAAATAATGTGTGATGGAAAATTGTGAATGAAATTGTAATATGTTACAACTTGTTATCATTTTTTAATCATATGCAATATTTTTTTTTTTTTTTTTTTTTTTTTTTTTTACTGAGGAAGGGGATAGTCAGGAGATGATGGAAAGCTGATATGGGTAACCATGGTAACGGGAAACCCAGTTGGTCATTTTCAGATGTCGTGAAAAACTCAGGAAGAGCTAAACGGTGATCTGTTTATGACATCAGGATGGATGATATTGGCGCAAAGGTCTTGCACCAGATGAACAGACAGATAGGTTGGCGAGGAAGAGTGTGCTACAAATAAACCTACACACACACCCTGACACACACACACACACACACACACAAACACACACACACACACACACACACACACACACACACACACACATGAAGAAGTTGACTTATGAATAGCAGGTATCAAGGTGTGAGGATTAGACTGAGAAGCTGTCTGGATGACGACGAAAAAAAAGAATGTATGTTAGAACAACAGCTTTTGCTGGAAGTAAGGGAAGGCTATGTGGTGAGCTGCATGGGGGGTTGGATGTATGGAAAACAGAGAGGCGTATATGTGTATGAGTGGAAACACAATTATGTAAGAAAGAAGTTGAACCACCTATAATGAGTAGCATAGATTATAGAAATATTTAGATGTAAACGCAAATCTCGTTCATCCCTTCTACACTTTACGTGACACATAAATGGTCTGAATATGTATTCTACTGTAATCATAAAAAATGATTCATTGTTTCCTATCCCGCTATCAATAAAACATGTAAAAATAGTACAAAACGTCAAATGTACAAAATTATGGTTACAACACTTCTTCTTCATTCATTAATAGGTAAAATAATTGCACCTGGACAAAAAAGGCAAATAAAATATATTCATCTAAAAGGACTGTGTAGGCATGCACTGTAGAAGCCACATATACTGATGTTTTTATAGAAAATTTTAGTTGGCCAAAACATGCATACCCGTTTTCCGTAATGATTCCACACGCATGACACTTGGGACCTACTGTTTTACAAGCTATCTTTTATGTAGGCCCCCGCAAATTACTTTCTTTAGATACCTTTATATCACGATGTAACCATTAACATTTAATCGTTATGTTCTGTCTTTGCTGCAATCCAAAGACATGGTTATATTTTGTACTCTCACTTGATGCATTACTGTCAATGGTGTTGTTATCATTTTGAGAAATAGAAATGTGAGCATAAATTGCACTGACCTGAACTAAACATTACTGCACATATTATTTTCTTGTCTATCTTGTTGATACGAATGCCATTGTTATCATTACCATTGACATGTTTAGCATTATACTATAATAATTGTCTTGGTTGGCAACCACACAATTACTGTAGCACATGTACACTTCATGGTAGGCCCTATATGGTAAAACTATACATGCAAAAAGGGACACTCAACAGATCCATTGCTTGATACCCTATGTATAAATTTAGGCATAAAAAGGAATCTACTTTATTTTCCAACAAGTCGGTTTAGTAACAGATATGTTTCTTTTTGCTTTTTTTTTTAGGGCTGTTAGTCCTTTCTTTGAAGAGACAAAATAACATTTATAAGCAATACTTATTTACAAACACTGGCAAACACTATCGATGGCAGGAAATTCATTTTTTCAGAAGGAAAGTGACAAAGAGCCAAGAGGCAGGAATCTTTGACAGTGAAAATCTCCGTACACGAGAATAAATCAAAGAAAAAAGATTGTGACTGTGATATCAATATATCATCTGAGCAAGTCTCGCTAACATGCATGTACAAGAGCTCACTATCATGACCATTGGATTCCTACCGTTTTGGCCATATCAGCAGTGGTCAGCTGCATTTCGTTGTTCTCTTTCATATTAATGATGCGAAGAGAGAAAACAGTTCTACATGAAAGACAACTATTTCTATATGATAATTTGTTGGCTCACAAGTACTCGTGACTTTGAATACTTATCCAACAATTGTAACGCAATCTATTGATCACGGAAACCATAAGAGTAGGTCAAATGCTTGATCCATTATGATACAGTACATGACACATGATGTTATGACAAGAGTGAGTTTTGTGGGAGCTTTTTTTTTTTCAATCTTACTGCCAGAAAACGGAATTGTGAAGTTAATGAATGCTGGATGTCCTGAAGAATGATAGCAAAACTAACTTCATTACTTTTAACTTAGATATTCGTGGGAAAAACATCAATAACTTCATTAAATTATTATTATTATTATTATTATTATTATTCATTCGACCAGGTAAAGAATATAGGATACATATCATTGACATCACAAACATGAAACAAAAACCAGAATGAACATTACAAAGGATACACTGTACTGTACACGTTACACAAAATGAAAATGAAATGAATGGAGACTACATGAGGGTCAGGGCACACAAAAGTAAATACATTTGCTATTGCCCGTAGGCATGTGAACCCACACATGTTGCCCCTAAGAAACATTTAACAATCATTAAAAAATTATCACTTAACCCCTGATCCCCACCCCTTAACTCCATAATCCTTATCAAACTTCAAAACATAAAAAACACTGTACAATTCCAATATAATCATCCAACCCTTGACTTCATTTATATTCATACATTAATTTCAAAAACTGAAAAAAAAAAATACGTCAACATAAATGTAGGAGATTCCTGGATTTCCACCCGACCCCCAACCCTAAGCCTCTAACCTCTTTAAACATAATCATCATTGTCGTCAGCATAAAAATAAAACGAAGCACATGTGTACAAATCAAAACTAAAACTATCACTCAATGTGATTAATACCCCATCAAACACCGAGAATGTAAACTCAACTAACAATTAATTTATATACTGTTACCACAACGACTCAGTGTTCAACGTGAACAACTAATGATGAATTGTGCATACCCACATATCATAACAGTCACATATGCCGAATTTCAAATCAATTGCCCCCAAAATCTGAAAAAATTAACTAAAATTACATTATCATATGATTATCATTCAAAATATGGAGTTACCATGAAACACATTTCCCAACAATAACAACAACCAAAAAAAAAAAAAAAAGCTTGCAGTATGATTCTCTTAGAGAATCATTCTCACAATAAATCTTCAGCTGTCAGCATATGGAAGAAAAGCTTGCGATTCTTCATTGTCTTCTCTTTCGTCTGCTCCCACAGGTGATGGTTCAACGCAACTGTCGATGGACGTCTGGGAGCAACAGGTCTCAGCGTCAGTAACACTGCCCCGTAGCTCTTTTTGACTCGATGCAAAAAGCTGTTTCTTTATTGAAATGATTGCTGATGATTTTACAGAGTCTTTCGTTTATTTTATTGGCGTCTGTTTCAATTCTGTATTTTCTTTGGATGACGAAGCAGCTGCTCTATTTGGTGAAAGTAGTTGCCTTATTCTGTCAAGATTTGTCGTCACAGTTCTGCAAACTCTTGCAACGAAGCCCCGTTTTTGGTTCACAGCAGAATGAAGAACAGATTGTGACTCCTCACTCTTTTCTCTTTTGTCTGCTTCCACAGATGATGAGCGAAGACCACTAGTTGGTGGGTCAGGTAATGGTAATTTTGCAGTTGTTGGTGGGGGCTGGCCGAATTCTGTATTTCGTTTGGATGACGAGGCAGCTGCTCTACTATTCGGAGAAAATAGTCTGCCAGCATTTCGCGTCAATTTCCCACAATTTCCTACAACGTAGCTTCGTATTTGGCTCTCAACAAATGGTGAGCTAACGCCACTGTCTGGTAGGTCAGGTAATGGTGATTTTGCATTCTCTTTTGTCTTCATTTCTGGCGATTGCCCAAATTCTGTATTTCGGTCGGATACCGAAGCATCTGCTTTAGTGTTTGGAGAAAGTATCCGCCTGATTCTATCAAGATTTGGTGTCACAGTCCTTAGAGCTCTTACAACGTAGCTTTGTGTTTTCTTGTTCCTGTACGCAATAAAACATCCCATTATTGTTATCATTATAAGCGAACCAATTACAACTGGTACTACTATCAGAATTGTACGACGATCTGTGTGAGTTTGAGTGACGGACGCGTACCGAGCGTCGACAGCACTGGTGATTAGTTTGTCGTCTGTCGTGCTTGCTTCACTTGATGGTTTTAAAAATGTCTGTAGAGATTCAAAATTGGCGGCAATAGGCAATGGATAAGTACAGAACGATTTCTCCACGGATTCTATCTGAATGAGATGCAAGTTACTGGGCTCGCTACACACAGGATGATCGACGTACACATGTCTGTCTGCAAAAGTGGACTGCTTTTGGTACCACAGGCGATATGGTTCCATTTCACAGTCACAGAACCAAGGGTTATCTTCTAGATAGAGAAGCTCAAAACTCATCAGTGTCTCGACTGTTAGGTTTCCAAGCCCAGTCAAGCTGTTTTTGCGCAAGTCCAAGCCAGTGATTTTCGGAAGATGTAGAGCGTCACCTATTGTCACAAGCTGGTTGCCCGACAAATCGGCAGTTCGCAAACTGACCAAGTTGGCGAAAAGTTCGCTGTCGATGAAGGAGAGGAAATTGTCAGATAGATCTAGGTATGTAAGCGACCTAAGGTCTTGGAAAATATCGCTGGGCAGTGTTTCCAATTTGTTCTTACCGAGAGAGAGACGCTGTAGAATTGTGAGGTTGCCGAAGACACCAGAATTCAAATATCCCAAGCTGTTGTTGTAGAGGTCAATGAACCCTATCCCTGGCGCCCACTTGTCACAAATGTACACACAAGTAGTTATGTACATGTATCAAGGCTGTATGCATGGTTGTTTTAATGTGTATGTACACAGGTGGACCAGAATAATGGAGAACATTCTATATGATATAGATATAGTACATACAGGCTGACCAAATCAGTGGAGAATTTTCTACGTGGTATACAATGTAGCTACAGTACATGCATGTGACAGGAAATACATTATAGCTCACTCAATCTAGAATGATTTAACCCATTCCAGAAAATTCTGGGAAGTGCTTACATATTTGGCTGAGTGAGGCACTGCCCCTGTAACCCAATGTGATTGGTAGTTAATTTTGGCAATGATGTTATGCACATAGTTAGGCAGTGAGTCATCCAGGATTCCTGGAACTTGGGCTTGCTAGTATGTTCAGGTATGTGGCCCCAGGTTGGAGAAAATTACAGAATGTACTAGAAAGGGGTGAATGGATAGTATATAAGCCGGAGAAATTCTGAGGTAGGCAGAGTACCTAACACCTCTGCTCTGAGAGTTACGTCACTTCTGGCTCTGAAGCGACTTGTTATAGTCAGTCCTATGTTACCTGCTGACCTGTTACGTTTGTGGAGATACGGCCTGGGAGACATTTTGCCTGCAGAGAATTAATTTGCCTACATTGGAGATAGACTCCATATTTTAGTGTCAACGGACATTGTTACGGCAAAGCTGGATTCCTTGCTGGACATTATAAAGTGAATCATCATTCAACGCATCGACTGGACGTGGTCGTCATAACATTGGATTCTGCACATTTCGCTGTGGACCTATACCCTGGATTTATAACGTGGATTATTGCAACCAGTGCCTCTGAATTTACGTTGGAGGAATCATTCATCGGTGCATCAAGGACCATTCATCTGTGTATCGAACATCGTATCTGGACAACACCAGGGGACTAATGAACATCGTGATTAAGATTTTGGACTGTAATGCGCGTAAGTGATTCCATTACCGATTTATAATTGTTTCTCTTGATCATTATTGTACTGATGTGAAGACCGATTACGAGTCTGTACCCACAATATCACTGTTAATAAACCGCCTGAACATTAGTTGATTGTTTCTTTTGTGCGATCATTCTCAGAGTGATTTTGGTCGTAACACACTGAAAAGTGCCTTCACTGATGTGATTGATTTTGTTTCTGCTTAGGTAGATGCTTTGGAGGTTTGCTCCTGTGCCATTTAGAGCAAAACGATCGATGGAAGTAAGATTGTTGAATAGAAGCTTGATGGACCTCAATATCGGAGCTCCACTGAAAGTGTCGGCCTCTATCTGAAAAGACCAAAAAAAAAAAAACAGTAGATCATTAAACAATATTGATGGGTAAATGAAAGCTTGTAGGAGGCATATGAACAACTGCTGGAATTCAAAATAACAATACAAGACTCGGCTTAAACAAGCGCATATGAATGGCAACATTAGTCGTAGAAAACCTAACTTGTTGAGGACGTTTTAAAGTTGACCCCAGAGGTAATTATGACTAATGCTGTCTTAATAGGTTCCTTGAAGAGAAGTTTCACACGTGTTTTGTCTCATGCTCTTATTTCACCCTTTTCAGTGTAATCATAGTGTCTTTTGATTGCACATTATCAGGTTAATCGATTTTTTTTCCTTTGAAGCAAAAAATGTTTTGTATTCACTGGTATATAGTCATGATAGTGCAAGGGCGTCACAAGCTTTTTTTCAGGGGGGGGGGGTGCGTTTTGACACTAAATGTAGGGAGATTTTTGGACAGACATTTGGAATTCAGGAAGCTCTCAATCCCCAGACCTTTATGGTTTTTCAGGGAAACCAAGTAGGGAAAGGGCACCGGCGTAGCTAGGATTTATTTATTTATTTATTTATTTATTTATTTATTTTTTTATTTATTTATTTAATTTATTTATTTATTTCTTTATTATTATTTTATTTATTTATTTATTTTTTTTTTTTTTGGGGGGGGGGGGGGCATTATTATGCGAGGGAGCGAGACAACCGAGCCCGAGCGAACAGAACGTTTGTTTATGGACTTGAAACAGTCCCACTTGTTTAAGGTAGCAGTATAATTTGATGTAGATTATTGTTGAACAATTTGCTAAAAAAAAGTAGTATTATCAAAATAAACTTCATGTTTTAATATTTACACTGAATATCATGAACGCGACGAAACAAGAGCAAGCGGAGTGAGCGAGGGGGAGGGAGGGTGTTGGATGAGATGTTCCCCTCTCACGGTGAAACTTTTTGCATTTTGATGTTGTAAATGGTGCAATTGGATGCAGGTTTTTGAGTGTTTTATCGACATGAATAACTCCCACTTGTTTAAGGTAGCAGTAGCCTACATTGTGATGTAAATCGTTAATGAACAATTTGCCTATAGAATGGCATCATTTAAATAAACTTCTTGTATCAATTCTTCCACTGACTGTCATGAACGCGATCGAGCCCGAGCAAGCGGAGCGAACGAGGGTTTAGGGTGTGGGAGGGGTTTGTCCCCCTCCCACGGTGAGAACTTTCTGCATTTTGATGTTGTAAATGGTGCAATTTGATGCAGGTTTTGCGTGTTTTATCGACTTGAAACAGTCCCATATGGGAAGGTAGCAGTACATTTTGATGTAAGTCAGTGTTAAACAATTTGCCTATAAAATGGTGTAATTTAAATAACCTTCTTGTATTTATTCTTACACTGAATATTATAGCAAATCAAACAGAAAAAAGCATGCACACGAGGGTGTACATAAAGTGCATTTCTCCTCCCAAACGAAGATGATTTTGTATTTTCAGACCTGAAATTCAGCGATCTGGTGCAAACTTTTGGTGCAATAAAACTGTACTTGAATTTTTTGCAGCCCCCTCCCAAAAATGATAATTCAAACAAATAGTTTTTTTTTTTTTTTTCCGGTGAAATATTAATGGCTCTTATTCCGAGTGTGCATCAACTCTGTGTATGTACACAATATAGTGAGGTAGAGCTTAGGGGAGGATGTGGGAGGGGGATACCCCCTCCTGCTCGACAGAGCTTTTGAGTTTTTAGAATTGAAATAAAGCGATTTGAAGCACACTTTTTGTGGAAAATCCGGAAATTGTCATTCCCCATAGTGTACAAAGTCTATAGAAAGGACAAGGCAATGGGAGGGTGGTAAGATACCTCTCCCATATTCGATTATATTTTCCGCCTTCCAAATCCACGGTCAAAATCTTGGGGGGGGGGGGGGCGACTGCCCCTTCGCCCCCCTCTTTCCCTTGGCTACGCCATTGGGAAAGGGTTAATTGCTAATTGAACGGAGATAATAATTATCCCCTCCCCCACGACGGAACTTTTGCATTTGTTTTTATTACGTAAAGTGACAGATTTGGTGCACACTTTCGATGAAACATTTTGTAAATCGGTCATTCTATAGGTGTATTAAGTCCATGGAAAATAGACCGAACGGGGGAAGGTGTGGGAAGAGAGACTTTGCTTTTTTAGAATTGAAATTCAGCAACCTGCCATCTGGTGCACACTTTGTGTGAAATAATTGGACAGATTTCTAACAAAAAAGGAAGACAATCTTTCCATCTCGGGAATTATACACTCTAAAAAATCCCGAGTCAGAACTGACCCGGAACTGGGTCCGTTGGGGTCATACACCGT
Organism: Diadema setosum; assembly: GCA_033980235.1. NCBI lineage: Eukaryota > Metazoa > Echinodermata > Echinoidea > Diadematoida > Diadematidae > Diadema > Diadema setosum. Next base: position 34,196,570 of record CM067074.1, read on the forward strand.
TCCGGGTCAGAATTTGGTCATGGAGACCCCGAATGGGGTCATCCTGACCCAATTCATGACTCTGAATGGGTCATATCTGACCCCATTCCTTGTCATTTCTGACCCGGAACGGTGTATGACCCCAATGGACCCAGTTCCGAGTCAGTTCTGACTCGGATGTTTTTAGAGTGTAATTACGTGGGGTGGGGCAGATATGATGCGCTTGCCCCTCGAACATTTTATGGAGGCAACTTTTTTTCAGTCAAAAAGCAAGTAAATCTTCTCATCTCACTAATTATCAATCATGGGGTGGGGCAAAATTATAATATGCTTGCCCTTCCTATGATTTTATGGGGTTAAACTTTTTTTTTCTGGCAAAAAAGCAAGAAAATCTTCTCGTCTCGGGAATTATTGAGGGGGGGGGGGGATTAGCAAAATGATATACTTGCCATCTTTTTTTTTTTATGAGGCTAAGGCTCATGGTGACGCCCATGTAGTCGTAAGATTTTGTAGAGCTATCAACATCAACTGAAGAATTTGTTCGCAAAAACCGATAAGTCCGTATTTGCCAAATGGAGATATCAAAGGTCAAGAAAAATAAAGAGAATAATAGGAACATTTTTGTTTCTCTTGACCATAACTTCAAAAATGCACCTTTATATGTAGTGACCAATGAATCATTTTAAAAGGTATTATTTTGTATTTTATGACAGAGACTGTACACTCAAAATCTTCAAAAATGGACTCATAGGTTTTTGCGAACAAACTCTTCAATTCATCATTTATATCAGGAATGCTTCGAGGATACATGCAAGAGGCTTTTAAAGAACACCCAAATCAAGGAGAATCTGATAACGTTTTGTCTGCTGGAATTGAAGAAATAATTAAATGTCACAGAGCTGATCATGCAGAATCAGTCAAACAGGTTTTTAGTTTAAAATTTGGCAGTTCACAGTAATACCAGTGTAGTAAATCGATGGTTGCCATAGTTACAGAAAGATGTTGCAGAAAGGAGTTGACAATAATATTGTTTGAATGGACTCTATTAATGGTGCTGATAGGACATAATATTGTAGAACAGTACTGAAGTTAAAGAGAACTCCGATGCATGATGAAGTTGATTCAATGAGTATAAATGTAAAAAAAAAAAAATAAAAAAAAAGAGAGAGAGAGAGAACTGCGATTTTTCTTAGGTAGAAAGAAATATGAATGATTTTCATACGTTGAAGACAAAACAATAATAACAGTTAGGACATGCATAAATAAGATCATAATAAAATATGTAAGTGAGAGAGGTGCACCAAGGAGAAGACAAGAAGATGTGACACGCATAAAAAAGTTATCACTCACTCTTTACTACACAAACAAACAAACAAACTAGTAGCTATCAATATATCTTATGAGCCATGGAGGCCTTGAACAGTGGAAGCTGAATACACGGTTGTGTTGTGCCTCATATAATACCATTCATTGATAATACTACCTGAGGACTGTTTCACTAAAATCGTTTAAGCGTAACAAAGTTGCGATCCATCGCAAATTGCGTTTCATAAACAACATAAGCAACTCGTAAGTGCCGTTTAATCTGCTGAAGGTGTGTTTATGAAACAGGACTTTCGCTCAATATTAAACTTACACTCAATTCAACGAGTTACGCTCAATAAATCGAGCGTGAGATCAATCGCAACTCTTTATGAAACAGGCCCCTGCACTTACAACCGCATCATGATGTTCTTATTTGTGCTAATGACAGTAATCATATTAAAAATATTTGATGTAGGTTTGAATGGTTACGCACATATCTGTTTATTTTTTTCAGCTCAAGTATATGGCCCTACAGCAGAGCTTGAATATGAATAAAGATCTGGAGAATGTTTTAGCGGTGGGGCTCAACAGGAATTTAGCAGAGAAATGAAAAAAAAAAGAAGATTATAATGATGTCTATTTTCAAGAGTTATTAAATGATTTGGTTATGTACAGACCAAAAGGGATCAATAGAGGTCAACATACATTTTGTACTGCAGAGTTGCAGGTACTTTTTAACTTCGAGTAGGTGCTCGGTAATTATATACAACGGTACTTACCTGTCTGATTCTATTGTTTGACAAGATGAGAACCTGAAGTTCAGAAAAGCTCTCGAAGGTTCCCGGTTCGATTCTCTCGATGTGATTGTAACGTAACGAGAGGTAAGAAGCAGCATTACACTCAATGGGTACCTCACTCAGCTGTCTGTCCTCACAGTCTGCTTGTCGGTAGGCCTCCAAGTAGGTACATTTGGCGGCGCACGAATCTTCGGTGTGATTTCGTTGACATGCATTGCACGCTATGATCATCTAACACTGACAGAATGAATAAAACAACCAAGCACATTACTACGAGATTTCTCCCCATCGCTGACATTCGCGTTGATCTAACCACAAAATGATAGCAGAAAGTGGTATTCGAACTTATTTTCGCTTTCTGAACAGGGATATGCCAATGAATTCAAACAAAATCACTCAGTAGAATTAGCACAGAATGCAGGCCTGTTCGCAACGTTTGGCACAACTCCTGTCTAACATTTCAAGATCGCGCGGAGGGCAGATCACATCATTGAGAGTTGAGTACTTGCTCCGGGAAATCCGAATTACAATAAGAACTACCTCCTATTGCCTGATTTGAATGATTGAGTGTTTTCGGTTTGATATTAGCATGAATTGTATTACGTTATAAAGGAAAAGAAGGCAAGAAGTGGGAAATGAAACATAGTAGATGTATTTGATGTATTTGATATATTTTATATTTTTTATATAACAACGTATAGGTCTGACATGGAGTGTGACAAGCAATCAGAAGAGGCATACAGAACTTGGAAAAGAGATTTGTATAGAAAAAAAAAGTTGACGCTTCCAGACAACTGGAATAGATAATATACACTGCGGTATTGATGTATCGAATAGAGACTTCTGAAGCTGATATTGAAGCCACATGGGCATTTTACGTTTAAACCATGGAGCTATATACGATATGTTCTCTGCGTGGACATACATTGCCCGCTCTGGTCATCCAATAAGCCAGTTCGGAGTTCCACTTTGCGCATGAGCAGAAACAAGGTCATTCGGACCAACAGGCATGTTGGTTTTTAAATTTACTGGGATAAGCATCTGTCATGTAATAATTATTCATGTAATCCTTATAAATGCCGCTTGCCAGCACATCCACCTGACAGCAAAAGTGGTATTTGGCAATATCAATAGAAAGAGATTGTCAATACATCCAATGCAAAATAATGAAATGGATGCTTTCTCAAGTGTGAATTGACAGATCATTTTGCTCATCTGGTCTACGCAAGTTTATTCTTTGTTTGAACGGGATTGATGAATCCCATAAATTGTTACGTAAAGCTTATGCATTATGTCGCTCTGAAAACGAGTGAAGTGCCCCTAACCAACTGAGAAAAAAGAAAGGTCATTCGTACCAATGTGCCCATGAGCTAACTCCGAACTGGCTTATACCATAGTCTGGCTTCCAGACCCTCTGCCGGTACTATTTCGTTATTCAGGATATTGACGCCCTCAACGTCGAAAACTAGTATAGTTTAAGGTGGTTTTGCCGAAGGCAAAGGCGGCGACTTCGTCGCCGCGAAGTCCAGTTGGCAAAGGGTCTGGAAACCAGACTACCAATACCAGGGCCGGCGGAACCTTTTCAAAGGTGTGTGTGTGTGTGTGTGTGTGTAGGGGGAGGGGGGGGGGGGGGGGGGGTCATGAGCGAACAAGCAAAGAAGAAGAAGAAGAAGAAGAAGAAAAAGTCTTCATCTCATCTCTCCCCTTCCACCTCCGGGTTTCTTCAGCTGACAAGCAAAAAAAAAAAAAAAAAAAAAAAAAAAAAAAAAAAAAAAAAAAGGGGGGGGGGGGGTCTTCAGCGCAAAAACATAACCTTACCGCGCTCGTTCACACTTCAAGATTCCAGGTTAAAAAAAAAGTGGGGGGGGGGGCAAATTGATGACACCTTTGTATTCCCTTGTATGGTGCCCCCCTGCCCCCGGTTCTGCCGGCCATGAATACTACTCTCTAAATTCCTTCGATTGGAAATCAATCTATAAGATTGTGGTTAGGGACAAATCCAAAATTAGACTTAAAAATTAGATTGATTTCTTAATCTGCCAGATTGAGATTTTCAATCTAATTTGGGATTTGTCCCTCATCTAAATGTAAGGAATTAAGAGAGTACTAGTAAATCAACCAAACACATTACCACGAGGTTTTCCGCCATCGCTGATTTTGTTGCTCCTCTGAGCATTGACCGAAAGATCGGTCTGTATCTGGTCGTCGGGGATTTGTTCCGCGGAGACTGCGTCTGACTTCACGGATCACCTCCGGAGGAGAGCAATAACGTTGAAAAAATAAAAGACCCCTCCGGACAGACGGATCTTTCTGTCTACTCTGAGCATTACCTGCCTTTCACATTGATTGATCGTTTCTTTGCATTTAACAGGTACAACACAATGTGTTGTAGCTTCATAGTTAAGTTTTATGAAATGGATCAAATAATAATAGGTAGGCCTACGGAAGACTTCTGAGAGGCAAATAATAATATGTTGTGAAACGACACTTTACACTATTGACCTATGCATAGGTCCCGAGTTGATGTAGATGATGACAAAGGGGTCAATGTTTCTCATACGCTTGGACCGTTATTCGATAAAACGCGAATGATACAGGGATAAACGCCCTGTCGTTGCAATGCCTCTCACTTTCATGATCTACATGCCCTGACTCAGGAGTGGGTAGAGCCTACCATGGTGATGATGAACTTTTGGTTGACCTCTTCTATTGTTATGTAAACGCAGACGGCATGCAGTTGGTGATGTTGGCCTTCTGTCTACAAGTAATTCAAATGTAATAGTCTACCATTTTAGTGATGAAGATCACTCTTGGTGTTGTGACATTCGCACTTGAATATTCTGGAACGATTATTTATTTTTTTGTTTAGTTATTCATTCATTATCTATCTATTTATCCATTCATTCATTCATTCATTACTATTATTTTTTACTATTGTAGGCCTACAACATATCTATCCAGACTTGAATTGGTTACTGTATATTATGCTATTAAACACGCATAGACCAGTGTTAAAGTGCGGAAATCATTGCCATAGCTGTAATTGATGTCTTATTAATCGAAGTTTTCTTTAATCTTTTATCTGCTTTTTTCAGAGCTTTTCGGTCATATATATATTTCTGTGAAAGTCACCTCTTCCACATGTCTGCTGACCCATGTCGCAGCTTTCACTTTCTCTCTCTCCCTCCCTTTCTACCTGTATCAACCAATGAGCATTTGATGAGAGGGAGCTACGCATGCCTCGTTTTTGTCTCAAACCTGTGAATACAAGGGATCGTTCTGGACTGTGAAGATCCGACAAAATCACTGTAAGATAGGAAGACCATTAACTGGAGGTTAAGTCTGTTTTTAGTCCGTGGTGCTGTGTTTTTCGACGCTTGAAATATCTGTTTCGGCGTATTCTGACAAATACTATACATGCCAACATATACATCAGCACGGATGCAAACACAAACACACACGCACACTCTAAAACCACTACACACACTCTATTCTAATAAAGTGAGAGTATCACTATTCATAATTATTATGATATGGATTTAAATGCAGAGGTATACATCCTTTCAGGACGAAAGGATGTATACCTCTGCATTCAGTTCATGTTCAAGTTGAGTAAAATGACGGAACTCAATCAAAACAGCCGACAAGTTTAATACTGGCATGACATCAACCATATATGCCAAGACAGGTGTTATTCTTGCCTGTGTAGCCAACAAAGGCATGCTATCATTTTTTGTACATAGATATCTTTGTTCTGTGTGTCATTTCTCATCTCATTTCCTCTCTCCCTCTTATTGCATTACTCCATGTCAAACTAGAATAATGAAATAAACATGCGTTATAGATGCACTGAGGAATGTCCATTTTGTCATAAGAATATTCAATATCGATATTTCAGTTTGTAGTCCCATTGAATTGAATTCAATTCTTTATTTCCATTCATAATTTCACTCTCTCGCTTTCTAAATCTGCTTCTCTTTTTCTTTTCATTACACTCTTCCCTTGCTAATATAAAATCTTTGAAAAACAAGGGTACAGTGTTTGGTTTGCTTCCATCGATTCATCGTTTATTTGATTTCAGTAAAACCATACCTTTGATATTTCCATTATACGCCTTGCAAAGTAAAGCTTGAAAAACGTAATAAAACAAACGTATCAACGTAATGTATACTTAATATCTAAATATGAGTGGAAAATTGTTAGCGAAATTTTAATATGTTTCTTTATTTTGTTGATAATATGTAATTATTTCTCTTTGAACATTTTCTTTGGTGGGTAAAGTCGCGAAATAATGGAGAGTTGCCTATGGAGGGAGTAACGATGATCTGCATGACAGGAGTGAGGACAGAATGATGATAATGACGCAATGGATTTACACCAGATGGACAGAGGGGTTGGCGAGGAAGAATGTGCTGCAAGCTGAAGCTGATGAGAAGCAGATATAAACGTAGGTGGGTAATTCTGGAAAGCTGTTGCATGACCACGAGAAAAAAGGGTGCTGAGTTAAATGTTGGAATTGCAGTTTTTCAAGAAGTATGATATAGGTTGCTTAGCATGATGATGGTTGGATGTAGACATGCAGGAAAGCGTATGTGCATGGGTGAAAACATGATGTAAAAGAAAGTCCAACCAAATGCGGAGTATGGCATGGATTATACAAATAACAATAGATAAGTGAATACACATCTTCATCTCTCCTGTGCTCAATGTGACCCATAATGGTCTGAATGTGTTACTTAACTATACAACAAGAACAAACTATTTCACACATCAAAATATACACGGTCGTGTACACAGGTGATGCTAAGAAAGAAAAACAAAGGAGAAGGGGATAGCGATAATGAAAGATGGTGAGAAAGAACAGGAGAGAGAGAGAGAGAAATGGAATTACTCCTCGTTCACTATTCAATGATACACTGTACAAGTACAACACTATTACAGGTGCATTCACCCTGTTGCCAGGTAACGGCTGGGTGAAGCAACGTACGGACCAGTTCCTTACATCTGTACATGAAAAACAAAAAAGAATTCCATGGCACGCCCACGACAGAAGGCTGGCAGAGTATAACATAAAATGAAGGTGCTTCAAGTAACAAAAGAATTCATGTTTTGGGTATGCAAATTAAGTCACTGATATTTGGCAAGAAGCATAATTATGTTTAACGAATCTTTTAAAGGAACCAACTGAGCGAATTGCACGGGACTGAGATGGTAAAGACTTCCATACGTCCGGGCCGGTGTGCCGAATTGATTTTTTAGCTAAACAAGTTGTGGGATATATTAGATGAATATTGGAGGCATTTCTTGTAGGGTAGGAGTGGATTTGTTTATTGAGTTTGAAAATATTCATAAAATAAGATGGTAAATACTGAGTATTGTTTTATTGTATGCTTTTGAAATAATACAGTGTATTGGGTCTATGTGAGCTCTATAATCAGTCCGAGCACAGATACACATCGCTTTCTTTTGAAGCAAAAATATTGAATTTGTACCACTGTATGAAGTTGCCCAGACAGTGTTGCAATAAATTATATGGCAAAACTAGTGAGTTATACAATACAAAAAGAGTTTCCAACGGAAGATAATAATTTAGTAATAATAGTTTAATAATAATAAGATAGTAATTTCATAGAATACCAATGTTGAGTGCAATGGGAGTAGATATATGTCTGACATGATCAGTCCAATTCAAATACTCATTTGTAACAACACCTCAAAATTTTATACATAATTTTTGTTCAATTGCAATATCATCTATGAATAACATATTTTCTGATATTTTCTTTCCTCATGATCATTTTAGTATTGGAATAATTTTAGTTGGTCAAGATATTTATATCCGTTCTCCGTAATAATTCCACTCATATGAATTTTGGTAGCTACAGTTTTACGAGCTAGCTTTTATGTTAGCCCCATCATATTTCTGTTACTTCCTTGCGAAACCTTTGTTTGTTGTGTGTGTGTGTGGTTTTTTTTTTTTTTTTTTTTGCTGCAATCAATTTGTATTCTAACTTGATGTATAACTGTCAATGATTTTGTTATTAAAAAATGGCAAGAAAATGAACTGAACTGAACTGACTGAACATTACTGCAGTTATTATTTTCTTTTCTATCTTATCGATACGAATATCATTGTTATACATATAATTATACCATTGACATGTTTAGCATTGTAGTACATCGTCATTGTATCATAACTTTCTCGGTTAGCAACAACACAATTACACTTTAACTATACATGCTATATGTACATGCAAAAAAAAATCGACACTTTAAACGTATAAAATATATTGTCTGATACCGTATGTACAAATTCTGGCATAAAAAAAAAAATCCTATCATCTTTTCCAACACGTAGGTAATATTTGGTTTCTTTTCTTCGAAAAGACCAATATTTACAAACAATATCAATTTTCTCAGATAAGAATGATCGACATAACAGCCTAAGGTGCAACAAACATCGATGGAAAAATGCAATTTTCACTGAGAAGCAAAGTGACAAAAAAAAAGCCACGGGGGAAGATTTTTACGATGAAAATCAACTTAAGATTTAAAACTGCTTACACGAAAAAAAATCAAAGGAAACAAAATTGTCGAGATGATACCAATACATCACCAAAGAAAGGCTTACATGTTACAATATGCCAGTACAAAAGTTCTCTATTGCGTAGACCTACCTACCGCTTTGGCCATATCAACTGTAGTCAGCAGCATTTCGTCGTTTTCTTTCATGCTTACAATGAACAGAAAAAAAAAATCATTTCTATTTCTAAAATATCATTTGCTAGTTTCCATGCACTCGTGACTTGAAATACCTAAACAACAATTGTACTGCAATCTATCGAACACATAAGTCAAGTGCCTGAACCGTTGTGATAGTAAATGGCACATACAATGTTATGACAAGATTTGTGATTTGTGGGAGCCTATTTACATTTTACTACCGGAAAACGTAAATGTGAAGTTGTTGAATGCTGGATGCTCCGACGACTGATAGAAACACTAACTTCATTTCTATTTACCGAGATATTCATGCGAAGAACGGCAATAACTTTATAAAATTATATATATTCCCATTGAGAATCATTTTTTTCTGATAAATCTTCCGCTGTCAGCAGATTGAAGAAAAGATTGTGATTCCTCATTGTTTTCTTTCTCTCCTGCTCCTACCGGTGATGATTCAACGCCATTGGCGATGGACGTTTCGGAGCAACAGGCCTCAGCGTCAGTAACACTGCCACTTAGCTCTTTTTGACTCGATGTAAAAAGTTGTTTCTTTATTGAAATGGCGGGTGATGATTTTACAGAGTCTTTCCTCTCTCTTATTGGCGTCTGTTTCAATTCTGTATTTTCTTTGGATGACGAAGCACCTGCTCTATTTGGTGAAAGTAGTTGCCTTATTCTGTCAAGATTTGTCGTCACAGTTCTGCAGACTCTTGCAACGAAGCCCCGTGTTGGGCTCACAGCAGAATGAAGAACAGATTGTGACTCCTCACTCTTTTCTCTTTTGTCTACTTCCACAGATGATGAGTCACTAGTTGGTGGGTCAGGTAATGGTAATTCTGCAGTTGGTGGAGGCTGGCCCAATTCTGTATTTCGTTTGGATGACGAAGCAGCTTCTCTACTATTCGGAGAAAGTAGTCTGCCAGAATTTGGCGTCAATTTCCCATAATCTCCTTCAGCGTAACTTCGTGTTTGGCTCCCAACAGAATGAAGAAAAGATTGTAACTCCTCATTCTTTTCTCCCTCGTCTGCTGACACAGATGATGAGCGAACGCCACTGGCTGGTTGGTCAGGTAATGGTGATTTTGCAGTCTCTTTTGTCTTCATTTCTGGCGATGACCCCGACTCTTTATTTCGGTCTGCTTTAGTGTTTGGAGAAAATATCTGCCTGATTCTATCAAGATGTGGTGTCACAGTACTGATAGCAGGTAGAACATATCTTCTTGTTTTCTTGTTTTTGTATGCAAGAAAACATCCCACAATTATTGTTATTATGAGCAAAACAATTACGATTGGTACTGCAATCAGGATTTTACTATACGATATACGATCTGTGTATTTTTCAGTGACGGACTCGTGCAAAGCGCCGAAAGCACCGCTGACTAGTTTGTCGTCTGCTGTACTTGCTTCCTGCGAAGGTTTTGAGGTTGTCTTCAGAGATTCAGAATCGAGCCTAATAAGTACTGGGTCAAGACAGAAAGATGTGTCCACTGATCCTATCTTAAGGTGGTGCAGGTCACTTGGCTGGCTGCAAACAGGTTTGTCGACGTACACATGTCTGCCTTCAACCTTGGACTGTTCCAGGTACCACAGGCGATATGGCTCCATTTCACAGCCACAGAACCAAGGGTTGTTTTCCAGGTATAGAAGCTCAAAACGCATTAGGATCTCGATTGTTACGTTTCCTCCTAGGCCAGTCAAGTTGTTTTTGCGGAAGTCCAAGCCAGTGATTTTCGGAAGATGTAGAGCGCCACCTACTGACACAAGCTGGTTGCCCGACAAATCCGCAGTCCGTAAACTTACCAAGTTGGCGAAAAGGTCGTCGTCGATAAAATAGAGGGAATTGTCTGATAAATCTAAGTATGTAAGTGACCGGAGATCTCGGAATATATCGCTGGGCAGTGTTTCCAGTTTGTTTTTACCGAGAAAAAGACGCTGTAGAAACGTGAGGTTGCTGAAGACACCAGAATTCAAATATCCCAAGCTGTTGTTGTAGAGGTCAATGAACCCTATCCCTGGCGCCCACTGAAAAGTGCCTTCACTGATGTGATTGATTTTGTTTCTGCTTAGGTAGATGCTTTCGAGGTTTGCTCCTGTGCCATTTAGAGCAAAACGATCGATGGAAGTAAGATTGTTGAATAGAAGCTTGATGGACCTTAATATCGGAGCTCCACTGAAAGTGTCGGCCTCTATCTGAAAAGACAAAAAAAAAAAAAAAAACAGTAGATCATTAAACAATATTGATGGGTTAATGAAAGGTTGTAAGAGGCAGATGAACAACTGCTGGAATTCAAAATAACAATACAAAACTCGGCTTAAACAAGCGCGTATGAATGGCAACATTTGTAGTCTTAGAAAACCTAACTTGTTGAGGACGTTTTAAAGTTGACCCCAGAGCTAATGATGACTAATGCTGTCTTAATAGGTTCCTTGCAAGCGAAGTATCACAAGTGTTTTGTCTCATGCTCTTATTTCACCCTTTCCAGTATAATCATAATGTCTTCGATTTGCACATTTTCAGGTTAATCGATTTTTTTTTCCTTTCATGCAAGAAATGTTTTGTATTCACCGGTATGGTCATGATAGTGGTATAGGATTTTGCAGAGTTGTCAAGATCAATTCATCTATATCAGGAATGCTTTAAGGATACATGCAAGAGGCTTTTAATGAACACCCAAATCACGGAGAATCTGATAACGTTTTGTCAGCTGGAATTGAAGAAATAATTAAATGTCAGAGAGCTGATCCTGCGGAATCAAACAGGTTTCTAGTTTAAAATTTGGCAGTTCACAGCAATACCAGTATGATAAATCGATGGTTGCCATAGTTTTACAGAAAGACTTTGCAGAAAGAAGTCGACAATATAATTAGTTTGAATGGACTCGTATTAATGGTGTTGATAGGATATAACAAAATAGTTCTGAATTTGAATAGAACTCCGATTCATGTTGAAGTTGATTCAAATGATTATAAATGTTATAAAAAGAGAGAACCGTGAGTTTTGTTAGGTAGAAAGAAATACGAATGTCTTACATTATATGTTGAAGACAAAACAATGATAAAAGTCAGGACATGCATATAAGATTATAATAAAATATGTGAGAGAGGTGCGTCAAGGTGCAGACAAGAAGATGTGGCACACATAAAAAGTTATCACTTACTCTTTACCACACAAACAAACAAACAAACAAACAAACTAGTATCAATATATCTTAGGAGCCACAGAGACTTTGAACAGTGCATGGAAGCTGAATAATTGTGTACACGGTCATGTGCATCATATACCATTCATTGATAATACTGCCTGAGGACTGTTTCACTAAAATCGTTTAAGCGTACATAGTTGCGATCCATTGCAAATTGCGTTTCATAAACATAAACAACTCTCAAGTGCCGTTTAATCTGCTGCAGGTGTGTTTATGAAACAGGGCTTTCGCTCAATGTTAAACTTATGTTTAATTCAACGAGTTACGCTCAATAAATCGAGCGCAATCAATCGCAACTCTGTATGAAACAGGCCCCTGTACTTACAAGTTTTGCTAATGACAGTAATGTTAATTTTGACATGATTATGTACAAGTAGCTTTGAATGATAAGGCACATATCTGTTTATTTTTCAGCTAAAGTGTATAACATCGAGAGCTTAATGATGAATAAAGATCTGGAAAATGTGTTAGAGGTGGGGCTCAACAGGAATTTAGCAGAGAAATAAAAACAAATGAAAATGATGATTTATATATGTCTATTTTCATGAGTTATTTAGTGATTTGGTTATGTACAGACCCAAAGGGATCAATAATTGTCAGCATACATTTGTATTGCAGGTACTTTTAAAGGCATATCATTTACCATTTGCAGACGTTTTATTGTTTGTTTTATTTATTGCTGAATATACAAAATGCGAACATTAGTTATGATAAAAATGCTTCCAGGTTAAACCGAGCGTCTTTAGTGACGGTTTAATGAGAAAAATACAGATATCTCCATATATTTTAGGTTTTATCGCTTAAATTATATAAGATAGGATGTTTTGTGGTACAACAGACCTACACATATGCATTAAATGTCATATCTTAAAACTTTTTTTTTTTCAATCACTGTTCCCAAAGGTATAAAGACAGGACCTTTAACTTCGAGTGAGCCTACAGTTGTAGGTACTCGGTAATTAGGGTAGGAAATATTTTCTACATGTACTTACCTGTCTGATTCTATTGTTGGACAGGATGAGAACCTGGAGTTCCGAAAAGCTCCCGAAAGTTCCCGGTTCGATTCTCTCGATTTGATTGTGACGTAACGAGAGGTAAGAAGCAGCATTACACTCCGTGGGTACCTCACTTAGCTTTCTGTCCTCACAGTCTGCTTGTCGGTATGCCTCTAAATACGTACATTTGGCGTCGCACGAAGCTTCGGTCTGTGTTCTCTGCGTCGGCATGCATTGCACGCTGTGATCATCTATTACCAACAGTAAGCATATCAAACACATTACCACGGGATTTCTCTCCATCGCTGAATTTCTGGGCGATCCAGACATTACCTGATAGCAGAAAATGGTATTTGAAGTTATTTGCTTTTTCTAAAGAGGAAAATGTCATTAAACATCCAACAAATTACTCAGTGAAACTCGCCAGGATGCAGGCCTGTTCGCAAAGTGTGGCTGATCTGCATGCTCTCTACAATTTAAAATCTCCGCGTTGCGAGGTGGGTGCTTTGTGAGTAGCCAGCTGTTGTACGAAGCCAGCCAATCACATCTTACTGTATGCCCTACGTGCCCCGGGGAAACCCAATTACATATACAATGAACCGACTACATTATGTTATGATTTGAATGCCATTCAGCGTAGCTGGTTGGATATTTGTATGAGATGCACTATACGTATAGAGGAAAAGAAGACAGGAAGGGAATATCATGACAATGACGTGTTTGAGATATGTATTTCATGATGGGTGTAATAGCGTATGATATCATCAAATTATATTGAGGGTGACAGTCAGTCGAAGAGGCATACAGAGATTAAGAGAGGAAACTTGTTTTGTAAATATATATATATATATATATATATATATATATATATATAAATTATACAGATATTGACTTACCAGAGGTGGAATATAACATTTGAGATCCTCGCGGGAAGTTATATTTTTGTCGAGGATTATTATATTTTTCCGAAGCGCGTAGCGCTGAGGAAAAATATAGTATTCCGAGACAAAAATATAACTTCCCAAGGGAAATTAAATGTTATATTCCTACAGAAGGAAAAAGTCAATATCTGTTATATTATATGACCTACAGTACAAGAAATAAACTGCTGTATAGGCCCTAAAGCAAAACGACTAGGTCTAGAAACACTACTCCTTTGCATGAACGCGCGTACCGCATGACAACAGTGCGCTAGTGCCAGTGGTATTCAATCGAGCCACAAGTAACCTTTTGATACGTAGATCTAACTCCGATGGCTTTCACGTAGGCCTAGGCCTACCGGGAATTCGTTCTTCCGTGGAGTACGACCGTTGCCTGTTTATCACAAAGTAATTTCTAGAACAGTCGTTAATCAATCGTACGTAGGGCCTAGTTTCGTAGCGGTAGAGCCAGATTTTGTAATGAGAGATGTAAAAATTGTAGAAGACTAGACCAAATGCCGCTTTTGGTCTGGGTAAAGCAAGCTTGTTGACATAACATTTGTTTGTGGTGATGTATGAGAATGTGAACTTTCTGATAATGTAGGGCCTAAAATCTCTTCTGCCTGCGGTCACTGGTACAAGAGCTGTTTAGACTACGGACCTGGCCCTGGTCCAGGTCCTGCGCTAGTACAAGTAGCATAAAAACTTATCAGTTCAGGCTCTGGTAATGTAATGGGAAATCCTTTGGCTTTCCTGTCATGACTGTCTAACATTGATTGGAGTAGGAGCTATCAGGACAACAATTCTTTCTCTCTCACAAGCGAAGGGCAGCTGCTCATCAAAGCTGCCATGCCAGTTTGACGAAAACAAATCAGTTGCACTTTCGTAATTCGCGCTTGCAGTGTTCTAGCGTGTGTCAGTGTGATGCCCATTTAATACCGCTAGCGCATTCTGTAAACGTAAGTGGTATGGTGCGTGTGGTCGGTCGACCGGTCACGATTACATTCGTAAGTATGTGTGTGTGTGTGTGCAAAGCGTCTCTGTGTATGTTGCGCGCATCATAACAATTGATTTTTGATTACGTCACCCCTCCAGATATAACGCCATTTGTTTAACGTAGTAGCTGTTATATTCCATGATTGTACGTAATTTACGTCATGTTATGAAATATAACGCTTCTCATCCTTGTGAACATGGTCACGTGACAGCATTTTGACCAATCACACATTGGTATCTATATAGGTACCTAGGTCATAATATATATATATATATGTATATAATTATATATGCAGCACACTTTCAGACTGCTAGAGTGTATAAACTTCAGTTCATTGATGTATCAAAAGCAATTGACGTCTAAAGCTGATACATAGAAGTTACATGGGCATTGTACGGTTTACCCAATGTGTCCTCCGCGTTAGCATGCATGGTCCGCTCAGGCCATCTAATACTATAGGGCCTATACTACTGTAATAGGAAACCAATCAAACAAAATACATGTACCACCAGATGTTCCCCTATCACTGATTTGTGTGGATCTAAGCATTACCTGATGGCTGAAAATGGTATTTGAGCTCATTTACGCTTTCCGAACAGGAATAGGCCTATGCCGACGAATTTCACTGAGAATCACTCAGTAGAATTAGCCCAGGATATACAGTCCTGTTCGCAACGTTTGGCTCAACTCGATGCTCATTAGGCGTTTTCACATCAGCCCGATAAAAATCCAAGCTCGAGATATTTTTTAACTTCCCAAGTAAGAAAATAGCGCGCTATGGGTCGAAACATGGGCTGATGTGAAAACATTTTAAATCTCCGCGCGGCCGGAGGGCAGATCACATTGTCATTGATTATTGAGCGTTGGGTGAGCGAATAGCCAATCACACGACAGTCTGACAGTACGTGCTCCGGGAAATCCCCATTCCCCATTCAAATCCTATCGCTGGATTTGAATGATTCAGAGTTGTCGGTTTGATATTTGTATGAATTGAATTACGTTATAAAGGAAAAGAAGGTAGGAAGGGGGAATAAAACAAAGTGGATGTATTTGATGTATTAGATATATTTTATGTTTTTCTATAACAACGTAGAAGTCTGACATACTATACAGAGAGTGACAAGCAGTCAGAAGAGGTATACACAAATTTGGAAGAGAAACTTGTACAGAAAAAAAAAAGTTTACGCTTGCAGACGACTGTACTAAAAATGTACACTGCCCAGAGCGGTATTGATGCATCGAGCGAAGCAAAGAGCGTACAAAGCTGATACATGTAAGTCGCATAACTCAATGTGTCCTCTCCGTCAACATACAATCGCTGCCCGCCCTGGCCATCTAATACTACTGCAACAAAAGCAACAATCACATTACCTTGAGATTTTCCGCCATCGCTGATTTTCGTTTTGATCTGAGCATAACCTGTGCTTCACATTGATTGATCGTCTCTCTGCATTAAATCAGGTACAGCAAAATGTGTTTTAGCTTCATGATTAAACTAATGTATCAAAATAATAATAGGGAATCCCACAGAGGAATTCTGTGAGGCAAATGATAATGTGAAAATGTGAAAGAACACCAAACACTGTTTAAAGCATTATTATATCGAGAGTCGAAGCAGACGATGAAAAAGGGGTTAATGTTTCTCACACGCGCAGGGGACCGTTATTCGATAAGGGCGAAAGGTACAAATGTCGGCAACGCTCTACTCTCTTTCAGTCAGAATAGTGGCAACTGCAACTCGAATTATGATCTATTGATATGGCATGCGAATGCTTACGTGGTCCCGGTGATAATGAACTTTTGGTTGACCTCTTCTATTGTTATGCAAACACAGACGGCAGTTGGTGATGTAGGCGTTCTGTCTAATTCAAATGAAGTAGTCTGCCATTATTAGTAATGCAGATCACTCTTGGTGCTGAGACATTCGCACTTGAATATACGGGAACGACCATTATCTATTAAATAAATAGATAAATGATTTATATATGTATTAATCCATTTACTTATTCATTTATTTATTTATCTATTTACTTCCTTATTTATTTATTTGTTTGTTTGTTTGTTTATTCATTCATTATGATTACTTTTTTTGGCTATTGTAGGCCCACAACATATCTATCTAGACTTAAATTGGTTACTTTTTTTATCAAACACTTTTAAGAAGGGCATATCAGACCCGAGTAAAATTGCGGACATCATTGCCATAGCTGTAACTTATGTCTTAAATCTAAACTTTTTTTTGATCCACTCTCTGCTTTCAGAGCTTTTCGGTCATGCTATTTCTGTGAAAGTCACCTGGGGGGTGTTTCATAAAGCTGTTCGTAAAGTTACGAACAACTTACGAGCGACTGGTGATCAGTTGTAATGTGCTATACTTACTAGAATTTTAATAATTCAGCACAAGAACTGATCACCAGTCGCTCGTAAGTCTTTCGTAACTTTACGATCAGCTTTATGAAACAGGACCCTGTTCTGACCCATGTCGCAGCTTTCACTCTCTCTTTCTTCCTCTTCCCATCTCTCTCTCTCTCTCTCTCCCTTTCTATTTGATCAATCATCCTATAAGATGGAACCATGTATGTCTCATTTTTGTCTCAAACCTGTGAAAACAAGGGATCATTCTGGAATTCATGATCAGAAAATCACCAGGAAATGGAAGTGTGGAGGTTTACTCAGTTTTTATTAGTTCGTCGTCCATGGTGTCGTGTTTTCGACGCTTGATATATCTGTTTCGGCGTGAATTCTCCCATACGTATGCAAACACACACACACAAAGCACACACAAAGCACTACACACTCGCTATCCTTTTTAAGTATGATTAATACTATCAAACCCATGAATTTAAATGTTATGCCTTTCAGAATAAAAGGATGTATCACCTCTACATTCAGATAATGTTCAAGTTGAGTTTAATGACTGAACTCAAAACAGCTGACAACTTTGATACTGGCATGATATCAACCATAAAAAGGCCCAGATGGGTTGTTTTTACTTTTGTAGCCAACAAAGGCATGTTTATCTTCTTTGTAGGTATATAGATAACTTTGTTCTGTGCGTCTTCATTTCTCATCTCATTCTCTCTCTCCCTCTCTGGAATTACTCCATCTCTGGAATTACTACATGTAGAATACATGCGTTACAGATGCACTGAGGAACAAGCAGTTTGTTATAAGAATATTCAATTTAAATATATCAATTTAATTCAATTCAAATCAATTCTTCAATTACATACATACATAATTTATTTAATACTGTCGCTTTCTAAATCACCGTGCTTCTCTCTTTTTTTTTGCAACACACGCTCCCCTTTTCGATACAAAATCTTTGAAAATTAGGGCAGTGTTTGACTTGTTTGCATCTATTCATGGTTTATTTAATCTAACACACACACACATATACGGTATATATATATATACATATATACGGTATATATATATATATATATATATATATATATATTTACATATATATGAAATTTGTTTGCATGTATTCATGGTTTATTTAATCTAACACACACACACATATACGGTGATATATATATACATTTACATATATATAAAGAAAAAAGAAGAAAGAAAATAAATGAAATGAATTGAATTGAATATGTGTGTGTGTGTGTGTGTATGTGTGTGTTATAAACGTGAAGTTGTGCTCGAATGTATACAAGTATGTGTAGACATGACGAAGGAAAAGCTAGCGGACGTTGCAGTAATTCACATACTCAATGATTATAATCAAATTTTATTCTTCCTTGCTTGTTGCTAATGTTTGCGTCCCAAGCCCTGATGAAGACCCATAAAAAGTTCGAAATCTCGGCTTCATGAAAGGCAATAAGTGAACTTACTGCAATGTACAATGTACTTCCTTTCCGCTGATACGCTTATTTCTATCTTCGGACCTGGATCTCTAACTGTGCATAATCATAATTATTGTCAAGCAGATCAGAAGTTTTCGCAGTGCAAAAATTTATGTACGCTGGATTTGCGGTTTATAAATTAATGTCATTATTATCATTACTAATCCACAAGTCTGATGAGTGATACCACTGCCAACTTTATATCGTCGAGCTTCCATTCGTGTTTATAGGTTCAATCAATGTAAGCCATGATTATTAACCATTTGTCAAGTCAGTTATCAGAAACACTGTTTCCTTTCTTCGGACTGTCTTCCATTTTGCTTAATTCCATGGATTGAAAACCACTGTCGGCGGTGACAGATTCAGAAAAAGTCAAAGAAAAGTCCTGTACATTTTTTTTCCAAGTTGAACATGGAGTTGAAGTATACATTGTACCCTCATTGAAGATAATTTTTTCAGCTTCGTTCTCAGATCCAGCACCTGGTGGTGAATCATGGTTTCTTTTTCTCTTGAAATAGCAGCATGCAATAATTATGGTAATTACACGTATCACAAGGAAAGTAGCTGCCATCCCTCCAATTGTTGGAGAGAAAACACTTTTCCAATTGCGAATAACGGGTGTTTGTAATAAAGAGAGGGTGCTGCCTATCGTATTCACTTCAGTCAAAAATTCTGGAGTCGTCTGCAAAGAACTTGATTTCAACGGAGTTGACGGACAAGAGCAAAGTGACATGATCACAGATTCTATCTTTAGGTGAGACAAGTCACTTGGTTCGCTGCAAAAGGGTTTGTCGACGTACGCATGACTGCGTTTGAGTGAGGACTGGAGTTTCGAGTACCAAATGCGAAGTGGTTCCATTTCACAGTCACATATCCAAGGGTTACCTTCCAAATAGAGAAGCTCCAAGCGCATTAGTGTTTCAACAGTAAGGTTTCCGAGGCCAGTCAGGTTGTTTTTGCAGAAGTTCCAGCCCCTGTTTGTTGAAAGCCGAAGAGCGTCACCTATTGACACTAGCTGGTTGGCCGACAAATCGGCAGTTCGCAAACTGACCAAGTTGGCGAAAAGTTCGCTGTCGATGAAGGAGAGGAAATTGTCAGATAGATCTAGGTATGTAAGCGACCTAAGGTCTTGGAAAATATCGCTGGGCAGTTACCGAGAGAGAGACGCTGTAGAACTGTGAGGTTGCTGAAGACACCAGAATTCAAATGTCCCAAGCTGTTGTTGTAGAGGTCAATGAACCCTATCCCTGGCGCCCACTGAAAAGTGCCTTCACTGATGTGGCTGATTTTGTTTCTGCTTAGGTAGATGCTTTGGAGATGTGCCCCTGTGCCATTTAGAGCGAAACGATTTATTGAAATCAGATTGTTGAATAGAAGCTTGATGGACCTCAATACCGGAGCTCCATGGAAAGTGTCGGCCTGTATCTGCAAAGACAAAATAAAAACAGATCGCCAAACAGTTACTAACAGTAACGAGAAATTGAAATCTTACGAGGCAGATGAACAACTTCTGAAATTCACGATAAAAATGCAAGACTTGGCTTAATCAAAGATGTATGAATGATTGTACAATGTATTTGCAGTTGTAGAAGGTCCAAGTTTACTGAGGACTTGTTAATGTTGGCCCTGGAGATGCAGCTCCAGGGAGAAAAGTGAGAGACATAGATTGCATTTATCCAGTTGATATCGGCTGAGAGAAAAAGAGAGATGAAAGAGAAAGAGGAGACAGGTTTTAAGATCTATACCAAACGTTCATTGCCTCACGTTGGTACCACTTAACGGTCAAAAAAAGAAAGAAATATTAATTTGCTTTACAAATACACAAATGAATGAATAAATCAATCAATCAATCAATCAATCAAAATAAATGAATAAATAAATAGGTAGATAAATAAACAAATGAATAAAAAAGAATAAATAAAATGTGCGTATGGCTAACCCTGCAAAGCCCAGCCCCGGAAAGAACCATCACTGCTGAATCTTTTCAATTCCGGAATTATGACAATGATACAAAGGCATGAATATTCGTTGATTTAATTTACAAAAAGAAAAATCTTTGTCACTGTTTGTGAAGGACATTTTGTGTCAATGAAAGATGAGTAAGACAAGCCATGTGACTTTTTAATTAATCTTCAGTTTACGTAGCGTGCTTAGAATTCAAATTCATATGTACACTCCCTACAGAAATGGTTTATTGAAAGTAATCAACAACAACAACAAAAGAATATCGTCAACTTGAACATAGCGCAGATTCTTGGTATAATACAGTGCTAAGATTAGAGTAGGTCAATAACTGCAATGTTTTTATACCTGTCTGATTTTATTATTTGACAAGATGAGAACCTGGAGTTCAGAAAAGCTCTCAAATGTTCCTGGTTTGATCCTCTTGATGTGATTGTGACGTAACGAGAGGTAGGAGGCACCATTACACTCCGTGGGTACCTCAGTCAGGTTTCTCTTCTCACAGTCTGCTTGTCGGTATGCCTTTAAGTAAGTACATTTGACGTTGCACGAAGCTTCGGTGTGATTTCTCTGCGTCGGCATGCATTGCACGCTATGATCATCTAACACTGACAGAATGAATAAAACAACCAAGCACATTACCACAAGATTTCTCCCCATCGCTGATAATTCTGGGTGATCCAGACATTTCCTGATAGCAGAAAATGGTATTTGAAGTTATTTCCTTTTTCTATAGAGGAAAACGTCATTGAATTTCAAACAAATTACTCAATGAAACTACCCAGGATGCAGGCCTGTTTGCAAAGTGTGGATGAACTGCATGCTCTCTAAAATTTCAAATATCCGCGTTGATGTGACGTGAGTGCTTTGTGAGTAGCCAGCCAATCACATCTTACTGTACGTGCCCTGGGAAATCCCATTACATATACTGTACAATGGAGTGACCTACATTATGTTATGATTTGAATGCCATTAAGCGTAGTTGGTTGGATATTTGTATGAGATGTACTTTACGTATAGAGGAAAAGAAGACATGAAGGGAATATGATATGGTAATGACGTGTTTGAGATGTTTCATGATAGGTGTAACCAAGCGCGCCGGAACACTTCTGTTTTTTTTTTTTTTTTTTTTGGGGGGGGGGGGGGGGCAAAATCTCAACGGGGGCACATTGTGACGATGTGAGATCCTCGGCGCGTGAGCGAAGCGAGTGAGCGGGGGGGGGGGGGGGGGGTTGGAAAGGGGGATTACCCCCCCCCCCCCCCCCCCCCCCCCCCCCCCCCCACACACACACACACACACTGTAGGGAGCTTTTGTAAAACAGGGTACAAAAGTTGCGTTTATAAACCAAATTTCTAAGGAATTAAACATAGTGAAAATAATCAGTGCGAAGGACTATGATCATTACATACGGGAGTACAATAATATGTGATGGTGTGAGATCCTCGGCGAGGGAGCGAAGCGACCGAGCGGGGGAGGGGGGATACCCCCTCCCACGGTGGGGACGTTTTGTTATAAAAGTCGCGTTTATAGAGAATCTAAAGCAAATTTCTAGGGAATTAACATATTGAAAAAATCAGTTGGAAGGACTATGATCATAACATACGGGAGTACATTAATAATGTGATGGTGCGAGATCCTCGGCGAGGGAGTGAAGCGACCGAGCGGGGGGAGGGAGTGGGTAACCCCCTCCCACGGTAGGGACTTTTTGTAAAAAACAGAGTATAAAAGTCGCCTTTATAGAACATTTAAAAGCAAATTTCTAGGGAATTAACATATTGAAAAAAAATCAGTTGGAAGGACCATGATCTTAACATACGGGGGTATATTATGTGATGGTGTGAGATCCTCGTCGAGGGAGCGAAGCGACCGAGCGGGGGAGGGTGTTGGAGGGGGATACCCCTCCCACGGTAGGGACTTTTTGTAAAAACAGAGTATATAAGTCGCTTTATAGAGCGAGCCACTTTCACTTTTCAATTTATCTGAAATGTACTCATTAAAAGCTTAAACGTGATCGCATCGTTCGAACAATAAAAAATATTCTTATACTACTAGAAAGCAAAGAAGAAAATGAAAAATGTAAGGTTTAATAAAGGTATGTTTCAGCGGGCACACTCGAGGGACACGAGGCTACCATCTATACACTAAATTTACTCATAAGTTACTATTAGTGTATAGATACAATAATGTATGTTGTTAGTGTATTATTTTCGCCCCGTTAGGGGCGAAAATTTTTGCATTTTCAGTTATGAAATTACAACATTTAGACAAGAAATATGCTTTATTGTTCATTTTGGTCTTTAAATCAGTGATTAATTATTTGTTACAGGGGGCACTTTGGGGGGGGCAAAAATCGTTTTGCCCCCCCCCCCCCCCAACATTTTGTTTGTGGGGGGGGGGGGGGGGCAAGTGCCACCCCTGCCCACAGAACTCTTACACTTTATGTGTAAGAGTTTCTGTGCCCCTGCCCCCCCCCCCCCCCCCCCCCCCCCCCGCTTCCGGCGCCCTCGGGTGTAACAACGTACGATATCATCAAATTGTGGTGACAGTCAGTCAATAGAAGTGGCATACACAAATTAAGAGAGGAGACTTGTTTTGTTTAAAAAATAAAACATGCAGCACACTTACAGACAGTTAGAGTGTATACACTTTAGCTTATTGATGTATCAAAGGCGAGACGTCTAAAGTTGATACATGGAAGTTACATGGGCATTGTACGGTTTACTATGATCTAAGTTGATCTAAGCACAACACGATACAGAAAATGGTATTTGAGCTCATTTATGCTTTCTGAACAGGAATATGCCGACGAATTTCACTGAAAATCACTCACTAGAATAAGCTCATGATACGCAGTCCTGTTCGCAACGTTTGGCTCAACTCGATTCTTACCTGTCTAATATTTAAAATCTCCGCGCGGCCGGGAGGGCAGATCACATTATCATTGATTATTGAGCGTTGAGTGAGCGAATAACCAATCACACGACAGTCTGACAGTACGTGCTCCGGGAAATCCCCATTACAAGCTACCTTCTATTGCTTGATTTTGAATGATTCAGAGTTGTCAGTTTGATATCATATGAATAGTATTACGTTATAAAGGAAAAGAAGGCAAGAAGGGGAAATGAAACATAGTGGATGAATTTGATGTGTTAGAATTGATATATTTCATGTCCTTCTATAACAACATAAAAGTCTGACATAAGTAAAGAGAATGACAAGCAGTTAGAAGAGGTATACACAAATTTGGAAGAGAGTCTTGTACAGAAAACAGAAGACTGCACTAAAAATGTACACTGCCCACTGCCCAGAGCGGTATTGATACATCGCAGGCAGACGTCTAAAGCTGATATATGTAAGTCGCATGGGCATTTTACGGTTAAACACGAACTACAACTAAATGTGTTCTCTCCGTCAACATACAATGCCCACCCTGGCCATCTAATACTACTACTAGTAAAGCAACCAAACACATCACCATGAGATTTTTCACCATCGCTGATTTTCTTGCTCCTCCGAGCATTATACCTGCACTTCAGTATCACATTAATTGATCGTCTCTCTGCATTAGGTACAACATAATGTGTTGTAGCTTCATGATTAAACTATAGTAATGGATCAAAATAATAAAAGGGAATCCTACAGATGAATTCTGAGAGGCAAATGATAGTATGTGGAATAACACTAAGCACTCTGCATTATATATCCCGAGTCGATGCAGACGATAAAAAGGGGCCAATGTTTTTCACACGTGCGGGGGACCTTTATTCGATAAGGGCGAAAGGTACAAAGGTCGGCAACGCTCTACTGTCATTCAGTCAGAATAGTGGCAACTGCTATTATAATATTATACAAGTCGAATTATGATCTATTGATATGGCATGCGAACGGGTACGTGGTCCCTGGTGATGACTATGAACTTAGGCTGACCTCTTCTATTGTTATGCAAACACAGACGGCAGTTGGTGATGTAGGCGTTCTGTCTAATTCAAATGAAGTAGTCTGCCATTATAAGTAACGTAGATCACTCTTGGTGTTGAGACATTTGCACTTGAATGACAGGAACGACCATTTATTGATAAAATAAATAAAATAATTATTTATCTATTTATTCATTTATCTATTTACTTATATATTGATTTATTGATTTGTTGATTAATTTATTAATTCATTATGATTATATATATTTTCTTTTTTGGCTATTGTAGGCCTGTAACACATTATTTATCCAGACTTGAATTGGTTAATTATTATTATTATTTTTTTTTTTTTTTTGGATTAAACACTTTTAAGAAGGCCATATCTGATCTGAGTAAAAGTCGGGAAATCATTGCCATAGCTGTACCTGATGTCACATTAATCTAAATTTTCTTTGATGTTCTCTTTGCTTTTAGAGCTTTTCGGTCAAAACTGTCTGTGGAAGTCACCTCTGCTGACCCCCTGTCTCCTCTCTCCCTCTCCCTTCCTACCTGTTCAATCATCCATTGAGATGGAGCCATGTATGCCTCAGTTGTGAAAACAAGGGATCATTTTATTCTGGACTTTGAAGATCTGAAAAATCACTATATAGGAAATGGAAGAGTGGGGGGTTTAGTCTGTTTTTAGTTCATGGTGTTGCTTTTGTGACGCTTGTCATTCATCTGTTTCGGCGTGAATTCTCCCTTAGGAGGAGGAGGAGGAGAAGAAGCAATCAGTCTAGCAGATTTCTATGAGTGTTGCCACAAGCCCCAACAAACTGTAATGTAAATAATAATGTAAATGAATAAAATAAGGGAGGAGTAGAGCATAAATAAGTGAGCGATTGGAAAGTGAAACTTAATTCTGTTAATAACACTTCTATTTCGATATATAATTTTCCAGATGTTATCAACATGACACATAGAGAGTATGATATCAATAATTATCCCTAAAAATAACATGAGAAACAATTTCTATAGAAATCTCATCAAAGATAATATTTGTTGCCAAGGAAGATATGGAATCACTAAACAACATATAAAAAAAATCATAACTCAAGAAAATTGTCAAGGGACGCAAAGAGATGCACAAAAAAAGAAGAAGACCGACATAGAACGCAAAATCACTACAGCGTCATAATAAAGCGAATACCTATCCACCAGGTTTTGTTGTCTTTTCTAGTTAACCTGTGGAAAAACAGAAATTTATATTGCTTCCGACCAAACTCCAACAGCTAATCACTTCTTGCACTATGCATTTTATATGACTATACACGCTAGAGAAAAAAATACTGAAAACCTGCACACCTTCTTGTGAAAACTCTCGCCTGAGTTTATAGCCAAGGTTAGCCATGGCAAGGTTAGCCAAGGTTATGTTGGCTAAACCTCCCTAATGCAACATTGACATTTTTTTTTTCGGGGGGGGGGGCCTCATTTGTTGCTGCTCCGCAAATGGACTTTGATAGCAACATCAGGCGAGTATTTTCACAAGAAGGCGTGCAATTTTTCTATATTTTGTCTCTTGTGTGTATAGTCAAATGAAACGCATCGTGTAAGAATGTATCACTGTGATCATGCGATGTCACTTGTTGGAGTTTGGTCGGAAGCAATATAAATTTTCTGTCTTTGCACAGGCTGACTAAAAGGACAACATAACCTGGTGGATATAGGTATTCGCTTTATTAGGACGCTCTAGTGATTTTGCGTTCTATGTCGGTCTTTGTTGCATCTCTTTGCGTCTCTTGACAATTATCTTAGGTTATATACGATTTTTTAATCAGGACATCTTGTCATGTATCGCCTTGCAGAGTTGGTAAACGTATCTTAATACAATTTTCTGATCTCCGATTGTGCTGGATGTGCCTCTAACAGAGATGGGAAGAAAATTAATGATATTGTGTCTATTAGTTGCTCTGTTCGATGGCATGATGGGGACATCCATGCCGTCTCAGCCGGCGCCGACCCGTGCTTCTTGTGACGCCAAATGTACCTACTTAAAGGAAAAGCGAAATGCCCTTTGTGAATACAGACAGTTGAGCGAAATACCCACGGAGTGTGACGCTGTCTTCCTCCTTTCCTTACGTCACAATAAGATAGAGAGAATCGAACCTGGAACCTTTGAGAGTTTTCCTGAGCTAGAGGTTCTCATCTTGTCACACAATAGAATCAGACAGGTAAAGACTCGTGCAGTTTCTCGTAAATTAGGCAATTGGAAAGTTTTGTTTGTAACTTATTTCGCACAAAATTCCTACTAATCTTTGAAGTGTTTAATTTCAAAACAGACTTTTTTTTCAAAATTTTTATGAATATTTATAAAGTAAATTCATTATCAGATATGGCAAATAAAACCTTTCCAGTAATACCTTACTTTTTACATAACAGGGATTCTTCTTGAAGTTTTGATTGAACGTATCGCCTATATTTCTTTTGGTTTTCTTTTTTTTTCAGCACCTTCAATTGCAAATATCTCAAATTAACAAGAATGGAGTTAAATTCTTTTGCCATGAAGTTCTTCACTGGCGTTGTAGTGAATTCTAAGAGTTTACAGGTAGCTGGGCAATTGTTGACGTCATAATATAGGATCGTGATGTAATAACTTTTCTCATTGAAATCAACTTAAGCCGTAACAGTGGAGAAGAGGTTAACTAAAATGCAGAACCCATTGGGCGTTTGTCTTTTCCATTATACGTCATTAATCCGAACATTGAATCTTTGTGGGTCACGTTATGTTCTTACCTGTCACGTCCACACTTTGCCACTCTTAGTAAACAATTGTTAATGAGGTTAATCGATTCGGGAACGGACCCCCTCCTATCAATGATTGCAGATCTTCCTTCTGCACACCAATTTTGGGTGTTCGTTATCAGATATATTCATTGTAAGGACTGATTTTATCCTTGATTTGATTTTGTTTCCCTGAAACAGTGGGTAGCTGCAATGAAAAATTTCGTTTTCCATTTTCCATTTCGTTCATTGGTGTGTTAAGCTGTACGTTTCTGTAAGTTTTTGTTTATTCTTAATTATAATCAACAGCTACAAGCCAACACTTTCTGTGGGGCTACGAATCTGAGGTCGGTCGAACTCATTTATAACAATCTCAATTCCATCCATCCTTCTGCCCTGAATGGCACGGGTGCCCTCCTTGAAAGCATACGCCTCAGCAGAAACCAAATCAGCCACATCAAGGGAGACATTTTCAAGTGGGTGCCATTGCTGAAGTTCATCGATCTCTACAACAACAGTCTACGAAATTTAAGTTCTTGTCTCTTCAACAACCTCACTGTTCTACAGCGTCTGTCTCTTGGTATGAACAAAATGGAAACGCTGCCCAGCGATATTTTCCGAGATCTTAGGTCACTTACACACCTAGATTTGTCCGACAATTCCATTCGATTTCTGGACAACAAACTTCTCATCAACTTGGGAAGTTTGCAGACGGCTGATTTGTCGAGGAACCAGCTTGTGTCGATAGGTGGTTTTCTAGAGCTTCCCGAAATCACCATATTATATTTGCAAAGCAACAAGCTGACTGGCCTTAGCAACCTACAGGTAGAGACTCTAATGAAGTTTGAGCTACTCTATCTAGAAGACAATCACTTGTCCTGTGACTGTGAATTAGAACCACTTCGCCTTTGGTACAGAGAACTGTCTTCCACTGAAGACAGACACAAGAACGTCGACAAACCCGTTTGTAGAGAACCAAGTGAGATGTCTAACCTGAAGATAGGGTCCATGGACAGATCGTTCTGCTATGACCCTATAGCTTTGCCTCACACCAAATCTTTGCAAACAACACCAAAACCCTCGACTGAAGCAACTATGTCATTTAACAATCTGACCGGGAGTGTTTATTCTTCTAAAATGCCAATCACTCCCAATTGGAAAGTCATTCGCATTGCGACAGTCGTCTCAGTCGTACCTGTCTTCCTTGTTATGCTTGTGCCGATAGCAGTATATCGCATTTACACGAAGAGAAAAAAGAGATCGCGACAACGTATTTCCCGACTTGCCGTGACTCCCCGACTTCCAAATACTAGACTCGGGAGATTCATGTCCTTTGGCAGTAGGCATGAGTCGAAAATGCTCCCCTCAAGAGATCTCGATGATAACAATCTGAGCTTAGACCTACCCACATCTCGCGTGTAATGATAATAATGATGATGATAATAATAACAGTAATAATAATGATTACAATAGTAATAATGATAACAATAATTGTCTTCGTCGTCATCATCATCATAATAATGATAACTACCTTTTCTATAGCGCATCTGAGACTTGTTGAGAATTTCAATTTTACAATACAGAGAAATTACCTTGTCCATCCGTGTTCCTTGAAATGAACGGGGAAAAAAGAAAGGTTGAACTTCTTTCCACAAAACTGAGTTAACGAAATTCCATAAGACAAAACCAGACTGAAGTTCGAGTCAAATGAAAAAGATTATATCACATGCATAGATGTGCCTTGTGCACTAACAAAATAACATCCTATATACAGGCAGTATGGTGATTTGTGAATTACAAGTATGTTGCTATAGCCCACAAATAGTACAACCGGTATAGGCATGTACTTGATATTATAGAACATGTATTGGTGGTGCTCGGAAGGACACTTTGAATGTTTTAGATGGATGTTCAGTTTGAAGTGAAATTGCTCAAGAACATATTGAATACTGTAGACGTGGACTAGATAATGTTGAATGTTAATTATGAAAATTATGATATATAGTTTCATTGCACCTCGATTTCTGTTGAAATACTTTTTAGATCTTGAATGACAAATTTTCATTTGTAATGAGTATATACCAGAAAACAAAGTCATGAGAGGACCCTATATTTTAGTCGTCAAAATTATTTTTGACCTCAAGCATATTATTATAAGGAAATGTACGTAGATCATATAAACTAGTAATGTATATAGGTGAGGAGTTTTCTGATAATTGGACGATAGACTGCCAAAAATAATCCTCTGACTGTCTGACAAACTCATACTACGGGGGCTAAGTCTCCGAATTTAAAGAAAATAAAATTCGTATTTCGATACGACAGTGGACTTGAAGTTTGTGTAATGTTATTTATTGCAGCATATCAATTTTGTACCGCTTGCTATGAGCACAGGAAAATCGTCTTGTATGTATAGTACGTTGTAAAACATCTCTATGTTCATGATGTTTGCTGCTTTTTTTTTTGGGGGGGGGGGGGGAGGGAGGGGGTGTCATTAGCTTCGAGTCAAGACAATATTTCTAACCTTCTGCACTGTATTTATTTCATCTGCTAAACTTCTTTTTCTAAATGAAGCAAGATGATTAATGTTTATCATAGAAGAGACGTTAACTATCCTTTTATCGTTGTTTGTGATTGGTAATAGAAACAACTATACGTGCATGTGTTTGAAATAACGAGAGATATCCAAAAGAAAAGTTTAAAAGTGGTCCTAATAAAAGGTAAATCTCACCTTTTATTTTGACCTCCTTATTTTGGATATCTCAGCCATTTCGAAACTATTTTCATCAATAACCTTTGGATTCCTGTTAGAATTGTAAGTTCTTTCAGAGGTTTCTCATTATCTCACAAAAAGTTGGAAACCTGAAGTGATCCCATGTCAACCAAAAGTATTATGTATCATCATCCCCCCCCCCCCTATTCGGATCATGCATGTGCCACTGCCAGGATGGGGGGGGGGGGGGGGAGGGGGGGGGGGGGGGGCGGCGGGTCGGAACCAAACGCCCCCGGGAAGCGGGGGCAGTTCCCTCCCTCCCTCCCTCCCACCCATAAATTGTCAACCCCACCCTTCTCATTATTAAAACTCGAATACAGTTTTCATATTTTCATTAGTAAATGAGAATAAAATGTATCAATTTGAAAAAAAAAATTGAATCTTGCGTTTTGTTTTTGTTTATAAACAGATAAGCACCGTAATATCTCTATCGTCTTACTTTTTGTTTTCTCCTTTGATTTTCCAAATATATCACTCGAATGTCAACTTTATGGTTGAATGTCAAAAGAATGTTGAATGATCCCTCGTGTGGGAATGGGGATACCAATTTAATTCTCCACCACGCTCGGTCGCTGTGCTCACTAGTTTGCCCGTCTGCCCCTACAACAACACACACACACAAACCCCACCCCCCCCCCAAAAAAAAAATAA
This sequence comes from Diadema setosum, assembly GCA_033980235.1. NCBI lineage: Eukaryota > Metazoa > Echinodermata > Echinoidea > Diadematoida > Diadematidae > Diadema > Diadema setosum. Next base: position 34,227,414 of record CM067074.1, read on the forward strand.
AATAAAAAAATAAAAAATAAAAACATATATACGTATTCGGCAATTCCCTTCCCTGAATACCCCCCCCCCCCCAAAAAAAAAAAAAAAAAAAAACACAAAAAAAAAACAAAAAACCAAAAACAACAAACCTATAACAATAAATAACAAATTGACATGCTACATGACTACTCTCCATAAAGTGTGACTTAGTAACGTACAACCAGTCTCTCACGCCGAATTTAAGTGAATTAGTTTGTATTAACACTGCAAATAAGAAAAGTATTCGTGAAGCAGTCTGAAAAAGGTAATAAATCAAATCAGTTTCCTGTGGTTATCTATCTCTCTCATCGTCTCAAGATCGATGTGTTTTTTTCACTTTAGTTCAGACATAGAGACAAGATGGAGGGGGAATGTCAAATTCCATGAAATTTCCATACATTAAAAATGACAGTGATTAAAATGCGTTGATAAATCCTTGTCGTACAAGAATATATATATATATATATATATATGTGTGTGTGTGTGTGTGTGTGTTTGTGTGTGTGTGTGTGTGTGTGTGTTTGTTTGTGTGTGTGTGTGTGTGTGTGTGTGTGTGTGTGTTGAGATTTCACGTATTGGCTCCACGAAGAAATGAAGAAACAAGCTTGTAATGCATTTTTTTGGCCAATAAAGAATGAGTTTATTCGACTCGAATTTTCGGCGTCCCACGCCTTCTTCAGGAGACTCAGTTTTTGTCAAGACTCATGAAGAAGGCGTATAGGACGCCGAAAATTCGAGTCGAATAAACTCATTCTTTACTGGCCTAAAATGCAATACCAGTTTGTTTGAGTATGAGTACGCCATTTGATGTTCCAACAAGGTTTCTTACAAACATTTTCGGCCCGCCCTGTGCCTTCGTCACCTTGTACGTGTGTACGGTGTACGATGATAATGTTTTTGCAAATAAAATCAACATGAACGTAAACATCATACCACCATGACACCGCTCTGCGCGAATAGAGTGCGATCTTTGTCCTAAAGTAGTTATGGTGTTAATGGTGTTATCAATGTACAACCGAAAATTATGTCGACTCATTCCTCCATCTTCAAAGTGATTTTCTTCTAATAATGATTAAAATCATGATGGCAATAACAACAAAATGTATACAAGCATACATACATATTAGCTGTATCAATGACGGAACATCATCACATGATCAGAAATAAAAGGATTTCAGATTGCATATCATGCATTTTATTACAAAGACTGTGTGAAAAATACCAGCCATCAAACAATGTTACCTCGATAATAATTATAATAATAATAATAATGTCTATACTATGAAATCAAGTCGCTACAAAACAATCCATAAAATAATTTCTGTATGTTGACAGTGTGGTCTGCACTCAATAAAAATTGTGTAATGCATGTTGATGGTTGGTTAGCTTTGATTTACTACCGTTGATATGTAAGTGGTCTACATATTCCACCAACAACTCAGTTATGTACTCACATCAAATATGAAATACATAACTTTACCTAATAAAAACCCGGAGGGTAATCAGAATGTGCGGGTGGAAGATAATCCTAACCTTTATTAGGCTATGCAAAGGTGTTCCTTAATCGTGATCATGGGTGGTTAGTCATATTTGCAGTAGCAGTGGAGGTAACTTTATGATATTTACTTTCTTACGATTAAAATGCCAAGATGACAGTAACTCCGTAAAGAATTACAACTATCGCACGGGGAGTGGAAAACCCCGACACAAACAAATCATGTATGAAAGAGGAAGGACCGAGTGAAAAATAAAAGAAAACTAATGTAAAGCCCTCGTTTGAAAGAGATGATTTCATAGGTAATAATAAACTTCACATTATGATTTCCATGTCTGGAGTATAATGAACCCATTCACAGTTGCCTACACCAAAAATTCAAGTTCTTGAGTTATAACATATAAAAATCATACTATGCACTATACAACTGCTTGAAATAACACCGAATGTTTATGTACTATGATGATTCATCATTGCCTGTAAATAAAAACGCATTTCGTTTTTAGAAACTATAACGATGAAATAGTGAAGGTTTGATTCATCACTTATAATATGAACAAAACAGGAGAAGGCAAACAGCATCGCAGCTATTTGAAAGATAATGGTCGCAAGAGGAAAATCGAAATGTTTGGAATATGATTATGACTACATCTGCATCCATTTTTTACTCAAAATCATTTTACAAAATCATCTGATTCCCCGTAATAACTAACATAATAACTACTAAGCCGTAACAAGATAAATATGAATATCTGTATACTGCAGAGCAACCCTGAATCTAACCCTACATATCCTGAATGTGCAAAATTATTTTTAATAATATTAATAATAAATTATTTTAATTAGTTAAATTAATTAACTTTTCACTTTCTTTGAAGTGCCAGTTCATGCTTGCTTTCATGTACACGAGTACAAACTCTGTGTTTACTCACATCCCGTGGGCCCTCCAATAATAAAGGGAGTGTGAAGTTCATGTCTTATCAATATGTTATGAAACGTTCACCCCTCCACCAATAAAAGATGAAAATACATTGTTTGGGAGTACACATGAAATTGTCACCAATATTGTAATCAACTCTGTCAAACATCAATTTAATTACATTGCAATTGGAGTGTGTGTGTATGCGTGTGTGAGGGGAGGAGTACTGTAAACGGTGTTCCCTTTTTGGCTCACTCATTTTCAAACCAAAACTTTAATCTATGAGTTCCAAAAACACATTATTATGGTATCATGGTATCACTTTGCAGCTCCTTTCTAAATTCTTCAAATTCATTGAATAATATGTGCATACTGTATACATAAACTATTCAGCATAATATATATATACACTTACATAGGCACAACAGTACTGAACCCATTCATAATAAAATCACATCCACTACACAATGTTCCTAACATAACAAAATTGTATTCATGAATATTTTTATTTTGTATTACGCAGGTAGTATCTCATGTTAATCAAGATCAAATAAACACTGAAAGTAAATCAATACTCACTATAATCATTTCTGAAGTCGTCAAGTTTCATTTATGCAAAGACAGTTGCAACTTTTATGTAACCTGTCACTGAGAAATACCACAAAGTCAGACTGAATTCTTGATTTTAATATTCACACCTTTTTTTCTGTTCTATTCGTGAGAATGCGATACTTTGTGTTCCAGTTATATCAAAATTGAAATCCTAGCACAGAAATGGTAGTGTTGAGAAATTTGGTGTTAAAGTTCTATATTGATAACTAGAAATTTTGGTGTAGGCTGCATAAAAAATGGGTTAATTTAAATATGTTTAATGAAATCTTGAAAGAGTCAAAATCTCAAACTCTTTTTTTCCAGTGTTGCAATCTAGACAAGAGGTATAGCTAATATCATTTCTGACATTTTTGTTACTTGCAGAGTTACTTCTATTGTGGTTTATATTATCTTTGTGAGTCATATTATGAGGATGGCATTAGGGTTACACACCACAACTCTTTGAATGATTTATGTGCTGAAAACAACAATGGAATAATAACAATCTTCATAATGACCATTCATAATGTTCTTGTAACATACTCAAAAAATGCTCAACAAACATACAATCAGTAGAAATGGTTAACCATGGGAAATGTGATGTAATCATTGTATTATAGGATAGGTTTTTTTCATCAGACACATCTATGTACAAAAATTTTACTTTGATGCATAATGATTGCATTGGAAACCAATCGCATGTATGTAAACCATGACTGGCATAGGAATATACACAATCCTGTTTCAGTGTGAAATGCTGGCAGAGGAGCTCATCAGCTCCCTGAAAGAATATTTCAAACCTTGTGGTTAGAACATTCTGTCTGCAAGCTCTTGATAAGAAAAGAAATCTGCTTTATGGAATAGTCAAATATTTTTGAGAATAATGCATACCTTCAACTTGAATTTTCAATGATATAATATAGCTTTGTACCATTCACGACTAAGTCCCATGGCATACATAGTTTTTGACACATAACCAAGCTTCTAAGGGCATTATACATTCTACAAATGATTACATGATTGGCACTATTTTATAAAATCATTTTTTTTAAATCATTTATGAATGTGGCTGTCCTATGAAGTATTTAAATCTGAAGAAGATGGCATTCACATCAAGATCATGCAAGAATTGAAAATTTGTCTCATCTGTAATTTGAAGCCAATGATTTATTTTTGCACCACTCACAAAGTATGTTTAAGGTTTTCGCATTTGTATGGCCTAAATCTATGTATAGCTCACTCGAGTGGGCTTTACACAGCCAGAAGTTTACACTGGGTAGGGCTGTTGTGAGTGTTTAAACAGAACATTTTAATGGTCCACATGTCATTGCATAGGCAGTACAAAATATCTTGCACTGGGTGGGGCAAGTTATCTGTTGCCATGCCAACACTTAAGTTGGCGAGAAATATTGGTATGTCTTGTGGCACCTGCTGAAAAATAAAACTTAATTCACAGCTAAATTACTATCAGCTGTCTGACTGCAGAAAAGGTCATCTGACTAACAGGAATATATTTTCTGTTAGGCAAATACCTTTCAGCCAATCAACGTGCAGCAATCACAATATAGGGGAAATATAATGAAGAATATTGCCTTGCTATATCTTACATAAATTGTTAGCATTTCAAGCTGACTTTTTTTATGAGCACATTTCAATCTGAAACTTGACAGCAAAACTTAAGAGGAAATGTCCAGGGAGAAAGGAAAAATCTTTCCTTCTTTTTCTTCCAATATATAACATTTTCTACCATTTTGGACTACCCCCTCAAGTCCTGAATTACCCTGTGGTGCTTTAGATTAGCATGGAGTATTCACAGTTTAACCCATTCACTTTAGGAACCTGGTGAGCTGTGTGTTAAATCTATGTGGATTTCAGAATTCAGTATGGAAGGGATTAAGAAAGACTTTACAGGATTGCATTTGGCATACCTAGTTCAGTCATCCAATGATAAACTACATCATATCTTATAAAACACAAATAATTTTTACGATAACTTGTGAACACCCAAAATGGCACATCATATACATCAAAATAATAATAACTCTCCACTTGTATCTACAGGGTTACTAAACTTAAACTCTACTTTCAGCAATCATGATATTCTGAGTATCTCCTATATGTTCAAGGTGAAAAATCACAGCAAATATTTTGAACAGCATTTCCAAGACTAGCACTATATACAAATACTTCTAACTAACATTTACAAGTCCTCAAGTGTATGTACATTATCCCTTTATCTACAAGACATAATCATCTAAGGTAGTACAATGTACATTATTTTAACATCAGAGTATTGAAAGCATTATACTGATTTGAGAAAAATCAATGTATCTTCCATCTACAGTACAAATTGAAGATAAACAAACGAACTTGCGTCAAATAAATTTCAAGAATCCAGGAGAATACAATCATCTAGACAGGTCCCTGTGTGGCAATTCAACTAAATCAAATGTATCTCAACAGTATCACAATCAAAATACAAAATCACAAAGATATATTACTACGGTGAGTTACACTCTCAATCCAATTAGTTCCATTCACACAAGTTCACACATCTTGTACTTCAAACACACAAGGTGTGACATAAAATATATAAACATACATACATACACAAACACGCACACACACATTCCTGGAGAAAGAGAAAGCAAGAGCAGTACATTGGTGGGCTATAAAATAGCTTCCTCTGAATGAACGGGTGCTGCTCGTTATTCCGAAGGTTCGCTATTCCGAAGGTTCGTTGTTCCGAGTCATTAATCCGAAACACGCAAATTCCCTATACCTAGAGGTTTGTTAATCCGAAAATGAAAAGGGGTTCGTTAATCCAAAAATTTGTGGCGTTATTCCGAAGGTTCGTTATTCCGAAGATCGGTTAATCCGAAAATGAAATTGGAAACAATGAACCTTCGGAATAACGAATCTTAGGAATAAAGAGCCTTCGGAATAACGAACCTTCGGAATAACAGGCTGTAACCGAATGAACTGTGTAACAGTTATCCTATGTATCATTGTCAAAGTTAAGAGTCCAGTTAGCTAAATTGATGTTATTTCTTCTCTTTTAAGAATCTCCTTATCCAGATAAACCCGTAAATTCTGGGGCCATTTCTCTTCTCCAACTTGTCTCTTCCTTCTAATTTTTTAACTCTTAATGTGCCATGGTGTAAGCCATCTGTGTACAACATTATTCTGAGACAGTAGTCTATGAAAGCTTTTATAATATATATTGTTTTTGAAAGCCATGTAACATTTTATAAAAACGTTGATACTAGACATGCAATGAGTAAAGTTGTTGAGAAAATTCCAAGCTTTGCTGTGATGTAAATTGTTATGACAAAGCTATGAATTGTTTGTTTTTTTCAATGGCCATCAGTTCTATATGGTATTGTCCTGGTCTGGGGGCATGACTTTTGCAGACACAACTGCGATTTAAAAATTCACTTGAAAAACTCCTATGGAACACCACTATTCAATCACCAGGCGTGCAAGCAGCATGTGTGTGAAATGGCATCACAAGTGAAACTTTTATTGCGGCAGTATTTGGTGATTTATTGATCGGTTTTGGCACGATTGTGCATTTGAGCAAAATATGCCAACTTGGTTCAGTTGGGTGTGTGTGGCAGACACAGAGTTGTACAGGTCAATACTTTTGGAAATCAATTATTTTGCCAATAACTACAGAAGAAAATGAAAGTTGTCTCAACAACACTAGAGTGCCATTTACTGGGAAGTGAAAGGGTGTCTATGTCTCAGAATGATTTCTTATACTGTAAAATGAATTTTTGCATCCATATTAATTTTGCGAATTTTGCGAGAGCGAACATTTGCAAAATTAAAATGTGAGTGAAAGTTCTTGTATACACTGTAATATGCATTGAATGCCACTGGCAATTTGTGAAAATTTCATGCCGCGGAAAAAGCCCTTAACTCCAATTTGCAAAAATGTCATGCCACGAATATTAATCATGTTTTACAGTGTACTCCTTGACCAACATTGGGGAACTTCACAATGTGCTGACGATGTCATTTGGTTCGTGGTCCCTGACTTTGTAGAACTTGACACGGCCATGCGGGAAGTAGATCTTGTAGAGATAGTAGGCATCGACGACCAGGAGGATGATGAGGACAGGAATGGCAAGGAACTGGAGATACCACCAGAATGGTCTGGAGTGATGCGGTACGGCGTGAGGATGGTTCCGTAAAGGCCTCTTGCTGTCATTATTGTCACCTTCGTTACTTCTATCATTCTCTAGCAAATTGTCTGACCCATCTATAAGGGCGAAGTCTGTAGTGTTCTCATACACGTTGGTTATAACCTCTGTTTCGAAAGGGAAGATGTTGATCACCTTGACGAGGAAGATGACGTCAGTATCAGGTGGGATGGCATTTCCACTGGTTCCAGTTTCAGCATCGTCATCGTAACCAAGTTGGTGTGGAATGAAAATTTTCCTCGTTTGCCTGGAATATTTGAGGAGAGAATGAGTGAGCTGTGGTAAGAATATTCCTGCAGAGATGATTATCTACCTATCATTAACCCATTGAGGATGAGTCCTGAGTATACTGGTGTCTAGGGGAAATGCGTGCTGTAGCAAAATCAGGCCGTCCTCAACAAGTTAAAGGGATGGTATAGTACTGGTTATTATGAGGGGTAGCTTGAAACTTTTTGCAAGTTACTTAGAAACCACTTAAAGCGCATACAATTCTTAGAGGAATCAAAAGTTTATTTGATAAAAATCAGTTTTGAAATGGCTTAGATATTCAAAAACAAAGTAAAACAAAGCAATCCAAATAAAGGTGGGTCCCACCTTTAATCAGGATCACTTTGTTTTGGATATCTTAGAATTTCAAAACTTTTTTTTATCAAATAAACTTTAAATTCCTCTAAAGAATTATATGCTCTTTCATATTTCATAAGACTAGGTTTCTTCAACATCTCATAAACTGTCGCTATGGCGACCGGTATGCCTCCGCCATAATGCATGATTCTCCTAATAGGTCTATAGTTCATGTGGACAATGTGTGATTACATTTTCACAAAATTGGCAAAATATTTAAAATGACATGTTTTTCACAAATGTGTTGAATGTTCACCTTCCTTGACCTATGTTTAATTGGATGAATAGGAGAGCATGTATTTGGGGATTTAAGAACTTTAACTTGACTTTGACCCTTTCATAAGTTTATGCATTGAGTAATTTTCAAGGCATGGAGAAAAAAAGTGCAATTTCTGTATTGAACAGTAAATTGTTATCATTTTCATCTGGCCTTTGACCCTAAGATTTAAGAGAATCACTGTCAGGCAAGAAATACATAAATATATATATATATATACTAAGTTTCAAGATAACTTGAGCCACTTCCGAGATATGGAGAAAGAAGTAAGTTCAGCACTTTCACTTGATCTTTGACCTTTGACCTTCTTGGCAAAAAAAAAAAAAATCCCAGAGAGTCTTTATTGGGTTATACATGCATATACCACGTAAAAAAAAAAAAAAAAAAAAAAAAAAAAAAAAAAAAAAACTGCTGGCATTGCATACAAAAGGGAAATAGTAAAATTTTATAGTATTGCCCTTGACCTTTGACCCCTGACCTTTGACCCCATGAACCCCAAATTCCCTAGATAACTACTGCCAGTCAGTACATGCATATATACTATGTTCCATGAAGATACCTTGAACAATTTCCAAGATACAGAAAAAAAGTTAAATTTTAACATTTTTACTTGACCTTTTGACCTTTGACCTTTGACCTCATGACCCCAAACTTTCACAAGAGAATCTTAATTGGGTAATACATGTATACACTAAGTTTCAAGACAATATCTTCAGGCATTGCATAGATATGAGGGAAATAGTGAAATTCTAAGTGTTTGACCTTGACCTTTGACCTTGAGCATGTGCACCCAAAAGTTGATAGGCACAACTTCATCCCCTAATACACATACATGCCAAGTTTCATTAGGATACACGTACCTCAAAAGGTTTTTTAGTTACGCTGTCCACAAAAATCATTACGGACGGACGGAAGGACGGACGGACAACCCGAAAACATAATGCCTCCGGCACCACTTCGTGGCGGAGGCATAAAAAAAAAAAAAAAGGAAACCAGAAACCCTATCTCAACCGATAATTGTACCATTCCTTTAAACTGGTTACCATAACTTTCACTGTGTGTCTAACATTGGATAACGATTACATGGAACCATTAAAATTTATAAAATCTGCAAGAAATTAAGAAGTCACATATGAGGTGAGATACTGCCACTTTGCAAGAGAAGCTTGAACTTTAATCTTTTTAAGTGTGTAGCTAATTCAAGAATCATTTTTTTAAATCTAGCAATTACACCCACGATGCATTTGAATATTATGCCAGCAAAGTAGATAATTTTGATGAACACTGAAAAGCTACAATTTTAACTGATTTTTGTATTTTACCTCATGAAACAACAATGAAAGTAAAATTAAATCTAAAAGATACAGAAGACCAAAGAAATGGGGCTTCTAAGATACGTTTAATGAGCAAAAAAGTTCTCTATAGAGTTTGAAAAAAATCTATCCCCTTTAAAATAAGATGATAATAAATAAGATGAGGGGAGGGGGGGGGGGGGACTGCCCTCACCCAACGCAGGCACCGGATAGGCCCGAGTTCAATCCCTGGATGAGAGTTCCTAGGGTCAGGTTCACGGGGATGCCTGGAGCCGTGGCATTAAATGACTCTCCATTCTCAAATGTACCCTGATGGAAAAAAAGAAAGAGAAAAATTTAGTGAAGGGAACTTGTATTAGTAACAAGGAAAAGTAGAAATTACGCGGTGCGTAACATATGTCCCCGCCGGAAGTAGCATTTTGTAACAAAATGTGCAATATAGGTAAAAAATCAAGGTCAAAGGTCAAAGAAGTCAAAGGTCAAAATTCTGTGTAGAAGTTTTGAAGCCCTCACCTAGTGCCATCACATAAAGCAAATGGAATCGAAATTGGGTTAGAAATGGCGAAGGAGTAGCATTTTGTAGCCAATGTACAATATAGGTCAAAAATCAAGGTCAAAGGTCAAAGAAGACAAAGGTCAAAATTCTGTGTAGAAGTTTTGAAGCCCTCACCTAGTGCTATCACATAAAGCAAACGGAATCGAAATCGGGTTAGAAATGGCGAAGGAGTAGCATTCTGTAGCAAAATGCACAATATAGGTCAAAAATCAAGGTCAAAGGTCAAAGAAGTCAAAGGTTAAAATTCTGTGTAGAAGTTTTGAAGCCCTCAACTAGTGCCATCATATAAAGCACACGGAATTGAAATCGGGTTAAAAATGGCGAAGGAGTAGCATTTCGTAGCAAAATGTACAATATAGGTCAAAAAATCAAGGTCAAAGGTCAAAGAAGTCAAAGGTCAAAATTCTGTGTAGAAGTTTTGAAGCCCTCACCTAGTGCCATCACATAAAGCAAACGGAATCGAAATCGGGTTAGAAATGGCGAAGGAGTAGCATTTTGTAGCAAAATGTACAATATAGGTCAAAGGTCAAGGTCAAAGGTCACGACTGAAATTCTGTGTAGAAGTTTCAAAGCTCCCATGTAGTGCTATCATATAAAGCAAACAGAATCAAAATTGGCTCATAAATGACAGAGAAGTAGCAAATTGAAGATTTTGATCACACACGGACGCACACACGGACACACGGACACACGGACGGACGGACACACGGACGGACGGACACACGGACACACACACGTACGGAGCCTGTTTCATAGTCCCCTGCTCGAACTCGTTCGGCGGGGACAAAAAGCAGTAACACTAAGTAATACTCCATTGTCACATGTGTACGGATTGAAAAAAAAAAACAGGACAAAATTCATATCAAAATCAAATTGTGATGAAATAAATGTGTTTGAAATGTGGTGCTGGCGAAAAATGGTTAAGATCCCCTGGACTGCTAGAAAGGCCAATACTAGTGTGCTTCAAGAGGTCAACCCAAAGAAGAGACTGTTGTGTTGCGGTCACGCCAGTTTACATTCTATTTTTTAAACTTGCATTCTTGTGGTATGTCAAACCTGTATGTGTGTATCTGATGGTGGTCAATTTTTCATACTCTTCCTCATACTCTAGGCATCTGAATATTTAAAATAAAATCATAATTATTTCAATTCAATTCAATTCAATTCAATTCAAACTTTATTTCATTTTTCGAAAAGAACATAAACATTTCACTTTCTTTCATATGATAGTTTTTAGTTAGGGGAATGCAAGCACAAATTCAGACTAGACTTGGAATTTGTCAAGACTGACAAATTAGGTGATCCGATCTTTTCGAAAATCAATGATTTGAGACCTGATCCCAAAAGGCATGACCATACAGGTTTCATCTGTGTTTAGGGGACATTGCTGCCGTGTGATGTTTAGAATCTCATTTAGAAAAGTGAGTCAGACCTACCATCTTTGGTACCGAATTCCGTATACACTAACGAAGATACAAAACGAAGCATATTTGACCTTTGACCCCACTTTGCACACCCAAGATGGCGTCTGAGCAAAAAGTGGTTAGTTTGTGAAATGATTCTTGTAACATGGTCTTTGCGTGTGAAAAATATGGGAAAGAAAGGACATGTATTCACCAAGATACAGGACAAAACATTTATGACCTTTGACCCAAATTTACATACCATAGACGGTGTTCGATCAAGTAGTTGTTATTTTATGAAATAATGTACGTGACATGAACTAAACATGTGCAAAATATGGTGGTAATAGAGCCTGTTTTTCTTGAGTTATTGCAAAGAAAGTTGCAGAAAGAAAGAAATATCTCAATACATCGAAGATAAGCTTTAATTTCAACCAAGTATTTTACCGTGATCCCGACATCGTATGAAAAAACAAAAGACACACATCCGATAGCGCAAAGTAACAGCTACAACATATTAAAATCCCGTAAAAATTCACCGAAGGGTAAGTGAGCTAGTGCTCGATAAAGACAATCATGTCAACTTTCACATCTAGAAAAATTCCCTCCCCTAGAGATAACACGTCATAACGAGGGAAGAGAAAGAAGTACATATGACCTTTGACACCACTTTGCACACCCAAGATGGCGTCTGAGCAAAAAGTGGTTATTTTGTGAAATGATTCTTGTAACATGGTTTTTGCGTGTGCAAAATATGGGAAAGAAAGGACATGTATTCACCAAGATACAGGATAAAACATTTATGACCTTTGACCCAAATTTACATACCCAAGACGGTGTTCGATCAAGTAGTTGTTATTTTATGAAATTATGTACGTGACATGAGCTAAACATGTGCAAAATATGGGGATGATAGGGGCTGTTTTTCTTGAGTTATTGCAAAGAAAGTTGCAGAGAGAAAGAAATATCTCAATGCATCGAAGATAAGTTTGATTTCAACCAAGTTTTTTGACGTGATCTCGGCGTCGTATGAAAAACTGGAGGAAACACTGACGATAGCCCAAAGTCTCAGCTACAACATATTAAAATCTGGGAGAAATTCACAGAAGAGTAAGTGAGCTAGTGTTCGATAAAGACCGTCATGTCAATTTTCATTTCCAGAAAAATTCCCTCCCATAGAGATAACACGTAAACTGGTTAAATTTGACAAGGTTACATTATATCTATTTTCATGAGGTGAAGACATCATCCGATTAAAACTTTGATGAACAAAACTTAAAAAGTATTACATTGGCTACAACATACTAAAATCTGGAAGAAATTCACCGAAGGGTAATTGAGCTAGTCGTCGATAAAGACAATCATGTCAATTTTCACATCTAGAAAAATTCCCTCCCATAGAGATAACACGTCATAATGAAGATAAAGAAAGAAGTACATATGACCTTTGACCCTACTTTGCACAGACAAGATGGCGTCTGAGCAAAAAGTGGTTATTTTGTGAAATGATTCTTGTAACATGGTCTTTACGTATGCAAAATATGGGAAAGATAAGACATGTATTCACCAAGATACAGGATGAAACATTTTTGACCTTTGACCCTAATTTACATACCCAAGAAGGTGCCCGATCAAGTAGTTGTTATTTTATGAAATAATGTACGTGACATAAACTAAACATGTGCAAAATATTGGGCTGATAGATCTTGTTTTTCTTGAGTTATTGCAAAGAAAGTTGCAGAAAGAAAGGAATATGAAAATACATGGAAGATAAGCTTTAATTTCAACCAAGTTTTTGGGCATGATGCCGACTCCGTATGAAAAAACGAAGGGCACACCAACGATAGCCCAAAGTCTCAGCTACAACATACTACAATATGGGAGAAATTCACCGAAGCATAAGTGAGCTAGTGCTCGATAAAGATAGTCATGTCAGTTTTCATTTCCAGAAAAACTGCACTCCCATAGAGATAACACGTAAACTGGTCAAATTTAACAATGTTACTTTTAATCCCTTTTTACGAGGTGATGCCGTCATCCAATCAAATTCTTGTTATTATATATCTGAAAGACCATTTAATAAGCTACAACATATTGAAATTTGGACGAAAATCAACTAAAGAATAAGTGAGATATGCTTGAATGAACTTGAAATTTGATGACGTCATTTTGAAAATTTACTCTTTTTATTTTATTAAGAAATTTGTTATCTTTTAATCATTTTTTTAGTATCGCCAACCCATGAAATGATATGTACAACTCATCAGCTTTCAAAATATGTAAAGAAAATGGGGGGTCACCGTCCATCCTGACGAGTAAAATCGGATTTAAAATTGGCGGTTTTTTGTCATAGTTGCACTGTATATCTCCATTGACGCGCGCGCGGAATTTCAACGTTGACGGGCCCGTATGATGTCATATTGTGTCGGATTAACTTGAAACTTGGTAGAAGTATTCCGTGACATTTTAGACATCCGATCATAGTGAGAAAACGGGAAATTTCTTTTGCATATGAGCTGTGCGTGCGTATATGAGCGCGTGCGTACGCGTCTGTCCGATTTTTTCAATTTTTCAAAAAATGCTCCAAATGGTCTGAAACGTGCGCAAAAAAATTTTGAGCTCGATTGGAGCATACAAATATTTCAACGCGCGCGTACGCGCACGTTTTAAGATTATAGATGAAATTTGAAAACATGAGTAGAATTACCTTAACTTGAACTATTTCTGACGTAAATTTCATTGAAAAATTCCATTCCATTAATGAGATATGAATGAGAATGTGTTTTCATATAATGACGTCATAGTGATGTCACCGTCGACTGATTACTATGATTTTATAAAATTTGTCGTCTTTGGGTCATGATACAAATATGGTATAATTTTGAAATTGATAGGAAGAGTACTTTCTGAGCTAATCGATACACAACTTTTGAGGAGAAAGATCTTTTTTTGTGACAACGGGAAGTTTAACACTAGACTCGGAATTTGTCAAGACTGACAAATTAGGTGATCCGATCTGTTCGTAAATCAACGATTTGAGTCTCCTGATCCCAATAGGCATGACCATACCGGTTTCATCTGTGTTTAGTGGACATTGGCCGTGTGATGTTTGGATTCTCATTTAGAAAAGGGAGTCGGACCTGCCATCTATGGTACACAATTCCGTATACACTAACGAAGATACAGAATGAAGTATATTTGACCTTTGACCCCACTTTGCACAGACAAGATGGCATCTGAGCAAAAAGTGGTTATTTTGTGAAATGATCCTTGTAACATGGTCTTTACGTGTACAAAATATGGGAAAGATAGGACATGTATTCACCAAGATACAGGATGATACATTTATGACCTTTGACCCTAATTTACACACCCAAGATGATGTCTGATCAAGTAGTTGTAATTGTATGAAATAATGTACGTGACATGAACTAAACATGTGCAAAATATGGGGGTGATAAGGCCTGTTTTTTTTGAGTTATTGTAAAGAAAGTTGCAGAAAGAAAGAAATATCTCAATACATCGAAGATCAGCTTAAATTTCAACCAAGTTTTTGGATGTGATCCCGACATCGTATGAAAAATAACGGACACATTTTCGATAGCCCAAAGTCTCAGCTACAACATATTAAAATCTGGGAGAAATTCACCGAAGCATAAGTGAGCTAGTGCTCGATAAAGACAATCATGTCAATTTTCACATCTACAAAAATTCCCTCCCATAGAGATAACACGTCATAACGAAGATAAAGAAAGAAGTACATATGACCTTTGACCCCACTTTGCACAGCCAAGATGGCATCTGAGCAAAAAGTGGTTATTTTGTGAAATGATCCTTGTAACATGGTCGTTACGTGTGCAAAATATGGAAAAGATAGGACATGTATTCACCAAGATACAAGATGATACATTTATGACCTTTGACCCTAATTTACATACCCAAGATGACGTCTGATCAAGTAGTTGTTATTTTATGAAATAATGTACGTGACATGAACTAAACATGTGCAAAATATTGGGCTGATAGAGCTTGTTTTTCTTGAGTTATTGTAAAGAAAGTTGCAAAAAGAAAGGAATATCTCAATACATCGAAGATAAGCTTTAATTTCAACCAAGTTTTTGGACATGATCCCGACACCGTATGAAAAAACGAAGGGCACACTTACGATAGCGCAAAGTCTCAGCTACAACATATCAAAATCTGGGAGAAATTCACCGAAGCATAAGTGAGTTAGTGCTCGAAAAAGACAGTCATGTCAATTTTCATTTCCAGAAAAACTGCACTCCCATAGAGATAACACGTAAACTGGTCAAATTTGACAAGATTACATTCAATCCATTTTTACGAGGTGATACCGTCATCCAATCAAAATGTTGTTATTACATTTATGAAAGAGTATTTAATAAGCTACAACATACTGAAATCTGGGTGAAAATTGGCAAAGGATAAGTGAGATACGCTCGAGTGAACTTGAAATTTGATGACGTCATTTTGAAAATTTACTTTTTTAATTGTATTAAGAAATTTGATATCTTTTAATCATTTTTCCAGCATCGCCAACCCATGAATTGACATGTACAACTCATCAGCTTTCAGAATATGTAAAAAAAAACGGGGGGTCACCGTCCATCCTGACGAGTAAAATCGGATTCAAAATTGGCGATTTTTTGGCATTGTTGTACTGTATATCGCCATTGACGCGCGCGCGGAATTTCAAATTTGACGGGTCCGTATGACGTCATATTGAGTCGGATTGACTTGAAACCTGGTAGAAATATTCCTTGACATTTCAGGCATCCAATAAGTGTGAAAAAATGGGAAATTTCCATTGCACATGAGCTGTGCGTGCGTATATGTGCGCGCGCGTACGCGTCCGTCCAATTTTTTAAATTTTTCAAAAAATGCTCCAAATGGTCTGAAACGTGTCCAAAAAAAATTTGAGCTCGATTTGAGCATACAAATATTTCAACGCGCCCGTACGCGCACGTTTTAAGAGAAAATATGAATTTTGAGAATATGAGTAGAATGCGCATAACTTGAAATACATGTGACATAAATTTCATTGAGAAACTCTATTCCATTAATGAGATATGATTAAGAATGTGTTTTCATATAATGACGTCATAGTGACGTCACGGTCGACCAATCACAATGATACAGAAAATTTGTCATCTTTGGGACATGATACATATATGGTATGAGTTTGAAGTTGACACTGTGAGTACTTTCTGAGTAAGTAGATACACAACTTTTGTCCAGAAATAAAGAAAGAAGAAGAAGAAGAAGAACAAAGAATCCGTACAGATACAGAAGGTGATCCGAGAGGATACTCGGATCACCTAAAAATAGAGATTTGTTCTTTTCTTTTTGAGGCTTCCATGGTATTATGTTAAACACAAAGGATTTGATGTCATAATGGGCTAAGCACCATTAGTAAACATTTTAAAGTCCATCATCACATTGAGCAAGATGAAATAATTCCTGTGATACCTCACTTGTAACAAAACAACACTCTTGAAGTTATGAATAAAAAGTATCCCATATTTTCTTGCTGTATTTTATTTGTGTGAACTGCAAATACCTCAACAAGAATGGAGTCAAATTGTTTGCAATAAAACTCTTGTTATCATTGCATACTGGTGGACAGGTCTATGAGAGCAGGACTTACATTGTAGGAAAGAAGTAGTGTGTCGCCCTCTTGTGCCTGAAGTTCACAGTCTGCTACATCTACCTGTGGTGAGAACAAGACACAACCAACTCGGTTAGAATGGGAGGAGGTTTAGGAAGGAAGAAAGAATGTGATATTTTTAAACATTTCATATTATATCACATTTCCCATAGACACCTGCCCTAGTATATTCGGGACTTGTCTTCCAATCGGTTAAAGAGGAAATCCACAAAAAAAATTAAATAAATAAATAAATAAACAAAACTGACATAAATCCTGGAAGAAATAGGCCTAAGGAAGACATGACATTTTGAAATTTCACACTTTTTTTCATAAAACACTTCTTGACCAGTCCTTACGAATATTCAAATCAGCAAGTTGATGATGTCACACCCTCACAATTTCTTATTCATTTCATGTACGGAAATGACAAAAATCTCATATTTTAGCTGTATAGATATAAAATTTGTCTTCGAACCACCCCAAATAAAAAAAAAGAACAAATGTTAACTCTGATATATCTTCATATTGGAACATGCTTTTACTTGTATTAGCTAAAAATGACAATTTTATTGAATTCCATATTATAACACACATTAAAAGTTGTGAAAATTACAAAATGTCATATCTTCCTTCTTATCTGATTTTTGCCATTTTTGTATCATTCTGTATGGAATATTTTCTCTTTCTTTTGAAGTTCATTTATTTTGGGGGTGGATTTCTTCTTTAAAGGGGCCCTGAAATCCAAATGCATGTTGATTTGTGTTGATTTATGATACCCTCGACATCACTTTTGCAGTAAAACAAATATCTAGAAACATTCCACATATTTTTAACAATTTTTTCTTCTATTTTTCTTCAGATTACTTGGGAACGTTCACACAAAAAAATCCTTCCAAACCAATATTCTTGAGATGTCATCATCTGTCAATCATTGCTAAAGTACTGAAATGTTTAACCTTCCTCTTGACTCGGCATAACTTGCATGTTTCTGTGATGTTAATGTGACTAACAAAATACATGGCGAGGGAACATGCAAGTTATGCTGAGTCGAGGGGAAGGTGCATTCCAATGTCTTTTGTTAAACATTTCAGTACTTTAGCAATGATTGACAGATAATGTCACCTCAAGAATATTGGTTTGGAAAGATTTTTTGTGGGTATTCCCAAGTAATCTGAAGAAAAATAGAAGAAAAAAATCGTTAAAAATATATTATGGAATGTTTCTAGATATTCGTTTCACTGCAAAAGTGATGTTGAGGGTTTCATAAATCAACACAAATCAACATGCATTTGGATTTCAGGGCCCCTTTAAGGTGATGCAAATATAAAAATAAGAAGACTATGCAATATTGGCAGTTCTTGATAGATTCAATAACACACAGTATCTTGCTCATATCAAGCACGTGGTTGACTTGTGTTGCTTCATTGTTTATAGCACTACACAAACTTTAGATACAAACAGAATGGCCATAATTATATACAGAAAAAAACCCCATCCTTTTTATAATTATACCCCCCCCCCCCCCAAAAAAAAAAATGTATAAATGTTGCAAAGCTTTTTGGTGCTTCTGGAAAATCTCTCCTTTTTTTCAACATAATTGCACATATATGTATCATATATATATTTTTTTTCCATATTTCTATGTATTGCGCATATATATAATATATATATAAACACAAATAGATGTATGAATAAGTCTGTGCACAGTGTGTGTGTGTGTGTGTGTGTGTTCATGCTGAGTCAAGCCATTGGCTGTCTATATCCAAAGAAGAGCACCCGCTCCGCAGTTGTTCACCCTATTTGTCAGAAGACTGGCCAGATAACAAATGAGGATGCTATCCATTAATGTCAAGTGTCCACTTGGGCTGAATTTTAATTACCAAAGTCCACACACAACACGCACCCACACACACACACACACACACACACATGCACGTCCAACCCTTGCCGACTCTCCAAACAGCATAAAAAATTCATATAATTTACTCGCCATTCATCACACAAGTTTCGTCCACCTCATCAACCAGCTCACCACCCCACCCCTCCTCCTCCTCCTCCCCTATCATCATCATCCTTGGATAAACACAGGATGCGCCTTCTCAGAGGCATCACCTAGGCTTTTATTCCAGCCCCACAGTGAGAATTTCACCATCTCCCGAATGGACAAAATTCTGTGTACTCAGCAAGAGTGGTAAGTGAACTAATTGCAGACTTGCAAACCGTCAGCTGATATTGATTACACACTTTTCTCTCCCAACTCTCTTTCTTTATTATTCTCCTGTTCTCTTCCTAAATATCTCTCTCTCTTTTTCATATATATATATATATATATATATATATATATATATATACATATATCTCCCTCTCACTCCTTTTCTATATATCTCTTCATCACTCTTGCTATCTCTCTCTTTTAAACACACACACTCTCTCTCTCTCTATATATATATATATATGAAGAGTTTGTTTTCAAAAACCGATAAGTCCATATTTGCCAAATGGAGATATTTGCGATTAAAGGTCAAGAAAAATAAAGAGAATAATAAGAAAATTTTTGCTTTTTTTGACCATAACTTCAAAAATATACCTTTATATGTAGTGACCAATATATCATTTAAAAGGTATTATTTTGTACTTTATGACAAAGGCCGTACTTCAAAAATGGACTTATCGGTTTTTGCAAACAAACTCTTCATATATATATATATATTTCTATATATCTCCTCCTCACTCTCGTCCTATATCTCTCTCCCTCTCCTTTCTTTCTTTCGCTCTTTTTCTATATAGCTCCCCTTTATTCTCTATCATTCTTTCCTGCTCTTCTCTTTAAGATACACTCTCTTTTATAACACCTTAATGGAAGGCTCTGATGTGGACAAACACATTTTGACACTGATAGTCTCCTGCTGTGGCTTTGCTGAAAGACTAATCAAGTTCTAATAAAGCACGGAAGTGGAGTGAATGTCAGGCCAGTGCAAAATGGTACTCCTTCTTTCTTGGTATGAGGGTTGGCAGCATATTATGCCCAATTGTATACTGACTATTTGAACAAAAACCAAAAATCTGTTTTAATCCAAAACATACACATATTATATTTACATTTTAGATTCATCAAATATATGAAAATTTAGTAAATTTGACTGTTCTTGTTTTTGTGACTGTATGCTAGGGTCATCATGTCAATTCATTCACACTTGGGTATGAACTGAATCTCAGGATCAACCAGCTGTACTGCATTGGAACAGGTAATGCTAGAAACGGAGGAACAGGAAGTGCATGTGATAACAATTACAACAATATTTTATCTCCTTATCACAGTAAGAACTACATAATGCTATACACAATGAGATAAATCATTCTTGTCCTAGATTACAATAGATGTCTGTTTGCATGAATGTTTTAATTTTTTATCACATATCAATTTGAATATTGTGTGGAATTGCACTTAAAGGGATGGTACAGTTTTGGTGGAGATGAGAATTGGGCTTTTAACTTTTTGCGAGATACCAAGAAAACACTTATGATATAGTACAAAGCATACCATTTTAAGAGGAATTCAAAGTTTATTTGATAAAAATCGGGTTTGGAATGACTGAAACATCCAAAAACAAAGTAAAACAAAGCGATCGTAATAAAGTGTGGGTCCCACACTTTATTAGAATCGCTCTTTTTTGGATATCTCAGCCATTTCAAAACCAATTTTCATCAAATAAACGTTGAATTCCTCATAGAATTACATGCTCTTTCATATTTCACAAGAGGTTTCTCATTATCTGACCAAAAAATGTTAGAAACCTAAAATTAGGTCTCAACCAAAACTATTCGATCCCTTTAAAATGTTCTGAAGATGGGCAAAGTCTTTCCTTTCAACAGAGGGTGGACACCAACTGAAACATCTTGCATGGATCATGCCTATTCCAGTCACGTTCAGTTCCCCGCAACTGCCTCTGTGTACATGTACAGACTGGTGTGCATGATGGTTACCATCCGTATCACCATTTCTCTAGAATCAATATTTGTTGAGATGTGAGACAGCGAGGCATGGTCTGACTTCCTAATGTTCCATCTCCATGGCGACCCAAACAGTCAGTAGAGATGTGTCATACAGTACATCCTGCATGACAGCTTTAGCACCTGAGCTATCATGATGGACTAACTTGACAACAATTTGTCTTCACATTAAGCCATTTAACTGTTGTTGTTGTTTTTTTTTTTTGGGGGGGGGGGGTGGTACTCATTTTTTATTTTTCTTGGGGGCATGATGTTGTCATGATTGTTTTCTTTTCACATATTTATAAAGATGTACAGAAATTGTGCTGGCAATGATATGATTTTGTATTTAGCTCTGGTGTTTGCTAAATTCTCTGAAATCCTAGACTTCTAGACCACTTCTGTAGATATAAGATTATAGTCATGAATAGAAATGTTCTTAGGAAAGTTGTAAAGAATAATCGTTCAAGTGGCACAGATTTCCTAACCATTCATTAATGCATTGTATCATTCTGACATCAATAAAACTTTGCTATTTTCAGTCAAGTTACTATTCTGAAATTTTAAGTTTTATTGACTTTAAAGTTTTATTTTTTTTCTAATAAGTTGATTGCCTGCCTCTACACTGGGGTACTATTTCACATGGCGTATATGGCATTTCAAAAACATCTTGTATATTAATGATAAATTGATCATTTAAAACAATTATATGTAAATGCTTTGATACAAGAGCTCAAAGTGTATGGAAATGTTTTGACAGTGTTAAGTATGTCATAAAAATAAATTAAAGTACAAAATTCATGTTTTTCTATACAGATCCTAGAAACAGTATTCTTGGGCTGACTTCAGGCAATGTCGTTCTTGTAGTCCACTGTCAGAATAAGCTGAAAGAAAGGAACAAACGGTTTAGTTGTCATGGAAACACTGGACAGCCACTGTTTACATGCCACTGAGTGACAGGGAGTACCTCTGAGTTTGTATTGCAAACAATTACGCGCACCGTCCGTGTCGATTAGGGCCAGGCATGTCAGGCGAGCGGCTCACCTCACGTCCGCATGTTTTCGTAGCATTCATTGTCCGGTATCAGGCTCAAGCCACGTGATCGCACACACGCCGAGAGATGAGCTGGCACTGAGTAATTGAGAGATGCTAACACAGACTGCCTGGCATGGACATTACAGGAACTGGAGGTTCCCCATGCATTTATGCATAGAATCTCATATTGGTGATTGGTAAATATTGGTTGAAGTTCAGGATTGGAAATTTGTCCTCACTCTCATGCTATACTTGCAACTCGCAAGTGGAACTGTGTATGTGTGTGTGTTTGAGAGAGAATTTAAGATAATGCATCTGTATTTTGGTGGTTTTTAGTCATTTCTTAGTCCATTGTTGTTTATTTTTAGAGGAAGTTTATGACTACAAATTACGAAGAATTTTTTTCTCTCTAGAGGTATTTTACTAGGAACTCCTTCACAACTAAGGCCAAATGAAACCATAACTATCATATTATTGACTATGTCATGTTTTTCAGGCCTTTTTCAGATTCCTTTTTTCCCCCACAGGCTAAGTAAAAGATTGTGACAACAAACCAAATCCCCACAGAGAATCTAAAAACTCCATGGATTTTGTGCTGGTCACACTTCTTCTTACCTGAATCCTGAACTCAACCTCCATCACTGCTACAGGCAACCTCATTGCATACATATGGCCATTGGTATTTTGGACCTATGAACTTCAAAGGGTTGAAGGGATGGTAAAGTTTTAGTTGAGATGGAGATTCAGTTTTTAACTTTCTGCAAAATAATTAGAAACTGCTTATGAAATATTAATGAGCATACAATTCTCAAATTAATTCAAAGTTTATTTGATGAAAATCAGTTTTGAAATGGCTGAGGTATCCAAAACAAAGTAAAAAAAAAAGTGCCCTAATAAAAGGTGGGTCCTACCATTTTTTAAACCTCTTTGTTTATGGATATCTCAGCCATTTCAACATCAATTTTCATAAAATTAACTTCTTCATAATGTCATAAGAAGTTTCATAGGAATTTTCTCATTATCTCACGAAATAGCTGGAAACCTGAAACCCCATCTCAACCAAAACTATACCATCCCTTTAATACCAAGAACCACTGGCTCTGGAGTCAGGAGCATTCACTTTTGATTCTTTTTTCCTCTTTTTTTTCTTTTTTTTTGAGGGGGGGGGGGGATGTTTAAACAGGATTAGCTCTCTAGGTTGTTTGTATTCAGCAGCTGGCCAATGCCTCTAGCTGAACGTCCTTTCTCAGCAAAGAGCAGAAAATGGAATGCTACCATGGCAATGCATCGCTGTCGCAGGGGTCCAAAATGATTCACTCTTGTTTGCCAAATTGTAAAAATCCTACATTGGGGCTAGAACTGCCTGCAAAATCTTATCCCATTGATATAGGATTCTTGCTGTTTTCTTGTAGGCAATACATAGGATGCTTTATTTTTTTTAATGCATTAATCGATCTGTATTAGTCTACTTACACTACAAAAACAAGGATCCTGCAGGAATAAAATCACTATAATAAAAAATAAAAACATTTCGCAAAAAAAAAAAAAACAACAACAGAAATTAGGTTTCCGGGATATGATGGGTTAAACAATATCTGTCTTGGATAGCAACAATCCAATGAATGGACCAAAAACAAAAAACAGCACAGAAAAGGTCAATCTGTTAAGGACGGGCTGATTTTGCAACAACGCGCATTTCCCATAGACGCTTGCCCAAGTATACTCGGGACTCGTCCTCAACGAGTTAAGCATGTATGTAGCAGAAGTCATCAGATGAAATGCTGAACTGCAAACTGAACACATATAAGATGGCACCACTGAAATGCCTTTAAAGTGCCCCTGAAACCATAATTTAGCTTTAGATACACAAAAGGGTGAGGATAAAAGAAGTGAAAAAAAATACTCAAAATAAAAGAGCAACCAATGAACATTATTCAGCTCCAATGCCATATGATGTGTGGAGAGAACTAGGGTATTGCACTTTACCACAGAATCTCATCGTTAATTACTTTCAATGCGACATGTATTACATTAATCACTGCCAGAAATAAGCCCACCCACGGACTGTTGATACCATGATTTTTTTTTTATGGCCTTGTAACAGCAGCTGCTGCATACTAAAGGGTAGCACATGCCATGCAAAAATAAACAGTACATATTCATAGACACACATATACACAGATAGAAGGTTAGGAATTAATTCAAAGCCTGACTGCATGGAAGAGAAAAGGTCATTCCAAGTTAACCCATTGAAGATGGACTGATTTTCCTACAACACGCATTTCCCAGTTACCAAAGCCCAAGAATATTGTAGAGTAGTCTTCAATGGGTTATAGTAAAGGTAACAATTTCTGTGATAACACATGATTTGATTTGTTGAAGGTTTGAGAAAATGTAATGTATCATAAAGAGTGCAAAATCTAAAGTTAGACATACAACACCAGCTGGAATTCATGGATTATACAAAACTTGACAGCATAAATGTGTGAAAACATTGCATTATACCAACAGGTTTAGAATAATGAAGGCCAACTGATATGGACATAATTATGTAGGTACTTCTATTTCATGCTTGTTTGACATATTCACTAATTTGACCATGAATTTAATTTGAATGTCATTTGTGAATTCAGACTCCAATTTCTGGTTTAAATCTCCTTTTCCTGTGCAATGAGGAGATATGATGTTGTCCAATGGAGATTTTCCAAGGTATTCACTCAAGAAAGAAATGATAGATTCAGTAAAATGGAAGAAGGAAGAAGAAATGAAAATAGAATGATATCAGTATTTGTCAAGCATCAAAAAGAAAAAAAAATCAAGGGCTTATCAACTCTCCAGCATTGACAAATTCATGTTCATGTAGCTAGAATTTCACAGATTGTTTGTGTCTTGTATCTACAGACTGTGAGATAGAGAAAAAATGAGTAAATAAGCTGATCTATGAGGATTTACATATTTCAATCATCATGTACTTCATGTGGTAACAATCTACCTACCCAATTCTGGATGGAGCAGGCACATCACCTCATAATTTTGAATTAAAAATACAATTTGTACTCCTAAACAACTCAATATCCTTTTGAATTGCATCAGAACAACAAGTTTCTCAGTACAGCCTTTGGATACATTGCAAGAACATTTTAAATGGTGGGAGAAGACTTTTGAGCTCTCTCGAGGACTATGTTCTAGCTTTAAAGGTAGGGAATCCCATTTGCATGCCTCAAATGAAGAGTTTTAAAAATACAGTGGTACAATGTATGTTGAAGAGAGTATCATTTTAGAAACTCCAAAAAAGTATTGAAAGTGGA
This sequence comes from Diadema setosum, assembly GCA_033980235.1. Classification (NCBI taxonomy): domain Eukaryota; kingdom Metazoa; phylum Echinodermata; class Echinoidea; order Diadematoida; family Diadematidae; genus Diadema; species Diadema setosum. The sequence continues at coordinate 34,252,822 of CM067074.1, forward strand.
AGGTAACATTTAGTACATTTTTATTGACCGTTAGATTTTGAATTGAATTTTTTTTTTTTTCGGGGCTCACCGTAAATTCCAGTACATTACTAGGCTACCTTTGCAGACCCATGCACTGCATGTGTGTCCATCATGTATATTTTGTGAAGAAAGTTCATCAAAACTTACAAGCGTTTCTATATACATTCTTGCCACACACTCTATATGTTATTACATCAGCTCTTATACTTTTAGATTTGTGTTTATAGATAAAAAATACAGAAGACTGCAACAAAAAGGCTTAAGTGTGGCTGACACACAGAACTACTGAGTAGTTGAGTTTTGTGCATTATTTCAAATTGTTCAATTATTCAAATTATTCAAATTGTAGATAGCTGTTGACTTCCAAATTTCTCAGCAGTGGCCTAAACAAGTCCCCTGAGGTTCATATTTAATGTTTTGCTGCATTTTGGGAGGTCTGTAAAAGGTATCCCCTACCTTTAAGTTATTCAAACAACTTCTATGTTTACCTAAATTATCACATGTGTAGACTATTGAATATCTATATCTACCTACTCTGACATTTTTCCTTTAGACACTACAACTTGATCTATCATTTTGATAAAAAAAAGGCTAAAACGGAACAGAATGTGTGCTATCAGAGACTACATGAAAAGAAGACATAAAGTGCATTGCCCTACAAATAAGTTGGGAAGAAAAAGGGTGCTGATGCCAAGGACTCCTCACAGCACTAAGGTCCTTATGCCTCTCAAGCTTATGTCTCCACTCTTGCTGCTATCAAAAAGTCCATTGACTTTTTCCAGAGTTTGATGTTTCGGAGTTCAAAGCTACAGTGAAGCGGGAGCTTCTACTCACAAGTAGGAAATGGTCCCAACATCAGCTGTGTAAATCATGCAGACCTTGAATATGAGAGACAGACAAACAGACAGACAATTTCAGGTCCAAAGAGGAGAGAGAGAAGAAGAAGATACAGAAGAAGAGAAACAGACAGATAGGACAAGTTTAAAGAAGAATAAGAAGAAAAGCAATGACAAACAGACACACAGAAATATATGACAGGTTTAAAGGGATGGTAGAGTTTTGGTTGAGATGGGGCTTCAGGTATCCAACTTTTGTGTGTGTGTGAGAGATAATGAGAAACCTCTCATGAAATATGAAAGAACATGTACGATGCTATGGGGGATCAAAAGTTTTTTTTTTTTATGAAAACAGTTTTTTTTAATGGATGAGATATCAAGAACAAAGCAGTCCTAATAAAAGGTGGGACCCACCTTTTATTAGGACTGCATTGTTTGGCTTTGTTTTTGGATATCTCAGCTATTTCAAAACAGATTTTCATCAAATAAATTTTGAGTTCCTCTTAGAATTGTATGCTCTGTAACATTTCATAAGTGGTTTCTTAGTAGCTCACACAAAAAAAAAAATCAAAATCTCAATCCTCATCTCAACCAATACTATACCATCCCTTTAAGAAGTAGAAAAGAGAAAGAGAAGACAGACATACAGACAAACATGACAATGGAAGATTACAGTAATGGGTGCAGAATGTTTTGATAGTCACTTTATACCATGCTTGAGTCCAAGTGTGGGGGGCAGGGGGAGAGCAATGCAGAACCTATCCCTTGTCTACTAAAAGCAGTGGTGCTGGTGGTAAAGTGGAAATCAGATATGATGGAAATTTCAACCTGAAATCCTACGAGGGGGAAAAAAAGTTTGTCATCCATGTCGAACTTCCAACTGCAAGCTGCCAAGGTACTTTGCTCTTGTTTTTTGGTGGGGAACTAGATCTGCTAGCTGTGTCGTGTTCCCTCCTTTGGGTAGGTGTATGAATTTCAACTTGCCTGCTATGTGGGTTGAGTCATGTAAAGAGTAGGCAGCACATAAGGTTTAAAGGGACTAGACAGTAATGGTTGAGGTGGGGATTCATGTTTTGAACATTTCTGAGTGAGATAATGAGAAACCTCTTATGAAATATGAAAGAACATGTAATTTTAAAGAGGATTCAATGTTTATTTGATGAAAATTGGTTTTCAAATGGCTGAGATATCCCAAAAAGGCATAATAATAAAAGGCAAAAGGCCAAACCTTTTATTAGGATCTCTTCGTTTCAAATTGTTTTTGGATATCTCAGCCATTTCAAAACTGATTTTCATCAAAAAAAAAAACACTTTTGAACCCCTTAGAATTGCATGCTCTTTGACATCTCATAGAGTGGTTTCTGAATATCTCGCAAAACATTAAAAGCTAAATCCTCACCTCGACCAGAACTGTACACACCCTTTAACATGATAAGAATTGAAACTGTACCACTGCTGTATTCTGTATGTGCAACATTTCACCAACATCATGCCAATACTTAGATATACAGCTTCCGATTAAAATAACCATCTTTATTCTGGGAGAAAAACAATAACAACCAAGAAAACAACCATAAGACAGGAAATAAAAGAGAGATATATGCTGGTCAAAATATGGACCATGAAACTAAAAATTAGGCTGATTTTTCCCCATGTCATCCCATTGTCTAGATGGGTTCCCTCTGCCCCCCTTACCAAATTATGTCTTTATTACCTTTATGAATAATCATATAAGTATGAATAATACCAACATGTGCTGTTATTAATGTATTCCTCTGTAATAGAGAGACAATTGCTTGCCTAAACTTATAGTACAATTTAGCGCAAGCATGTACAGTGTATCATCAATGGGAGGAGAATTTTGCCATGAAAGCCAAATCCTGATGGATAGAGTAGCCAAGTCAATACAGAGAGTCAAGACAGATTTGTCCTTTTAAGCAGGCTCTCTTCCAATACCTTATTTCCCAGTTCATCGCCTGAATGGTATCGCTGGATGGTGACACACGGGGCATTAGATCTTGAGTAGATGTTGAAACCCTGTGATGAAGTAGGCTTGGTGGAGATGGTTCCCATGATCTTTTCTACACCTTCATGTTGTGCCTTGTTTGGCAATCAGCAACTTACACTGGAGTGCCTTCTTTACTGATTGGAACAAATGAAAGGTTTTATTGCAAAATGAGCTAAGTGCCATTTTTAAACATTTCAAATTAAGTCCATCATCAGATAGGGCAAAATCAAACCTTTCCAGTAATACATCACTTGGGACATAACAAGGAATATTCTAGAAGGTATGATTAAAATATCCTGTATTTTCTCATTATTTTCTTTGTTTTTTAGCAGCTTTAATCACAAATATCTCAACTTAACAAGAATAGAGTTAGCTCCTTTTGCGATAAAAATCTTTAAATGTCTGGAAACTATCTGTCAGTAAATTTCAATCACCTATTCCTCCTAATTCCTATTGTGTCAGGATTGCTTTTTGATTGGACTTGGGGACATCGCTACACCCCAGAGGGCTTGCTTATCTACAACTACCGGTATACTAGTATCAAGTTTGGATGGATTACTGAATGCTGATTGAAAAAGCTAGTGGCAAGTTCAGCTTATAGTGCCTGAGCAGTTGAACTAGTTTGTGATAAACATGATTCAAGCTTGTCTGAAGACTTAAAACTTCATCAATCAATTAGCATGGAAGCTGTTCCTAAGCAGGGAATAAATGAGTTCTTTACCAATCAGAAAGGGGTTATCTGTTATTCTCTCTTCTCAGTCTGTATATGTTTCTCTCTCTCTCTCTCTCTATCTGTACTCTCTCGGTCTCTCTCTTGCTCAATTTGTACTCCATGCATTCCCTGAGTGAGTGGGACAGAGTAATTGGAAAGTGATCGCTGCGGCAATGAAATATTTACCTTCAATTCCACATCGTCGTCAGCACGAAAGAGCAATGGTTGTTTTATTTTGAGGGGCTGAGATTCAACACCGACAACTATTGTGGAGGGGGAGGGGGGTATTAAAGGTAGAGGAAAGGGAGCCTCCTGTTTGCATTGGGGTGGTTGGCTGTCCACGGGCACAGTTTATGGCTACAGTATTCTTTGGACAATGAATGATCTTGGCTTGAATTTGGCCAGCCTACGGAGAAAGTGTACATGAGCAGTCTTAACACTAGAGTCTTGTGAAAGAGAGCAATTGATGCGGCAGTCTTTCTAAAGATTTGTTTCCTTTCTTTGGCCAACTCCACAAAACAGATGAATCATGTCCACTGCTGGACAGGCATTGACAAGCTGAAGCACAGAATGGTCAGCATATTAAAGTCAATAGACCTGACAAAGTGATACCATGGCAGCAATACATAGATAGTGACCAGTGGATAGGAAAACAGGAAAACACACTGCATGCTCCACATTCTGAAGAGTTTGAAATGCTAGTTGAGCATTTTAACTAGAAATGTCGCTTTGGCGACTGGTATGCCTCCGCCATAATGCATGATTTTCCCAATAGGTCTAGATAGTACATGTGGACAATGTGTGATTACATTTTCACAAAATTGGCAAAATATTGAAATGACAAGTTTGTCACAAATGTGTTGAATGTTCACCTTCCTTGACCTAGGTTTAATTGGATGAATAGGAGAGCATGTATCTAGGGATTTAAGGACTTTGACTTGACTTTGACCCATTCATACATTTAGGCATTGAGTAATTTTCAAGGTACAGGTGTGGAGAAAAAGTGCAATTTCTGAATTGAATAGTAAATTGTTACCATTTTCATCTGGCCCTTGACCCTAAAATTCATAAGATAATTACTCTCAGGTAGAACATGCATAATATGTACTAAGTTTCAAGATAACTTGAGCCACTTCCGAGATATGGAGGAAAAAGTTAGTTCAGCACTTTCACTTGATCTTTGACCTTTTGTCCTTTGAGGCAAAAAAAGAAGAAAAAAAAAAACTTTCCAGAGAATTTCTATTAGGTTACACACGCATACACCAAGTGTAAAAAAAATAACCCTGCTGGCACTGCATAAATATGAGGGTAATAGTAAAATTTTGAAGTCTTGCACTTGACCTTTGACCCCTGACCTATGACCCCATGAACCCTACATTCTCTAGATAATCACTTCCAGTCAGTACATGTACTATGTTCCATGAAGATACCTTGAACAATTTTCCAAGGTACGGAGAAAAAAAAGAAGTTTTAATATTTTTACTTGACCTTTTGACCTTTGACCTTTGACCTCATGACCCAAACTTTCACCAGAGAATCTTAATTGGGTAATACATGTATACACTAAGTTTCAAGAAAATATCTTCAGGCATTCAATAGATACGGTGGAAATAGTGAAATTTTATGTATTTGACCCTGACCTTTTGACCTTTGACCTCATGACCCAAACTTTCACCAGAGAATCTTAATTGGGTAATACATGTATACACTAAGTTTCAAGAAAATCTCTTCAGGCATTCAATAGATACAGTATGGTGGAAATAGTGAAATTTTATGTATTTGACCCTGACCTTTTGACCTTTGACCTTTGACCTCATGACCCAAACTTTCACCAGAGAATCTTAATTGGGTAATACATGTATACACTAAGTTTCAAGAAAATCTCTTCTGGCATTCAATAGATATGGTGGAAATAGTGAAATTTTATGTATTTGACCTTGACCTTTTGACCTTTGACCTTGAGCATGTGCACCCAAAAGTTGATAGGCACAACTTCACCCCCTAATACACATACATGCCAAGTTTCATTAGGATACCTCAACAGGTTTCGATAGTTACCTTGTCCACAAAATTCATTACGGACGGACGGACGGACGGACGGACGGACGGAAGGACGGACGGACGGACGGACGGACGGACGGACGGACAACCCGAAAACATAATGCCTCCGGCACCATTTCGTGGCGGAGGCATAAAAATTCAATGAAATAGTGTGTCTCAACTTGAGGTCAGAAAATTCCATTTTATATCTCCAGAAAGAGTCATCACCTGTTATATATCAAAATGGCCAGTCAATGAGCACTGAGAACACATTGAGAATTATGCTTAGCCTGAAGTAGAGCTTCTTCTATGGTACTCTGAAGGTTTGTTTGTTTGTTTTTTTTTAAACTATTCCACTCCTTGCAGTAACAGTGTAGATGCTCTATTATGTAGTGCTGTTTAGCATTTGTTTGAACAAATATATTCTTACGTGAAGAACATAATGATATGTTGCCAATTCTGCTTCTTGCTGAAGTATTAATATCACATGACACAGAGGGATGACAGTAAAGTGTGCTTTCATTAGTTTAGAATAAACATCAAATCCTCACTTTTTGGTCAGGTCACAACAATTCTCACTTTACTATGTATAAATGTATCTAGCATACGAAGACAGAAATTGATAAAACTCCTTCCTTTATCTCATCATTGTTTATATCTAAGTAGAAATAGAAGTTGATACAAATACCATTTTAACCTCACAGTGAGATATTCTTTTTCAGCTACTGCATGGTAGAGCAATGAAAACTTCACCATCTGAGGCAAGTATATTTAAAGGGATAGTTTAGCATTGGTGGAGATGAGAATTTGACTTTTAACTTTTTTCGGGATACCAGGAAACCACTTATGACATAGTACAGAGGATACCATTCTAGGAGGAATTCAAAGTTAATTTGATGAAAATAGGTTTTGGTATGGCTGAGGCACCCAAAAATAAAATAATAATAATGAAAGCTGGATCCCACCTTTTATTAGGACCGCTCTTTTTTTGATATCTTAGCCATTTCAAAACAAATTTTCATCAAATAGATGCTGAATTCCTCTTAAAATTACATGCTCTTTCATATTTCATAAAAAGTTTCTCATTATCTCACAAAAAAAATTAGAAATCAGCTGAAGTTAGGTCTCAACCAAAACTGTACAATTCCTTTAATACTGCCCTTTATTCTCAGCTTTGACAGAGCCTGTATTACTAATTTGTTCTCCCCCTCACTTTATGCTGATTCATGTCAATGAAACAGTGACAGTACTCCTTCCCCATTCCAGTTTTAAGTCCACAGGATATGCTTTGATTAGCTGGACTGTTGCCATGACAACACAGAGCCGGGTCTGATCAGCACTGTTTCAATTGCAGCTATCATCACAAACTACCTAGAAATATCATTCTGCAACTCTGTCTCGTACAGTTCTAGACTTTTCTCACTGAAATTCATCTCCAGGATGATATATATATATTTTTTTTCTTAAAAAGGGGGTAATATTACAATTGCCTTTACCATGCCAACCAAGTGAAAGAATTGAGATTGTATGTATGTGTGCATATATACATAAATATGTTTGTAAATACATAACAAAAAAAAAAAAAACACAGTTGGTACATTTTGCTGGGTCATACTTCCATCCTCCTTAACCCATTAGCAACTGAACTGCCTGAAACCTGCTGTCTTATTACTCCCTAAAATGCCTGAAACTGCTGTCCATTTTTTTAAAGCTTTATATGCTTTACCGTCTTTTTGTTTTCATATAGAATATGCAAATAATTATGTAATTTAACAGAGATCAAAGGTCAACAAAAGTCTGCCAGAATGACTTCTGTGACCCACTTTTCTCATGGTAAAGTCTTAATAGGCTTTCAAATGAACATAACTTATAATAGACAAAAATAAACATGGAGTGAGCTGTTCTACATCATTTAGAAAGTTGTTGAAATGAGAGCAGTATTGCTGTACCTTTCAGGGAACCTTTGGCCATTATGTACAGAATCTTCAGTTGCAAAAGGGTTAAACAATAACAATGAATCTGGCACCCCATTCAAGGGTCTTAGCTGCAGAGAGTAGTATATGCCAATGGAAGAGTTTCTAAGCCTTGGTATAAGACACAAGGGAATATTTGGTCACATGTTTGACAGCTGGTCACTGACATCATCTTGTCCTATATGGATGCAGTTCTCCCATTACTAAACAAAGGAATTACTCTGTGTATCTTACAACAACCGACTGTAACATACAAATAATCTGACAGAATGCATCTATACATCATGCCAAATAGTGTATGCTCTGTTGACTGATGACATCTCGCATTACGACCTTGGAGAGCTATATCAGTAAGCCTGCTTAATACGCCTACCAAAATATGCACTTTGTTAATAAACAACAAAGGTCTTTTCCAATTAAGCAAACAAATGTCAAGTTCTTCTATTCTAAAATCCTCATAGCCTTCATACACCAAGTTCTTGTGGGAAAATCTGAGGGAAATTTAGTTGTTTCTTTATGTGCCATGTTTGCACACCCGACTCAGTCGGCGGCATGCCAAGTTTGCATATTTTGCTCAAATGCACAAATCCGGGTCCTTCAAATTCCATTAGAATGGTAGCATTCAATCTGTAAATCTAACCTGTCCCACGCAATATCCGTATATGAGCTGTGAGTTTTCTGTCTTCATTTGTAGAAATAAAACTTTCTGAGATTACAATTACTGATCTACATTTTCAACACGTTGAGGGCAGGTGTCTATGGGAAATGTGTGTTTATAGCAAAATTAGCCGGTCCTCAATGGGTTAACAAACATGTTGCAGTACAGATGACAGATTCCATTCCCGTTGGTTCCTGTGTTTTTTTAAAAACAAAACAAAACAAAATAGATCAGTAGTTGTGATCTCACAAATTTCATTTATATAGAGGGAAACAAAGTGAAGAAAACTCACACTTCAACATTTACCCCTCTGCTTGAATAATAATCTCTTGCTTTCTATGTCAGTGTAAGTCCATAGCAATGAGGTTTTCTTTTATAAAACAGTCATGAGCTAGATTTAATGTTACATAATGGCCACGCAACAGTTAAACAGAAGAGAGTAAAATGCTTATATCAGCACTCCTCTTAAACCAAGGTACAGTCTTTCATTTTGAGATTCCAACAGCTTGTTTCTCTCCCATAAAACTGTAAGAAAAAAAAGAGAAGAAAGATGAAGGAAAAGTCAATACCCTCACTAGCAGCAGAGGATGGCATCTCAGTGGGGCAATCACTTCGACAAAGAATAGTTCTGTTACCCTGAATGCAGGGAAGATCTAGGTTGTGGGTTGATTTAATCTCACTCTTCCCATCCTCAACCCATCCTAAACCCATACAAGCTTTGGTGTAGCTCTACATCCCCATCTCTAGGAGAGTGAAACTTAGCCCGCGCTTATCTAACTCGAGAAAGAAAATCATGTTTCAAAATGCATTTCAAACGGCATTCACAAACATGGTTTGAATTGTTCTCAGAGTGCCATGTCTATCTAAACATCATATAATTGCAATTCAGATATTGTCACTGTGGAGCTGCTTTGTGCTGTTAACTTGGAAAGTAGAGGTCAACTGAGGTATGCACTTTTTTGTTATGGACAGCATGCAGCCTATACTGGAAGTTGACTTTTCGGTCCGAAAATGTAAAAGTGTTTCAAAACAGCATTGTGTTTATCTACTCGCAGAAAGACAATCATGGCCTCAAATGCGTCTCATGGCCTCAAACGCGTTTCAAATCGCCCTTTGAATGGTGTTTCAAATCAGCATCTCTAAACATGTTTGAAAGCAAGGTTGTGTCTTATCTATCACCCAAAAATGCCTCAGATGTTTCTAGATCTACTGAAGATATGACACACACACACACACACACACACACACACACAAAAGGCACACACACACACACACACACACAAAAGGCACACACAAACACACATACACACAAAAACACACATATATACAAATATAGACGAGCAAATACAACACAGACACAAAAATATAAACACACACACACACACAAACAGGCAACACAGGTACAATGTAAAGGTAGATTTACATGTCCCACTACAGAACCATATGCCTTCGGTTGACAAAGTCTCAAAAATTAATCCAAGTAGTTGAACTCATGGAATAATGGAAAATGTAGAATTGACAGTCTGCAGTGCCAAATAAATAACTTCTCAGGGTCCTCATTCTCCATTTAATAAAACTGCAAACTTATGTGTGCATCCTCATTCTTTGTTTAATAAAACTGCAAATTTATGTGTGCACTGATAATTTTTGAATCATTGGAAATTGAAAAGTGAGTTAAAGAATCCAAAAAAGATGGAAACATGAGTTCTTGGGCAAAGTAGATCAAACAAATGTAAATAGAGATATGCTGTTTTCAGTCTGTGTGCCATAGGTAGTGAGGTCATGATGTTTGGAATGAAAATTATGATGACCATAAGCCAAATGTGAGAAGTCTCCTTATCTATACAAAGATTAGAAAATAAAAACCAACATCAGAAAATTGCTGGTCAGAACTAGACATTTGCAGCAGCAGACATATTTAGATGTCTCTTCATAACAATGGCACGTACACAGATATATGCATGTCTGTATGTTTGTATGTACTGTATGTAGTATATGTTTGCCTATATGTAGGAATTCAGGTACTATGTTTACAACCATGAATGTAGATATTATGGTATGCTAAGGTGTACAAGACTTGTGTGTGTATTTGTGTGTGTGTATTTGTGTGATAACTGCATTATTTAACCCATTGGAGACAAGTCCCAGGCATACTTGGGCAGGTGTCTATGGGAAATGCGTGTTGTAGCAAAATTAGCCAGTCCTCAATGGGTTAATGGCAGACTGGCATGAAGGTGTGCTCAGGTTGTGCTCTGTATCCTCTTATATCCCTGCAATATGAGCAAAAATGCTCCGTTTCATCACTGCAATAAATTTGATATCTGTAGCACCCTATAATCATTCATCTCGGCCAGAGGTGCGACATTTCCTCACTTACTATTATCGGCTCCTCTTCCAGCGCATTTGTGTTTCACCTTCAAAATGCTGATTGATCGAATGCAACCAAGCGGCCGCAATTGCCGCAGTTGACGTTTTGTTCAATAACCACACACATACACGCACAAAGGAAGAGGGAAAGAAAAAAAAAAGCAATGATCTAGCTACAGGTCGACACCCATCCACAACACCTTTCATTCCAGAGCTCATAATTTGTGGCGCATTTCAATTATGATGAACCAAGAGAAGCCTAGTGTGCGCTAATTTAATCACACATCCTGTCAGGATGGGCACCTGTACATGGACATGAGGATTACTAATTTCACTGTAGTCTATGCTTTCAACCCTTATTACATGACTCCCATTGCATGACTGGGTATGAATTTGCATACCTTATTTAAAGTATTAAATCTACAGTTTGAAAAAAAAAATGATAGAAGAAAGAAGGAAACAAAAGGAAAAAAAAAAGCTAAATCAGTCTGGGAAGGGGATGATAACGAAATGATACAAAAGTAATATATCTTCTTTTGGAAGTACAAAAACCAAATACTGAAGGGAATTGCCCTTGTAAAAAGGTCAACAAAATCAAAGTATGAAAGAAAGTCTGAAGAAAGAAAAGACCGAAGAGAAAACACAAAGTATACCACTCATAATCCTTGTATTTAACAAATATATGAAATGAAAATCCAGTTTATCAGTAGTTTTAAAGTGAATTATGTCAGCTGAAGTTGGCTCAAATATTTCCATGGAGAGAAGCTCCATATTTTCCTTGTAGAATGAGAATAGAATATGATCAAGTCATATTCTTAAAGCCAAGCATGATCTGAATTTTGTCACCATAATCAAATTTATTCAAAGTAAGACATCTAAATTTAACAAAGTCTGCTCTTTCATTTGCAGATACAACCACGCAGCAGCTTGAAAGAAGGCCGACAACAAATTTGGCTAGAGGCGAAGGGTGAGCTAATTTAGTCTGATACAGAAGGCAAACGCTAGAGCTCTGCATTTAGCAAATGAGTTGAAATTCCATTAATTGCAAAAATAAAACAGTCTGCTAGGCCACTGACCTAAAATGATGAAGTATATGTCTTATATTTACAAAGAAATAGGACTGTCATCTCTACCAAAGACACAAATACGAAACACGCAAAGAGTTCTTGCCCAGAAATGTGACTAAAATGAAGGCTAATGAGATGAAACAAAATGAGGGTGAACTTTAACTAATTACGAGCCAGGAATATGAATAATGAATTATATTCCGCATATCTCATTTAGAACCATGGACTCTGCAGGTAGGTGTGTGTGTGTGTGTGTGTGTGTGTGTGTGTGTGTGTGTGTGTGTGTGTGTGCGTGCGTGCGTGCGTGTGTGTGTGTGTATGTGTTTAATGCTCACAATGTACACCATCCCACTCAACATGATATGGATATATATTAACATTACAGAAATTAACATTTGTCTCCCATTCTTAATGATACCCCTTCCCTGTTGATTTCACCTTCCAAATCTTCCAGATTCACAAAGGAAAAACAAAACAAAGGGAAACTCTCTGATATAACAGGACTAATGTTTTTGATATCTGAATAAGCAAATTCGCAGTTCCACTTTGCGCATGAGCAGAAAAATGGTCATTTGTACCAACAGGCATGTTGGTTTTTAAATTCACTGGGATAAGCATATGTGATGTAATGATTATTCATGTGATCCTTATAAATGCTGCTTGCCAACACATCCACCTGACAGCAAAAGTGGTATTCATTGGTATTTGGCATTATCAATGGAAAGAGATTGTTGATCATACGTACAATGCAAAATAACGAAATGGATGCTTTCCCAAGTGTTAATTGACAGAACATTCTGCTCATCTGGTCTGTACGCAAGTTCATTCTTTGTTTGAACAGGATTGATGAATCCCATTAATTTTTACGTAAAGCTTCTGCATTATGCCGCTCTGAAAATGAGTGAAGTGCCCCTTACCGACTGAGAAAAGAGACAGGTAATTCATAATTCATGTGCCCATGAGCTAACTCTGAACTGGCTTATATGAATACGAGAAAAAGAAAGTGATCACATTGGGTCTGAGGGCAAGACTAGACATCAGCAAATCGCTGCTTTTACTCCGCTTTGACACATTGATGGGAAAGGCTGGCTTTAATTACACTGGAATGAATGTGTGATATAGGTGCTACTGGCAATTCTGGTGAGCAGGGAAAAAGTCTCTCTGGTGTCATCAGCGCTGCTACTGGATGCATGTATCCATTCTTATATCAATCCTATTCCCTCCATCTCTCTTTCTATCTTTCCATCTTCTTAGTTCATCTAGATAACTTTTTTATATCTCACATCTCTCTCCTGTATTAATAGCTTTGCCTCTTTCCTACATTTTAAACTATTTCTTAACCCCCCCCCCTCTATCCTTTATGCATGGTTCCATGACATTTGCTCCTGCAACAATTGCTCCCATGAAATATCTGCACACGTAAGCCAAACATAAATTCTATCCACAAACATAACCCTGACTCTAATTCTAATCCTGATATCAAACAAAACCCAACACCCTGTCACAAAGGCTACCTTAAGTCCTTACAATTGGAGAAAATAAGATCGGAGTAATTGTCGCAGGAGCAAATGTTGTGTAAAGACATGAATACATCTGTGCCCCACTCTATATCTCTCTCTTTTCCAATTGAAGAGTTTGTTTGCAAAAACCGATAAGTCCAGTTTTGAAGATTTGGAAGTACGGTCTCTGTCATAAAGTACAAAATAATACCTTTTAAATGATATATTGGTCACTACATATAAAGGTATATTTTTGAAGTTATGGTCAAAAGAAGCAAAAATTTTCTTATTCTCTTTATTTTTCTTGACTTTTAATTGCAAATATCTCCATTTGACAAATATGGACTTATCGGTTTTTGCAAACAAACTCTTCAATTCTTCCTCTCTCCCAATCCATCCATCTGTATAATTTTTGTTAATCTATTCCATCTATCCATCTGTGTTACATCCTGAAATCTGGGCACTATTTCATGAAAGTTGTCAGTCTCTGACAATTTCAGTAAAATCCTTGGTTTTGATTGGCTGAGAAGCACTGGTCACTAATTACTGTTACCACGGTAATGGTCAAAGAGTGACAACTTGTCAGGGCTGACAATTTTCATGAAATGGTGCCCAGGCATGGTCACGGTAAATTGCCACGGACACTGCCTGATAATTATTGATGCGATCAGGTGCAGTGAGAAAAATGGACTGGTCCTCTCTCACACACACTCCTACGTGTCACCTGTCATCCCTACAATGGTTGTACATCTTGAGCACTCATGGGTACATCGGTCATGGCTAATGGATGGAAGGACCAGGTGTAAGGTAGAATGGCAGGTGGAACCAGTGCTCTTGGAGGCTCCGAATCTAGAAACTATTATTAAATGTCACACAATGCATCACTACTTGCTTTGCTTACAGTGCATTAAATTTGACTTACAATACAATATCTTTAACTTTTGTTTAAGAAGGGTGGAAGAGTATCACGGACTATAGATTCAGTTTGGGGATTCTACTTCAAAAAAAAAAAAAGAGGCATAGCACAGTACAAAAACATGCACAATGTGCATGTAAAACACACTGATTTTTCACAACTTCCATTGGAATAGAGTCATTCCTGTAGAAAATTTTGACTACTTTCCCTGTGTTTCTCATTTTCAGCTGTACAAATTAGGTCAAACCAGCATTTATCAACAACACCAGAGAATAATTGCTCCAGAAATTTACATCAGCAACTGAAAATGTGAGTAAATGCCCAAGAAAATGATTGTAAGAAACCAAAAATCTTCAAGAAAACCAATTTTTACTTGCTGCCATTGTATCTCCAATCATTGCAATTTGCTGTAGTAATAACCACATTACGGTATGGCCTGGAGCTGTTTTTTCAGTCAGGAGAACTCTGTAAAAAGTTCCAGGAAACCTTAACCTCCTTAGAGTACATCCCTACTTTGGCAAAAAAGGAGCAAATGACAAGTCAGCCATATCTTAGCTTAAGATATTCTTAGATTGGACTTTGCATGTCCTGCATGACATGAGACAAAATATTGATTTTCAAAGTCAGCAAAAAAAAAATACAAAGATTTGCCAATTCAATCCAATCTTGTAAATCTCATAAAACGTGCTGCCATTACAATGATCAGGTATCACTTTTAATATTAATTTTGAGGTTTCTGGAGAGTATGCAATGGAAATAAACAATTATATATGAATAACAAATGAGAGTTTTCCTTATTATACACTATGAAACATCAACAGAATAGATTTTTAAAAATCTGATAAAAAGATATTGCACAAAACCACATCAAAATAATTTCTTGGAGTTCTTGGGTTAGGTAATCCTTAAAGAGTCAATGTTATGTAAAAATACCCAAAGGAAACACGGCATTAGGTCTTAAGAGCATTTCAAAGAAAGTAAGAAATGAAAAAAGATTTACGAAGTAAAGGTAACCAAGGGAAAAGCATAGTAAATCAAGAACATTTAAGAAAAAAAAAGACCAATTATGATGCCTTTAATAACCCCTAGGGTAGTGAAAAAAAAATGTTCAATACCATGACATCAAAATGTTCAAGTCATGCACTAGCCTTTATTAATATTCTACGTGCTCTATCTTTGACCATGATATACAAGTATTTGTGCATGTAAAAAAAAATAATAATAATGCATTCCAAAGGATACATCAAAATTTGCAAAATGGCTTGAGCTGTGTAGAAAATCTTTTGTGCAAGTCTGTTTATGAAATAGCCAGGAATATAAAACGATTTGACATATGTGCACTGTTCTTACCTCAAATGGGAGAATTCAAAGTGCATGCTAAAAGATTGCAACTTCTGGTTTTAACACATAAGCAGTGTCATAGTATGTGTGAACTTTTTTTCTTCCTTGCAAATTGATGGAACACGCATAATTCAAATGTCTTTTGCAGTCCTACTCCTTTTGGGAAGCATTCTTTTAATTTTCTGACTGGAAAAGCCACTCATCCTGCTTTGTAGACAACACATGAGAAACAACCATGTGCAAAAGATATAGACTGCCGTAGTGTTCTTATCATCATGGTACATGTGACTTTCATGCAGGCACTGAAAACATTAGCACTGTTCATTTCATCCCTGTCTTTAAGTGGGTATTTCATTGGCCTGGAGACTACGTGGCGACCATGGTGGCGACTCGGTTGTGGAGATGTCTTTGCAACATCTCCATAATGTCTCCTCGAGAATAGATGGATCTCCTGGAAGAATGTTTAATTTTGTCAGAGACATTTCTGTTAGTCTTGGAGGTATCTCTATCAGTTGTCAGTGGCGGATCTTAGGGAGACCAAGCGCAAGTCCCCCTTTAATTTTTTTCTTACAATAAAAAAATAAAAAGAAAAAATGGAAGGGGGCGCATGCACCCCCTTTAATTTTTTTATTATAGTGGTACCAGGAAATTGCACTGTAAGCCTTTTTCTCTTTTTTGCTTGTCAGTCGATGAAACCCGGAAGTGGCAGGAAAAATTGCACAGGAGCCTTTTTTTCTGCTTGTCAGCTGATCAAACCTGGAAGTGAAACCAGAATTATTTTTTGTGCCCCACCCCCCCCCCCTTCCTTATGGAATTTCTGATTGCAGCCACGTGGCAGAAACTAATTTTGGGATGATTCTCCGCAACCTTGCTGAGATCCATGGAGACCTACCACCAATGTGGAGGCGTCTGGGAAATACATCTCTACAACCAAGTAGACATTTTGGAGTAGTCATCATGACTGCTGTGGCCAGGACTCTGTGACTGCCAAGCTAACAAGTTGTCACTTTCTTTGGATGCATCTTGAATATTGCCTTAGAGTACCCTTCTTGGCGCCAGCGTACACCATTTTTTTTTCAGTTGCTGCAACATCTCCCTCAGTCAGAGAGACCCTTTATACCAGTTTTAACAATGCTATCTCCACTTTAGGATGGGTTTTTGTTTCTCTGCACAATATTTTCATATTACAGATGTGATAATATGACAATATATGTGACCCGCTACAACAAAATGGTCCTGAATGGTCGAAGCCGTGAAAATCGAGTTTGAAGTTAGAGCATCAAAATTGGTCAAAACGTAAGGTTTTCTGAATTTGACATATTATTAGAGTCTGACATGTCTTCTATCATCTGTCGAAATTTTGAAGCAAAATGATGAAAGGAAAGACCAAAAAATAGCGTTTTTCTGGGCCATGTTTTTTTGGCGTTTCAACGAAGCAGAAACTGGTTCGAACATTTGGATTGAGCGCCACACATAGGCTTCGCCCCTAACAATGACCAGAGTGATCTCATTGGTCAGTTTGCTGCTTGCCGCTAACCGAAGCGTGAAGCTCGCACACTGCCCAGTCGACTGGTGCGTGCGGGCGGGTTGCGCTATGCCTAGCCGCTTCTCCTGACATCCTGGTCACTGATTGGTCGGTGAGGAGACCGCCGACGCTGTGTTTGAATGAGCATTACGGGGGTTGCTAGGGCTTAACTTCTATTGTCTGGAGGTGAACACTGACTTGCGTGTCTCTTGATTGTGATTGCGTCGCAAGGAGAACATTTAGGGCGCTTTTCTCGATACAGTGATTTCCCAGACGTCTTGACATGCTCTGTTTTAAACATCGATATCTCCGCAGCCGATTATTTTTATAAGACGTGTTATGTATCAATTTAAAGCAGAAAAATTAGGAAATTGTCTCATGCAATTTTCAAATAATCGACCTCGCCCGACTTTAGGATCATTTTGTTGTAGCGGGTCACACATTGCATTGCTATTATTCCAAATTACTTAGTACTGATATAAAAGTTGTTCCACATTGTAAAGGTGTGGCTGTTTTTCCCTGTTATTCATTGTTATCATATTGACTTAATTCTTTTTGATAGTGATTTATCCACTTTCTGTAGTTAACATTACTTCACCTCTTCCAACATCCTGCAACTTGTGGTGTAATATGACTGAATATGCTCAAATGAAATAACTTGGTTTGTAAGTGCTCTTGTAAGTAACCTAGAGAGGACAAGTGGCAGTATAAAATGAGAAATTGGCTTCAAGAACCTCAATGGTCTTAATGTTTTAAAAAAAAAATCATTTGCTTACCACTGCTACAACAAACAGATTTTTGTTTTGACATCCTTGTATGGGAACAACAGAAGGTTGATGAAATTCTTGTGTCATCCTGTTTTTATTGCAACTGATTGACAAATTGCCCTACATCACCATAAAAATTGATTTCATCAATTTGAATGTTTACGCAGTACTGTTACATACTGTAAGGATTAGAACTAGCACTGGCTGTCAGGCAGAATCTCGGTGGTCTAGTGGATTAGATGCCTGTCTGGTGATCAGGAGGTCTTTTGTTATGTCTATGACTAACACACTGATCAATTCAGTGCTTATTTATGTCGTTGTAGGGTAATTCGTTAATCAGGAACAGAAGGTATAATGCAAAACTGATTGGTTTGTTCAAATCCTTCACGGTGTGCCCAGGCCCTCGAGGGTTTCTTAATCCTATCAGCATTAAACCATCAAAACTTGGCCCATCACTTGTAATACTAACAAGACAATCAGGTGTTGCACTGACATCATACATGTAGGAATTCGGAAATCTGTACAACTGTATTCACAGACAATTAGTATCCAGACATTTGTGCCAATTGGCAAAGAAAGCACCCCAACATATTATGTGCCAGTCTGCAAGAAAAAAACTAGATATATCGCTACGGCGACTGATATGCCTCTGCCATAATGCATGGTTCTCCTAATAGGTCTATAGTACAATGTCTTGACAATGTGTGATGACAGTTTCACATAATTGGCAAAATATTAAAATGACAGGTTTGCCACAAATGTGCTGAATGTTCACTTTCCTAGAACTAGGTTCAATTGGATGAATGATTAAAAATGTCAGAGTGCAGGTATTTGGGGAACTGATGATTTTTACTTGACTTTTGACCCTTTTATAAGTTTATGCATTGAGTAGTTTTCAAGGTATTGAGAAAAAGTATAATTTCAGTATCAAATGGGAAAATAGCATTATCTAAACCTGGCCTTTGACCTTTGACCTCACAGTTCCAAAGAGAATCACTGTTAGGTTGAACATGCATAAATATGTAAGTTTCATGATTATACCTTGAGTTACTTTTGAGATATGGAGGAAAAAGTGCAATTCAACACTTTCACTTGACCTTTGACCTTTTGACCTTTGACCTTTTGGCAAGAAACTTCCCACAGAATATATATCGGGTAATACATGCATACATCAAGTTAAAAAAAACCTTCAGGCATTGCATAAATATAAGGAAAGTAGTGATATTTTGAGGAGTTGACCTTGACCTTTGACCCCGACCTTTGAACCATGACCCCCAACTTCCCTAGATAATCACTGCTCATTGGAACAAGCATACATACTAAGTTCCATGAAGATACCTTGAACCATTTGCGAGATATATGGAGAAAAACATGAATTTTCAACCTTTTTTTTCACAAAACATCCTGTGACCTTTGACCTTCGACCTTCGACCCCGTGACCCTAAAATCCAAATAAAGTATTGTCCCCCCAGGATATACCCTCATACCAAGTTTGATGTAAAACCACCACACGGTTCTTGAGATATCGACAAAAACAAAATGGGACTGACGTACGGACGGACGGACGGACGACCCGAAAACATAATGCCTCCGGCCACTTCGTTGGCGGAGGCATAAAAAAAATTGGTCACGAAGCAAGGCCAGCGTCGCACACACAAACAGACCCTGTTAAATTTACTTTTTCATGTATAAAGACGGAACAAGCGAGGGCACCATCACCAAAAACAATAGGTGTCTTCGTTTTACCATAACACACCTTCATGCCAAATTTGAAGATGATCTAAGAAGAACTGCCAGTAGAGTGCTCACAAGAAAATCTCTGCGGCGGACGTGGCGCAACGAGGCCAAATCCATAGTATCCTCCGAACTCTGTTCGGGGGATACAATGAGTGGATGACCTATATGTCAACACTCAGCATACTTTCACACCCCATGATAGCAATGATATGCAAATGAGTCCATTATGTCCATTGCATATGGATATGAAAGATTGAAAATACTGAAAAATGTGAAATACATACACTTTGTATGACTACGTTCCTCTTTAACTGGAACATTTTCTCTGTGTGTACAGCTATTATTGTCATCTACAGAAACATTCAAATCCAAACTTCAAAACTTTACCTATTCCTCTCACACTGAGGACTATAATTGCAGTCTTTAATGTTCGGAACAATTGTATTCTTTATCTGGTATGTGTTTGTTGTTGTTTGCCATTTTCTTCTCTGTTGTCATGTTTGAACATGTGTTATATCTATCTTTTCATTTATGAAGTGCCATGAGCACTAAAAAGCGGACCTGTGCGCTATACAAGTAGCCACTATTATCATTATTATTATCATTGCTACTTCTACTACTACTACTACTACTACTACTACTACTACTACTACTAATTGAACTCTGCAATACATCTTGTAAAACTATGTCTGCTGATTCTTTAACTCCTTTACATGTATCAGTGTTTTTTTGTGAGTGAATATATGCTACTGTCATACATTGTATAGTACATGTGTGAATAATGTGCACAGCTATTAATATTTACCAGGTACCATATTTTTTCCTTTCATTGATTTCACATTTTTCACAGAGGAAGACATTCAAAACTACAGAAGCACTCTGAGAGCGCAGACCTCGGCCAATTAAGCATGCAGCTCATTTCCACCACTGATGATCTTGTTCTTCCATAGAAGTGATTTCCACCCATACATACTTATAGCATTGTGTGCTGAAAGTCGCCCAATTTCCCAATATAGAAGCCTTTGTTACGTCATAAACCCTCAGCTGCACAGCGCGCCTCGCCCTAGCAGAAACTAGAGCACGCACTTTAGTGCGCGCATGTAAACCTCAAATACGCGCAGCCTGAACTCCCAAGTTCATTCACCCTACCTGCCAAAGTAACAAAAATCCTTCATAAATTCCTCCAAAATTCTCAGATCACTACCAAAATGTGATCATCTGTTACTTATCAATCTTAACCTTTCCTGCAAGTTTCATCCGAATTCGTTACCTACTTTTTGAGTTATTTTGCACTCAGACAAACTAACTAACTAACTACCTAACAAACAAACAAACAAACAAACAAACAAACAAACCAACGGTCACGAAAACATAACCTTCCCCCTTTGCAGAGGTAATAACACAGTAACAGCAGATTTGTGACAGAAAAAATCTACTTTGTCTGCAGATTATCCAATCATTGTTTTGATAGCAGAAATTCTAAAGAATTTGATAGGGTTGGGGTTTTAGGTGGTATGGAATTGTTAAATGGTATTGTTAAATTCAAGTATCAGAATGGCTAATCACTTTCGACATCCAGCTGAATCCCTGCTTGGCAAACTGCTTGGCACACTCTCTTATTGCCACAAACTAGCATTAGACTAACATGAAAACATATTAGTGGGACTGCAAGGACAGCAGCAATTCTGCTTAACCCACCACCTAGGCTTCAGTTTCTGTACCCGTTCACATGGGTGAACCCGTTTTTAGCTTGCAGAAATGTATCAATACATTGCTTTGAAAGTGATTGCTATACAGAATCAGAGCGTATGTGAGTTTTGTCCTGGCAGCTCATATTACAGGATATAACAGTAGTTGTTGATTTCATGTTCATGGAATACAGCAGTGAACACAGAAATGTACACATGCACGTTACATGATCAGGAGTTGATATTTTCACATGTTGTTAGATTTGCGAATAGTACCCAGATCGCAGAATTCCCACAAATAACCCCAGGAAAACAGGTACGGTATGAAGTCTCATTAATAAAGATTGTCTTTGATGCGTTTGAGGTGACAAAAAAATGATGTCAAGTATCAAAACTAAATGCAATCGTAAAATTTGCTTTGTGTTTGCTCTGTGTTGTGGGCTGCTCAGGTACAGGGCTATGTATAGCTAGTGTACAGTGTATATATGTATGTATTCATATATTCATGTAATCATATATTCATATATTTATATATTCATATAATCCTATGTGTAGTATGGACCTGTTGATCATTTGTGATTATTTGTAATTATTCATAATTATACAGTTACAGACAAGCCTGATTTCCCATAGACCATGTACAAAGTACAGCCGGGCCAAAGGCGGGGCCTAAGGCCGGACCCAAGGCCACGGGCCTTAGCCCGAAACTAGGGGCCCAGTGCCCAAGTGGGCCCAGGCCCAGGGGCCCATAGACCATGTGGGCCCGGGCCCAGTGGCCCAGGGGCCCAAGGCTGGGCCGAAGCCAGGAGCCTAAGTGTGAGCCCAAGGCAGGGTACAGGATGCCAGGGGCCACCAGACTGAGACCACAAAGAGTACCAGTCTTGACTTGCTGTGATAATGATGTGACAGGGCTGTGCATACACATATGTAAATACACTGTACATGGCTGTGCATATGTAAATACACTGTACAGGGCTGTGCATACACATATGTTAATACACTAGCTGTACACTAACTACACGTATACACAGCCCAGTCGCTGTATAAATCGCGACAGGCCCCTGGGTCTGGGCCCACTTGGGCTCTGGGCCCCTGATTCCGGGCTAAGGGCCGTGGTCTTGGGTCCGGCCTTAGGTCCGGCCTTAGGCCCCGCCTTTGACCCGGCTGTACTTTGTACATGGTCTATGTGAAATCAGGCTTGTCTGTAACTGTATAATTACAAATAATTACAAATAATCACAAATGATCAACAGGTCCATACTACATATAGGACTATGTGAATATATGAATATATGATTATATGAATATATGAATATATGATTTTATGAATATATGATTATATGAATATATGCAATGTATGTGAATATTATTTTATATGAATATGAAGAGTTTGTTTGCAAAAACCGATAAGTCCATATTTGCCAAATGGAGATATTTGCAATTAAAGGTCAAGAAAAATAAAGAGAATAATAAGAAAATTTTTGCTTCTTTTGACCATAACTTCAAAAATATACCTTTATATGTAGTGACCAATATATCATTTAAAAGGTATCATTTTGTACTTAATGACAGATATCGTATTTCAAAATCTTCAAAAATGGACTTATCGGTTTTTGCAAACAAACCCTTCATGTATAAATGTGATCAGCCATTCTGTTACAGTGTCACATCTGCAGTCATTCATATATAGCAAATTTTATGCATGTATAAATGGCATACATTCATGTGTACATGCTACTTGATTGAACCAGCCAATGGAGAAAGATCACACCATTGAACAATACTTGAAAGACATGTACAGTTCAATGACTCAATGCTTGTTATTATGAACTCTGTAGAGGTATGCAGCCCTCTTCAGATGGAAAACATACAGTTGGCTATCAAACAGAGCTTGCAAAACCATCAACAATTTATTGAGTTGGATTTGTGCGTGTGTGTGTGTGTGTGTGTGTGTGTGTGTGTGTGTGATAGAGCTATTTGGCTTGTTTCCTTTGCATGCATCATCACAAATTCCCGAAGTCTGAATAAAGTGAAACCAAGACCTTTATATAGATGTGCTGCATTGTAAGGTGCTGGATCAGATGGATCAGATGCCTGCGGCCACTTCGTTGGCGGAGGCATGAAAATGAATACAAAAGAACAGTTCAATCTTCACCCAATGTTATTCATGTTGTAACATTCTATCTTGTTTATCTAACAAAAGTAATACTTTCAGGGAAAACATCAGAGGTGTAAAGAGCTGGCATGGTTCTACAGTCCATGAGAGATCACCTGGTCAAAATCCTCACATTGAATTTAACATATTACTGTGGAATACATTACATTACTAAACACCCATCACCACTGATTCAGAAAAACCATCACAAACATCATTATGTGAAAGTTGAAAAAAAAAATTGGTTGGTTTTATACAATTTGTAGACATGTTGATTTCTGGCAACTTTCCCACAATGATAATATCAGAAAAAATCTTAAACACAGACATTGCAGAAAATCAGGCGCAAACACAAACACAGACACAGACACAGACACTGACAGAGACATAGACACAAATGCACACACACATTGCCATCAAACACTTTCCTTACATACACTTCAAAGTAGCCTGATATTCAGCTGAATTGCCACTTCCTCAACTAATGTGCATCTTCGGTAATACATTAATTCGTGGCACATGAGGCTGGACTTATCCTTAACCCAAGGCTACATTCTAACCCCAATTATAACACTGCTTCCCACCATGAAAACCTCAATACAGTTGCTGAAAATTGATACATACAGGTTTTGATATCATTAGATCTGCCAGACTCCATGGAAACCATCCAATGATACATAATTTGTCACAACACATTGGGATCAAAATCTGCCACGAAAATGATACCTAAGCTAACAAACATATAAACACAATTTCCAGAAAATTAGCTTTGAGGTTTACATACAATCAAACATGCAGGATATTGAGTAATTGAATGTAATAGGCCAATGTAAGTCACCATGATAACATGCTTCTTTAAAAAAAAATGCAAGTGTTGATTTCAACATATTCTTGGACTTGACATTCAGGACAGTAGCATTTAACATAATTATAAAACTTACTTGATTTTTGAATGGATATGAGATTAGTTTTATTGTCATCCAGACCACCTTCATTTGCCTTTTCTGGGGTTTAATGTCTCTATACCTTTATCAAGACATAGTCACACTTGAAATCAAAGACTAAGTGTGCAACTAGAAATGTCACTATGGCGACTGGTATGCCTCCACCATAATGCATGATTCTCCTAATAGGTCTAAATAGTACATGTGGACAATGTGTGATTACATTTTCACAAAATTGGCAAAATGTTAAAATGACAAGTTTGTCACAAATGTGATGAATGCTCACCTTCCTTGACCTAGGTTTAATTGGATAAATAGGAGAGCATGTATTTGGGATTTACGGACTTTGACTTGACTTTGACCCATTCATACGTTTATGTAATGAGAAATTTTCAAGGTATGGAGAAAAAGTGCAATTTCTGTATCGAATAGTAAATTGTTACCATTTTCATCTGGCCTTTAATAGTAAATTGTTACCATTTTCATCTGGCCTTTGACCCTAAAATTCATAAGCTAATCACTGTCATTTTCATTTTTTTTCATTCATTTATTTTTCATTTCCAACAAAAACATATAAATATATTACACAAATTGAATACGGTACGTGTACTTACATAAATTTCATTATACAAAGTAAAGGATAAGTTTACAGAAAACTTGTAAGTATACGAAAATGTTAGAAATGGGGAGGAATGCTAAAAAGCAGAAGCAGGCAGAAGATGCATAAAGCAGGCAGGCAGAA
Source organism: Diadema setosum (assembly GCA_033980235.1). Taxonomy (NCBI): domain Eukaryota; kingdom Metazoa; phylum Echinodermata; class Echinoidea; order Diadematoida; family Diadematidae; genus Diadema; species Diadema setosum. The sequence continues at coordinate 34,277,818 of CM067074.1, forward strand.
GACGCATAAATATGTAGTACGTTTCAAGATAACTTGAGCCACTTCCTGGATATGGAGGAAAAACTTAGTTCAGCACTTTCACTTGATCTTTGACCTTTTGACCTTTGAGGCAAAAACAAAAGAAAAAAAAAAAACTTCCCAGAGAATGTCTATTAGGTTAAACATGCATACACCTAGTGTAAAAAAAATAATAATCCTGCTGGTATTGCATAAACATGAGGGAAATATTCAGTAAAATTTTGAAGTATTGCCCTTGACCTTTGACCCCTGACCTTTGACCCCATGAACCATAAATTCTCTAGATAATCACTGCCAGTCAGTACATGTATGTTCCATGAAGAGACCTTGAACAATTTCCAAGGTACAGAGAAAAAAGGTGGAGTTTTAATATTTTTACTTGACCTTTTGACCTTTGAACTTTGACCTCATGACTCAAACTTTCACCAGAGAATCTTAGTTGAGTAATACATGTATACACTAAGTTTCAAGAAAATATCTTCAGGCATTGCATAGATATGATGGAAATAGTAAAATCTTAAGTATTTGACCTTGACCTTTTGACCTTTGACCTTGAGCATGTGCACCCAAAAGTTGATAGGCACAACTTCACCCCCTAATACACATACATGCCATGTTTCATTAGGATACCTCAAAAGGTTTTGATAGTTACCTTGTCCACAAAATTCATTATGGACGAAAGGACGGACGCAAGGACGGACGGACGGACGGACGGACGGACGGACGGACGGACAACCCGAAAACATAATGCCTCCGGCACCACTTCGTGGCGGAGGCATAAAAAAGAAGAAGAAAAGCACTGTGGGATTAAAGTGAAAATATTTGAGAGATACGCGGATGATATTTACTGGTATTATTTATTTCTACTCGTACAAATCTTTAGGCAAGATTATTTCTGGGCTAATGATGCCAAGGCTTATATGAATATTGGCAATTTTACTTCTTTTGTTTCTTGCATCACTGAAACAGGTGCATAGTGTTAACGGGATCACTTGAGACAGGTGTATGGAGTTAACAAGATTGCTTTGGACAGGTGCATAGTGTTAGCAAGGATTTCTGCTCCAAACCTAATGGAAGACTGCAGGCTGCTCTTTGGAATGCTAGCTACATCAGCTCTAGAGAACCATGGCATTTTCTCAAGTTCCCGGCACACGTGTGGGAGATCCCTATGTCTCTCTCAACATCTGATTGCTTATAAATACAAGCCACACTTTTTATCAATCTCCTGTTTCGAGTCAATACCAGCACCAGCCACAGTCAACAGCAGGTAACTGCATAATCTACTGCAGCGCTCCTCACAATCCTAAATAGCTAAGTTATGGAGTGGAGACAAGCAGATGTTCTGACGCCCCAGTGGTATGGCTGGTTGGTTTGCTGTCTGCAATCTGGAATTGTGCTGAACATCTGATGTATTGGAAAGGCACACAAATCAACACTATATCAACTGCACCACCATCCTAATTAGTGGTATTTCGTCTTGCTCTCAATATCACAATCCCTTGAAGCAACTGTGGTCATTCATTTTCATTTGTCTGTATCCCCAACTTAGGTGTAAAAAAAATATCTTATAACACAGAAAGATCAATCTTCAGTTTGAGTAGTAAAGTAGAATATAAATAAAACAAAAAACAATGAGATGCAACTCGATCAAAACAATCCAAGGCTAAATGCAGGGCTTAACAAAAATAAATCAAAAAGGTATGTTCAAGCTGCAGACATACAAAAAAAGCAAAAAGTTATAGAATGAATATTCTAAATTCATCTTGATGAAGGAACATTTCCTTTTTTCTGAATGACATTTTTCATAATCTGGAATTGATTTGCAGACATATCTCATATTGTATTATGATACTCAATTACATAAATTAGCTAATATTATGAATACCAAGCTTGAACAATGATGGGTATCATTGCGTCATTTACTGTATGTTCTCATTGTATGTTTCTCTACCACAATAGCACCCTCAACAACACTAACATTTAAGCATCATCACTAGAACCAAAGGTATCACCACAAACCTCACTGCTACCACAATTACTGCCAGCATTACCAAAACCAATATCATCTACTGCCATGAACATGGTACTGCTACTTCCACTGTAGCAAGCATTGACATTCATCCTCACCTGAATGGACTAATTTTTCGGTAGAAGAGCGGTTCAAATATTAGAAAATATTTGAACCGCTCTTCTACCGAAAAATTAGTCCATGCCTTGATATCCTCTAGGCTCGATTTTGGAAACTCTGTCTTATTTAACTTACCACAAACTCAGCTCTCCATGCTACAGAGGCTTCAAAATGCGGCAGCACGCATCATCACACTATCCAAGAAGCACACTCACATCACCCCTATTTTGAGATCACTTCATTGGTTACCAGTCAAAGATCGCATTATTTTCAAGATTTTACTTTTGACTTTTCATTGCATTCAGGGCACTGCTCCTCAGTATAATATTGACTTACTCCATAATTACATCCCTGCTAGATCTTTACGCTCATCCAACTCCGGTTCTCTGATAATTCCAAGATTCACTACAATATGGGGCACACGTGCCTTTGGCCATGCTGCTCCCACCTTATGGAATAACTTACCTTCAGCCGTAAAAAAATGTTCTTCATCAGACTCCTTTAAATGCAGTCTAAAAACTCACTTGTTTAAAGCCTCAATTTGACTACTCATTACATGTACTTGATATTTGTATGTCCTTTATCTCCTTCACTTTCTCTTCCTTCCGCGCCTAGAGCACTCTGCAGAGTGGATTTGGCGCTATATAAATCATATCAATTATTATTATTATTATCACAGAGATACCACCACCACCACTACTACTACCATTATCATCATCCCAATCATCTACCATCACCACAGCAACCCCATGGCAACCAATCAAAATCATGGAAATCATTTCAGCCAGCTTCACATCATCAAGTTACCAACACCATTGCCCTTTTCCCCTCAGTGCCATCAACCCAGGCTCCAAAAAGCAATAATTTCATACTTTCCACCCATAGAGCAGAGTGTGTACACACAAGGCAGTGTTCACTCGGTCATACACTCCATCCACAGTAATTTCTTGAATAATTAATGACCAGCCAATCAAATGAGGTGTATCTAATTTCGGAAGTCCGCAACCAACCACCTGCGCTCTTCTCAAGTCCTCCTGCATTACAAGAGACTTCCTCCATTAACACCAGGCAGACTGGCTATGTGGACTCTTGTCAAAGATGAAAAAATATTCACTTTCACTGCCTTTGCATTATTGAACAGAAGTGTTTCCACAAAGTACAGCAGAACATGGCTTCCTTGCATATTCAATTCAGTATAACATTTCATTCCTCTAGACATATACATTGTGTCATGGAATGATACAGTATACTACGAGTCTCAAAATTAGGGTCTGAATTATAGACTGTTAGCAAAGAGTTCCGGTCAGTCGTTCCACAAGAGCAGCAGTTTGCTCAGCAGTTGGTCACAGCAGTTTGCTTACAGTTTGGGTTTCTTGGACAATCTGACGAAGTCCAACAATCCAAGGTATGTCAAAAATCGTTCTTTTATGATTTGTGCACCATTTAAGGAACAAACAAAGTTTCCATGGTCAGGGAGTTAAGAGGAAAAATCGTAAATAAGAAATAAGGTTATGTATGTTCAAGGTCAAGGTCAAGGTCATCGCCGTATACGCTGTACTACGCATAAGCGCCTATTGTTCCGTGTATTGTTCAATTGCATTAACGTTCAGTGTAGCGTGCGTGGTGCATGGTCCGCGGTGTGGAAAGTGTTAATGCGAATACGTTGAACGTTTTGGACGGTCTTTGTAAAGACCTCTCCCTATCGGAGAACGGTCCGAAATGATAGTATTGTGAATGTGAATCCATGGAGTTTCAAACGGGTTTTCTGGTATTATGTATTGCTCACGTTAAAACGTAAAAGTTGGATTATATTTTTTCGCGTATGTATATATTTAAGATAGTTGTGTTAGGAACGCTCCACGCAGGAAGTTCATGCACGCGGAGGGATATTAAAGTTGAAGTTATAGTGATATGTCTAGCTGTAGATTCTGTGATAGTCTCATTTAAGACCACAAAAAGCGTTGCTAGGGAGAATCTAATGCTCGTTGTTATTAATGCACAATTTGCTACAGGACGTCTCATACAGTGACATTGTTGTGAGAAGTGGCATTGAGCGTTACAATCATAAGATTCAAGATATATATTGATTGTGTTAAATAGGTTTATTAACCGACGATGATTTGTCTGACTTAGACAGAATATTGAAAGTTCATTATGTTTATTCTGCTTGTAGATTACACCAGATACATAACGGCAATACTCCTGATGATAGATAACACAGTCACCCTCATGAGTTAGTTAAAATAGATATAAACGTTGTTTAAATATTCTGGCCAAAATTGCTTCTTTAAGAAAAGAAAGAAAGAAAATATTCATTATCGTCTTACTATTTCTGTGTAGAGTTGAAATAGAGTATACTGATTTGTATGGCGTGTTATATGAATAATTTTCTTCTTGTTTGTATCTTACAGGAACCACTCATTCCAACACAGTTGTTGAATATATCTATATATAACTACGTATCACACTAGCAAGCGCAAGTTTGCAGTATGCACAGTTACACATCGCCGATACATGCTGTGTAACAGAATAAAGAACCCACATCACGTTAAACCGAGGATTTCTTTGTTCTTTATTGCAACAACGTGTCCATCTGAAGAGATTGCATACGAATCCATCACACATTGCATACTTATACGGAGATGACTCATAATGCAGTGAATTTTAGGAACTTTTTCTCGATTTGTGAGATTTAAAGGGATGGTATAGTTTTGGTTGAGATGTATATTTTTAACTTTTTGAGAGACAATTAGAAACCATTTTTTTTTTAATATCAAAGAGCACACAATTATAAGAGAAATTAAAACTTTGATAAAAATCAGTCTTGAAATGGCTGAGATATCCAAAAACAAAGTAGTCCTAGTAAAATGTGGGACCCACCTTTAATTAGGACCACGTTGTTTTAATTTGCTTTTGGATTTCTCAGCCATTTCAAAACAGATTTTCATCATACAGTTTAATTCATCTTAGAATCATATGCTCTTTGATATTTCAAAATGGTATACAATTGTCTCACAAAAAGTTAAAACCTGAATCCCCATCTCAACCAAAACTATACCATCCCTTTGACCCTACAATACCTGTCTCACTGAGAAATCAAGGTTTGTTGAATGCAAAGAAATGTAGATTAAATGTCACCATTGTCCAGTAAAGAGTACCATGAAATATGCAGAAGATGGCATTTATGTTTGCTAATACACGAGTTATGTAGAAATAGTTTACTGCTGACTTTTATCCCTTATGTCAATCATAAAACCAATGCAGAAGTATATCATAGTGGCTGTGTTTATCATCTTTACTATTTTTGAAATGTGTTCAATACCCACTATGAAAATGCATTTGCAAAGGCTTTTCAGGATTACATTTGTCGAGTGGTCATTTTTATTATCTCTACCATGAGCCAAGAGGGAGGCCTGGTCACTGCACATCTCCACTGAACAGTTTGACTTGGAAGAGTGGTTCGTAGTTGGCAGCTGTTGGCATGGGCAGGTCCAAGCTATAAACGTTTTTTTAAATGAATTTGCGTTTATCATCGCCATAGAAACACATTTGGGATTACACTTTTTCAGCGTTTCAGAAAGGCATTTCTAACCCAGTAATCAAAAGAGATTTGCATTTATCATTTATCATTTATTTTTCCTAAATCTCCTTGAAAGTTAATTGTTTGGGAAATCTGAATTCTATGCCAGAAGTGAGTTGATAAACACATCCAGTTAATAAGCAGAAGCTATCCTTTAAACAGTGATAACCAGCAGTGACAAACAAGGAAATATTTCCATTGTGAATGGAAATTGGGTTAGCAATACATATGAGACCTCTGGGAAATGAACTTTTCTTAAGATGGAATGAAAAGGATTAAAAGATAGCAAGTAACTCAGAACTCCCACAAGTAATGTCCGTTCACACACACACACACACACACACACACACACACACACACACACAACATTAACCCTGTGTGTGTCAGGATCTTTCAACAGTGTGTACAGTGCTATAGGTTTTCTATGCCAATTGGCACTGAAAACACTCAAAGGTTTTATAATAACAATTCTACCAAAGCTTTTCTGAACCAACAACTGCAATGTTTGATGAGTGGTGGGGTATTCACATCTTCACCTGATAGGCGACAGGGAACTATACTTGAACAAGGCATTTTGTCGACAGGATAGGGAAAGAAACAAGAGATAGATAAGGGGAAACCACTCATCCCACTGAAGCATCCAAGACTAAATGTAAAGTGTCCTCCACCTCGCCTTGTTAAAAACGTCACCTCCATCATGGACACCACATACCGATGAAGGCATCATCCCGTCCCCCAGGAGTGATGTCCTGGCTTTCCTCGACGCCTAGCTTCTTGGAAGGGACGGATTTGCTCCCTCTCATGTCTAATACCATCCCCATGGAGTGGCAAATGATGCTACGATACCCTATAAATTATGCAAGACGTTGACGCGCTGGGATCGAGTTCCCTTCGGAGGATGTCCCCTTCTTCTGCTGCAGCATTCTGCTGCATTTCCTCACATTCTCTGCACTTCTAAAGGATAATGTGATGTTGGTCAGTTCTCTGCATCTTTCTGATGAAAAAACACTTCCAGTGCTTTTGTAACCTGGTGGTTATCTTTAAATACTTTGCAATCGTTTGCCATATGCTTGTGCAATTTATGCCAATAAAATATGAAGAGTTTGTTCGCAAAAACCGATAAGTCCATTTTTGAAGATTTTGAAGTATGGTCTCTGTCAAACAAACTCTTCATAATATGTTCCTAGATATTAATTGCAAGATTTTTTTAACAGATCAATTCCAGGTACACATACTCTTGAATAGATCCATCATGTTAGTGTATATTGCAGAAAAGTCAATAAAGTTTAAAAGGAATATTTAGAGTTTTTTCACAAATAAAAAGACTAGCATTGGCAAAAAAGAAGAAATAAAACAAACAAAAAAGAACACATAGCACTTTAATTCAAAGATGAGGTACAAAAACTCCCACAAGAATAGGTCCTCTCTTTAGACGTCAGGTTGCTACGATGTATAGTACATTGAATTGGAGTTCAAATACGACAATGTAGCTCTCAGCGAAACTACTTCAGTGCTTCTGGAATGCCATGGGGAGCGAAACATATAAGGTGCAGACTGCACCTTCTCAAGCACTCTTCCACAAAACAGCTGAATTTGTCAACTCTGTCAGCTACTCAAGATGATAACTCTTGTTGCCATGGCAACTGTCAGACAGGTGAGGCAGAGTGTAATGGGTCTGCAAGGAACCTCACGTCACGAGGAGGATGGAGACGAGAGAAAGAGTGAGAGGAGAGATTATGCAAATGAGATCTTGATGGAGAGCCTGAAATCCAATTAGGAACCACTCAGAGTTCGACAGCCCTAGCTCATCACATCAACAATCACATAAATCAGATTACATGGGACTTGTGACGACAGGGGATGCGTTCATACTCACTCCATCTTCCTGTCTTATCTCCATGCTGTACTGGAGAATCTTTCTACTACCAACTGCCAGGGGTAACGCTCTCAGCTTCTGTATTAAGTTCCGTTGACATTAGCATATAGTTGAGTTCCCCAGGGAATTACTTCCTTCAAGGAAAAATGGAGTACATGCCCACTGTCTTCTCTTTATCCCTTAACAAATCATCTTTACCTTTTATCCTGACAAGTATTTATAAAACCCTTATATCTACATGGTTCAACAGCACAAGAGCTGAGTAATGCTTACACTTGTGTAGGTGGCTACACAATTGAAGGAGTCGGTGCAATATAGTGCTAACCCACACAATAGTCATTTTGAGATAATCGCTGTTGAATGTTTGGAAATTCCATACATTGTACATTAATAAAACATGAATGCATGCATTTTTTACCATCTTATTGGTTGAATTCAAATATGATATTTCCACGAAGGTTAGATTGAAGGATAAGAATTATAAAAATGCATGTAACTCAATTTTTTACAAAAGTGTGGGTTAGCACTATATTGCACCGACCCCTTCAATTGCACACTAGCGATTCAACTAGAGTAAGTCCAGCCATGTGACACAAATACAGAGAATTGTTGATTGATGTTGCAGACAAATGATTTATACTTTAGACATGTCGGAGGGAAAATTTGTGCATACCCCACGGGAGTAGAATTTGAGAGGTACTCATATTGTTATTCAGGAAGTGCGCTGAAAAATTCAAATTGAGGGCTTCAGGCACCTTGTGTGTTGACTAATCGTTGCTGACCCTGGGAAATTGAAGTATAGGATGGCCAAAAATGCTGTGGCCATCTGATCTGACAAACAATTAATTGTTGGTATGTGATGCACGTCGGGGAATGTAAATTTCGACCCCATTTGCACTGTCGCCATGTTGAGCTTTCCAGTGTTTCTGGCCCATTGCATGCAGTACTGGCATTTCTTGAACAGTGGCATGATCTAAAGCCACTCCTGGAGGATTTTATCTTTTATTTTGTTATTACACCTGGGAGGCATTTCAACAAGCATTTTTTTCCGATATTTTTTCTGACAAATTTGCTCCTAGCCAATCAGATGCATGGATTTCAGTAGCTTAAGACAGTTTGTCAGAAAAAAAAAAATTGACAAAACACTTGATGAAATGTCCCCCTCAAGCTGTCTGAAAGAGAAATTGCTAGACATTTGTCATCCCTTTCCTAGGAAAGGAAGTGCCAAGTAAAGTTTGGGAGCAATTTTTGCTCACTCAAAACCTCTTTCCACTATACATATTTGTAGGTGCCATAGAAATTTCTATTGAGAAATGGGCATTTCTTTGCAAAAGAAAATAGCTTAAGTAGGGCCTTTTATGAATATGTTGACCAATATTATATTTGTGTTAAATGCATGGTTCATATGAACTGGACTACATTTGTCTTCTAGAAATTGTGGCCTTCAAAAAGATCCATAGGTGGTTCACTGCACAACACAATTTTAGGGAGCAAGGGAATGTAGCTTGTCAAAAGAAAAGCACACATAGAAAAAAGAAATGCTCTATAGAAAGACAAGGTCTACTTCCAGATTAAAATTGAAGGGAAAAAAGTATAAGTGTCTCCAATTCCACATATCACTCAAGGACTTTATTCCCATCTACTCTTGAAGAATCACACACATACACAGACAAAAGGAAAAATCTCCAGCTCTAAGTGGTGCCTTCTCCCTAGGCTTGAAACTATAAACCATCTCTCACCTAGCGGTCCAATTTGTTGTTGTTTTCTCCATCCTCTTTCTTTCAGCCATACCATTCCTTGGCTTGCAAAAGCAACAGCTAATGTTTCTGTATAGCAATCCCTCATTCAGTACATGCATTAAGAAACTAGCTGCAGCAGCAAAACGGAAGAAATGGAGAAGAAGATGAATAAAAATGCACTGATGACTATGACAACATCCCCCTACTTGTAATTTGCAAGGAATCCTGATTACCTAGGATGACAAAGATGAGTTTGCGATTGCAAGTACAGGAAGGAATGTCATGCAGTAACAAAGAGGTATATTAATAAGTGGAAATTTAAGGCAGACAGAGACAGTTAGATAGATAGATAGATAGATACATCAGTAGATGGATAGATAGATAGATAGGTAGATGGATAGATAGATAGATAGATAGATAGATAGGTAGATAGATAGGTAGATGGGTAGATAGATAGATAGGTAGATAGATAGATAGATAGATAGGTAGATGGATAGATAGATAGATAGATAAGTAGATGGATAGATAGATAGATAGATAGGTAGATAGATAGGTAGATGGGTAGATAGATAGATAGGTAGATGGATAGATAGATAGATAGATAGGTAGATGGATAGATAGATAGATAGATAGGTAGATGGATAGATAGATAGATAGGTAGATGGATAGACAGATAGATAGATAGGTAGATGGATAGACAGATAGATAGATAGGTAGATGGATAGATAGATAGGTAGATGGATAGATAGATAGATAGATAGATAGGTAGATAGATAGGTAGATGGGTAGATAGATAGATAGGTAGATAGATAGATAGATAGATAGGTAGATGGATAGATAGATAGATAGGTAGGTAGATGGATAGATAGATAGATAGATAGGTAGATGGATAGATAGATAGATAGATAGGTAGATGGATAGATAGATAGATAGATAGATGGATAGACAGATAGAGAGAGAGAGAGGGAAAGGGAGGGAGAGAGAAGGGCGGGATGTACTTGTACATGTGTATTAAGCATCTATTAGTTAGCGGGTAATTTGGGCAACAAGACGGTCTGTGAGGAACCATTAGGCAGGGGAGTGACGAAATTTGTAATGACAATCGCGGCGATGCCGCTGGGCTAATCAAATCATGGCTCGTCATCTGTGCCCATCTCCCTCTCGTGACTGCAAGAGTCGACATCGTTGATTACAACTCGGTCTGCGGCTGGCAGAAGGGGGGTTCTGATTTGACTGTAGGAAGGCCCTCAGTGGTGTGTGGGAACTTGACAGAGCCAGCAAAACTGACATCATAAAAAAAAACTACAACAGCACTAGTTATGCCACCATGTAAATAGTATACCATGTAACAGTTGCTGGGGGGGGGGGGGATGGGTTGTAAGTTCCAGACATGATATGCTTCCACTTTTTTGTAATTTTGCTTTGTTATTTTCATTCCATTTGTTCAAATGAAAAATGAAATTTGTCTCTCAATCATTACCTTTCTTGATTTCTATACCAAAATATGGAAATGCTACACTAAAGGGAACTGTTTTTGTTACCTTGTACAGTAATACCAAATTAAATTGCAGTTTTTTTTTTGTATAATTTGAATGGAAGTGAAAAAACATTGGAAAAAAAAGGGGCAGTCTCATAGCAGACATAGCTACTAATGCTTCTACAGTAACAAATGAAGAGTTTGTTTGCAAAAACCGATAAGTCCATATTTGCCAAATGGAGATATTTGCGATTAAAAGTCAAGAAAAATAAAGAGAATAATAAGAAAATATTTGCTTCTTTTGACCATAACTTCAAAAATATACCTTTATATGTAGTGACCAATATATCATTTAAAAGGTATTATTTTGTACTTTATGACAGAGGCCGTACTTCAAAATCTTCAAAAATGGACTTATCGGTTTTTGCAAACAAACTCTTCAAATGTTTCATTTATTTAAGTGAACTACAAACATTCGACTTTTCTTCAAAGAAATAGTTTTCTACTACACTGTCCTTCCTTCTATTGATCTAATCAGATATAGATTGGCAACAATTGTGAGCTAAATACAATTTACATTGTTAATATACTGACAAAGTGTCATTTGAAGATATCTGAGATCATGTAATCTCTGAGTCCAGGTACACACATACTGCTTCGGGAAAGACTGAATCTCTATTCTTCTGAATTTTACTTTAGACCTTCACGTGACAGTGATTGAAGGTGTCTAAAAAGTGATTACCATTTAAATGGACGGTATGCTATAGTTCTGGTTGAGATGGAGGCTTCAAGTTTCCAACTTTTTGTGAGATAATAAGAAGCCTCTCATGAAATATGAAATAGCATACAATTACAAGAGGAATTCAAAGTTTATTGGATGGAAATTGGTTTTGAAATGGCCAAGATATACAAAAACAAGAGGGCCTACTAAAAGGTGGGACCAACCTTTTATTAAAACTATTTTTACATTGCTTTTGGATATCCAGCCCTTTCAAAGCTGATTTTTATTAAACAAACTTTCTTAAACAGTCATCTGATCTGACAAAAAGACAACTTATTCCTTAGATTACAATAGTAGGATCTACAAAAATATTGTCACTGTAATCATCTGTATCCTGGAGAGATGCCAAATTTTCAGCAAAAAATTGGCAATTATAATCAAGAGTAATCTTTGAGTAATAAGAATCACAAATGTGCAAAACGTTAATTATCCTCAACTGCTCCTCTGCTACAATGCTTTGTTCTCATGTATTTCATCCTGAGCGGTGCTGAATGCTTTCATAATTCCCAAATCTATTCACATGCACACCCACATATACTGCATGCATGTGAGAAGTCAGATGTACTATTGTTTCTCAAGGACAGTTTACATCGGGGCATAAGTTATGGGGAAAAAAAGAAGGGAAATTTATCAAGGCTGTTTGGGTGTTGACAAATCCTGGTGTGAGAGCTCTCAGGCAGAGTTGAAATTGAAATTTGATTGATAAATCCTTGAACTTCATTCAGTCATACTTCTATCATCACTCCTGGTTTTTCCCTATACCAAGCATAAGCTGACTGAATTCATTAGGTTGTAGCAGCACAGTAATTATCACAATTTATACCAGCAGTATCTTCCGTAGGTGTGTGCACTTGCATGACTAGTGCGTGCATTAACAGGCCATGCACACACAGGCCATGCACACTTGAAAGCACACACACACACACACACAAAGAAAATGATGTGAATCAGTGTCTAAGAAGTATAATCAGGCATCATTTCCGCTTCCTGCCGTACAAATTTTGGGAACCAATACCCATTCCACGCCTTTCAGAGTAAAACTGCTTATAAAAAAAAAGAAATGCCCCAACTGGGAAAACTAATAACAGAGGAGAAAGTTAATAGAGAAAGACAAGAGGAAAAAATAGCTGTTTCTCCTGTTCTATTCTTAGTTGTTTGTTTTATTCATCTTTTTTTTTTTTTTAGAGACTTGGTGAAGGATGTAGAAGGCACCTTTTTCTAGAAACTTTAATTTGTTTGAACATTTCTTGCTTGGCAAAAGGTGCCTACAAACAAGTTTAGTATAATTTGTATATTCATGTGATGTAACAGAAGTGCTCAGACACATTGCTGAGACACATTGCTGAGATATAAGAAGGTTGGCCATGCCATTCATACAGGGCGTTTAAATTGTATAGCGCTCCAGGTGCGCTCCAAAGTTTTACCATTCTGGAGTCTAGGTTCAGGAGCACTCCTGGGGCCTGTTGCATAAAGTGTATAACCTAAGAAAAACTCTGGTAAGAACTGAAAACTCAGCTTAGTATGATGCTGCCATTGACTTCAACACAGGAAAAACTCATGCTAAAAACCAACCGGAGTTTTGCTCAGGTGAAAAGTTTTATGCAACAGGCCCCTGAAGTGCTCTTCAATTCTGATTCAATGGTCACCATTTTTTTTTTTTTATTGTGCATACTGTTTATATGTTAGAAATTCCTGCACACGCAGAGGTCAGGACGACAGTTATGCCCCTTTCAGCTACATGTATCTTGTATGACTGTGTGGTCTCGCCATGCAGTTCTGTATAAACAAACTCAAAGGGAGAAATGTAGAAGTGATTTAGGAGTGCTCTTGTACCAAACTTTGTGTATACATGGGATATAAGACAAGACATTCTGGTTTCTGATAATCAATGGAGGCCTACTACAGTGTGTAGTCATGTGACATTTCAGTGTTTACATGGCCTGATTTTGTGAAATGTCATTTGAATGCATCTTAATCCATTGAGGATGAGTCCCGTGTCTATGGGAAATGCATGTTGTAGCAAAATCAGCCCAGTCTTCAATGGGCTAAGCAGTCAAACAAGAACTCATTACTTTAAAAAGGGGGAAGGGATGGGTAGCCCTTTAAAAAACATTTCCTGGTTGGTAATCAATATGAATATTAACGGTTACCTTCCTGGTCTCTGTTCTATCTCACTGTCTCATGTTACTTAAGCATAAGAAGTCTGAAATGACTTTAAAGTTTCAGAGACAGCCTGTTGAAGGCTTAGTCTTTAGAACAATCTTGACTTTCTTACTGAACCTGTAGCAAATCATTATTATTAACATCTATCAGCATGTGCAATGATTACCACATGAAAAAAAAAAAAAGGAAGGGGACCCATACATAATGGGGGCAGGTAAACATTCTATAAAAAAAAAAGGATGGGGATGAAGGTTCATCTTACTGCCCCACCCCAACTGCACCCCACCCCCACACCCACATGAAATCTGAAATCACTGGATTTAGTGGGTTTGCATGGGGGGGGGGGGGGGGAGGAGAGAGTTTTCCATTCTTATTGTGCCAAAAGCAACCCCCCCCCCCCATATAAACCATTAGAAACGTTAGACAATGACATAACTCATAGTATTAGATAGCTATCTTCTTTGGTCAGTGTGACTGAGTGGACACTATACTGCTTGCAGAGATTTTCCTCTTATTAGGTGATCCGAGTATCCTCTCGGATCACCTATTGTATCTGTACGGATTCTTTCTTCTTCTTTATTTCTTTCTCCTCAAATCTTGTGCAGAGGTTAACTCAAAAAGTCCCCTACCTATCACTTTCAAACTTTCACCATATATGTATCATGTCATAAGGACGACAGATCTAGTGTATCAATGTGATCAGTTAACCGTGACGTCATTATGACGTCATTATCTGAAATCACGTTTACATCAATATCTCATTAATGGAACAGAATTTTCGAATGAAATTAACATATCATATAGTTCAAGTCAAGGTCTATTGATATATTTCATAAAATTTTGTCACGTTCATAGTAAACGAGCGCGTACGCGCGCGTTGAAATTTAAACATGCTCTAATTAACCTCAAAATTGTTTTGCACACGTTTCAGGTCATTTACAGCATTTCAAAAAAAATCGACGGACGCGTACGCGCGCGCGCATATACGCACATACAGCTCATATTCAATAGAAATTTCCCGTTTCATTGCACGGATCGAATGTCTGAAATGTCAAGGAATACTTCTACCAAGTTTCAAGTCGATCCGACTCAATATGACGTCATACGGGCCCATCAAAGTTGAAATTCCGCGCGCGCGTCAATGGCGATATACAGTGCAACTATGCCAAAAAACCGCCAATTTTAAGTCCGATTTTACTCGTCAGGATGGACGGTGACCCCCCATTTTCTTTACATATTTTGAAAGCTGATGAGTTGTACATGTCATTTCATGGGGTGGCAATGCTGGCAAAATGATTAAAAGATATCAAATTTCTTAATAAAGTAAAAAAAATAAATTTTCAAAATGACGTCATCAAATTTCAAGTTTACTCGAGCGTATCTCACTTATCCTTGGCCAATTTTCACCCAGATTTCAATATGTTGTAGCTTATTAAATGTTCTTTCATTAACATTATAACAGTATTTTGATTAGATGACAGCATCACCTCGTAAAAATGGATTGAAAGTAATCTTGTCAAATTTGACCAGTTTACGTGTTATCTCTATGGGAGTGCAGTTTTTCTGGAAATGAAAATTGACATGACTATCTTTATCGAGCACTAGCTCACTTATGCTTTGGTGAATTTCTCCCAGATTTTAGTATGTTGTAGCTGAGACTTTGTGCTATCGTAAGTGTGCCCTTCATTTTTTCATATGATGTCTGCATCACGTCAAAAAACTTGGTTGAAATTAAAGCTTATCTTCGATGTATTGAAATATTTCTTTCTTTCTGCAACTTTCTTTGCAATAACTCAAGAAAAAACATATGTTATCACCCCCATATTTTGCACATGTTTAGTTCATGTCACGTACATTATTTGATAAAATAACAACTACTTGATAAGACGCCATCTTGGGTATGTAAATTAGGGTCAAAGGTCATAAATGGTTAATCATGTATCTAAGTAAATACATGTTCTATCTTTCCCATATTTTGCACACGCAAATATCATGTTACAAGAATCATTTCACAAAATAACCACTCTTTGCTCAGATGCCATCTTGTCTGTGCAAAGTGGGGTCAAAAGGTCATATGTACTTCTTTCTGTTTCTTCGTTATGACGTGTTATCTCTATGGGAGGGAATTTTTCTAGATGTGAAAATTGACATGATTGTCTTTATCGAGCACTAGCTCACTAGCTCTCACTTACCCTTCGGTGAATTTTTCTCAGATTTTAATATGTTGTAACTGAGACTTTGCGCTATCTTTGAGTGCCCTTTGTTTTTTCATATGATGTCGGAATAATGTTAAAATACTTGGTTGAAATTAAAGCTTATCTTCGATGTATTGAGATATTTCTATGTTTCTGCAACTTTCTTTGCAATAACTCAAGAAAAAAGCCCCTATCACCCCCATATTTTTCACATGTTTAGTGCATGTCACGTACATTATTTCATAAAATAACAACTACTTGATCGGACACCATCTTGGGTATGTAAATTAGGGTCAAAGGTCACAAATGTTTCATCCTGTATCTTGGTGAATACATGTCCTATCTTTCCCATAGAATTATTTCACAAAATAACCACTCTTTCCTCAGATGCCATCTTGGGAGTGTAACTGTGGGTCAAAGGTCATATGTACTTGTTGCTGTATTTTCATTATAGTGTATACATATTTGGTACCAAAGATGGCAGATATGACTCCCTTTTCTAAATGAGAATCCAAACATCACACGGCCAATGTCTCTGAACACAGGTGAAACCTGCATGGTCATGCCTATTTCGATCAGGACTCGAATCCATGATAAAAAAAAAATCGGATCACCTTAATTTGTCAGTGATGACAAATTACAATCTCTAGTTTTTTTTTTTTTTTTTTTTTTTTGGGGGGGGGGGTGGCTTTGGATGCAGGAATCGACGGGAAATTCCTTTGATATGTAGGTTTTCAATTTCCCAGAACTAGGTCAGGGTCTCTAATCAAGTTGATCTGATAAAACCACTTGAGCATGTAGAACAGCAATCCCATGAAAGCTGTAAGTTTATATCTAAGGTAGATGTAACTAGGGACCATATATTGCATGGACGACGTCAGCCCTTTTACAAGACACGTTCTTTGTCGGGGGGGGGGGGGGGTGGATAAACTTGTCATTCCTAAGGTGAGTCATTCTCTTTCTCTACAAATTTGAGAAATGAACTTCTATCTGAAGCTGAAATCTTACCCCTTAATGAAATTCTGTAGGTGACATGGCATCACTGTGTTTGGTTTCATATGAGAAACAAAAAACAACAACAAAAGAGCACTTCCCTTGATGCACAAACACAATTTGCCATGCTCCAATAAGCCAGAATTGGGATGATCATAGTCATTGTAATGGCGTTAAGGTGGATACACACGAGGGACTTTTTCCCCTTCAAATCTATGCATAAATAGCCAGAGTTGATAATTTTATATAATACTGCTTAACTTTTCCAACTGCCTTATACTGTACTACCACTTGTAAGATAAGGCTTTTATTACCATGGGGTGTACTCCATGTATACATGAATTGTGAAGGACCCCATGCAATGTCAATTTGGCATATAATATGTTCATGTAGTATACATTTCATATCTAAGTTACATGTCATCTCTATAAAACACAGTTTTGTAGCAATAATAGTTTTGTCAGATTTACATATCGATCAATCATATTTGTAATCACAAAGTGTTTACCAAGAAGATCAATGGTTGAATGAAAATCATTCTATAAAAAATTTATTACAGCAAATGTTGACTATTTTTCCACTGCACCACTCAATATCTTCGTTAGATACAGTGATACCAGCTTGAAAATGTGCTTATGGCATGAACAATTGTGACAGCCGTGTGGAGATGGATATTACAGAAAGCAAATCTGACACTTTGCGAATGACTGCAGCTTGGGGGTCACACAAGAACAAGCCCACACCATCCTACACGAAAATGAGACGTAGCAGTTTAATTTCTTGGTATAGCTTCACACAAAAACGTCTGTCTGTCTTTCTGTCTGTCTGTCTCTCTCTCTCTCTTTGTCTGACATTTTTTCTTTGTTTCTGTTTCCATGCTCCTCACATTGAAAGGGAAAGGCCCAGAGGGTCTCGCTTTAATCAAAATTCAGCCCACATCTCGCGTGCCATGATTGTCTCTGAGAGAAATTTATCTCCCTTAATTTTGTGCCCTGCCGGGGGGGGGGGGGAGGGAGTACAGAGTGGCTTGGATTCCACAGGAGCTAGCTGCAATAAAGGGGGAAAAACTCTCCCTCTCTTTCATTCTCTTGGGTGACTCATTGGTAGAATGTGGGCATATATTCCACCCCTCTTGAAAAATGCATGCATCTATTTCAGCCACATAGTATTACATCTACATGCATGCAGACCTTGGTAACGATGAGTGTTGGAATTATTGGAGAATCTCTATCCACTTTCGTCAGAGCAATGCTATTTTTGGGCTGAAAGTGATTGTCTAAATGAAATTTTTATGAACCAAACTTTGAGTCTGTGCATAATGAATCTATAGATATATATCCCTCTCTATCTGTGTGTGTGTGTGTTTGTGTGTGTACACACAATGCCCATGTTCAACACTATGCATTGCATTATTTTGTAATGTGCCACGCTGACACATTTCATTTTACTGATACTGCAGTTCTCCGTTCACAATCTTTTATCATCTCCACCCCAACACCCCCACCCCTCCCACACACACACGCACACACATGTACAATGCAACTGATATCCAACAATATTTTGTTAGGAGAGCTGCATTACACAGAGTATGTAATAATATATTTCTCAATTCAGAGTTCAATATTTTTGAGTGATTGTTATACTGTCAGTAATATACCTTTACATCACGAGAAAATGTCTCCTGTGTTGTAATTACAGTAATTTCAAAAACATGCGTGTTTATGTATTGGAGTTTTTGCTTGAATTATTTCTAAAAACTTTTTTCACCCAATTCAAGGACAACCTATATATGTCGTGCACTGTGGCATAGTGGCTAAGACTCTTCACTTTCAATCAAAGGTCCCAAGTTCAAATCTCGTCAACTGCCTGACATCCCTAGACAAGACGTTTTTAGCTACAATCTGGCAGTGCAAGGGTAATAATGATAGCAGGGCTCTCTGGAGACAGGTAAAGCAGCTTGACAGTCATGAAGAGGTTACACTGAATGAAGAAAACCATATTTCTCTATTAGACAAAAGTACTGGCCAGTACCATGCCAGGCTATTGTTAATAATGTCATTGTAACAATGAAGATTAAACAAAATCACAAAAATGATGCACCTGTCTTATGTGCCCCACTTTGACATCTTACCACTTTAATACTACAATTATTCACAGTCAATTCATATCTATACGTCTTCACTGATCACGTGTTCGATATAAAAAGAAAAATATGAATGACATCGGTTCCTATCTGTCGAAAGTGGAAATACTTGATTACTATCCGATGGCAAGATGGATGTGCACTGCCATGTGGGAATTTCTAGGTTCTTCTCAGGCTTCAGTAAGCATGAATTGATAACAATGAATCCACACTGCAGTCATTTCGGCATTCATCCTGCTTCCCCTTTCAGCAATGTGATGCAATTAGTATGATGACTCTATCTGGGGTGCAATTATAACCCCTTTGTGTGCTTTGAGAGTTGATTGGCAGAGAAAACCCCAGAGCATTATATACACTGACTAAAGGGACTGACACACAGACAAAGGGTTGAAGTTCAATAGCAAATGAAAGAAAGAAGAAAAAAACTGCACCTTACTTGGACCAATACTTAACCTGTTGAGGACGAGTCCCGAGTATACCCGGGCAAGTGTCTATGGTAAGTGCGTGTTGAAGCAAAATCAGCCTGTCCTCAGTGGGTTAAAATGCCATTTTTCACATACATACGCACATGTTATGTCAAAGACAAATGTTTGCTTACAGTTTACATCATATTAGGAATACATACACCTTTGCTCAATAGATATGATGTAGCTATTGCCATTCTGATGTTACAATCACGATGATAAAAAAATATCATACATACACTGAAATATTTTGATGTCCAACTATTTGTGAATTCTAACTGATGTTTTATGGCAATTTTCAATTAGGAAAAAAAAAAAGCATTGAATTCTCTCAAGCGCATTTGGTGAAATGCAGCAATCAGAAGCAAGAAATAAATGTAGGACCTACAGGGGAAAAATACCAGTACTCATTTGAATGAGAAGTCATTCAAAAATTGATGTGGACTGCGTACTCCCTATAAACTACTCCAATAAAAACATAATGTCCATAATAATTAAAAGGAAAAAAATAGTCTGCACACCCATTTTGTACTTCTATCTGGGTCATGCAGCTTTAATGCCATAATTTCTATTCATCCAAATATTGAGTCATACATGTAAGTACTCAAGGCTTCCCCCGTGAATGCCACTGGAGCATGCCGATTCCTGGTGTAGGAATGAATTTTGCCCTTAAGAGTAGGAGAGATGATTAATCAATACCAATCCCCTTCTCATGTAAGGTAAGAAGTGGAATTTCATCTGTATTACCCATCATCTGCTGAGGCTGATTAACTGCAGACAATCCCCCCCCCCAAAAAAAAAAAGAATAGATAAAAAAAAGAAATGCTCATTCACATCCTGCAGAAATTTTCTTGACCAACAATTTAAGGGTTTGTTTGCAAAAACCAATAAGTCCATTTTTGAAGATTTTGAAGTACGATCTCTGTCATAATGTACAAAATAATACCTTTTAAATGATATATTGGGTACTACATATAAAGGTATATTTTTGAAGTTATGGTCAAAAGAAGCTCATATTTTCTTATTATTCTCTTTATTTTTCTTGACCTTTAATCGCAAATATCTCCATTTGGCAAATATGGACTTATCGGTTTTTGCAAACAAACTCTTCAATTGTACCCGCCCAGTCATTAATGCAATATGGATAATGATTCCAATGTAATAATCAATGACCATTACATCCCATTGCATAGTAGCTTGCGCTCTAAGCCACAGTGATGAAATTTCAATATCATGCTACGTATATAAAGGCAGATGTGCGACCATCACTCATGCAATTTGGTAAATAATTCATTATTTTGAAGAGATTACTTCTTCTTTATATCAACCTCCTACCAGTCACTTCAAATGTTATACTATGTACACAATATTAAATTAGGTGAGACTTTTTTCAGTCACATTTTTAAATTGCAGTAGGCTTCAAAGTATCATTTAGACAAATTGAATATCCTTTGAAAAAAGAAATGTAAGCAGCAAAGTGGATGGTGATAAGATTATCTAGACCTATAGGTATTTCAACAGATTATTGGTGCACTTACTGTTTCAGGAACTTAGCATCAGTTCTATATGCAGAGACATATAAATCATACACACATCCACAGATATAAATGCTCATAAATATACAATGACCTAAATCACATTTGGCAAAAACACTCCGAAACTTAGATTGATACGACAGTTCTTAAGGAACTGTGCATGGCCAGTAATGTGTTCCATTCTGCATATATATTTACTCATAAAACCGCAAAGGGCAGACGAGTCGAATGAAATCACATGGTGACATGCCATTCGCTGTAGCAAAATTTTTACACCTGCACACAATGCAGCTTACAGTTACACTGCAATGAGATGCAAAATCTCACCTCGATTACCACTTTGAGTTCGTCGATGACCGCGGCGACGGAAGCAAGCAGCACAATCCACACGGTGTTCGTGATCAGCGAGGAAGAGAAACAACGATCCATTCTGTCGTACCCCCTGTTTCCATGCCTCCGACGATTAGGAATGAAGTGCGGATCGACAGCGATTAGTATAGCTCATCAATGACAGCACGTTCTGCAGTTCTTCGCAAATTGAAACAGCGAAGAAGGCTGTGAAACTGCAGTCTGCAGACGATGTGGACTTATCGTACCTGACGACACGATGGCGCTCGATCGTGTGCCAGACAGCCATGGGTATTGTGTGTATACATTCCCCCAGCCATAGCAGTACAGAAACCGCACACGTGCTCCTATATGGAGAGTCGTGTTTACACCGCTGCTGTAATGAATTGGATGCGTTTCCAGATTCGTCCATTTGCTATGAAGGGTTGCTGCGGGTCGTTGATGTGCTCGTGAATAAGATTATACTCCTATGCCTTTTATTTGAGCGCCCTAAGCACTGTCACAACCTCCAAGCTGATAAAATCTATCACTGTGAAGAAATACGAAGGACAATTATTGCAGAAAGATAAGAATAATGAGTCGCAACCACAAGAATGTTTACCCAGCAATGTAATGTGCGAGTCCAAAACTTTAATTACCTCCACGAAAACGTAAACAGGTGCCTATTGCACTGGGTCGCCGGATTCCTAAGACTGCTTACAAAACGCATAAGCACTGTTGTAAACCGTAGGTCGTCGTGTGTATATTGAAATGTGATAATGTATGAAGCTGATTTTATATTAAACATAAGTTACCTAAATGTTCTAGTGTTTCAGGAATGATTGAGTAAAATTAGATGGAAATGCAGAGAATCAAGCAGGAAAAAAGCAATATTACCTATACAATTTTGGATCATATTGTTGATGTTACCATACCACCATGTTTAATGTAATAAAGTTACTTTTTGTTTATTGAATATTAAATCTTCAAGGGAGCATTGATCCCCAGAGAAGGGAATTCAGAGCCAGTGAAGTGGAATGATGCAGCAGACCTGTACATAATTCATAATGACATTAGAAATGATTACACTATTTGAATAATCACTGAAACAGCATCATATTATGTGCTCCTAAAGTTCATTGTATGGCTGTAACGCCATCAACATGGCAAGCTGCAACATCAGGTGACAATGACACTAGATTTCACTTCCTTGCTTGAGACAAAATAAAACAAAACAAAACAAAACTCTGATTTTCATCTGAAAGGCAACAGAGTATTTGTTTTCATGCCTTGGGGATGCATGAATATGTTGTTCTTGATAAATCCTGAATGGTACAGCCATTCTGATGTTGACATTGGAGAGAAAACATGGAAGTAGTACCATTTCTGGGAATAAATCTGATAATTTCTCCAGCTGAGTGACTTGTATTTGCAAAATTGACCTTAGATTGTCATATGTCATTCTGTGTAGATGTTTATGTTTTGATATTCGTGTGCAATTTCACCAGAATGCTCACAAATCAATGTGTGTTGCATGTTTTATTAACCCTTAATGTGCTTTGTTTCCCAATTGGCCAACACACTAGAACACTTTCTTTGCCTGTTGGCACATGTCTGGAAACTAACGGTCAATAAATAAAAAAAACCTGTAAATCCCCCTAATCTCTATCATGGCCTTCCAGTTGGCCTGCGGTGCATTGCTACACCCAAGTGGGCTTGCCAATCAACTACAGTGTACAACATGTACACTGTAGTGTAAAATTCATGTTACCCAACCAAGCACACACACACACACACACACACACACAAATACTTGTCGAAAAATGTCCCCTTTTTACAGTACCTGATATAACAACATAATTTTGCAGGTCCCATTCATTTATCCTTTTGTTTTTATTCCTGATATAAAGAAATACCCAATAATCAAGAGGAAACTTTAACGGTGTCAGGCAGCTCATTTTAGCAAGATTCTACCTCTCCTAAGTCAATTTTGGATGGATCACTGCACCACCATCAAAAAAAGCTTGGTCAGCTAACTTTGTGCTTCATATAAAGAATTATTTATAGATATGAGCATCTGACATGTATACAAGTACTACTGTATAATCATTCTTCCACTTTCTGATGTTGTTTGTACTGGGCTAAACATATGCTCAAAGTAACAGAACACATCATGTACATAGAGTGTACCTGGCATACTTTTGAATATACCAAACACACATACACACGAACATACAAACATAGATGTACATGCATACACACTCAAACACACACACACACACACACACACACACACACACACACACACACACACACATATATATATATATATATATAAGTACAGACACATCAACATAAATGTATATGCATGTAAATGAACACATACTCCATAGCACAACATTTTCTGTAAGTAGAAAGGTTTTATTACAAGGAATGCTGTGAATACACCATGACAAAAGCCATGTTATTTGCACATCTAAAAATACACGTGAACAGATACAGTTACATGTTTAATTGGCATAGGATTCTACATACAGTGTAATTATATTCATCATAATGGGCAATATTTCAATTCTTCGGGACAATTAAATATGCATGATCATAAAGTACAGATGTAATCAGTTGGGTTCCACACATATTATGTATATACATGTATTTTGACGAGGTGGCTTTGGACCACTACAATGGAACCTTGTCATAAAGAGGTCGGATATACATGTAGTGAGATAAACCTGCTATTACAAGATAATTTTGTATGATCTATTCCTTTAATATTATTTTGTTCTCATTCATGATATATCACGCCTTGAGCACTCTACAGATTGGCTTTGGTGCAATATAAGTTATATATAATCACTATCATATAAAGCAAACCCAATACAGAGATGAAATATACGTGGTCCCAAGTGGCTTGTTATAACGAGGTCAGATAAAGCCAGGTACCTGTAACAAGGTAATTTTGCAGGTCCCACCACTCTTATATTCCATTGTTTTATCCCTGATATAACAAGGAATTTTCAGGGGCCACATATGGCAGGTGGTCACGACAGTTTGCTGCTAAGGGAAGTTTCACTGTACCACTGATATTGCTTACAGAGAAAAAGGTTTAAGAAAGCATAAACTGTCCAGTCCAGTCAAACAGATTTGATTATACGTTGTCTAATACTAACAAGGTAATTGTCATGGTTTTAAAGTCCTCATTATAATGAAGTTCTCCTGTACACTGTACTACCAAATATAGTTACTTCCACAGGTGCTCATACTTTCAATAGCAACCATGTACAAGTAACTAAAAGTTGGAACTGTAAATGACAAAGTTTTTCGGGGTACAGTTCTCCGGATTGCTTACCTAACAACTGTTAAATCAGAAAATGCAGAAAGGGGAATAAATTACAAGAGTTGACAAACCCAAAGTTTATGAGCTGTAAAAGGTGGTAACTAAATTTGTATTTGCCTGCTGTTGATAACTTGCTCATACACATTATCAATTGCATATCGTCTGTTGAGAATGAGAGGGGCGTTAAGTTGTCCCGAACAGTACGGGTTTAGAGGCAACTTAACGCCCTTATCATTCTCAACCGACTATATTAAAATGGTGTTCCAGAGGGGATCAATAAGTACAAGCTTAAATGGAATGTTGTGAAAGTTCCATATCGTCGCTGGGGCGATAAGACCTCGTATCTACAAAATGTCAAATGTTCGGGAGAGCCAAAAAACATGGCGGCCAAAGCACTGTGGCGAATGGGATAGCCTTTCCTTTGACATGCCTTGGTGGCTTCATTTTTGGAGTAAGACAGTTAGGATTTGGACAGGACATCACTTAACCCATTATTTGACCATTAATCCAAAAAACTCATTTTCACCAAAATTGCAGATACAAGGTCTTATCACCCCAGCGACGATATATGTACATGTATGCAACTGTCTCTGTGCATTGCATAACAGTGATACAGGTAAGTTTGGCTACAAGAGTAGCTTGTTTTTGTTTTTTACAGCAAAAAAAAACCCCCAACAACAACAACAAGACTGTAAAAACAAACAGACAAACAAACAAACAAACAAACAAAAACTCTTCTAGAGAGACTTTATACAGCTAATCACAAAACTTTTTGAACCATGCTAGCAACAGAGCACATGTTGTCGGCCAAGAACCAGAATGCCGTTATCACAATTTTGGGGGGTATTGATTGAATTGGTATCATGTCATAGAGATTGATCTCCTTTATTGGTGTCGATTTCAAATGATTTTCAATTTCAGGAAAGTGTTAAGAATCAAAACCACAAGGGTGCCATCTTGCCTCATATTTGGAACACTGCTTTTATAAATCTACCAACTTTTGATTACATAAGCTTTTTAATTTATAAAAATTCATTGTTTTGTTTTTATTCATAGCAATTATGCAATAGCACCCTTTTGGTTCTCAGCTGACGATCTTATAGCAAATTATCTTTTTTTGTTCATGATAATGTTCTTCTCTGGAATTGAGGGATAGTTTCCCAAACACTACTGTCTCATATCTCATCACTAACAAACATTTCATCTTGAATATTTCTTCAAATATACACTGTAACATTCCCATATCTTAGCAACAAGACAATGGAATTTTTTCTGCAAAAAACACTTGTTTTTCCATGCTATTTCACACAGTGCAAGAGACAACATAATGTTTTGATTGAAAAAAAAAAAAATCTAAAAGACCAATTACAAGGTAATTGAAAAACAAGTTTGTAGTGCTTGTAAGTGATGAATAAGCTCAGGCAAGACACGCAACTGCGTATAGTTAGAGTCCTCTTCAAAGCTTATCTATGACTATTTTTTCTTATAGTTGTTCTTCTTCTTTCGAATGGCAGATCAGATTTAAAAATACCACCTGTGTTGGTTCCTATTCACATCGTGATCATTATGCAGAATATTGCAACTGATTGACAATTTGCCCTACATCGATGTTGTCAATCAGTTGCAATGAAAACATCTCGACGGAAGAATTTCATGAATTTGAATATGCAGAATATGTTCCAATAGTACCATTACTACATCAAGACTATGTTGCTTATGGCAAGAGTTCTGCTCACGTAATGATAGACAAGTACAGAATAAAACAATGTATACACTGTTGTTTTTTGCTATGACATCGAATTCACATTATCACCATTACATGAAAAACAAAGCACGCATTGCATAAGCAATTTTCACCAATTTTTGTAATGATAATATTAAGTGACATGAAAGATAAGAATTCGCAGAATAAGTAAATGTGATCTTTGGGATTACGTCTCCATCAGCAAAGTTCAACATAATGCATTACAATTTTTTATTCATAACCTCACAGATATACAGCTTCTTAAACACCGATTCAAATTAGCCTGGCTGTTGTATGTGTCATGCTTTTCTTGTGGTAGCTATCTCACAACAGAATGCATTATGACTTTGCTATCCGTTACCATGGCGATTCAATATCTTTGAAGCGACTTGTGATGCGGGTGTACAAAATCATACGCAGATTTCTCAGATGAACTGGTTATCACAGATGACATCGTGTCAACCTTGAATTAGAATCACTTATGAGCTGACTACATTCTCTAAGCAAAATGCTTATATCTGAACTTAAGCATAGATCACGCTGTTATATGCATATGGGATTGAGTATGTGTTCAGACTTTGAGAACTGCTCATCTGAGCACTCCTTTCTGACCACTTTGATATGTGTTCTCTGCAGAAACAAATATCTATACATAATATAGAACATATGGTTCGATAAACATAACTGTTGATATCATTTCCCATAATATTCATTTAAACTCTGCAGCCATAGGTTATGAGTACAAGAGTATACTCTGTATTGCTTTCTAAACAATGTATTTTGATATGATGCAATCAACAAATACGAACACAAGTTACTGCTTGGAATTGATACCATTTGATAGTTGGCTTTGATTGCAGTAGCAGCTGCCAATAGTTTTGTGCACAGCTGTACTGTGCATAATCTCAATTCTTGATATAAAGGAGTCAAGAAATGTGAAGAGTAGATTTCATATGGGAAGGATACAATAAAGAATGTATCATACGGTGAAAGTGTTGAAATGATTTTTTCCTGCTGACATTAAAAAAAGACCAAAACAAAAAATAAAACCACA
The DNA here is from genome assembly GCA_033980235.1 of Diadema setosum. Lineage (NCBI taxonomy): Eukaryota > Metazoa > Echinodermata > Echinoidea > Diadematoida > Diadematidae > Diadema > Diadema setosum. The sequence goes on from CM067074.1 coordinate 34,305,372, forward strand.
TTCCACACTTGTCTGCAAATACATTGTACAGTCGATCCTCAACACTTTGAGAAAATCTATGTAACCATTTTTCTCTCTCCACTGTTGTATTCAACCAATATTCAAATCTAAGTAACCTTGCATCACAAAACCCACAGAAAGTTGCTTGATCAGATCTATTCATATATATCTCTTCTAGATAAGTTCAGCTTCTTAGCCCAGGAATGGTGTGTAACTCATCAAATTGCATAATAGTTCATAAACCAACTGAAATATGTGACAGAAAACACCAAACCCATAGGAGTGCTACTCTCAAGAAAACGAGCTTCAAGTTAAAGCAGTCTTTTTTAAATGCACTGATTTTACACTCTTCCCTGTGCCTATGTGGAGAAAAACCATTCAAGATTCCAACGTCACTGCCATGAAGGTAAACATGATTATGCGGAAATTGGCACACTCACTATACTTATAATCATGTTTAAACATGAATGCTCCTCATGACTGTGTAGGACTTCTCCTCCCTTTTTTAGGTGAGGTTATGTACACTTTCAGATGCTTCTTTGGTGGAAAATTGGAGAAAAAGAGACATACACAACTGTACACTAGAAATATATTAGTCCAGCAAAAACTGCAAAAAAGGGGGGGGGGATTACAGATTGTACATCTCCTCTTTCGGTTAATTCCAAATTTTCCAAACTTCAGATTTTTATTGCAAAAAAAAACAACAACAAAGGATTTCGCCCTTGAGATTTACCCAACAGTTGGAAATCTACAGCATTTTATCTAATGTCTACTTTCAGGCCACGAGCAACCTGACCTGCGCAACTCTTATTTTGTTGTTGTTGATTTTGTGATGCACGGTCACATGTTACATTCCTCTGAGATTAATTCTTTATTCTTTCTGATTATTTTTTCTCTCTGAAAGGGGGGGAGGGCATTACCTTTTCTTCTTACCCCTTTTATCCCCTTTTGCCTTGTTGGCAGGATTCTTGGCGCTCTTCTCCCACATGTAGTAAATCAGCAGACACACAATGACCGGTGGGATGAGAAAGCGAACCAGTTTCATGACTCTGTTGGCCAGCGACAGGTCCGGTTTGTCCAAGCCAACAAGCTCGGTCTCAAATACGAGGGTTGAATCGGCTGGGAAGAAAACAAAAGCAAAGACAAAAATAAAACATGTTGCCCTACTGATCACACTGGACATGCTTTACAATGAGCTTTGGTTTGTTTTCATCTTCCATTGGACAAAATGGCTGGAGAGCCCATATTCAGCCGAACTAGCTGGTCTTCCCTGGGATTGTGAGTACTTGAGGTGGACTACATCACAGGGATATAAACTCTGCTCATTGCGATGAATGAATGAAGCAGGATCCTTTACATGCACGATTGTGACTCTCTCACACGGGACCTCCACTTTATGTCCTATCCAAGGACAGAGTGTTTTGTCTCTGCTAGAAGGGATGGCATGATAACACACAACAATGCTCAGTAAGACTCACTCGGGTTTAAAGGTATTAGCCCACATTTGTAAACCTGCAGCAATTGGTCTCATAGTTAGCATAGAGTTTGGGTATGATTGCTATAACACCTGTGCAAAATTTCGTTCCACTTAGTCCATTACTTTCATAGAAATGAATGAAAATGCACCGTAATCCGTATGCATGCGTATAATGCTCACTAGCTCACTAGCTCACTCCACGTACGTGTTACATGTACAATGTACGTAGCTATAGCCGCGCTCGTAATTCGATTTTTGGTCGGGTTGACCCGATTTGAAAATTGATTTTAAAACGATGATTTTCTCTCTTTTATCGAATGGTATAGACAAAGAGCGACAGGTGAGGTATGTTACTGTTATAACTTGTACTTGAAGTCATATTGGACCTGTTTTATGCAGTTTTGATTTTCGTGGGTTTGCAAATGTGGGCTAGTACCTTTAAAGGGGATGGCTAGTAACTGATCAGTGGGAATCAGTGGGAATGCTTGGGGAAGATTGTTCCAACTCTTGTGGGATTCATTTAAGAGTACATTATACATCTATTGTTTTGTGAAAATTATTTGCTTAAGAACGGTCTCATATTCAAGTAATGTGCAGTTTAATGCCCCGTCACTGTACAGGCATGCTAGCCTGGAAACATTAAACTGCACACTACTTGAATATGAGACCGTTCTGAAGCAAATAATTTTCACAAAACAATAGATGTATAATGTACATTTTGAAGCAAATAATTTTCACACAGCAATAGATATATAAAGTACTCTTAACCCGTTCAATACTGAATTCTGAAATGCCCATAGACTTGATACGCAGGCCACCAGGTTCATGTACGGAACGGGTTAAATGAATCCCACAAGGATTGGAACAATCATCCCCCACCATTCCCACTGATTCCCACTGATCAGTTACTAGCCATCCCCTTTAAACAGGTACCCAAACCCGCGCCATTTGACTGAAATGCAGGCCATACGTTACTGATTGAGCCATCCCATTGCCTGTGTGGTTTGATTAATCAATGATGATGGTAGAGCATGGCAAGTTAACCCATTGAGGATAAGTCCCGAGTATACTCAGTCCGTCCTCAACGGGTTAAAGGAGACCTCCGGATGATTTTCAAATTTTTACATTTGAACATTATATAAATTAGTTATACTGGGTACAGAGTTTCAGAATTTATAATGATTGGGATGAAAAATAAGAATGTTTTTGGAATTTCTAACAAATTGCAATGAACAAGGATGATGACATGGCAGCCTCACCATAAGAATGCATGAGATGTGGCTCAAGGAAGCAGAACAAAAGAAGAAGGCATGCATAGATTATACACAGGTGAGCTTGCAAGAATGCGGTATTGTAATGGAATGACACTGCTACATTTCTGAGATATGTGAGGCTCCTATGTCATCATCTTTGTTCAGTGTAATTTGTTTAAGGTTTTTGAAAGTACTGTTTCTCTGCTCAAGAACCACAATAAATTCTACAAATCTATACATGAAGCTGTTGATTTATGTACTACATGATGTGAAATTATGAAAATCGTCCGGAATGCCCCTTTAAGCCTTGAGTGTCATGGCACATAAAGCAACGCTGCACGCTGGCACTGGTCCGACAGTCCATGACCAGTAAAAATCATTGTCAGACCAGTAGAAAAAATGGGTTAGTGTGCAGCCCTGCATAAAGGGTTAAAACAAAAAACCTGACCATGAACTGGTGAGGTGACATCACAAGACCACATTCTTCAAGGAATAGCTTACGTGGTATGGGCCCGCTGCCTCGTTTCCCATAGCCTAGATGTGGGGGGATGATCAGCTTACGCTTCTCTCTGTAAAAAGAAAACGACAACAATCGACAAATACATGAAAGTAAACACACATAACACATATACATGAATTTGATAGATACTACAAATCCTTAAGTTTTTACAAAGATTTCTTTACCACACCAGCATGTTTCAAGGTGTGTTTATTCCCTGTGCCCTCTCCTCTTTTTGAACTTACTTTGTTTCTTTCTTTGTTTTTCTTCTCTTTTTTTTTTGGGGGGGGGGGGGGGGGGTTGGGAAATAATATCATTCTTTAACATAGCAATCTCCCATTCAGCTCAAAAATAACCCTTTCCATACTGAATTCTAAAATGCCCATAGATTTAATGCGAACACCACCAGGTTCACGTACGGAATGGGTTAATTTTTATTCTTAAAGATACTTTTCACAAATTTTACACCGATTTATACACAAAATATCGCATACACTTCTATCCTCATCAATAATCTGACAAACTACAACCCTGACAGTAAACGGTCATCATCATTTAATCAGAACATAATTCAAAAGGACCAAAACATGTACATATGTTTTCATTTCATTCAAATGACAACAAGAAATGCATGAAGATTAGTAAGCAAGTCAATGAAAGGCTTGCAGGACCAATACGTTGTATATCATCACCTCATCTGGTTTCATGTTGAGCTGTAACGAAGATACCACTGTGAATTCTATTATGGTATGTGAAATCGAAAATTTGGTGTGACCTTGTGTACACATTAATTATTTTGACAAAATTTCTACTGTTCTCCTTGTCCAATTTTCATTCTGTTCAGTACAGACAACTTGATCATTGTAAGGAATCGCTCTTTAAAATCAAAATATCTCGGAGTCTTCCTTACCCAACACACATGCCTTCTATTCCCATTTCCCAGCCTTGGATCACCATCTTACTGCCAAGCTTGAAGTCGATTGGTTGACGGCCATCTTGCCTTGAGGTGTCAAAGACAGCACCGCTCTCAAATGTGCCCTGGACATCAAGGAAAAGTGATAAAAATATTTCATTAATACAGTCCTTTTGAAGTTCCAGGCTGCAAGTAACAAACTTGGGCCAAAGTGATATTCCTCAAACTTCTTGCAGTACCACCTGACACCCCCCCCCCTTTTTTTTTCTCCTTTTTCTAGGAGAGGTGAACCACTGGGCAACTTTGACAAAAACGTTTAATTCTTCTCGAGAAAATGTATTTCGTTTACATTTTTTTTTATACAACAGTGTGTTAGGTTATAAGCTCTCGCCCATTGTATACAAAATTGTGGACGTGTGCATTATAGCTTGAGAAAAGTAAAAGCAATGGCCATATATGGTCATTCAACGTACAATGTCACAGCAAGTGTGACAGAATTGCACTTTGAGGAATCTTCTACTTCTTCAGGGGTACTGTCCAACACCCCTACACAGGGGCCAACCGAACAGGGGGTGCGCTGATGCTGGTGGCGCAGAAAGAGAAGTTACAAGCTAGTTGTTTTGTTCTTGAATGCAGTGGAGGACAAGTATCCTTGTTTGTAATGTCTGTGACTACCGATAGCAGTTCGTTCCACTCTGTGATGGTCCTTGGTATGAATGAATACTTGTAGAAGTATTTGTTGTTTTTTTTCTATTTTTGGTTGTTTGTTTGTTTGTTTGTTTGTTTGTTTTTTTATGAAGCTTGTAGAAGATGACTTCCAAAGAACCCTTTGGACCAGACTCGGGCTTTTCGTAACAGGATGGACAGGTGACCAGCAAGCGCCTAACAGAATGTAGTGATGCGTCCTGCCCTGTATCAACATTGCAGCATTTCCCAGCCAAGCTTACTTTCATGGTGGTGATGCTACTGTGTCTAGAGTAATCCGCTGCTCTGTTTAGTGCAGCTTTCTGTCTGTCTACAAAGATCTGAGTAGAAACTGTTCTAGTCTGTTGATTAAATGATTTACCCATTGTGTCATGGAAATGCTGAGAGAACGAATGAGAATTCTGACAAACTCTGATACAAATGTACTTACCGGCAAATCTGTTCCAGATCTCTTTCTACATTGTACCTGGGTTATTTTTCTGTAACTCTGGAAATAATTGATTCCTGTGACAGCAACTCTCAGGCATTGTCTGATACTCTACAAGGTACTCACTGTGTAATGAACTTGGACTGTGTCCCCATTTGCAGCAAAGACAGAACAATCATCTGGTTTGAACTACAGAAAAACAAGAGGGGAAAAAATATTATTAACAAATTAGTTAACCCGTTGAGGACGAGTCCCGAGTATACTCGGGCAGGGGTCTATGGGAAATGCGTGTTGTAGCAAAATCAGTCCGTCCTCAACGGGTTAATGTGAAGTTAACAGGTTAAGCTTAAGCTGTCCTCTCTCACTACATTTTACCAGCTATTTTGATCCATTAACCAATTGAAAACGGGGTTGACTTTGCAGCGACAAGCATGTCCCATATAGACACTTGCCCTACAATACTCGTGACTTGTCTTCAATGGGTTACTATGTAGTTCGTTCCTCAAGAACATGGATTCAACGCTTTGCTTTTTCCAGACATTGTTTAGTATCATGCTCAAAATCAGTACATGTGGTAAACATTGTCCACTTACCGTACACAAGATGGTGGATCAATTCTTGAAGACTTAAAATCATGGGCACAATCGAACATAATTTAATGTATTGAAATCATTAAATATTGCATAATCCCTTGTTATATAGGCTTATTAGATGTATAAGCTATGTGTACCTTGAACCTTGAAGATATAATCCCGATGGCAGCTTGTCCATAAAGCTAAACTGGGATGGGTGTGCGACAGTAGGTGACAGTGTAAGAAGAGTAGGTGACAGTGAAAAAGTTGTATGTACAATAAAAGGATGACTGTGCAAGTAAAATCCAGGGCTGGGTTTAGAGTAGCCTGGAGCTCACGCACAGGAGGCTGCATCCCTCCGTTTGTATATTACAAACATACACTATGATCTGTGTGCATGTAAATTTTCATCTCAGCCTATTTAGTATTTCCCTATTTTAGAGAGTATGAAAGTGCAGGACAACAAAGCCACTTTCTTGAGGTACAAAATTCAGCAATCACGACACTAGTCTTCACTAGAAATTCCCAACATAAATTTACATTGTAATTTGTAACCGTTAAATGCAAAACTTAGATTAAAATCACTTTAAACTACGTTGAAAACATAAAAAAGAAACAGTCCACAATGCACTACAGACAGATCTAGGGAAATATCCTGAACATGCGTTTCATGTTCAACATAATATTATAATTCAACTCATCTCTTTCCTATGTTGACGTCGTCGCGTCGTCGCAAATTTTAACCCAGTAATAGATTGCATGCATGCACGCTTTAGCTTTCACTCAGAGCTTTACACAGAATGTAACACACGGGACTACACCGACTGGTTTCTAAAATCTCTCTAATAGTCTTGGTGTAACGCCACTCACTTCTGAAATAATCTCCAGCTCCTTTGGCTTCTTCTTCTTCTTTGCTGCATTTGTTACTGATAAACAAGTTATCAGAATCGTTAACAGAGTAAATACTGGGTAATTTCTTAGCTGAACCATGATGAAATTTCCATCCACGGTTTCCGTACGTGTCCTCGCTGGTTGGTTGTGTGTCGTTCGCCGACGTGTAACTCTGTAAAATGCTAACATCAGTAATAATAAAGGTCCCTGGATCTCTATGCCTACAATCTATTCCGTAGACTTTCAACTTTTTCTTTGTCAACTGTGTGTGGTGTGGATCCACATTCTATTGATGATTATGAAGATGATGAGGAGCATTCGGAGGAGACCAAAAAGAAAAAAAAAAGAGAGAAAAAAAAGAAGAGAATATGAATACAAGTGTACATAATCCAGTGTATAGCCACTTGGACGTGCCCCCCCCCCCCCCCCGACACACTGTTTTTTGGGGTTTTTTTTGTGTGTGTCTTTTTTTTTAATGTTTGTTTGTTGTTGTTGTTGTGAATGTTATTGTTGTCGTTAGTCGATATCGATTGAAAGCCAATTGCAAGTTACACCTACCTAGGCCTTATACTTTAACGGATAAGGCCTTTTTGTGTTTTGTTTTGTTTTGTTTTGTTTTGTTTTGTTTTGTTTTGTTTTGTTTTGTTTTGTTTTGTTTTGTTTTTTGCTTGTCAGCTGAAGAAACCTGGAAGTGGCACTAGAGAGTTGCGTTGAAGGCTTTCTAGTTTGTTTTTGTTTTTGCTTGTTTTAGCTGATGAAGCCCGGAATTACGTTGCATCAGAAATACTGTTCCCCCCCCCCCCCCCCACACACACACTTTTACAAACGTGGCGCCGCGCCGACCATGCATTTTCATTAACATTTTACAGAAGTAACATGGTTTTCTCAACAGATGATTTTTGCCTCCTGATTTGTTTTTGTTTCCTCAGCAGACTAAAATAGGCCTAATCCTTGTCACATTGGGCAGCTTTTTGGATTTTTCTTTGCAAAGACAGGACCATCACATAGTGCAGTGGCGGATCCAGAGGGGGCGCACCGGGTGCGTCCCCACCCCCCTCTATTTCCCCCCTCCCCCCCCCCCCCAAAAAAAATGAAAATAAATAAAAGACAAAAGGGGGAGGCGCCTGTGCCCCCTTCAATTTTGTAAAGGCTCCCCTTAAAGTTTACAAAATTCCTGGATCCCCCCTGCACAGTGCTGTCATCATACCGCAGAGTACTAAATTTACTTTGGCATAATTTTGTCATGAATATTTGAATGTTATGTAACACGTGGCGGAAATTCATCACGCCTAAGGTCAATTTTACGATTTTTATTACTTTTATCGGCGATGATGATTGGCGATGATGAAAAATAGCGCCATCTTGCATCCAGTGTCAGTTATTTTCGACAGCACACAAAACGATGCATATTGGGCAGTCTGTGCGATTGCATGCGACTTGGACAGGGGATAGTTACACTTGCCTTATATCGATAATTTTATTGTGTATTAGGAATTGAGTAATCTTGCTGCATATTAATAGAGAGAAATATCCTAGTGCTTATAAGAGTGCGTGATTTTGTGTGTATGAAATTATCTTTGAGCGTGTATGTTTGTAATTTTGTTTGCATGTGTTCTGAGAGTTTTGTTGGTTGAGCTGAAAAATCGTGCTAATCAATCAATACTCAATATACGCCATAACTAAAATAGAGGTCGTCATCAAATATTAAAGAGACTAAAATACTCTAAGATGAATTCAAAGTTTATTTGATGAAAATCGGTTTTGAAATGGCTGAAATATCCAAAATAAAAAGTGGTCCTAGTAAAAGATGGGTCCCTTCTTTTATTAGGATCACTTCGTTTTACTTTGTTTTTTTGGATAACTGATTTCAAAAACGATTTTCTTCAAATAAACTTTTAATTGCTCTTAGATTATTGTATGCTCTTTATATTTTTCAAATAAATAGTTTCTAGTGATCTCGCAAAAAGTTAAAATCTGCTCCCCATCTCAACCAAAACTATATCACCCTTCATAAGTCGGAAAAAGAAGAGGAAGAAAACAAATTGCTGACTCTTATTCCAAAATGGGGACGCCTTCTCTCTCTCTCTTCTATGACTTCTATCGCAGCATGCAGGTGGCACTGTGGGTCTTACATCTGTGAGAAATGAAAATAAATGGTTCTTTCTAGAACCTGTCACTCATCCAAACACGTTATTAGGAACTGATAGGCCTATTATAGCCGTGGTTGAGCGAATGACCTCTACAAAGTTCAAAATTCCATTTTGGAGACTGGACATGTTTTTGTTTCTATTTCGGACATTGTCGTTTTCGGCGTAGATTCAGAAATCATAATAATATAATTATGATTACTTCATACACACACCTTTCTTTTTTTTTAATATTCTTCATTCGAATTTCGTCGTCCTGTGTCACTAAATCACCAAAACAAAACAAAACATTGTACAAAGACAAACAACATTATACACAAACATTGTACATATATATGTCAATCTAACAAATCTTAAGTTTTGACTCATTAACTTTTGCTTAAAACGAACTCCGCTTTTTAAACATCATTCTCGCAAACTGCCCAAAATTGGGGACACATGAGTTTGCTCAACGCAATGCTTCCACCATTTGTTTCTTGAAAAAAAAAGTACATTGGACACACAAACACACACACACACCTACACACACACACCTACACACACACACACACACACACACACACACACACACATAGACATAGATGTAGATTTTCGTCTGTTTGCTCGTTAAAGGACAAGTTCACCTTCATTAACATAAGGATTGAGAGAATGTAGCAATATTAGTAGAACACATCATTGAAAGTTCGAGGAAAATCGGACAATCTGTTCAAAAGTTATGAATTTTTGAAGTTTTTGTGCAGTCACCGCTGGATGAGAAGACTACTGCTGTGTATGATGTCACATGCGTACAACAATATAAGGAAAATATAAAGAGAATTGCACAAAATTTCATCTTTTGAAAAAAGTACACATTCCCTTGACTCGTTGCTGACATGTGTTATGGGTGATATTATTTCCATTGTCTTTAGAAAGAGGCAAGTCAAGTGCTCTTTTATTATGCGAAAAAAAAGTGAAAATACGTTGAATTTTCTTTACATTTTCTTTATACTGTTGTACTCATATGACATCACGAGCCTTATGCTAGTCTCCTCATCCAGCGGTTCCAACACAAATTTTTTTAAAAATTTATAACTTTTGCATCGATTGTCCATTTTTCCTCAAACTTTCACTGATGTGTTCTACTAACATTGCTGCATTCTCTCAATCCTTATGTTTATGAAGGTGAACTTGTCCTTTAAAAAGAAAGAAGCAGTCCACCTTAGGGGGCGTCCTCATATTTCAGTTCAGTTTTGCTTCAGTTTATTCAACACCAAAATACCAAACGTTATCTGGAATACATAACTCATTAATACATAAAAATACACAAGTGACATTTGCCCCACTCTGCCCACAGGAAGTCAGGCTTGTGAGTAGCACCCTAACTCTTTGGTTCATTTGCATGGAAACTTACCAGAAAGCTAGTGGTCTTCCATGCCTATGAGTGTGTGTGCGCGCCCGTAAGTATGCTTGTGTTCGGTTTGTGAGCCCGCACTCAAGTATGTAAATATGAGTGTTCGTTTTTGCAGCAAAATTGCTTAGAATATACCGCATGTCTTTGTTAGAATTCATTCATGAGTCAGAGACCATATTGTGACAAGTATGAAAGGAATTCCTGTCTACGCAATAATTTGAAGCAGTCTGTTTAAGAGTCTAAATTAAATCGTGCGGTCACGAACGGGCATTCTTGTATCTAACATGAACTTTGGTGTGAACGAATCAGTCATTATGAAACTTGAGCGAATCGCTACATGGAATAGGGTTATCAGCGGCAATAGAGTCAAATTAGTCCCCCCCCCCCACACACACACACACCCACACACCTATAAACTCCTTCCATCCACCACCCCCCTCTCTCACCCTATATACTGACTCCCCCATAGTCATTATATACTACGCATGTTGTGATGTATTTCGGAGTTTTTTTGCGTCAATAGCCGAAATGTTATTAGGCCTCGAAGACGATTATGACGAATTTCACCAGGCGTAGGTTTCCTCCGTCCTTGTAAGCGTTTCACCTTTGAATAATAATCAAGTTGAAAAAAAAAATGTGTGAAAATATCACTTCCACAACTTTCTTACACTTTTCAAATGGCCTCTTTGAAATAGCTGCGCAAGAAACCATTCAAATCTCATGCGTTTCCTCCTTCGAAGTTGTTTGGGCATGAAAGGTCGGCGAAAACACTCATATATTTCACAGCTTGTTTAGAAAATAATTAATGTGAAATGTTTGATCTTTAAAATTTCGTTTGCATTATCAATTCTCGGGGAGTTTTGAAAAAGCCACGTGTTTAAAAATAAGTCAAGCCACATCGCTTCGTATTATGCGTAACACCCTTGCGATCTTATCGCGCGGTACCCTTGGTACGATCCTTTTCCGCTATATACCACGTATCCACTTAGCAAGTGTATTAGATTCCCCGGTAAATGGTTCCGTGGGCCAAATTCCATTTTCATAACTCTCAAATTAATAGATAACTTCCTCTGACCTCGTATTTCTCCTCTATTCCCCTCTCCCCTCCATCTCTCTCTCTCTCTCTTTAACTTTTCTCACTCTTTCTCTTTCACGCTTTTTGCCCCGAACGGAAAAGTGGAGGAAATCACCTTGAACGTTATCTTTGCGGAATATGAGAATTTTGCTGTTACTGCATGCCTGAACACGACGTCTAAATTTTACATCCTTCCAATCGCTCCCTCCCAGTAGTAACCCTGGCATGTAACTACTTGGCATTAAAGGGAGTCTCGAACTTTTTATTCCAGTGGATTTTATATAAACATGGGCCCTATATTTTTGCAAATCAAAATCATTTTAATTTTCAATTTTCAAGTTAAATTTATTTTCATATTTTCATGAAAAAAACATGAAATATAACAAAATGAAATGATACATAATTTCCATTTAGGAATCATTGTAGAATATTTCAAACATATAAAACATGGTGGTCAATCTATGACAGTTGGAATCTGAGAGTGCTGAAAATAAAAATCTACTTGAAAGCAAGCTTGTTTGGTAAGTATAGGCCCCGGCATTAAAATCGAGAGTAAAGATGTAAAGATGTAAAAGCGTAAAGAGGAGCACGTGTACAACAGGTATAAAGAGCCATGAATGAGCCATGAAGAAAAATATGCCTATAGATGTTCATACACTTCATACTTTAGAAAACGAAAGTGATATAAATCTACCTGTGATGTATTTTGAATTGTCTTTTCCATTAGGGAGGAATATGAACAAGTCAGTTTGTGACAAAGGAATCTTTTATTTCTTCTGTCTCCAGACTTGGTTCGAAGATTTGTAGGGAAAGTCCACTTTGTACTCAAGAAGACCCTCATAGCAAAGTAATCCATACAAAGACACAGAACTATTATGACAGATTTAGAATTGGACAAAGACTACAACGAACTTTGAATTTTCAACGCTTTCATGTTGTTGATAAACAGTTAGTAGACACCGGACACAATCACATACATATAATGCTTGCTTTGATATGGTAGTCTTACCGTTAAAGCTACATAAGTCATAATTCGTTTACATAGGTACATAACATTATCTAAGTGTGCAAATATTTGTTTATTTCACAATTTTCTTTAAAAATAGAAACAGTACAAGTTTCTCCCATTCTATTTAGGGAACTTGCTAATTTTATGCAAGCGTTGCTTTTTTCCAGAAAGTTCCCTTCATTAGTTCTAACAATTTGATATTATTTCAATTAGCATAGAATTCACGAAGATCAAAATACAGAATGACTATAGACTCTATTATTTTATAATATTATGTGCAGCTACGCGTATATGATTCGTGCATTTATTTTGTTTGATATTATGTGGTGTAGGTATTTGTATTTATTATGCTGTACTCTCTCAATATTCAATTTCACCTGCTTGTACGAATGATTTTTGTTATATATAAATAATGCTTCGTAAAAATCATTCTGTATCATTTGGATATGGATAATAAATGAAATGAAATGAAATGAAAATGCAAGTTCTACAGCGAGCACACCCCTGTACGTTTGTGGAACGAGGGGTCGAATCTGATCGTATGGACTGATCAATCCAGGATTACATGTTTTAATTAGACTTAGCATCCACTACCAATCCCGACTGACATATATAGCAATCCCCTGTCGACCAATCAAAATTCAATAACAGGGGAGAGTGTCGATTGTCGTGATAAGTGACACTGGTAATTGCACAATTTTAGCTCATTAACAAGAGAGTTGATAGCGGGCTGGTGGGGGGAGGGGGTGAGAGAGGCATGTTGCTGGAGACTTTGGAGAGAGATTGGAAGATATCGGGAGGTCGGAAGAATTGAAGCAAATGGAGAGGAGGGGGGAGGGGGAGACTGGTACAAAGATTACAGACATCATGCAGGGCAGAATGTAGGACTATGCGTGGACCCGACTCGACAAAAATATCGGTAAGCAGTGCATTTATTATTGTCCTTTGACTATTAACTCTCTAAGTGCCACATTTTATTTCCAGTCCATAGGTTTGGGTATGAAAAGAAACACACACACACACACACGCACACACACACACACACGCACGCACACACACACACACACACACGCACACACACACGCAAGCACACACACCAACACACGCACACATAGTGATGGCTTTTTGAATGCCTCGCAGCAACCCAACGGAATAAAAAAGGAAAAATATTTAGGACTAAGGCGTATACATCGACCTGTTGGTTATGGGATCTTAAAAAAAAATCAAATGGTCAGATGATTTTCATGTCATATTAGCAATTGTTATAATTTCGCTGAAGGAGAAAAATGAACTTGAATTTTCTACGAATATGAATATGGAGATGATGCTCCTTGAAGCTGGGTAGCAATTCCAAACTCTGAATGGCGTGTCACAATACACAGATTTAAAGGGATGGTATACAGTTTCGGTTGAGATGGGGTTTCAGATTTCCAATGTTTTTCATGATAATTTGTTGAGATAATAAGAAACCTTTTTATGAAATTTCAAAGAGCATATAATTCTAAGAGGAACCTTATGTCAGTGATCAGCGATTGCAAAGAGTTGGTAACAAAGCTTAACAAGTAAGTCCAGTTGACTAGATTTACTGATATCGTTCATGATCTACTTTGCCTGGATGACTGAGAACATTCACAGACAGGGTTTGGTAACGCTAATCCCTGTGTGTACCCCCTACGGATTGGGGTGCAAACTTGCACCCTATAGGGTACAGATATAGCGGCAAAGCTGTGCACCCTATGGGGTACAGAGTTGAACCCATATTTTTTAGTGTGTAGGTATAGTGAATCGCAAAGATCAACAAGCACGCATTCATTCATAGTATCACTGGTACGTCCAGTTTTGATAACATTGTTATCATCAATAATCATGTAGTCCATTACGTCATAAAGTAAACCATGACGTCATAACCAATCCCCTACCGAGCATATTATCTCCTTGAGTTTTTCCCCCTTCCCATCCCATGTATTTCTCCTTTTCTCTCTCCCTCTCTTTCTCTGCCTTCTTCCACCTTCTCTCACCTTTCTCGTTCATTTTATCTTTCGCTCTTGATAACTTCGCTTTGTTATACATATTATATATTTTTTTCTGAATATTTTCTTCTTTTTTTCTCCTCCTTAAACAACTTCCCTTTAAACGTCGGGTACCTCTGGCTGTGTCAGATACGATAAGACGAAAAGGGATCTACGCCCAGGCGATAGTTTTGGGGATATTCGAAACTACTGTGACGAAGAAACTGTGGCTGACCTTATGCCGGTCAGGTGTTGGATTGCACTTTGCGCCTTTTTGCCACGGCGTCGTCCTGTTCAACATGATTATACACACTGCAAAAAGTCGGATGTTAAATATGAAACACCAAGCTGGTGTTAAACTTTTAGCGCTCATTTCTGGTGTTGAATTAACACCTCCGAATGTCACTTCAAAACATACACATATATTTTCAGATAAGTAATAGTTACTATTCTTCTTGTTGATTTCGAACTTAAACAAGACGAACAAGAACTTTCCGATAAAGTACTACTTGATTTTTGAAAAGAAAAAGTTTTGAAAACATTTACACTACAGTAACACCGGTTGGCGTGGTCTCCTAGTGACACTTGGCTGGTGTTATGCCATTGACATGAACACCAGCAATATCGAGTCAACACTTTGTCATTGTTGAATTACAGCGCAGTGTCAAAATATCACCAGCTACAGTGTAACACCACGAAGTGCCAGGTGAACACTTTCAAAGACTATCACATCGTACTTTCTACACCTGTCGGTGTGGTCCTCTATATATTGACACTTGATCGGCGTTAGATTTAACACCCATGGTGTTAAGTCTAACACCGATCTTTTTTTTTTTTTTTTTTTTTTTTGCAGTGCACATGCCCAGGATACACGATGTCTGTCCAATTCGTTAATTCTGTTCTTCATGTGTTTTATCGGCATCCACATATGAGAGGAAATGTTTTTTTTTTTTCGACTCATTCACTCCTTTAGGTATGCCAAGTTTCATATTTGTCCTTATGCCTCATTTCTACATTTTTGAAACTTTTCTATTTGTGTACTGAAAAGTTATCCAGTCATTTGTTTATCTACATCTTTGTACATTGTATATTAAAAATGTGTGCACATTAACTGACATTTATATTCCTTTAATTCGTCCTTTACCTAAGTAAATGAATCTACATGTATAACTCGTCGTTTGCCTTTTGCCGTTAAACTCAGAATGTAATGTTAATCTGGGCTTAAAAGAAAAAAAAAATCCTCCATACTTAATATAGTTTCCAGGGAAAGTACACCCCCCCCCCCCCACACACACACACACCGCCATGAGGGAGAGTAATAACCATCACTCGAATTTGTCGAAACATTTGGAATTTCTAAGAGGACGGAAGTGTCTAATAGATATCGTTTATAAAACAGAGGGTTTTTTTTCTTCTTTTGTCTTTGCTGACAGGCATGTGTGTTTATTAACAGATTTGAGTTTAATAAGGCTAAATAGTGGACAATCTGAAAACTAATATTGAAAACAAACAAAATATACAAACAGACAGACAGACAGACAGACCCCCAAATAATATACTATACGGCAAGTCATATTTTATATCAACAGTCAGTCATGGTAACCAGTGTTTCTTGAAACAATCAACTTCAAAAATAGAAGAAATAAGACAAAAGGAAAGTCAAGAAAAAGGGACAGCGCGGAAGGTCCACCTGCAAAGAACAAAGGCCTCTCCCCTTGAGGAGCGGCAAGCCCCGGAAATTGGCCCGCTGGTAACGGCTGTCGGACCGGTAACAAGTCCGACAGGGACGCAGAGCTTCCCAAGTGTCTTGTCAAACTGCACTCCTGTAAACTACCTGTCCACGACACGTTCGTTGGGCTATAAATACACCTAGAGAAACAAGGAAAACAATTCAAAGTAAAAGAGAAGTTGAGGGATGGTATTAGTTTTGGTTGAGATTGAGATTCAGTTTTTCAATTTTAGCGAGGTAATCAAAAATCACGTACATGGAATATTAAAGAGTATACAATTCTAAGAGGAATTAAAAGTTGATGTGATGAAATTCAGCTTTGAAATGGCTGAGGTATCCAAAAACAAAGTAAAACAAAGGGGTCCTAATAAAAGCTAGGTCCCACCTTTTATTAGGCCCACAGGACGTCCTATAAGGAAAGAAAAATGTATACCCGAGTAGCCGAGAGTTTGATGACTCTGTAGGGTATTTCTCGATCGACACTTAACGGTATTACCCGCTTTACCAAATTATAGATGACAGCAACAGCAAGAGAAAGTTAAAAACGCTGAAGTTCAGCTGTATCCAAGCTCTCGACTCTGTCAATCGACCTTTTGGCTAAAAACTTGGCCGAATCCCCATCTATTGGCAACGCCAAGAGCCCGGGGTGCACTCTGTGTAGTTCGTCTCCTCCAAGCTCCCTTCGTGATTTCACACGGAAACACGCTTACATGCCTCCTTCCTTAAGGTGGGAAAACTTTGGTCAAACTTAGAAAAAAAAGGACACCAATCTGTGGGAAAACCCATAATCAGCAGCTGATCTAAATATCATCCATGGCAACACGACATTATTTTGCTGCTGCGACAATGGTTCCGGTCTGAAGGACTTAGGTTTAGGGTTGTATTGGGCTCCTGGGTTTCATTTGCTGTGAGGATTAGGATTGCTGCTATATAGGGTTATGTTTGTGGGTGGAATGTATGTTTGGCTTCGCGAGCTAATGGGAGGATATTGTCGCAGGAGCAAATGTCATAGAACCATCATCTATACCTCACAGGTCTAATTAAAACGCAGTCATGGTAATTGTAGCTCAAACAGTCGCACCTTATATCACAACAGTCCTCTGGATGAACATCTCCTTCCGCTATAGAAGTCTTCCTGTAATGTCCATTTTTGTAATGTCTATTACAAAGATTATGCATGAAAGCACAAGATAAAGGGGAGTCCCATAACGTTGCTGAGTATGAAAACAGAAAATCGGAGAGGTAAATCAGTGAAAATTTGGGGAAAAACAACAGACACACAAAGAAAGTGATGAACTGATAAACTTTAGAGAGTACGACAAAATGGCAACCCTGTGTGACGTAAGTGTTGAGTGGCTCTCCATTTGTTTTGGGTACACTGTCATAATGTACTTCACTACAGACAGAACTTATCCGAGAACATGCGAAAATCTATTATTCTTATTATATGCCAAGAACAGATTTGAAGTTCGTTTGTTTGTTTTTTTTTTCTCGCGCTAAACATGAACATTTGTGGGGGTTTTTGTTGTTGTTGTTGTTGTTGTTGTGTGTGTATACAAGCGGAATGTAGGGAAAGAGGGCTGCTCAACATCCATGTCACATAGAGTTGCCAGTTAGTCTTTCCATCTAAACTGTTAAAGGACCAGTTCACCTTCATATACATGTGGATTGAGTGAATGCAGCAATATTAGTAGAACACATCAGTGAAAGTTCGGAGGAAAATCGGACAATCCGTTCAAAAGTTATAGGAAAATAAGAGAATTTCACAAAATGTTACTTTTTGAAGATAGTGTGCATTTCCTCAACTCGTCACTGACGTATGTTAAGGGTATTATTATTCCCCTTGCCTCTTGAAAGAGGGAAGTCAAGCGCTCTTTTATTATGCGAGAAAAATTTAAAATATCTTTAATTTTCTTTATATTTTCTTTATATCGTTGTACACATGTGACATCACAAGTTGTTGTAGTCTTCTCATCCAGCAGTGACTAAGCAGAAACTTCAAATATTCATAGCTTTTAAACGGATTGTCCGATTTCCTCAAACGCTTGCTGATGTGTTCTATTAACATTGCTGCATTCACTCAATCCACATGTCTATGAAGATGAACTTGTCCTTTAACAGTTTAAAACATTTATGTGTGTGTGTGTGTGTGTGTGTGTGTGTGTGTCTAATTTAATCCCCTAATCTTCACTGCTCTACTTGTCTATTTTTCTTCTTTTTTTTTCATACAAAGCAATAATCCAGATGGGATTTTCCTTTAAAGTGACTGTACAGTTCTGGTTGAGGTGAGAATTTAGCCTTCATCGTTTTGCTAGATATTCAGAAACCATCAGATATGTCAAAGAGCATGCAATTCTAGGGGTATCAAAAGTTTATTTGATGAAAATCGGTTTTAAAATGACTGAGATATCCAAAAACAAGGTGAAACAAAGAGATCCCAATAAAAGGCGTGGCCTGTCGCCTTTTATAATTATCAGTTTTTTTTTATATCTCTGCCATTTGAAAACTAATTTTCATCAAATAAACATTGAATCCTTATCAAAATTACATCCTCTTTCATATTTCATAAGAGGTTTCTCATTATCTCACTTAGGAATGTTATAAACCTGAATCCTCCCCTCAACCAGTACTGTACAGTCCCTTTAAGGTTAATCGGGTTAAAAGAACGGAAAGGAGCTGAATTAGCACCCCTCTCTCCCTCCATTGTTTTCTTCTTTCATTTCTGTTCTCCATTTTTTAAATTTGTCATTCACCCTCTCGATCACTCTTTCTTCGATCCTTTCTCTCTTTATGTTCCTCTCTTATACCTCTCTCTCTCGTCTCCCTTCTCGCAGTGATAAGATCGTTTGGGAATCTATTTTTAACCTGAGCACCCCTAACTGAACAACTAGGAGGTAAACCCCTGCCAAACGGCAATGAGATGAAGAGAGAGAGAGAGAGAGAGAGAGAGAGAGAGAGAGAGGGGGGGGGGGGGGAGAAGGAGGAAGGGGGAATAGAACAGAAGAGGGCGCACACGTCTTGGATAACTGCCGTTCTTCCTTCTCAGACACGTGACTACCTTATTAAAAAAAAAATCACTCACTGCGGATGATGTGGGAGAAGCTAGCCATATACACCTCATCACTCTTGTAAGCGACAATTTCTTCTTAACAATCTTGCAGCTGGTGCTGTTGGTGTCTGCTTTATCTCACGATTCTTGCCGGGCAACGCGCAAGAACTTGAGGAAAGGGAACAACGCTTTAGAAAAATAAAACAGCAAGAAGACCTGACTGCATTTAGTTAGTGAAAATATAAACCTGAGACTTGCTGATAACTTTGCCGTATTGCATCAACCGAGGCGTGCATCCGGGAACTTCACTTGCTCCCGGAGAACCCACATACTTGTCACATCAAGGGTCCCTTTGATGACTTCATCCTACTAAATGGTGACCCTGAGAGAACTCTTATAGAAGCTCTTCATTGAGAGGTAGAAGAAATTGCCGCCAGCCGCAGCTTGACACATACATCCCCTGGACTAACAGGAAGGGTCGCAAGAAGCATACATCGGTAAATAACTTTGCCCCCATGGAAGCGCCCTGAGTTTGTTTATTGCTCCAAAGACAGAGAAGCGGTTCAAGTAAGCAGAAGTCCATCTTCTTGGGTTCTTGATTGTTTTTCTCCGTTTATCCTAATGACTATTTTATACTCAACTTTTGCATTTTCTACATAATTTTCTTGAACGGTCTCTTAAAGCATGCATTTTCCTGGCCCGTTTCACGCGTTCCCACACATTGACTAAAGGAAAAAAAAAAAAAAAACACAAAGCGGAACATTTTCTTGCGTCAGTTTCACCTGCAACGCTCATCTGTGTAGATTTTCCCCGGAAGAATGCAGAGGGATGCACTATAATTGCTGTTTAAGGGATGGTGCGTCCAATGAGCCATTCCCGCTCTAATGAAGAAACTGTCACATTAGTCACAGGTCAAGGAAAAATTAGAGTGAATCCGACAGATAGTAGGCAGAAGGTTTGACTGAAGAAAATGAAACGAACTGGACCTTGATATCTGAGCTTATCCAGAGAGCGATGTCGGATAGTTCGAGACACCGGTCCGGCTGAAAAATCGATCTTCTCTCATCCGGATCTTAAAGCTGCACTACCAGGTAAATGATCTTATTTGTAGTAGAGATACACGCGACTGTGTCCCTTTTGTAGTAATGCCTTAAGTTAGGAAACTACCTTTTCAGTTAGTTTGCATGTACTTTACACTCTAAGAAAAATAGGCTCAACTTTGCTCATAGTGTCACACTGGGCGCGCCTTTAAAGGTGCGAACTGGTCTGAAAGGTGCAAAGTTACATCCGTAAAAGTGCTCCTACTGTGACACTCATGTGCAAAGTTGTATCCATTTTTTTCTTAGAGTGTTGCGTTGTATTTTAAACCGTGCCCCCGAAATATTTGAGAGGTAATACTTGTTATCCGGATTCGTACCAGAATACTGTTGAGTTTTTATTGTCGTGATGACAATTTTTATAAAGTATGAGTTTTGCTTGCTGCGTGAAGTTACTCCATTTAATGCTCTTTCTGGTTTCTGCTATGATACATGACCACAATCCCCGGACTAAATTTATTTCGCTGCAGTTATAACGCCATCATCAAACTAATGCCGACTGGAACATGCCAAAACATCTTATTCTGCTTCGTTAAGTGGCACTTGTTTGCAAAGTCTGATGTTGCATCAGACGACAACTCAGAACGCATTTATGAAGCAGAGAATATAAAAAAAAAAATATTCAGAGATCATAATTTGACAATAGCGGAGATGTCTACACTTTTGCTTGCGTGTGTTAATCACATTACCCGAACAGTTTTGAACGGATTTGTGATGAAATTGTCAGGATGTAGGTCCAGGAGGTATGCGCTCTCGAAGTGACTTCAGTTATTACTTGTTATCGTCATTTTTATAATTGATATAATCATCATCATCAGTACCATGAATGTAACTAACGCAGTGCACAGTATTATTGTAAAGAACATCTACTGTACATCTATCATGTTCATAGCATCTCTCCGAGTACCCGTGGCCCATGCATTTCTTCTTGAATGCCGTTTTGTCAAAATTGTAGTCTGCCTGTTTACTAGTCCTGCACTCATTACTTATATTTGAGTTCAGTTTCGCTGAAAGAATATGATACTAATGTACTTTTATAATTATGTTAGCCATCTTCAGACGAAAAATGACCTCAAGTTTGATTTTAAGAACTGTTTTACGTTATTCAAAATAAATGTGAGGTCTGGAATTGGAGAGTTCCCGTTGCCGAACGTGCATTGTTACTGACAATGGACATAAGGATCAATGATCTTATACATGTAGGTTAAACAGCCTTTCACACTTTTCATGAATATTCACAGACGCTTGGAACGCAGACTATACGATTTCATCAGCCAATCAACTTCCGTCCGCATTTCCGCAATTGAGACGAATGCACAACCAGATATTGGGCAGCGGCGAGAGTACGCTGTGACAGGTAATTTGAATTTTCTGATTACTGCACTGCACAAGCATGACTTTTCAGGGACAATTCCACACTTTCCTCGCCATGAGCAGACAGGAAACGGATATTTCAATTTTAGTCATTTCAATCTTATTCAATACATCCTTTTCATATGCCTGATGAGTTTGTTCAAGAGCGTCTTGAAGGTCCCATGGATTCTTCATAGACTTGATCGTCATAAAATGCTTTGGACTGAAATATTTAAGCTTAAAGGACAAGTCCACCTTCGTATACATGTGGATTGAGTGAATGCAACAATATAAGGACAAAAAAACTTTATTTTTTGAATAAAGTGCACATTTTTTCTACTTGTTACTGATGTATATTAAGGGTAATATTATTCTCCTTGCTTTCTGAAAGAGAGAAGTCGAATGTTCTTTTGTTGTGCGAGAAAGAGAAAATATGTTGAATTTTCTTTATACTCTCTTTATTTCGTTGTACACATATGACATCATAAGCTATAGTAGTCTTCTCATCCAGCCGTGACTGAGCAGAAACTTAAAAAATTCGCAACTTTTAACGGATTGTCCGATTTTCCTCAAACTCTCACTGATGTGTTCTAATATTGCTGCATTCTCTCAACCCACATGTCTATGAAGGTGAACTTGTCCTTTAAGCAATTTTTGTTAAGCGTAGTGGGACGTTCGTTGTTATACTCGCTTTGTGCGTGTTTTTATTTATTTATTTATTTTTTTTTTGCATTTTCACACTACTATGTTTTTGTGACCAATGTAATTTAAGTGTATATTTTGTTTGCACCTATTTAATCCAATGCTATATAAATTCAATTCAATTCAAATATAGATATGATATGGATATAAATATTCATAATGCATTTACTAAAAATATCTTGAATTGATTAAATAGGTGTAAGCGTGTGGCCAAAGAGGTTACTAGGTGAGGACCAAGGGAGGTATTTTGACCAATACTCTATAACAGTAATGTGCAAGCATTGCATGGTAGTACAAACTTTCAGTAGAGCTTGGTATATGTGGTCACATGAGCACTACCCTTATCGGTACGGTTCGAGATCTCCATAGAAAAACAAAAGCTTCATTTTACCTGAAAAAAGAGACATCAAAGTACCTCATTGGCCAAATGCATTTGAGAACTGAAGGACTTTAAGTTTGTTTTCATACCTGAAGAATAAAACAAGCGTGAAAAACTTGAGAGATAAATTAAAAGTTTTTTGAGTTGAAGTCGCTTACTTCTTGAAGAGATTGATCCGCTAGTTGATATATAAGCTACTATACCTTTATGTTTAGATTTGCCACCTGTAGCGTACGGTCTCTGAATTATGGATCAACGTTAGAAATATGAAATTTTTGGTTTTTTTTTTTTGACAAAATAATGACGTCACCAAACAGTGAAATTGCTTCTGTCAATGAATGATATTATCAATCTGATTGTTTTAAAAAGTGTATTCGAAAATCGATTTTCTTGTTGAATATTGTCAAATTCACACACATCAAGTGTCAAAACTTATAGCTTCATCGTGTATGTTCATGGCAACAAACATATCAATTTTGCACAGCTTGCCCATGATTCAACTTTAAAGGCATTGTTTACCATTTGCAAATGAAACAAATATTCAGCTTTAGGGCTTCAAAATAGTTCTAAACTGTGAGTTAGGGGTAGAAACAACCATTGTCAAAATGTTAAACAATAATCAATGTTCAGTGTTGATATAAATGAAATACCAAAACATTGGCCAAAATAAACGGCGACACCCCGTCAGGAGTTAGCCAAAAACTGAATTGAAACAGGTTAGTCCCAAAGCTGCTCTCTTAGAGAGTATTAATCAATGTTAATTGTATATATTAAGTATATATATATATATATATATATATATATATATATATATATAATCAACAATAGTTATGATAAAATAGTTTTCTAGAATAAACCTTACACATTTATCGATTATTGAAAAAACTAGTGAAATCTCCTATTTTAGGCTTTATTTCAAAGTTTTCGTATGGAAGGATGTTTTGTGATACCACTGACCTACATATACGCATCAAATGTGATAACTCGAACATTTTTTTTTTTAATCACTGCTCCCAATGGTCTTATAGACAGTACCTTTAAAATTTTAGAATGCAGAAGAAATTTGAGAAATCATGAGAAGACTGCACTTGCTTTGTGCAGAGAGTCGGGTTTTTCTGTTGTTGTTGTTGTTTTTTTAATTTCAAGTACTAATTCCCGAGGAGAACCTTGGGCGAGAACATTATCTGCTTGGGTAACGGATGTTCTAGGGGATGTGTTTCGTCATTCTTTCGGCGGAAATGTCAGAAATGCGTCAAAGAGAGGAACTTCGAATAGTGTGTGGCCCTCGACAAATCTACTTTCCCTGCTCACATAGAGTCATAGAAGTTCAATGACTTACCCGAGCACGAACACCGACGAAGGAAGATGAGGAATGAAATGCGTATGCGAATTTCCAGAGGAATTTCAGTCACGCCCACTTTTTTTCAAGAAATAGTGTCTGCGTTAAACATGTTTTGAAGAAGATGACGCGACGATTCTTAACCAATTAAGCCAGTACAGCTTGCTGCAAGCTGCTCTAATAGCGGTGAAAACACCTCCTATGATCTTGCTCAAATCTTTCTAACGCGACTCCTTTGATATCGTTAACGCTATACGTGTCTCACTTATATACCATGCATCTTGTCATGTTCGCTTAACAGCTGCGTGTGATTTAAGGCGTAATTGAGCCGCACATTGGCACGAATTCTAACATTTTCTGTTAAAGAGAAGAAAGTGTAAAGAGGTGAGAAGAGAAGAATACTTCAGGGAAGAGGAAATTGCAAGGGGGGGGGGGGAGAGCGGGGAGGGAGAAAGTGAGGGAGAGAAGGAGGGAGATGTTTCTCCAACTCGTGATGGGACCCACATTAGGACCACTTTGTTTCTTATCTCCGTTTTTGGATATCTCAGCCATTTCAAACCCGATTTTCATCAAATAAACTTTTAATTCCTCTCAGCATTGTATGCTCTTTAATATTTCATAAAAGCGTTTTGTAATTATCTCACAAAACGTTAAAACCTGAATCCTCGTCTCAATCAAAACTTATACTTATATCATCCCTTTGTGGTAAGTATAAGCAGTGATCATGCAAACTGTTTTGTTGGATAGCAGTTAGCTTCTCTTGTGACGGAAACATTTCGTTTGATGGATATTTCGTTTTTGGGCCGTAACTTCAACAGATCATTTATACACTCAAACACTCAAGGGTAAAAAAGAACAGGCGCTATTTTTTTTTTCTTCTTCTCTTTCTACATATTAATTATTTTCTTTGATGATCGGCTTTCTTTCAACACGTTCAATATGAATTTTTGGCCTTTGCGACACGTTTTCCCTCTATAAATCACTCCTTTTACGTCATCACTGGGTTTAAGCTCATTCTCCACCTTTATCGCCAAGCTGAACAGTTCGATTTCCATCAAGTTGACTGATGCAGGTAATTTCATTGCTGTGTGTTTTTGTTCGACTGCCTATAACTTCTACCTTAGAAAAGAAAACCCAGCCCCCCCCCCCAAAAAAAAAAAGAAAGAAAGGAGAAACCACTCATACAGATCGACACATACATATACCCAGATGATGACGAATTTTCCTAACATGTTAACCCCTGTATCACTAAACGGAGGGGAAAAAATATAACGTGATAAACCATTATGGTGCAATAAAGGATTCAGGATTTCTTTGTAGCAGTTTGACAATGTGGGCTTGGTATCTTGTAAAGTTCGCAGGGAAGTTGCAGATGTCGAACTATGAACGTAACTATTCCAATAGCGTCATTATTACCGTGTATGCCCCCCCCCTCCAAAAAAAAAGAGAAAAAGAACAAGAAAAGCAATGTTAAGGAACCAGTCAACATAGGCCAATAATTGGCCTATGTTGACTGGTTCCTTAACATTGCTTTTCAAGAGTTATGTTTTCATCTTCATTAATTATTAATGAAGATGAAAACATAACTCTTGAATACTGGTTGAGAAAATCAATCACTTAACCCTTTTTATGTCCATCACTAAATTTATCAGACAGAAAGGGGCACAAAGAATCCCTCGATGAACTGAACTTCACGATTTATCATCGTATACACATCTTGCGAAACTGCTGGGACCACGTAATCCCAGGCACTCTGGGTAAAATCCCTCGCGAGATAGCCCTATAAACTGATCACCTGACACTGAATTCACCCGTATTCCGTAGTTCCCTTCCCCGAGGAATCCCACCGGTTTTGACCCAGTCTTCCCTTGTGATTGTTCCTTCGCTGTAGAAAGCTGCATCCCTCCTTTCGTTTGTTGATCACTTATCTCGGAAAGATTGGCGATTGTGTATTTCTTTGTCTATTTACGTTGGGGAAGCGTGCAAGAATGCCACTGCTGTTTACACGCTCTCATCAGGTCGCTCCACTTCTTTCTCTTCTTTGATGTTGTCTCACAGAGCGATGAAAGTTTCAGACAGAATGCCACACACCGTTGAACAGATCGGGGGTAGATTGTAGAATCCTTTAGAGACCAGAAATTCGCGTCCCTGTGTATTTTAATACCGCCATTGGTTTGATGGAACGCAATGTCCACTGGCCTCTAGAAATAAAGTAGAACGTGACATAGAGGTATTGATCTTTCTGCCTATAGGGCTTCTTCTCTAGTTTCTCCGCGTCTCTCTCTAAAAGACTGATGTGTCCCTTCACTGCTGTCGTCCTCCTCAAGTTCTTTATCTTCCGGATCACACGTATTCAAAAGTCACATATTATCTATTTGGCTGTATTTTATTCCTTGCAGTTGAAACCACTTTCATTGTCATGACAATAATGTTGTATGTACCCTGGTGGAACATCAAGTCACCTATATTTTCATAGACACTTTAATCGTTCGTTGTCATAAGGACTTACGATATGCCAGGGACCCTTTCAACGAAAAGGTATTATTGTGAATTGCAATAACTGCGGCTGCTGCGGCAGCAACTTAAAACCTATAGCATCTGATTGACCCTTTCCTGGAGGTTGCCATAGTAACTGCACTTATATTTATTAGCAATAAGCGCAAGACCTTCTCGCAAAAAAGCCCCTGATCAGCATTTCATTTGATTCTGCCAGAGTTTCATCCTAACATATATGACTATTATGACATTATACGCTCGTGCATTTTACTAACTTTTCTTTTCCTATATTTCAAATTGTGTGTAGACCACATGTTTTTTTCCTCAGGTGCGTTGATCTATTTATGATAAAAGAATAAAAAAAAAATCTGCTGTAAGGACTTATAACTTCAGCGTAAATGCAAAGGTTTGTATAATATTCAGGCAGGCTTTTGATCAATGGATGTGGTGTAAAACCAAATAACTGTTTTCAGCGGCAGGCCTAATTGTATTAATTTGAAAGCCTCCAAAGAGGCTACATGTGGGGTGCCCCCGAACTCCGAGAATGAAGGTGAAAATCGTCCAGTTAATAGAAGTATTAAATTGAAATAATAGGAACTTCATAGGAAAACATAAATTCGTTGGCTTACAGTGGTGGACACCAAATTATCCTCTTGCTAGTATCATCTCTGTGCCTTCGCGTTAGTGTTTATACCAACAATGCACTAAATCTATTGTATATTTCTTGTATATAGATTTTGTGCATGTATCTTGTATAGACATTTACAAACGCAAACAGAAGGAAACTGACCAGAAATGAATATAATTTATTAGTGCAAAAAGAATCCCATTTCTTTGCTCATTTTTTCACTAATAATTTGCATAGGTAGGCTACTGTGTATATTATAAAGTAGGCCTGGTAGTATAGTCGTGGTAGGATATGTTAATTTTGTAGTATTGCTGTACAATACTAGTGCAAATACTTATAATGCTGTACCTCAACAAACTGGCTAGACTGGCCTATTTTTTATTTATTTATTTTTTAATAGTTGTTTCTATATGAAATCCTGAAAATATACAGCAAGCCAGGGTACAGGTGAGTGTGTATTATTCTATTATGCATCTATCCCATATATTTTACATGGGCTCAAAGAAGCAGCCCCTAACCTGAGGGTAAAAGAAAATTGAAATCCAAACAAGAAGTGAGAAACGCGCTGAACCACCGTCAACATTGCTTTACCGTAGCTCGGATTGCCCTGCGGCTGTGACGTCATACTGACGGCAGACCGGACGCCGGGATCCCATGGGATTCTGGGATGACTTTGAACGAGTACGTCATGGGGCGGTGAGAACCCATCCAGGGTGTATCCGGTGTAGATTGTAACATCTTTGTCTCAGGCTTAAACCCCTCCCAGCCCCCCCCCCCCCCCCCAAAAAAAAAGGTTTATGAATAAATGGAAATAGGAAAGAAGAACCAGGCATCAACGAGGCCTCAATTTTAAACATTTTGTTTCTTGATAATCATTTTTTTTCTGATAATCTATATTACTAACTTGGTAAAAATACTTTATTTATAATTGATAAGAGCAAAACGTGCATATACAAACATGTATCTATATCCTTGTGAATAATTCGTGTTTCAAGAATTTTGTTCTCTGCTATGCAATAGAAGGGCACAATCAACGGAGGAACCAGCTGTTAGCTTCCTTCATAATTATTTCATACTTATATTCGTTATGGACTTAAGCTTTGTTAGATATAACCCTGTCTTATTACATTGTACCTCTCGATGTATCAATGCATCTTGCAATCAACCTCTATGTTTAGAGGATTTCAATCATATTTTGTCCGGTGATATTATGAAATATATCATATTTTGTAGTGAAATATGAGAAATAAATTCAATTCAAAAAGCAAAACGGAACTTCACGGATGAGTCCTCTGCGTTCTTCTAGTGTGAACGCCATTCTTCGTTCCCGGAAATTAACAGCGAAACTTTGCGGAAGGAATCATAATGAGATTCTTTCAGCGATAAATGCTTTCGTGAGGGCGCTACTTATCAATCGTTCCATCTCTATCAGATACCCCTGTGTCTGTCTGTCTCTCCCTCTCCCATCTTGATTTAGGAAATCTGTTCCGCGTTTTGCATGCAATGCCACCCAACATTGAAGGGATTAAAAGATTAAGATCATCGGCTGCGATGATACGGATCACGTGTGGTTCTGATCTCAAGAAGTGAAAGAAAGGGAGAGAGAGAGGGAGAGAGGGGTCTTGGCTTGATGAAGAGTCTTCACGAATGGCTGAAATGAATAACTGAGAATTCGTTTCCTTTTTAACTCTTTTTCTTGCAATTGTCAAATACCATTATCCTTCCTCGGTTTTATTCGTGGTCTAATGGGGAATACAGATGCCTAGCTGAGATAGCCAATTATGATATGAAAATGCACTGAGCCAGAGAAAGATGAAGAGAAGGAGAAGGAAGAAAGGAGTGGAGGAGGAGAAGGAAGGAGACGTCGACGAAGAGAAGGAAGAAGAGGAAAATGGGGAAAAGACAAAGTTGAAGAGGAATCGATGATTTGAAGTGAGGAAAAATACAATAAAGAATAAGAAGATACTGAGTGGCAGATTCAGTTGCAGAAAAAAGAAGAAGAAGAAGAAGAAGAAGAAGAAGGAAAAGAAGAAGAAGAAGAAGAAGAAGAAGAAGAAGAAAGACATAGAGAAGAGGAAAAAAGAAGAAAAAAGAGAGAAAAGAAGTTTGTAGATACATTTACATAAAAAGTTAGTATAGTAAGAAAGAGAAGAAGTTCTAACAAGGGAAGAAGATGCAGGGAAAATGCAGAAAAATTAAACCAAGGAAAACAACAAAAGAGAAGAGGGACAAGGAAGAAAAAGATGTCATCATTGTCATTTTGTTCAAAGAGACCTTCCAAGCCCCATGGGGCAAATTTGTGTCTGACCTTTGAAGAGTTTGTAGCGTTCCCCAGAGGAAGTTTATCTCCGTATCTGTTCCTATAATCTTAAACGAAGAGGATAGGGCTATATTTCTCGCCCCAGGGAAGATAGCATTGGCCGGTGATTTCTGGGTCACTGTGTCACAATCGTTTAATCATTTTACATTCATATTGATTTTTTTTTCTATCCAAAGTGTGTTTCAAAAGCCAAATGTATATACGGCATTTAATAGAGTACCCATTTTGCGTTTTAAATCTATTTACTATTCATTCGTTTGTGTAGTTATTTATACATCCTCTAAAAACAAGAATGACAATAACTATAGATATAATAAAGTAATATCAAATAGAAATAAACAGTCGCAGCCATCATCGTACCTAGGATTTATTGTGCACTTATCACTTTTATAAACATATTTATCAATTTTTTAACCTAATAATTAATTCTCTTTTCCTTCATTCATTCTTTCTTTCTTCATTTATTCATTGATCACATATAAATATACTTTTGTATCTGTATAACACGAGTGACCTTATTTTGTTTGCTTGTTTGTTTGTTTGTCATTATTTGTCATAAGGGAAAATTGGTCTTCACCGTTCGTTTGTACATATTATTAAATATCATATCTAAAAGACAGCAAGAAAGAAAGAAAGAAAGAAAGAAAGAAAAAAAAAAGAAAGGAAATTTAATGAATGACTGAATAAAGATATGAAGGAATATCTCAGGCTTTTATGCTGCCATTTTCTTTCTCAAAAATTAGCTGCCCCCTGCATGCCCCAACGACCGGCTCACCTCGTATAAGGCACGCTTTACAAAAGTAACACGTAAAAGAGAAGGAAATCGCCCAATCTCGTTTTGTGTGGATGTGGATTTATTTCGGGTTCCACGGATATTGGTTGCACTGTCGCTTGCAAAACATGGCAATCCCGGTGTGGATGAAAACATGCCGGGGAGAACAACAATGACGTATTTGTGACGTCAACGCCATTCTCGTACAGTGAGTACTGTAACGTGAAGTCTAATTCATGTTCAAGTTGACGTGATTTCAATCATGTAAAATCAGAGATTTTTAAGAGCTTCGTTCATAAAAGTGGTTAGATATAATTATAGGCCCTAATACAGACACCAATAATAATGTGACTTCTCAATGTGAGATTCTTCCATTTGATGAACAGACAGTAATGAATATTCAGGAGGGTTTGTTTGTTTGTTTCTACTGAGACGTCATTTTCATAAACTGTGTTTGTGAATATATTTTGTTGTTGTCATTGATTGCAAAAGAAATTTGATATATGTGTGTTTAATTTCGATAGGACCTCTTTGAAAAGCAGCCTGTGGCTGACAGCCTGTGGCTGACAGCCTGTGGCTGACAGCCTGTGGCTGACAGGGCTCCTCATGAGTTCGGAGAATTAATAAACCAAAACAAATAGAGAAGTGGCAAATGTTTAGTTGAAGTGCAACAAAAAGAATATAATTTTGAAATTTCAGATTAACATGTCTTTATGAGACGGAGCTTTCGCTTATTATTGCATTTGTACATATAGCACTGAAGTTATTATATCCGAAGTTTCTCGTTGACGTTGAAACAGCTCTTCACTTATGATTTAATTTTTCTTCTGCACGATACATGTTTTTAAATGGAGATCTGTTGTTTTAGAGCTGTAATTATACATGACGTGAAGACCCCTAAAGGGTTGTGACAATTATATACTTAAAACGTCGACAACTTTGAGCTAAACCAAGAGGAGGGGCAGAAGGGTGATGACATTACTCCCTATTACGGAATTGAGTATGACTGTGACATCGCTTCGTGAAAATATGAACAGTGATGAGAAGCTGTTTTCTTCTTCTTCTTTTTTTTTTTTTTTTTGGTTTCGTCTGGCATGTCTGGTCGCCATAAAACTTTCTTCACATTGTTTTGCTGACTTCACCCGGTCTATAGAAAGGACCTGGTACAGCATGGACAAGGAGTGTTTCTTAGCAGAGCATGGTGACGGAATAATACTCGCTCAGAATCATGGTTTTACATCCATTCAAAATACAGGCTAAGCCTTCAGTTGCCATAGAAACCACACTTGTGTGCAGTTTGGTTGCCTATAAATATTGTTCATTCTTTTGTTTCGTAAGGTGGATTTAATTATTCACTTTCATCTTGACCTTTGTCGTTCTCATAATATCGGGTTTTTTTGTAGGATTTTCTATATCCTTTTAGTTATGATTAAGTGTATTAGCTTATGGTTATCAAAGTAATTATGTATTGCTTCTTAAATTGGCAACACAATTGAGAAGACTAAATCCCTCATGTATTGTTTTTCTTCCCTAGAAGTAGTAAGAAGCAGTTTTTGAGGTCTAAATTTCCAGGAGAGTTATCTTACAATACCTACAACATAATTTTATTCATAGACATGGTTTTTGAAGATGATTTGAGATGATGATGTCACAAAGCACCTGGTATCTAATACCTTTAAAATTGGCAACTTTTTGTAGATTTCACCCTCACGTTGTGCAGATCAAACCAATTTAATCTGATCCATTCAATCGTTCTCCTTAAAAAAAAAATGTCATATATGTAGTGAAAGGACTGAGTTGCCAATTAGAAAATGGCAAGACCAGGCATTGATGAGTTAACTGCAGATATAGGTAAAGGAGTAAATCAGATATATAAATCTGCACAATTTCTTATAAGGTGGCTGCTTTTGGATAGCGTTGTTTAAGGACAAGTTCACCTTCATACACATGTGGGTTGAGTGAATGCAGCAATATTAGTAGAACACATCAATGAGAGTTTGAGGGAAATCGGACAATCCATTCAA
This sequence comes from Diadema setosum, assembly GCA_033980235.1. Taxonomy (NCBI): domain Eukaryota; kingdom Metazoa; phylum Echinodermata; class Echinoidea; order Diadematoida; family Diadematidae; genus Diadema; species Diadema setosum. Next base: position 34,337,627 of record CM067074.1, read on the forward strand.
AAGTTATGAATTTTTGAAGTTTCTGCTCAGTCACGGCTGGATGAGAAGACTACTATAACTTGTGATGTCATATGAGTACAACTATATAAAGATAGTATAAAGAAAATTCAAGATATTCTCACTTTTCTCACATAATAAAAAAACACTCGACTTCCCTCTTTCAGAAGTCAGGGAAATAATATTACCCCTAACATAAGTCAGTAACATGTCGAAGAAATGTGCACTTTATCCAAAAAGTCAAGTTTTGTGAAATTCTCTTTTTATTTTCCTTATATTGTTGTACGCATGTGACATCATGCACTGTAGTAGTCTTCTCCTCCAGCAGTGATTGCACAGATACTTTAAAAATTAATAACTTTTGAACGGATTGTCGGATTTTCCCCAAACTTTCACTGATGTGTTCTACTAATACTGTTGCCCTCACTCAATCCACATGTACATGAAGGTGAACTTGTCCTATAACATGGCTTTCATTCGCGGTGAATGATTAACATGCTTTAATAGTGGCCGTATACGGCAGCCGTATACGGCTGCAGGTGGCCGCTATAGACAGGTGGCTGCTAAGGCAGGTTTGGCTGTAATAGGCATACACACAATCAAATAACAGATCTGACAGTGCGTGTCCCATTGAGGCTTGAAAGAGCACGGTGTCCCACAATGTGAATCACATTGTGAAACAAAGTGAACACAGTGTGAAATCTCTTCACATTGTTAATTCGACCTTTTTTTAACACATACGTGAAGAACTCTGTCAATCACGATTAGAATACATATCACATATACCTAAGTTTTGTTCTCTAAGAGGACCTCTAGAGATAAGTTCACCTTAATATACACACAGAGAAATTACGGTTCTAATTTGCACCCTAGAGGGTGCATATCGTTGTAACACCAGCGGCTCCATTTAGGGTTCTATTTTGGGGGGTGCTTATTTAGCACCCTATATTTAACACCATATATGGTGCATATTTGCACCCCTCCATTGGGTTCCCTTTTGCACCCAATAGGGTTCATATCGTTGTAACACCAGCGGCTCCATTTAGGGTTCTATTTTGGGGGGTGCTTATTTAGCACCCTATATTTAACACCAGATATGGTGCATATTTGCACCCCTCCATTGGGTTCCCTTTCTGCACCCCATAGGGTGAACAAAAATTCAGGTGCAAATTTGCACCCTTTCTGGTTCATATCGTTGTAACACCAGCGGCTCCATTTAGGGTTCTATTTTGGGGGGTTCTTATTTAGCACCCTATATTCAACACACTATAAGGTGCAAATATGGACCTCTATACAGGGTTCCCCTTCTGCACCTCATACCTGCACCCATTATGGTTCATACTGTTATTGTTGTAATTTTGCACCCTATGGGGTGATAAAGTCACCGCAATATAGGATGCAATACAATTTGCACACGTCTCTATTTAGGGTCACCTTTCTGCACCCCATATGGTGAAAATTATAACCTTTTTTTTTTAACCAAAATAATTATATACTGGATGCATTCACTGACTTCACAAACAATTACCTAAGGTAACACTCCAGACATGAAGCAAAATAGCATGCATAGATTTACACACAGTTTCTCAGTCAATTAAATCCACAATCTTTCGAAAACTGAAGTCAGAGACTTCAATTCAACAACAAATAGAACATAAACATGATGAATACAGTGCATACTTACATATAAATTATTAACATTTTATTATATGTCTCATGAATGAGGGACAAGTTAACAGCGATTTTCTTGTTCATGGTTTACTTTAAAATGAACATCAAATATACATTGTATTTCTACAAATTCTCATACGAGATGCATATTTTGTCATAAAAAGGGCAATGTAAATCAAAAATGTATGAAATTTGGTCAGTACATTGAATAAGAAGAAAAATATTCGTTCTTTCCATCAAATGATTACTTTTTCTTCTTTTAAAGGAAGTTACCACATTGACAAGAAGCACTAATTCTTTTTATACAAAAAATCCCTGAAGCTTGTTCAGAGTAATAGTAAACTATGTGACAAATATCTTTCACATTGTCCTTCTACTTCTAGAATGGATCATAGATATGTACCTTGAATTTACCGGTACATCTTACGGTATTCAAAAGCACCTTTATGACGCTCTTAGACATTAACAGCGATACATGTATGTCAACTCTGATTTCTCGTACACAAGTTATTGCCAAAACAATGAAGGGTATGGCAAAGTTCTGTCATATATATTTGAAACTCACTGCTTGTACTGACATATTCCATCCAATTCCAAGCTTGAGAGCTTGCGAATGTGCCCCATTATACAATTAGTATACTTCACATTTTGTTTTTCATATACAATTACACCAATGATAAGAAAGGTGAAAAAAAGAATAAAAAAAATGAAGAATTCACATCTAAATTTGGTTACTTTTTTATGCACACAGCTAAAGATATGTCCCAGTTATATATCTCGGGCAGAATAGCACATCTGAAAACACTTTTTATTGCATCAAATTAACATTAACAATTCCACAGAAAATGTTACCTCAGAAAGGGAAAATAAGGTTAACCAATCAGTGGTATGACAAACTGGACATAAAGAGGAAGGAATATGTCTTCAGTGAGACAAGTTTAAAAACAATTTTTTTTTTTGATACATTGTTTTTTTTTCCAAGCGATGGAAACAAGAAGCACATTGTACTCAGTAGACCATAAATATAATTACACAATGTATGCAGTTTAGCCCCAACATTCAAAATATTGTAAAGAGCAGTCGATTTTTCACATTTATAAAGCAGGTATTGGTATTGGCACCATCACAAGCATAATGATCAGGAGCAAAATATATTATTAGTACTATTACCATCATTACTATTCCTATTATTATTATTATCATCATTATCATTATTACTATTACCATCAATATTTTACAGAGATTTATGATCATGCATGAGAAATACCTCAAGTGTTGATGTTACAGTCTCACAACTCTCCCAATCATTTAATTTTAACACTTAATTTTCACCAAACCTTACACAAATATATCAGCACTTTATACAACCTACTTAAAGAAAGCTTGAAATTATAATCAGAGTTAGAGGGCAAGTCCACCTTCATATAGACCTACATGTGGATTGAGTGAATGCGCAGCAATAAGCCAGTCCGGAGATAGCTCATGTGCACATAGGTACAAATGACCTTTCATTTTTCTCAGTTGGTTAGGCACTTCACTCAATGCAAAGTGACATAATGCAGCAGCTTGCCCACTGTAGCCATTTATGGAACTCATATTCAAACAAAGAATGAACCTAACCAGTGTAGATGAAGTGACCAGTATGGTTCGTCAATCAACACTTAGGGAATCATTTATTCTATTAAGTGCTGTCTTGAATGTTAACAAACTTTTTTTGTGTGTTAACATTGCCAAATACCAGGCTTCCTGTCAAGTGGATGTACTGGCAGGCACCATTTATAAGGATTCCATGAATAATCCTAGCATTACACATGCTTATCTCAGTGAAATTAAAAAAACCAACCTGTCTCTCGGTACAAATAACCTTTTTCTGCACATGCTCAAACTGGTACCCCAAACTGGCTTATACTATTAGAACACATCAGAAAAAAAATTGAAAAGCGGACATTCAGTTCAAAAGTTAATAATCTTTAAATCATTTGTGCAGTCGCAGCAGAGTGAGAAGAGTTTATGATGTCACATAGGTAGAAGAATTCAAGGAAAACCTAAAAAGAATTTCATTTTTTTTTCTTTTAGGAAAAACAGGCACATTTCCTTGACAAGTCACTGACGTATGTAAGGAATTGATAATAGTTTCTGCCTTCTTAAAGAGTGAAGTCCAGTGTTCTTTTATATGCAAAAAAAAAGTAGATATGATATGTTGAGCTTTCTCAGGTTTTGGAACAAACTCTATTTTTCAATCCTTATATACATAAAGGGTTTGTGAGGAAATCATGCTTTTGTCAAGTGTCACAAAGCTACTCCACTTATGACATTGCATTGCCAGAGATTGCCCAAAGTTGACATACATTGTGTGGCTGTCTACTACAAAAAACAGCAGGCGACTTATTTTTTTTTTTTTTGTTCCCTACTTAAATAATCAAGTCAAAGTGTGCATGTGTTGTTGAAGCACTGAGGTTATCGATGGTGAAGAAATAACTAAAATATGAACAATACAAACTAACCCCATCTAGTATGAAATATAATGGAAAGCATACTTTGAGTATTTCATATCCATTAGCAGATTCATATTTTCATCCATAATCCACCCTCCCCCCCCCCAAAAAAAAAGATAAAAGTGAATAGAAGTCAAGTTCTTTTTAGACTGTGTTTAAATTTGTAATTTGCAAGTTCGTTCTCTTGTATTTTTCTATTATATATTTCTTTAGAGTATTCTTGTTAATATTCAAGGCCAGTGCATTCTAAGAAAGGGAATAACCTGACAACAGTTTAGAAGACAGAATAAATTGTTACTGTTATATATGAAATTAGACATTTTCACATACATTTTGCAAAAAAAAAAAAATGCTAAACTTCATTTCATGGAGTGGCTTTATTCTCACTCTCGGCTAAAAACAGGGAGGTGATTACTTTCTGGATTAAAATGGAAAGATGTAGGGCATCGATGTAGGGCAATTTGTCAATCAGTTGCAATGGAAAGATGTTTCTAGAGCCGTGGTGTTTAGCAATTCTAATGGGGGGGGGGGGGGGGGATTCAATGTGGCCCGTCTCAAATTTCATATGGTTTAAACATACATGACATATAGGAGTCTCATTATTATGCCTCCGCCCTGAATGGTGCAGGAGGCATATGTTTTCAGGTTGCCTGTCTGTCTCCCGGTCTGTACGGATGTATCTACGGGAAAATTGATGGGCTTTCATCAAACCTGGTTCAGGGATACTACATGATGCTGATGATCTGATTGGCTTTTGCACTATATCTGCTAAAAGTCAAAGAAAATTTGAAAATAACTTTTTTGCTACTTCTCTAGTCAGGGAAATCGGTGCACTCGTGTGTACTGGTTGGTTGGCGCATTCAGTTGGGTACAGCAAGGTTTCATCCTCTGCTTTCACAGGAAAGCGGACTCCCAACTTCTTGTTCTCGTAGTCAAGGTATATCTGCTCCTCTGCTTCAGCAACCTGCAGCATGGTCTTCATAGCTAATCTCATCTTACGCTGCATAAGTCGAAACTCCTCGAGCTCCAGTTTTTGATGCGTTTCTATAGCAGCTGCTTCAGCTGCCAATTAGTATGCCCTTCTGGCCATCACTCTCAGAAGAACTGGCATGGCTTCCACACTGACTCAACGAGGAACCAGGATTGACATCCTGAACATCTTCCATCTCCAGCTCTGGTATCCTATATGGCTCACCAGTCTCTCGAGGTTGACCTGCATCACTCATCCTGAAGACCATCATTGAACTTCATGCATAGTGAACTCGATGAAAAATAATCAATCAAACACAGGTCCCTTTGGCCCAGTATGAGACCAAGCTAACACCATGCATCAGCATGGATCAGCAAGGTTCAACCTGTAATTGAATAAAACAAAGTTCAACACACAAGCAATATTGGAATATCTACCTGCTAAAGTATGGGATCATGTATTTGTACTTCTGAAGTGATTTACCGTTTACATACCTTGTTTGTGTGACTTATTTTATGTCATGTCTAGCACATGCAATTTCTCCAGTGGATATTATCTAAATTCACATATCGTGTATCATTGCTTATGCTCTGTGACTATGGCATTGCTAATTTATAACACACATTCTATTTTCATTGATAGACAACAAGGAGTCAAGGCCAACCTAAATTTTCTGACTTCAATCTTCTGTACATGTCTTACATTCTCCTAAATGAACCAGGAACACTATTTTTCTTCATTACGCACATCATACATGCCTACATCGTTCTTCCTGTCAACTTCACAGAAACCAATATTCAACTGAGCCTCAACTCGGCTCAACAGTAATAATTCCCATTAACGAAAATGATGCGACTATATCCGGTCACCTATTTACGTACGTACCTGTCCTTGGTAACTGCGTCCAGCAGCCCCATACGCATAGCGTAATTACGCTATGCATATGGGGCTGTTGGTCGTAGTTAGTACCTTGGTTGAGGCTTTCCGTATTAACGCGCACTTTCATTGACGTATTCGCTATGCTTTACTGTATGTATGATCGCACTTCTGACATGTTAGTACACATGTACCTCGATATGTCAACTCTTTCGCATCAGTTTTCACCACTCAGCATTTTACGAGCATAATTCACACATATCATCGATTACTGTGAAATATTTTCAACGGAATTACAGTACAATTATCTACTCACAACGTTTGGCTCATCAAAAAGATTAATTCATCATCCAAACCTCACGGTCGTCTGTCCATTCCAAACGAGGAACGTCAGTAGTATGCACGTACGTATACCGCGCGACCTACGGCGTGGCGTGCGCATGCGATTTTAGCTTTGCCATTGACCAAGTGCTCAACGGTCCACGCGTGCACGCATAATACGTGTACTTGTACTCGTTTGCTTTTTCTCTATGATAACGTCATTGAAATGATATTCTTGATCCCGGTGCGAGAAGAAAAAACAAATGTTTAATTCAAGTAGTAATCTATTTTAGTACAGTATTACTGATGACACTGTAACTCTTTAACAACGTGTAGTTATATTTTCAAATAAAAATATACGATAACATCCAAAAATAGTGTGGCATTTTAAGCAAACACCATTCAACACCCACATGTCAGCTTTCGGGAAAGACTATGGAATGGTTCCAAATTCGAACCCTTAAGACTTGGCTCCCTTTAGGGTTTGGATTTTCACCTCTACATCCATCCCGAACCCTATAAGGTGCCACTTAGTTAGATTTGCTCGTAGGGTGCAAATAAGAACCCTAATAGAACCCTAATTTCTCTGTGTGTACAAGTGGATTGAGTGAATGCAGCAATATTGGTAGAACACATCAGTAAATGTTTGAGCAAATCGGACAATCCGTTTAAAATATGATGAAATTGTGAAATTCTAGTGCCGCCATTGCTAGAGAAGACTCCTACAGCTTGTGATGTCATTATGTTTAGAACTATACAAAGAAAATATAAAGAAAATTCACCATGTTTTCATTTTTCTCGGACTTGACTTGCCTGTTTCAAAAAGCGTGGGGAATAATGTTACCCTTAAACATACGTTCATAACAATTTGAGAGAAAATGTACTTCCCCCCTCAAAAAGAAAAGAAAAGAAAAAAAATGAAATTTTGTGAAATTCTCTTTATATTTTTAGATAGCACTACGCATGTGCCACTACACACTGTAGTAGTCTTCTACGCCAGCAGTGACTGTACATGTACAGAAACTGCCAAAAATCGTAATTTTTGAATGGATTGTCAAATTTTCCTCAAACTTTCACTAATGTGTTCTACTGATATTGGTGCATTCTCTCGTAAGGCGAACTAAAGTGTCCTTTAAGAATGATTGTTTGTCTTTGAGCTCTCACTTTCTTTCTTTCTATCTTTCTTTCTTTAACAAGCAGAGCAAGAAGACCAAGCACATGCATTGACATAAGCATGACTAATGGAAAAGAAGTTTAAGTTTTCTGATTTCTATCAGCAGAAAGTATTGTTGGAAACCGAAGCATGGGTTTCGAAACACTTGCTATCACTTGGCCAGGTCTTCCAGGGAAATGAACTGGGATCAGATACAACGCTTGCACATTAACCTTTATTATCCATCATTGTTCTTCTTGTTGTTTGTCGAGAAGTAAAAAACAAGAGGGGGTCCTACTCCTTGCGTTTCTCAACGTTGCAGCTACTGCAGTACGTGCTCTCCGTTTACTAGTAACTCTGCAACGCTTCACTCTGGTCATCACAACGTGTGTATCGCTCCGAGCACTCGCAGTTGCTTCCTGCGCTCTCCTCCGATGTCGATGACGTATGCACGACCGTAATGTCGGATTGGGTGTAGTGTGATGACCTTCTCGCTGTGTGACTCGCTCTAGCACGTGCCTTTAAACAACAACGACAACAACAACAACAAGCAGAACAACCAGCAACAACATGAGCAACAAGATCAAAATCACAAAACAGAAATTTTGGAGCACATCGCGGAACATTTTGTGTAAATCGCTACAGTGCGAATTCATGCCGTACCAATAATTGCAATGGAATGGATTATCAATAATAATGAAGAAATAATGATAAATAACGATGATTACAGCACAAATTCGGTGACTCAGTTATTACCATTTTTGATGATGACAGAAACAGGGACTGATATGAAAACAAGTATAATGGCCACAACAGTTTACATAATTACATTTCACATATATCATCATGATAATATGATATACTTTACAATGTTTTTGAAAGAGGGAAAAGAAGGAATGGCGCTCTCATGATTGGGTGGTACTCGAATTACTTTATACCACATCATTACCAGAGCCCTGTTTCGTAAAGCTGTTCGTAAAGTTACGCATGGCAAGCCAAGTGGTTTTATAATCATTGTTAATTTCAATAGCTAAAATTGAAATTTGCAGATGGTAATGATTACTCTTACATGTTAATACACATTTATAGTTGAAAGTGCATTTTTGATCCATTGTAATTTAGATGAAATATTGATACACAGTCGTACTTTGTTAAAACGTCAGAAAAAAAAATGGGCACACACATTGCCACTTCATATTCCAGTTGTTCGTAAAGTCATGCGTAACTTTTGCGAAAAAAAAAATATATCATGAAACAGGGCCCAGGGTCACTGGACTTACACCTACACCTATAGAGTGCATTCGCTCTACTCCCCGGGGAGCAAGCCAGTGGGTTACCCCTCTACTGATGATAGATCCCAGCAGACTTCATATCATAATTATACACGCTTATACATGAGGGCGGGCTATTAAGATGAAGTGTCTTGTTCAAGGACAAGTGTCTTTATAAGCCAGTTTGGAGTTTAATAGCTCATGGGAATGCACATTGGTCAGAATGACCTTTGTTTTTTCTCAGTCGGTTAGGGGCACTTCACTCGTTTAAGAGCGACATAATGAATAAGCTTTATATAACAATTTATGGAATTCATTGATCCTGTTCAAACAAGGAATGAACTAGCATATAGACCAGATGACCAAGCAGCACTTGGGAAAGCATCCATTTCATTATTTTGCATTGAATGTATTAACAATCCCTTTCTATTGATATTGCCAAAATACCGTGCCACTATTGCTGTCAGGTGGATGTGCTGGCAAGCAGCATTTATAAGGATTACATGAATAATCATTACATCACTGATGCTTATCCCAGTGAATTTAAACATCAACATGCCTGTTGGTACGAATGACCTTTCTTCTGCTCATGCGCAAAGTGGAACTACGATTGGTTTACTAAAGTACACTCGAATCCCGGGTACTCTTAATTCACATGGCTATCGCAATAAATTCCGTTTGTAGATAAGTCTTCATTTCAATATCAATAAATTATTCACTTGCAGGCCACTTTGGTATGCATGCGTACGACAAACTTTCAAAAAAAAAATAATATTGTATAAGAAGTCAGGCAAAAATTGGAAGTTTTTTAACCCGCTCAATTGCAAATTGAGCTATAATGTTGAGGAATTAGCCGAATCTAATAGTTCTTGCACTTGTAAATCTCATGGACATGAGAGCTGTGAGCATACTATTCTGAGTCGAACACGTTACTTGGCGTGTGCAGAGATGTGGCATTGTAACAAATGATCGTAAACTCCTTGTTTTCAATTCCTTAAGAATACCGTCATCCCTACTGTTGCTCATAGCAGTCTTGCCTTGGGATATGACAAGTACCTATGTGAATCGACAGTTACAAACCTTGTCCTACCTGTTTGGCATGCTTTCGTGCAGCGACTGCTATGTTATTGTAATTTTTGTTTTCGTTGTTGTCGCTGTTGTTGTTGTTGTTTTTTCACAGCGGGGAAAAAATGCTGAATACAGGTGAAAGTGGAAAACCATGTATTTTGTTTCACAGATTCTTTCGAAGTTGAAATTGTTCGAAATTCTTTTGAAATTGCAATCAATAGCGTAAAAACGACGACAAAATCATGCTGACTATATCAATAAACCCTTTTCTGTCTTGTACATTTCTCTTCTAGTTCTCTACTTGGCGGAGAAGTCCAGTGCTCTAGCATGACGTCACAGATAACCGCACGCAGTATCATTCCCATACTCCTCGTCATTCAGCAAATCTGCCTCGTGGTCCATGCCAGAGACATTCAAACATGCGACGCCGAATGTGAATCGTCACCACGGTACGGCAGGCTTTCGTGCAATGGCCGCCACTTGCAATGCGTTCCGGATCCCTGCTGCAAGAGGGACACCAGACATCTCAATCTGGCCGAGAATCAGCTGACTCACCTAAAGATCCAGGCCTTCCAGAGCTTCCCCCGACTCAAGATTCTTGACCTGCGCCAGAACGCCATTGCGAACGTTGCATCAGGAGCCTTCGGCAACCTCGGTGAGCTGCAGGTACTCGATCTCCGCGTCAACAGAGTGCGCCATCTCTTTCCTGGAATGTTCACTGGATTGACTGGTTTGAAGAAGCTCTACCTGGCGAACAATGACATCGAGATAATAGCCAGAGGAGCATTTACTGGTATGACAAATTTATTGAGTTTGAAGCTCAATTACAATAGAATCAACGTCTTGCAGAATAGTGTATTTCTTCCGCTACAGTCCTTGCAACGACTCTACCTCTATGGCAATCGCATCTCTGTAGTTCAAGAAAGAGCTTTCCGTGGCCTTACTAAGGTACGTACCATATCGCTGGCTGAAAATCCACTGCAGACGCTGCCGAATGTGTTACCCTATGTACCAGCGATGAGCCATCTTAGGTTGCATAACGCACCAATCATCTGCGATTGTCGGATGGAGTTTTTGCGTGCCTGGTTGCGCCGGAACTTGTACGATGCCTACGAAAGTTATGCGATGTGTCAGACTCCGAGTTCCCTGCACGGCACACCGATTTATCGCATCCAAACTCCACTTCAGTGTGGTGGAGGAGGAGGGTACGTTCCACCAGTAAGCCGTGAAGACGGTGATCCGAGAGCTGATGCCAACGGCGAGAACAACAATGCTGCTCCTTCTGATTCAGAATCAGACTATAGTGAATACTCGGAGACGATGTCGGAACATCTAGTCAGCCCTGCCCCAAAGACGGGCTCCCAGGGGAGTGGGTCTAAAAGAGGCACTGCGGACACAGGGCGGCCGCATTACCCTTCCACAACAACATGGGAGAACTCCGAATTAGCACCTATGACACCTCGTGTAACTGTAGGTCCTGATCAAGAAGCAGCAACTCAGTATCATGGGCGTGGCGGTAGGACAGGTGCATCATGGGATATCAGTTCTTCCGCTTCTCCTTCGAAAATGACCTATCTAGTAAATAAAGAGACACCAGAAGGTGGCGTCACCGAGCTGCCAAGGCATTCTGATGGGTCTGCTTCCAACTCCAACTCATGGTTTGTCGATAATCCACGGCGGTTTCCTGGAAATGGAAGCAGTCATGATCCATCTTGGCCTCACAACGGTGAGGATGGATCGGACCACGCCCATCAAGATGACTCCACTTCCGCAGTGACGCCCAGGACTAATTCCCCAAATCCCAAGGAAAAACCTGCTGGGGAGGAACCACAGGGGCCGCCACAAACATGGGGATTGCTAGGGTCATCAGCAATAATCGACTGTCCAATTCACGTCCACGACGTCAATGTTTCCAGTGTCAAGTGGCTGACACCCCATGGGAAGCTGGTGATGTCGAACTCATCTCGCTATGGCATCTCTGGTAGAGGATCTCTAATCGTCCACAACCTACAGGCTTACGACCACGGCACCTACAGATGCATTGTCCGCAGGTCTTTGAACAGTGTCAAAATGCTTCCGGCCCGGTTGGTCCTTGCGTGCCCGTGTCATGAGAAGCCAAAACAGCCATCCTTTGAGCCCAGCATCAACACCACACGCAGCCCTCATTCAGATGCTGGATCGCATCCTCACAATATGCCTCCTCCCTTCGACTCGGGATGCAGTTCCGTTCCCATGGTTGTTGCAATTGTTACGACTTTCCAGGCCACTGTCGCGCTCTGCGTGATCACCTTCTGTCTCTGCTGCTCCAAGAATATCAACTCGTCTATCAAAGAACGCGCTTGCACCGGCGTTCCCGAACCAATCGCCGTTGTGGACCATTCGGGAAAATTTCACTCAAGATCCCGCAATTTCGCGCGCTCCAGCGACCCAACGTCCTTGACGACTTTCAGCACACGTGGGTCAGAATCCTACGAAGCGTTAACGGACCGATTCGCTCCCAGGCAGTCATCATCTGTGCGCTCCTTTGAGTCTTTCTACGATGTGCCATCTCCTTCTGATTACGTCAACTACCAGAAGCCCAAGGACTATATGTACATGATAGGCTACGTGGAGACCAGCAATGGCCGAAGAGCAATAGGGTACAGATCTTCGGCCGAGTCCCAATGTGCGTCGATTAAAGAGGTAACCAACGAAAACATCTATGTCACAAAGGACTAGAATTGTGGCGAGCATCATGCTGAAACTATCTGCTGGATTCAGCGCAAATTCCGTATACATCAGTCAAACCTGTCTAAAGCGGCCACCCCAAGGGAGACGAAAAGATTGGACAGATGCCCGCTATAGACAGGGCCGTTAACATGGCTTTTCTCGTTGGGCGAATTGTGTTGAGTTGTCGCATACGACATGCAGGTGGTCGCTGTAGACGGTGGTCGATATAGACAGGTTATACCGTACTTGAGTAGTGTGATTGTACACTAGGTCTTTTACCTGTCTGGGACTATTATTCGTTTTAGCTCAAAATTGGCCTATTTGCTCCGTCATGCCGTGTCACTGTTAACAGCTTAGCACGACAGGATTTCAAATGTCTGTATTTCATTTGAATATTTCCACGTGCTGTAGCTTTCGATTTGTTATCGCCTGCTGCTTGTTGACTTTGATTTCAATTGTCAAGAGAAGACAAACCATGATGATTATGAGCAAAACAGTTGTCATAATGTGCAAAGCTGATTGAACGCTTCCGCTAAATCAAGTCCAAGTGAATTTGTATATACGAAGTTTATCTAAGTATAAATTATTTCTTTTAAAGGAGGATTTATCATTTCCTTCATCATTATGGGTTTTGAAAAAAAAATCTACCTCTTTTCACAAAAGGCGCCGGTGACGTGGATCATTTTGGAATAAAATAGTACGCCTACTGCCTGTTAAAATTTTGGGAAAGATATACTTCGCTCTTAAAATCCAAATTAAAAATATAAGAGTGTCAGAAACGATTGTGTAAAGCTCTCAGATAATACATTTAGCCTTGTCATATCTAAAACCATTCAAAACGTCCTGTTACTTATTTCATTAGAGTTATGTGATATTGTTTCACTGTAACTTTCTTATAAGATGAAAACTTTAGCCCACCACTTGCTTACTATGGATTACAATGCAAAACAAATGTATGGTGTTGTTTTTTTTTTTTTATTCGAGACAACTTGCTTTTAGCTTACAGCTCTTTTAATCAAGTCCGTTGAAATATATGGTATTTAGAAATGACTAAAACATACAAAACGCATATTATTCAGAGTATGGAGATATAACACAATCACTGACAATCGTGATTGTAAAATAAAGTGAATAGGTGTCACAGACAAAGGAATAATCGAATGACTATTCATAAATTTGACGTAAGAAGGTTTTGAATTTTTTCTCAGGTCGAACATTTTCAATTAAGAAGATCGTGCAGCAGTTTCGCGTATGTATTATATAATATTGTACTGTTGTCCATGTCATGGTTGATTAAAAGTCTGAAAGTGTGAATAAAAATGAAAAAATATAATTACCCTTCAAAAGATTTTACTGTCTTCTCCATTAGTACATAATTGTACTGTGTCCAGCTTTACAACTGACTTGCCGTCATTATTATCGTCGTTATTTTATTGCTGATTATTATTGTAATAGATCATGGCGGTAACTTGATATGCGAAGGCATTAAGTTTGGACAGTCATTACATGACTTTCATGCTGAAGTGCATTACATTCCACTTTTAGAGAAGGCATGATGAGTCTTGTTTTGTCTTATTTAAATTTATGGATTATCATCGTCTCCTCTGAAGGTATAGCAATATCCCTCGACCTGTACATACTCAACTCATTTCAATAATTCTAATCAATTTTATATTATAGTTGTTCGCATGTTGAGCATGCCTCTTACAAGCTTTCCAGTTGTCAGGAACAACATTAGCATAAAGATGTGCATCATAATATTTGAATGTTAATGAGCAGTCTTGCGCAAGCGTAATTGTGAAAATTTTTCTTGTTCTTTTCTTTTTACATGTTTTATGCAAAAGACAGTTTGTCTGCAAGCGCTGTCAAGAGAGACACATCTATTTGTTGTTCGCTGCATGGAGATCATAATGATGGAAAAGACAAGAATTCTGTACGGAACTGTAAAAGTTATTTGGCTTACAGAGTTGAAAATGAGAAGCTCCGTTTGAAGAAATTGTAACAATAATGCCATTCTCACTTTAGTCTTTTACTTTATAGTCATGGCACAAGTTCGTATGCTATATTAGATATATACATATCACTCTCTAAAAAAAATCGAGTGAAAATATTCTCTCTTAAAGGAGTGAATACAAAAAAGAGTGAATTTAGAGTGAAATTGGAGTGAATTTTGAGTGAAAATGTTCATTTTCACTCATTTTGGAGTGACCTCAGGGATCACTCGAAGATTTTGGAGTGATCCCTGAGGTCACTCTAAAACGAGTGAAAATTAACATTTTCACTCAAAATTCACTCAAAATTCACTCTTTTTTTGTATTCACTCTATACCCGCGGTTAATTCACGTATCAACATGTCCAAGAATATGATGGCGTATAGGCCCTATACTAATATAGCATACGAACTTGTGCCATGACTATAAAGTAAAAGACTAAAGTGAGAATGGCATTATTGTTACAATTTCTTCAAACGGAGCTTCTCATTTTCAACTCTGTAAGCCAAATAACTTTTACAGTTCCGTACAGAATTCTTGTCTTTTCCATCATTATGATCTCCATGCAGCGAACAACAAATTTATATATCGATTACATGGTGGATATGTTAAACAGATTAAAGTGCATGAACTGCTCACTCTTACAATATATACATATCACTCTCTAAAAAAAATCGAGTGAAAATATTCTCTCTTAAAGGAGTGAATACAAAAAAGAGTGAATTTAGAGTGAAATTGGAGTGAATTTTGAGTGAAAATGTTCATTTTCACTCATTTTGGAGTGACCTCAGGGATCACTCGAAGATTTTGGAGTGATCCCTGAGGTCACTCTAAAACGAGTGAAAATTAACATTTTCACTCAAAATTCACTCAAAATTCACTCTTTTTTTGTATTCACTCCTTTAAGAGTGAATATTTTCACTCGATTTTTTTTTAGAGAATATTTTGGCCAAAAGTATTACCTATACCCCGGAAGGGAAAATAATGATAACATGATAAAACATGAAAGAAGTACTGCCTATATATTACTAATCTCTGTATGCTTGAATTTCAGTAGGCAAGCCTTTAGAAGTGAGAAAAACAACAACAGTGTCACTGAATATGCGGCGAATGATTCTGTAGAACGCAAGAATTGACTGATCTATTTATTCACGCTAGAATCGACTTGCCGCAAGGTCTCATCAGTTTCATTTTTGCAGTCTTGTCATAAATGATTCATTTATAAATTGATTTTTAATAAACTGCTAATGAAAGCAAATCTATACTTTTTCTTCTTCACCACAAGTAGAGACCACGGTCGGGTGTATAATATGCTCCAATCGTCAACATCTGGAAACTCAACTTTATTCTAAATTGTTAAAAAAATCAAAAAGCTTTAAATCGACGAACTGAAATCAACACAACATTTAAAGTTTAATTCAAATCGAACATGAAACAACAAGAACTGTAATCTCAAAAGTCATTTGTTTTCGTGAAACAGTAAAGTAAAAAGTCGCTACCTCATGCATAAATATAATAGGTTATGATGCCGTCACTTCACGCCACTCCCACTAGGTTTGAACACGTAAACATTATTATTGTACAGGTAAACTGTTGTAAGAATATTATATATGTATACATGTATATAATTATTTTCCGCATAATGGTCAGATAATCAGCACCTTCAACACCGACCCTTTAACGATCACAATTTAAAGAAAAAAGCCTACATGTGACAAGTTGTTACAGAGGATACAAACTGTTCTATTTCGTACAACATGAACTTCAGTGAAGGTTCGCGAATAATATAGGTCAACAGAGGCTCAATTAGAATGAAAGCACCATGCGATCTACTGTGTATCTGTAATTGTGTGATCAATATCGTTGTTAAATAAAACATGGGCCTATGTTACACTTCTGAATTCCTTAGCTCCTCAGTTTAAGGATTGATTAGCATTAAAATTTGAACATTTCCGTTTGATTTATTTATTCTACCTTTATCACAGTCAACTTTCCTTAATCATAAGAGCTTTGGGTGCGCTGAATGTTATACGACGTAAACTATGTTTAAGTACTCTCTAAAAAAAATCGAGTGAAAATTTTCACTCTAAAAAGAGTGAATACAAAAAAGAGTGAATTTCGAGTGAAATTGGAGTGAATTTTGAGTGAAAATGCTCTTTTTCACTCATTTTGGAGTGACGTCAGGGATCACTCGAAGATTTTGGAGTGATCCCTGACGTCACTCCAAAATGAGTGAAAATGAGCATTTTCACTCAAAATTCACTCCAATTTCACTCGAAATTCACTCTTTTTTGTATTCACTCTTTTTAGAGTGAAAATTTTCACTCGATTTTTTTTAGAGAGTAGTTTCTTATTACCATATCCGATCCGAACATGTTAAACGGATGTCTTTTCATTTTTTTTTTTAACGTGGATTGTGCAAACGTCATAGGGTTTTACAGTAATGATCAAACTTGTGGTTTTTAATAGGCCCTAGACACGTGCTAGTCAGCTGACTGTATGTATCCATAACTCGATTGTTATACCAATGATATGTCAAGATTATAAACATTTCAATCCAATGTCTTTCTGATGAGTAAATACTTCAAAAATTATTCACGAATTCAATGTGTTTTATACAATTTGGCACATGTTCATGTCTGTTTACATCAGTTGTTATGATAAATATTTTTATAGAACTTTGTAAATCTTGTATATGAAGTACTCTTGTATTGCACATGTAGATATTGTTTGTAAAGAGCAATAAATATAGATTGGTAGAATCACACCTCAAGTGTCAAATGCGACCCCTAAATTTGCCTTTAGTGAGCAGTGGCGGATCCAGGGGGGCACACCGGGCGCGCACCCCCTCTTTATTAAGAAATAAAAAGACAAAAGCTTGGGGTGGGGGGGGGGGGGGGGGGACGTGCTCCCCCTTTGATTGTAAAGGCGCCTCCCCCTTGATACCAAGATTACTGAATTCCTGGATCCGCCCCAGTGAGTGTAATATTGTGTGTGTGTGTGTGTGTACGTGAATAAGTCAATTCCGAAGGTTCGCGAATTCCGAAAATTAAGGTTCGGTAATTCGAAGGGTTGTTAATTAATCCGAAAATGAAACAAGGTTTATTATTCTGAAAGTTTATTGGTCCGAAAATAAAATAAGGTTCGTTGATCCGAAAAGTGAAATAGGGTTCATTATTTAGTAGGTTCGT
Organism: Diadema setosum; assembly: GCA_033980235.1. Classification (NCBI taxonomy): domain Eukaryota; kingdom Metazoa; phylum Echinodermata; class Echinoidea; order Diadematoida; family Diadematidae; genus Diadema; species Diadema setosum. Next base: position 34,355,340 of record CM067074.1, read on the forward strand.
TATTCCGAAAGTTCGTTAGGCCTTATAAATCCGAAAATAAAAGTTTCGTTGGTCTGAAAATGAAAAAAAAAAAAGTTTGTTATTCCGAAGGTTGGTTAATCCGAAAATGAAATGAGGTTTATTGCGGATTTAATGGCGGATTAATGAACCTTCGGTAAAACTGAACGGTAGGCCCTATTTCATTTTCGGACTACAATGTATTTTGCAACCCAAGAACGAACATTCGGAATAACGATCCTTATTTTATTTTCCAATTAACGAACCTTCGTTCTGATAAACGAATGAAATTGTCTATATAATGATGACGTACGTTTGTTTTCAAGAGGTCTATAGGGCAATTAGGCCTAGACCCTACCCCTAGGGCAATTAGGGCCTACCCCAGACCCTTCCCCTGACCCTTATCCTAAACCTAAACCTCATCTTTACTCTAACCTTATCACAACCAGTAGCCTATTTAGCAGGGGGGGGGGGGGGGGGGTATTGCCCTCACAGCTAATTGCCCTGATACGGATGTATAGTAACATTAAACTTTACTTATGAGTGTTCCACGTATTAAAATGAAGTCTTTCTTTTTGAACAGTGGACCACTCTTTTTCATACCGGTACTTCCTTTCTGTTACACCTTTCAAAGTATTTATTGGTGTTCTCATATCGTATTATGCGGCACATAAGTTTTACATAAGACCTATTTTACGATACACATTGCGTTATGGTTTTCTTTTTTTTTTTATTCAAATTGATCAAACTTTATGTTTGTGTAATGCATGCTTTAATTGTATTTTGTTTCACTCTTTGTTGTATGGAAATTGAAATTGAAAAGAGCGTATTTAATCGAATTTCAATATAATTGCATAAACGCTACAAGTGTGTTTGGATTGGTGACGAACCTTGTGAATAACGAACCTAATTTTCATTTTTGGTTTTTATTCGAATTAAGTATATAGGCCTATACCCGGGGCCTATACCAACGAACTTTCGGAATTATAACAACCCTTTAGTCTTAGCACTAGCAGCTCCACGTTGACGTGGCAGGTGGGTATGCTTCACGCGGTTGTTTGTCGATCTCTTCAAGCAAGACGTCGCAAAACAACGAATCGACGACGTGTCATAGCACTGGTTTTGCTGAGCACTACACTGTGTATGACTATTGTACTATGTTGGCACTGTATACTTATAGTATAGCTCTCGTACATTTTGATCAGAAGCGAACTCGGTCCACACAGCCAGTCACAGTAAACAAGTCTTATAGGTAAGTAACGTATTTCTTAGTCATGCAGACGAAGAATTATGTCATAAGAATTTCATACATTTCTTCTCACGTGTAGTCAACTGGGGGATGTCACGTCGTTACAAATTTTGGTCTGCGTGTTGTGAATTCTGACAAACAGCTGTCTAATTCATCGGGACAAGCAATTCAATAGTCGCTTCAGTCCCACGTGCAGGGAAACGTGTTTGTCAATTGTTACTCTTAGGCTAAGTACCTGACTAAGTTGTACCCAAATGTAACTAGTAACTAGGCCCTACTCTACACTTTTATTTTTTCTCAGTAGACACTAGCACAACCAAGGCTGATACCACCATGACCACGATGTTAATAACCATTGTTAACTCAACTGTTTACAATAAAATTTATATGATCAGTTTGTAATTGTTTTAGCGAGGTGAAGAAAAATACGGACTGATGCTGTGACCTGTGTGTTTGTAATGTTACCGCAGCAGAGATCCCAATATGTACCGTGTTACAGCGCCCCGTGCCGGGGCTATTTGTAATGCAGCCAGTAGATCCTACTAGTACTAGACTAGGAAAGACCATGAATGTTCTGGCAAAAACTTGTTCCAGATTTATGTATCAGGTGAAGCCAGGAGAAGAAGCTATTCTCTATTTTTATTTGCTGCCTTAGTGTAGGGGCCAACCAGATAGGGAGTACGTCGATGTTGATGGTGCAGAGGGAAAAGCTAAAAGTTATATTTGATTGCTTTGCCTTGCTCTTGAATGCATTGGATATAAGTGCAGGATTATTTGATATGGAGAACTGCTGTTTTTCAATCACAATGTAGGCCTATCTTTGTTTTTAAGATAAGTGACTGCTGATGACAAAGAGTCCCACTCTGTGATGCCTGATATGAATGAATACTTCTAACAGTTTTTCTTTGTGGTGATAAGGATGAAAAGAAAAAGAAAAAAGAAGAACTTGTTTGTTTTTTTTTTAAATAAAGGCTAGGCACATTCGTTTGGTAACTGCTTTCCAGCTCTACCCTGTTTACAAGGTACAAATACACTGTACTACAACAGATGAAATACTGGTACAAAATATGATATAAACAAGATACAAAACAGTGACATGAAGAAAAGAAACCTAAATATGTTTGTACATCAAAAGTCTCTGAACAGAATTAGGAAAGGGGAGAGTGACTAGTCCCATGTTTATTGAAGCGAAGTGTGACAATGAAAAACTGAAAAACCCTGAAATTGTGTAATTCATTAAAACAGATTTAAAACAACTTAAGTTTTAAATCAGTGGTGAAGTCGGCTGTTAAATGGGGTGTCTGTTAAAAAGATAACTGAATCACTAAACTACTGAAATCGCTAATAATAATAATAATAATAGCTGGTTTTTATATAGCGCATTTCACACACTTCAGGGTTTCAATGCGCTTTACAGACTATTATTACCCCGGTCAATGGATACATTATCAACCAGCACTAACAGTGCTCATTCTCCACTCCCTGGGGAGCATTCCAGCCAGTCGCAGCCATTTTTACAGGCGCGCACATGCTTATCAACCAACATAAGCTTTCTCATCCTACCGGGTACCCATTTATACTCCTGGGTGGAGTATAAATGCTAAGCACATCATACCAGAGAAGTGATGTTGTGGCAAAACTAAAGTGGTTGGGATATTTCCATCAGAGGAGATCAACTTAATGATCACTTTGTTGGTCTGTGGTTTGTTTGTTTTTTGTTTGTTTGCAGGAAGAGCGCAGGAAGAAACTGGAGTTGCAGGCTGTCCTAGCTTTGGTGTCTTGCTCAAAGCTTCGGATATTGACACGAGATGGAATACAAAGATGCGTTGTCGCTGTGTGCTACAATCTGCACCATCGGTCTCTTCCTTACTGGAATGTAAGCACAGCTCAACCTCCATTAACCGGCCACGTCGGGACCGGCGGGCATCCAGTCGATAAGCGATTTGGCCAGATAAGGGAGATACATCTGTATGCTGAAATGCAGCACTTCTTAGCATATATCATGCTAGGAATATACACATGTTACGAACAATTTATTCTTTCATTTATGCCAAGTAGCTGTCCGTATTTGTATACATGTAATATGATTACTGCTGATAAAGGTGTGTCAAATACTGGAGGTAACTATAAATCTCTATAATCTCTCTTTGGAAAGCAAAATGTTGATTGTTTATAGTAATTTCTGTGGGGCTATTTCACTGTCTGGGGGGAGGTCTATAAACAAATGGTCATCATACTACAGTGTAATTTTTTCAGCTACAGTGTTGTAGCGAGATTAAGGTACAGTCCCCTGCAATGATTGGAATATGTCCCGCCATGTATTCATACAAGAATGGTTGAACATGTGGTTGTTATGAGTGAGATTTGCTAATGAAAGTACATGGAAACATTTTTAAAAATGTTTGCCAGCCAACATCTGGATAACAGAGAGATTCAATTCATCGATGGCCATATAATCGAGGTAGAACTGTACATCACTGACCGTAAAGTAATATGTGCCTGATGGGAGAACTGACTATGGTTCTCTGTATCTCTTTTTACTAGAACCACTATCAGTTCTACTGCATAATGGTACAATGTATTTGTCCTTGTAGGCTTTAATAGTTGTAAAGGCTTTTTTGATGCAGTTATCATAAAAAATCCTTCTTTCTTGTATTACATGTATTTGTTTTTCCTTGCTTGGAAATTATGTGTGGTTTTACGTGAGATAACTAAGCTCAAATGACAATTGTGTTTAAGTCTACAGCATTTTCAGCAAAATAAAAAGTAAAGAGGACTACTGGGACCAGTGAAATTGAAATTAAGAAAAAAGAAGAAATAATGACTACTTACAACACCTAATATAAAAATGTGATATAATATATTAACCCCCCTAATCTGTGTTATTGCCACTTTGATCTCTCTACTCCTAGACAAATCTGCATGAAAATCCGTTCTCAGGGCAACACACAAAACATCTCCGTTTTCCCATTCGTGGCTGCAGTTGTGAAGTAAGTTGAACAACACTGTTGATATTCTACCTACTTGCTTCTGAGCAGTTGTGATATTCATTGTTTCTTTTAATAATTAATCCTATTTTAGGATATTCTGAGAGGAGATCTTTCAGAAAGCTCAGCAATCTGATTTATATTGCACGCTTCTTTGAAGGATACTGACTAAAATAACCATGATTGTAGCATCAACTGCACTCATTTACAAAAGAGTTTTCATAACATAACTTATTGTGACACCTAGAATAAAGTATAATGTTCAAAATGATTGTTCTATTCCACAAATAAGTACTGAGGTTTGATATCTAAATTTGGTTTTGCTTGACCCTGAAGTTTTTGAATGGTTTGAAACCCCAAAACCTTTCTTATCTTGAACCGTATTATGTTGTTTTAATTGTATCTAATTTGGTTAACCAACTAATCTGTTTCACATGTGAATGCACCTAAACATCACAAATAACTTTCTGAGAATTGTGTCTGTATGGATGCTACAGGTAAGCATTTCACTTTTTCCTAGTGGTAAGGTTTACAAATAAAGTATTCAGTAGGACACATTTTATTTCATTGGAAAGTCTAGAGGATTAAAGAAAATCAGGAAATCAGTATTTTGGAGCATCAATTTCAGACATTTATGGAGAGGGGATCGTGCATGCTCGAGACGATTGTTGCCACTTAATGTCAAAAGAGGGGGCTGTGCTAGTTGTGTTGGTAAGATTATTGTGCCCCTTTACAGCCTTTCTTTTCTGTACAGCTGTGATGTCAGAAGACCACAAATCCTCCTCACCGTAGTGTTTCATAACTTGTTATTAAAAGAGATGGTATAGTTTTGTCGAGATGTGGGTTCAGGTTTTAACTTTGTGAGATAATATGGAACCACTTAGATGTGAAATATTTTATTTTCATGAAATAAACTGATAATTCCTCTCAGAATTGTATGCTTAATATTTTATATAAATGGTTTCTAATTATTTTGCAAAAAGTCAAAATCTGAATCCCCATCTCAACCAAAAGATATCATCCCTTTAATTCATTTTCTTTCATTATTCACACAGTACAATTTTGTGGACCAAGTATGGTGTACTAACAGAAGATATGACAGTTATACTCACCAATGGTGTTGGCATAGTTCTACAGATTCTGTACATCATCGTCTATTACCTGAATACAAATGACAAGGTGAGACCATAGCATCCATTGTCCCTTTATGTGCTCTGGCACTAAGATTTAAAGGACAAGTTCACCTTCATTAACATAAGGATTGAAAGAATGTACAATAATTGTAACAATATTAGCAGAACACATCATTGAAAGTTTGAGGAAAATCGGACGATCTGTTCAAAAAGTTATGAATTTTTGAAGTTTTTGTGCAGTCACCGCTGGATGAGAAGACTACTGCAGTGTATGATGTCACATGCGTACAGCAGTATAAGGAAAATATAAAGAGAACCTCACAAAATTTCATCTTCTGAAAAAAGTGCACATTCCCTTGACTCGTTACTGACATATGTTATGGGTAATATCATTCCCATCGCCTTTAGAAAGAGGCAAGTCAAGTGCTCATTTATTATGCGAAAAAAGTGTAAATATGTTGAAATTTCTTTACATTTTCTTTATACTGTTGTACTCATATGACATCATGAGCCTTAGTAGTCTCCTCATCCAGCGGTTCCAACACAAAAATTTCAAAAATTCATAACTTTTGCATCGATTGTCCAATTTTCCTCAAACTTTCACTGATGTGTTGAACACTGACATATATGTGATGTGTTCTATTGCTGAATTCTCTCAATCCTTATGTTTATGAAGGTGAACCTGACTTTTAACAACATCCTAAATTTTTTAACTGCTATTCAGTAATCCGCCCAGATTTCACAGAGTTCAAATCAATAGCAAACCCATTCAGATGGAACAATGTGCCTCTGTTATAGTCCAACAGAAAAACCATGGTAACAGACTAGGAACTGGATATAAAACTGCATTCATTGACAATTAGTTTTCCAAATATTTGTGACATCATAGTCAGCAAGAAAGTATTCCAGCGTGCATGTCAGTAGGTGAGCAATGCACATGAAGGGTTAAGTTGAAATCTTATTGCCTAACACATTACAATTCTGTTTTTCAGAAAGTGGCCATCACTGTCTGTTGAACCCAGATATATATTTTGGGGAGAAATTTTCCTCCAAAATTTCTTAACTTCTATTTTTGCCCAAGCTCAGTTAGAAAGAGCTTCCACTGTTCTTCTTTTTTATCACATGCTACTGAGTGTGAAGTTTATGAATTGTGAATGTAAACTGAATTATGGTACTTTTAATATGAATGTTTGTACAGTGCACTCCCGTTACAACGAACACGGTTACAACAAAATTTCGTTATAACGAAGTAAAACTTCTGGTCCCAAAATTATCGCCATCAATGTCTATGGTACAAAATTCGCTTGTAACGAACACGGTTATAGCGAAATTTTCGTTATAACGAAGTCTTTTCCGAGCACCACTGACAAAGAAAAACAAAAGAAATGTGCTCCGTTATAACGAAATGCGGATCGCTTTCGAAAATACGTAGCGGAACAGGGCATTTACAGCGTCTCTGCATTGGCGAACGTGTCACATCACTGTGTGTTCGCTTGGTGTGTCACGCGCAGTTTCCGAGGGGAACTTGCGTTATATATTGTAATACAATAATCTGAAATTGATTAACCAATTGTTTTATTGTTCACATAGGTTTCCAGTGTACGACGAGTATTCAACAAACAGAATATCATATATGCGTGGCTTCCTTGTTTTCGTTATATATTGTATTTGTTCGGTTATAACGAAATTTCGTTACAACGAAAGAAAACTACCGGTCCCGAGCATTTTGTTATAACGGGAGTGGCCTGTAAAAGGAAGGAGAGAACATACCTGTCATTGATTAACAATGTAACAAGCCACAGTAAAAATCACTGATATTTAGTATTAGGGCTTAATCAATCATGTGACATTCTATTAGCTCAGTGTTGATAATTTGCCAATCTCTGATATTTATGCAAAATGCAGAAAGATGTCCATTCCAAGCTCCTATATGCAGCCCTCATTGTCTACCCTACCCTTGGTGCTATCAAGTTTGTTACCATGACGACCGAGACTGCAGTCCACTACATCGGTCTCATAGCTGCCTGCGGATCAGTCGTAATGTACGGCTCACCACTCAGCGTTGTGGTAAGTTATGTGATCTTATTGCTTGCATCATAGCCAAGGCATATGTGAGGTTGACTTAAAGGGGATGGCTAGTAACTGATCAGTGGGAATCAGTGGGAATGTTGGGAGATGATTGTTCAAATCCTTGTGGGATCCATTTAAGAGTACATTGTATATCTATTGTTGTGTGAAAATTATTTGCTTCAGAACGGTCTCATACTCAAGTAATGTGCAGTTTAATGCCCACGTCACTGTACAGGCATGCTAACCTGGAAACATTAAACTGCACATTACTTGAATATGAGACCATTCTGAAGCAAATAATTTTACATAACAATAGATATATAATGTACTCTTAAATGTATCCCACAAGGATTGGAACAATCATCCCCCAGCATTCCCTCTGATTCCCACTGATCAGTTACTAGCCATCCCCTTTAAAGTGGTGGCAGAACAATACAGACAGACCAGGAAAACTTACACCTGTAACCCCTTTACTGTTGACTTAATTCCCTTTTTATGCTGTCATTTGAAAGACTGTGTACTGATTGGCTTTCTCTGTCTTCTTTGTACCCACAAAGTTAGCTCTTTCATCAAAATAGATGGCTTGTTATCATCATTTTAGAGGAAGCTTGACCAGCATTACTAGCCTCTTTGCCTTGCTTCGGCCTCTAAACCGTCCCACAAGCATGCTCACAACATCTGGGGATATTTTGTGTACATTTTCAGTATTTTTAGTACATTCCATGTGCTGCCCTTTACCGAATGTGAGCTCCACCAAAATTTTGACATCATAGTAGTCAAGCAACATAGAGAAAATAAGACAAAATTGTCTTTGAAAAAAAAAAAAACAATCCTTTTTCTAGGATATCAGAAAGAGCATGTGATATACACTTGTAGCTCATCCAGAAGGCATTAAAAAAATGATAAATGCCTTAACTCTCTATGTGCCATGGTGGAAACCATCTGTACGTGTGCTTCATTATACTGAGACACCAATGTAATCATGCTTTGAGAAAGCATTCTTTTCTTTTTTTTTAAAATCTATGTACAGCTGTAACTTAGATTTCTGTTAAGTTAGACATGTAGTGAGCAGAGTTGTCGAGACTGCCAAATTTTTCTTTGACGTAAATTGTATGACAAATCTATGAGTCTCTTTCTATCAAAGGACCAGTAGCTACATTATTGTAAAGGCATGACTTTTGCACACAAAAAAGTAATGAAAACATGTTATTTACACACAAATTGAATAAGGAACACTGCTTGTTAGTAAATCACCACATAAAATGTAAGCTATATATGAGAGGAATGGAATCGCAAGAAACACTTTCATTGTACTGTGGCATTTGGCGATTTATTGATCAGTTTTTAGCGGGTTCGTTTGCTGAGCAGAATAATATTATGTGAATTTGCCACGCCATAGACCGACTGAGAGCCGGGCATGCGAACTTGGCACATAAAAGAGTTAACATATCTCCATAGTAGGTTTTAGGGAATGTGCACTTTTCATAGATTAATTTGTAATGGCTTTATGATTATGCTTCATTGTATCAGTCTATCAGTGTGACTTTCCAATATTTGTGCAGCCCCTCTGTACATGTTATAAAGTTCCTGTCTAGAGAGGGCAGTGTTCAGGATTGACCAAAAATTTGCCTATTGATAACTCATGAATGAACCATCTGATTTTCCTCGATCCATCACTGGATGTTACACTAATTCTGCTTTAACTAAATCCACATACACTTTGGGAAACTTCTGTTTTAAGAAATGCCTGTCTCTAATCTTTTTTTTTTTTTCTTTTTTTTTGCAGTCGCAGGTTGTTCGGACAAAGAGCACAGAGAGCCTTCCGTTCTCCCTCTCGTTTGCGGGGTTCGTCGTTTCCATCCAGTGGTTTCTCTATGGCCGTGTAGTGCAGGACTCCTTTATCCAGGTGAGCCGTCTGACAGAAAATGTAGTTGACAAGGGTGACAATAAGGGCAGTTTGATTTGTTTTATTTGTCCACAAAGACAGTTTAGTCATATAACATCCAGAAAGCTGTAGATCTCTAGAAAGTTTGTATGACTCTTGAATTGACACCATATGTTAGAAGGTTGATGTTCTTGTTTCCTTCACAAATTGACGAGATTTAGCTAATTTCTTTCTGCTTTACAGGAGATTTAATGAAGATTACCAGTTCTATCTTATCTTTTTACAATATGAGTTGGCAGTAATAATCAGAGACACCAACATAATGAGTACAGGATAATAATTTTTGTATCAAATTCCCCCAGTGACTTGTTAAATTTAAATGAATGCACTCATTTATGGTACATTGTTACGTTGCCTGTATAGAGTCTGAGATCATAAAAGGAAGAAAAATGCACATAAAGCTGACTTTGGCAATAGAACCTTTATAACTACATAAATTTTCATTCTTTATACCCCCGCCAAACGAAGTTTGAAGGGGGTATATAGGAATCAGCGGACGGTCGGGCGGTCGGTCGGGTGGTCGGTCGGGCGGTCGGGCGGTCGGTCCGTTGCAAATCTTGCGTCGCGAACTACTTCCTCAGTTTTCAACCGATTCCCATAAAACTTGGCACAGATGTGTGCCTTGGGTTGTAGATGTGCAAGACGTATTTTTTGACAGTACCCAAAAGTACGTTGCCATGGTAACGGCATATTGTGGGCAAAAATGGGTACAAATCTTGCGTCGCGAACTCCTCCCACAGTTTTTGATCAATTTTTATGAAATTAGGTACAGATGTTCGTCTGAATATGTTAATGTGCAAGACACATATTTCCGCAGTGGCAAAAAGTGCGTTGCCATGGTAACGGCATGTTATTGGTAAAATATAGGGCAAAATGCTTCATGGCAAAACTGCTTCATCAGTGTTCTTCCAATTCTCATGGAATTCATATTGAATGTTTGTCTTAGGATATAGGTCAGCATGACACATTTCTTGACAGTGACAAAAAGTATGTTGCCATGGTAACAGCTCACATATTATGAGCCAAAATGATGGAAAATTTTGTGTTGCAAACTACTTCCTCAGTTTTTGCCCAATTTCCATGAAACTTGGTACAGATGTGTGCCTTTGGTTGTAGATGTGCAAGACGCATTTTTTGACAGTACCCGAAAGTATGTTGCCATGGTAACGGCATATTAATGGCAGAAGATCAAGGAAAGATCTTGCGGATTTAACTACTTCCTCAGTTTTTTGACCAAAGCTTATGAAATGTGGCACACACCTTGATCTTGGTGGGAAGATGTGGAAGACATATTTTTTGGACGTGTCGGAAGCTGCGTTGCCATGGTAACGGCATATAAATGGCAGAAGATCAAGGAAAGATCTTGCGGATTGAACTACTTCCTCTGTATTCGACTGAAGCTCATGAAATGTGGCACACACATTGGTCTTGGTGGGAAGATGTGCAAGACATATTTTTTGGACGTGTCGGAAGCTGCGTTGCCATGGTAACGGCATATTAATGGTGGAAGATCAAGGAAAGATCTTGTGGATTGAACTACTTCCTCAGTTTTTGACAAAAGCTTATGAAATGTGGCACACACAATAGTCTTGGTGGGAAGATATTCAAGACATATTTTTCGGACGTGTCGGAAGCTGTGTTGCCATGGTAACTGCATTTAAATGGCAGAAGATCAAGGAAAGATCATTCCTTGGGTAAGACTGTCGTCACGGGGCGGGGGTATTAATCACCTTAAGTGATATTTCTAGTTTTAAAAATATTTTTAATGACAATTAAGTATATTTGTATATTTGCTTAGAGCTTAGCATCTGACAAGTTCATATCTGTCAAAAACTGAGATATTTCTCCAACACTATATGTGACCCTGCATCACAAAACCAACAAAAAGTTGCCGGACATTGATTTTTACAGTAGTTAGGGACAGATTCTGAAAGAGCAGACTCTAAGCTTTAAAATGATGTATAACTTAATTCAAATGGACTCCCCAAACCTACCTAAATACTGGAAAGAAAGCACACACTCTGGAAAAGTGTGAACTGAGAAAAGTGGCTCTGAAGTACAGGGTCTATTCAAGCGCTTAATCTTTCACCAAGCTGCGCTAGCTGTTTGATGAAAGGGACAAAACACAGGATGTCAACCACCGAAGCAACAACAATGAAGGGATTATCAGATTAAGCTGAAATTGAGCATATTCTATTGACACATTCTGTCCATGATTAATGTCACCTTACAAAACAGTAGCATTATCCTTTCAAAATTTATTAGACTTGAAAGTGAAGAGTGTACAAAGGATTTTAAGAAGTGAAAAGGGGCCTCTAATTCATACCTGATCATTCTACTCTCCCCTAAAAGGGTTTGTAGAAAAACTGCTGAAAACACACTTTCACATTTGCGTTATGATCCCAAACTAAAGAATAACATAGAAGAAAGATAACACTTTCAGATAATATGAAAATCTCAAGATTGACCTAGTTGACCCATTTCACCTGTTTTGAGTCCTCATGTAAAATCAAGGGGTGCGACTTTTTGTTTGTTTTGTGGTGCACGGTCACATATGACATTTGTGATGACGTATCATGTTTTATAATCTACTTTTATCATCCTATTGTATCTCAGTTGCCAAACTTCTTGGGTATGTTGCTAGGGGCCCTTCAGCTTGCGCTCTTTGTGTGGTATCCAAGTTCCTCGCGGAAGTATGACCTCTCCGGGCCATCGAGCATCATATGAATATGCTGTACTGTTGGGACGCAAGCACCGTGAATATTTGGAAGTGGTGAGGCTCGATCCTCACCGATGTGAACGCTTCTGAGAGACCGTGGGTAGGGATTACATGGGAAGAAGAGTACACTTTTCTCATGTCATACATTGTATGCCACCTGTGTGCTCTATGTTGCAAGGAGGAAATGATAAGACATTTTGATAGGTGATTGTGCTATTGTGCTAGGAGGCAGGCGGAGAGAGTGATAAAGGCAGGGAACGACCTCTGGGTGGACATCGGCTCCGCGGTGGAGGAAGATCATCGTTTGTCTCGTGGAAATGTGATGAACCAATTATGGAAGGAGATTGCCCAATTGGACAAAGATGTGGTGATTTTTACAGTTGCCCTGAGGGCGGCATGAATATTTTTAAGTAATTTGTAGATGTAGCAGACGACGGAAGGTGAACATGTATTTTAATAGAGCACTGTTGATACAGAACCTACAATTATGAGACAATCCCACACACTTTCACCCACACACAAGCTCATACAACTCAAGTGTGGATGGGATATGAATTGAAATATCTCAAGAATTGAAAAATGAAATTATCCCAATGATAATTAGACACAATCAGGGTACAGTGAGGATACACTGTTCATATTTTATGAGTATTTTTCAGAGTATTAAACAGATTTGTTTTGTGTTTTGTTTCAATAGACAAGGATATATTTGTATAGTCTTCATAAACCATGAATTCTAGAGGCTTTTGTAGACTTTAACAAAGGTTTGTGATCAGATGGCGAAATATCCATCAAAGTCAAATTTTTCTTAATGTGTTCCTTTAACTTGTCGGCATTCAGTAATGAACCCACCGGAGGACAATGCTGAAACCTTGAAATGAGAGAGATAGACAAAATCAGGAGATACAATTTGAATCAAATTCTGGTGGAGGAATTTCTTGTCTAGAACTCTTTAAGTGGCACATATACACTTCTGATGGTATAGGGTCTCTGGTAAATCCCTTGCATTCCTGTTTGTTGGAGGCAACCAAAACATGAAAGGGCACTTGCATGATGCAGGATCTGTCCTTGCCCAATGGCCTGGTGGAGAATTTGGAGAAAATGATTACCTTTGGAAGCATACTGTATTTTTCAATGCATCAATTTCACTCTCTCTCTCTCTCTTTGATTCTTTACCTAACCCTACTTGGAGCAGTCATTACTAGAAGAAAAACAAAAATGATAGAAATTAAAGCCAGTAAGACTCATGCACATACCCCATACGACAACCTTTCTACAGTGTCCATGCTGCGAGGTGTTCTATTGCACTTGGAAAATGTCGAGTTACATGTATTTTGCTATTTTCTTCATCTGTGCACTGCAGTGCTGTGGCATAAGTAATCCAAAACAACAGAAAAATGGTCCCCCCCCCCAACAAAAAAGAAAAAAAGTTTATATAGTTTTTATATTCTTGAAATTTGCAGGACTGGACCTTTCTAGATAGTGTATTGACTTGTTTTGCCTTGTTTATCAGTGGAGTCAAAAACAGATGTGAATCAGACAGGACAATGAGGTGAAGGGAATTACAATATCGGCTTATTTCTAGATATTAGAATGTCGCTCGGCTTCTTCTTTTTTCATTCGCAACACCTTCAAATGTCACATGCAACTCCACACCACCTGATAAGTTAATTAGGCTGAACAGTGTACAAGAGACAGAATGGGTCAAATATATGTATATATGTATATGACCTTTAATGCAGGGATTAGACTTGTATTAAGGGTCCTATTTACCTTTGGGAGCAGTGATTTAAAAAAAAAGTTCAAGATCTCCCATTTGATGCATATGTGTAGGTCAGTTGTGTTACAAAACATCCTACCATATAACATTTTTGCGATAAAGCCTAAAATATAAGGAGATATCACTATTTTTCTCATTAAACCATAACTGTTGATGGTTTAGTCTGAAAACATTTTTATTATATAACTTTTCATGTTATGTGTATTTAACAATACTTAACATCAATTATACTGGCTCAAAATTTTACATTGGTTGTTTTTATTCCTAACTCACATTTTAGAACTGTTTTGAAGCACTAATGCTGGGTTTTTGTTTCATCTGCAAATGGTAAATTATGCCTTTAAGGGACTGCACTTGGCAGTGATCAATGAATTTTCAGAATAGTTGATTTATCATTGCATGGGATGGATAGAATTATTACTCCTGATAGTAGATTTCAGGTAAAAGCTCAAAGTACTGTAGATGAGGGGTAAGATCACAAAAGTAGCCCATATCATAATGATACACACAAATTCAACCATGCTGGACTGATAGATCTGTGTAAGACTCTCCTTCCTGGTGTAATCTTCACAATTCGGCCATGATGCATACCTGTAGTCACAGAAAAGTTGATTATGCCTCCGTCACGAAATATCGTTGGATGCATAATGTTTTCTGGTTGTCTGTCCGTCCATCCATCCATCCGTAATCAATTTTGTGGACAGCGTAACTTGAGAACCTTTTATGGTATTGTAATGAAACTTGGCATATAATGTATGTATGAGTGGGCAAAGTTGTGCCTATCAACTTTGGTTGCACATGCTCAAGCAAAGGTGAGGGCCAAATTTGTGAAGTTTCACCATTTCCACAATATATCTGCAATGCCTGAAGGTGTTTTCTTTAAACTTGGTGTACACAAGTATTACCAGATAAAGATTCTCTTGGAAAGTTTGGGGCTATGGGGTCAGAGGTTAAAGGTCAAAGGTCGAGTGAAAATGCTAAAATTCTCCCATTGTAAACTGAAATTACACTTTTCTCCATACCTGTGAGATTACTCAATTTAACTTCACAAAACTAGGTCTATATACACGCATTACTGCACAATGATGCTGTTGGGAAAGATTTTTTGGCCATGGGGTCAAAGGTCAATGGAAAATATTCAAATGTCAGAAATTTTCCCATATTTTGAAAATAGCTCAAAATATTGCCATTAAAATGAATGTTAACCAGTTAATGATTATTTAAACAATTGTGGACCATGGGGTCAAAGGGCAAGGTTCAAAGGTCAAATGAAAGTGCTCAAATCCTGGAATACCTGCTCTCTTGAACAATTTAGCCATCCATCCAAATGAAACCTAGTTCAGGGAAAGTAAACACTCAACACATTTTGACAAACATGTCATTTAAATTTGTGCAAATTATGTGAAACTGTCATCCCACATTATCAAGACATACTTTAGACCTGTTGGAAGAACCATGCATAATGGCAGAAACATGCATAATGGCAGAGACATACCAGTCACCATAGCGACATTTCTAGTTTCCTCTGGCATATGGTAACTACAGTAGACTCCTTTTATAATGAAGTCCTCTGGACCAGCAGTTTTCTTTCGTTATTTCAAAATTTCTTCACAAACAAATATGAAATAAAAATACACAGATTGAATAATGTTGCTTCCTGAATATTTACTGTGTTGTAACCAGAATGTTGTTATAACCGTCTTTCTTAAACACGGGAGTACACTGTACAGATACATTGTAGTTTCTCCTGTGATTCTCCTGTAAATCATAGAAGAAGGACCAAAATTGTGTCTGGTGCAACATGTAGGCCTACTGTTAGAAAATTATGAGCATGATAAGGCAATGTGCAGGGAACATCTTGTAACTTTGCCTTCCCATTTTTGTGCTGCTGCCAGTATTTTTTTTCCTTCTGTTGTTTTAGTTCTCCACAGACTCCTATAATTTGTCAGAAATCGACGTGTTTGCTGAAATGTCATTGTGTGTGTCTAGGAAGCCCTAGAATGAGAAGTGAGGGAATGTCACTACCGCCAGCATCAAACTTGTGACCATGACAGAATTGTAGGGCTTCATTTTCCTTGTACTTTCTAGTTTAGATATATGGCTGCACTGTTTTTAACTAAATCATAATGTTAGCCTTCACATCTGCATTGCTGCAGGAATTACTTGTGTGGGCATAATTGCTTATTACGTTTTTATTTTTATGCCTCCGCCAGAAGCTGTCCGTCCTTCTGTCCGTCCGTAATGAATTTTGTGGACAGGGTAACTAAAAAATGCTTAAAATTTCACTAATCCCCCATATCTATGCAATGCATGAAGATATTTTCTTGAAACTTAGCGTATACATGTATTACCCAATTAAGATTCTCTGGTGAATGTTTGGGGGTCATGAGGTCAAAGGTCAAAAGGTCAAGTAAAAATGTTAAAATTTCACTTTTTTCTGCGTGTCTTGGAAATTGTTCAAGGTATCTTCGTGGAACATAGTATATATACATGTACTGACTGGCAGTTATTATCTAGGGAATTTGGGGTTCATGGGGTCAAAGGTCAGGGATCAAAGGTCAAGGGCAACACTTCAAAATTTTACTATTTCCCTCATATTTATGCAATACCAGCAGGATTTTTTTTTTCTTTAATTTGGTGTATGCATGTATAACCCAATAGAGATTCTGTGGGAAGTTTTTTTTGTTTTTTGTTTTTTGTGTGTTTTTTTTCCAAAAAGGTCAAAGGTCAAGTGAAAGTGCTGAACTTACTTCTTCCTCCATATCTCGGAAGTGGCTCAAGTTATCTTGAAACTTAGTACATATTTATGCATGTTCTGCCTGACAGTGATTCTCTTATGAATTTTAGGGTCAAAGGCCAGGTGAAAATGGTAACAATTTACTATTCAATACAGTAGCACTTTTTCTCCATACCTTGAAAATTACTCAATGCCTAAACTTATGAAAGGGTCAAAGTCAAATTAAAGTCCTTAAATCCCCAAAGCAGTACATACTCTCCTATTCATCCAATACAACCTAGGTCAAGGAAGGTGAACATTCAACACATTTGTGACAAACATATCATTTTAATATTTTGCCAATTTTGTGAAAATAGAGTCACACATTGTCCACATGTACTGTGGACCTATTAGGAGAATCATGCATTATGGCGGAGGCATACCAGTCACCATAGCAACATTTCTAGTTTTATTATGTTTTTATTTTTTTAAATGGGGGGGGGGACGCCAATTACTGTTACCAGCTTTGTGAAAATCTCTGTTTTGAAAAGTAACAACAGATGTTTTTAATTCAGTCATGACTGCGATGTAATGGTCCAGGACAAACACGCCTTTCATGACGCCTTTTATTTATTTATTCATTCATTCATTTATTTATTTATTTATTTATTTATTTATTCATTTATTTATCTATTTATTTATTTATTTATTTATTTATTTATTTATTTATTTATTTATTTATTCAGTTATCTATTTATTTACTTATTGTTAAGCACAAAGCAGTAAATAAGATGGCTTATTTCCCAATACATTTGCATAAAAGGGTAAGGCTTACCTTACCGAAGTGCTGTGTAACAAATGTATCGAGTAAAACAGAGAGTTTGTGCCACATGCTTTCTGAAAAAAAAAAAAAAAAAATCCTCTATTAAAGTGGAAAGTACTGCAAAACAAATATTTGTGGCATGACATTTTTTTCAATTTGGAACCGATGGCCTTTTTCACGTCATGCAGTTTTCACTAATTAATCACCGCTAGCAATCAATGCTTGTACAATGTAGTGTAGATAAGAATTTTCGCTTGCATTTGTGAATTTTGGCTATCACGAAATTCACATACGTGCACAATTTTCTGGTTTTACAGTAAGTCCAAAGTTATAGGGTGCGTTCGAACGCTCTAAAGCGAACCAAAGCAAACCGTACCGAACTGTGCCAGATTTGAAGCGTTCGAGCGCTCTGTCGAGAAAGCGTACCACTCGAGCTATTTCTAGAAAAGGTCACGCATTTTTTTTTTTTTTTTTTTTTTTTTTTAAGGAAGAATGTCATTCACCTGGCGCTTGATCTACTTAAGCTGTCCCGAACAAAGAGAATGATGTTTTTGCATTGTGACGTAATGCGTATGATACGCGCATGCTTTACAGCGAACTTTTGGTACGCTTTTGGTACGCTTTTGGAGCACATCGGGAAGTGGTCCACTTTTGGCTCGGTACAGTACGGTACGGTACACTTTAGGAGCGTTTGAGCGCTCCTCTGGCGCGGGTATGGTAGGCTACGGTACAGTTCGCTTTATGAGAGCGCTCGAACGCACCCATATAGTTACAGCTGTAAGTCAGTTCAGTATTAGCTCATAAGCACATTTGTACAAGCGGCTTTACTTTTTCTCAGTTTTTTTTTTTGTGTTTTATTACCACATCACATACCATTCTGCATGTGTGCTGAGTCGAACCAAGAAATGGCTTGTTGCGAATTGGGCTGCTATGGCTGCTTGTATTGAGAGCCCTCAAATTTGATTTGACATTTGGGATTCTTGAATACTGTGGGTGAAGAAGTAAATATTGACAACACACATATTTGCGTTTTGAAATGTGTATTCTGCACCATTAACTGATTCCTCGCTGCGGATATTGTCTTGACCTGGTTTAAAAAGAAAGAAAGAAAGATTGAAATAACTCCTTCAGTAGTGAGGTAAAGAAGCAAAACAAAAGTTAACCCTAACTAGGCCGGGCTATTTAGGTAGATGATAGAGCCGGGGGGGGGGGGGGGGGGGGGGGGGGGCACCCAGGCCCCCCTCCAGATCTCGGCCGTTGATCGCGACGAAAATTGACATTATCTTAAGTACCATGAAGTTAATTTCTCTAAGAATTTTCATTTATTCTAAATAATGCTAATTAATGCATAATGATGCATGAAATCAGATAATTTGGTATAAATCACTCAATAAAGCTCAAAACAGGCACATTTTTTGTGTAAGTATTCATTTAAGTGTCCTTAGCATATGTAAGAGAAAAAATTGTAGCATCTAAAAAATCTCTCAAGTATTTTATTGTTTTTTGAATTTCTTATGTATTTCTTTGTTTTTCGACTTTATGTTTTTCATTGTTTTTTTTTTCCGATGAAATTTGTCTGCTACTTTGTCCCGAACAAGAAAATACGTTATGAATTGATTTTAATCGATAAAACCCCAAAATAATCATGTTTTTATGAAATTTGCCTGTAAGCACAGTTTGCATTGAAATTGTACACGAATTCACGTTTTTGAGCAATTTTTGGTCTGACATGCACGTACATAGTTATATGCAACTTCGGAACCGCGCCCCCGGACATCGCAGATTTGGTGTCAAAAGATGCGGGAGACTCGAAAGAAAAAAGTCATGAAACATCGCGCCGATAGCTTTTCGTGATCATGATACATCACGCGGAACGTCGGGGGGGGGGGGGGGGGGGGGGAGGGGGGCTCTGAGACCCCCGACCTCGTTAGGGTTAAGAAGCCAAGAATTACCAGAAGTCATATGGTAACCATAGTAACAGCATGGCAGGTAGGCGTCATTGTATGTATGGCTTGATTATGAATCCATATGGCCCTCTCATTTGCAGATACACTAGGCTTGCTTGCACCACTTGTCATTATCAATGGTTCTTCAATAAATTTCAGTCATGTTCGTGGCCGAGGTATTCTACTTTGTTGTGGAGATGTGCTGAGTAGATTTTGGCCAAAAATCTGTCGAGATAAAAGGGCAGTAAAACCTTGTTTTCCGATCGTTGCATCAGATAGGAATGATTGTCCAGCAGTGATGCGTTTTGTAGGAAAGATCGAACTGCACCAGTGATTACCTGAATTGACTGAGGTATAAAGCAATGTTAGAGAACAGAAAACACAGAAGTTTGACATGGAATTTCATTTTTCAGGTATACCTTCAGGTGGGGAAAGTCTAGTAGGAGGTAATGAAAAAAAAGGATGGAAATATGCAGGAATATAGTTCTTTGATACAAAAGCTGCTTAACAATCAACCTGGATGAGGATCAAATGTCAAAGAGGAATGAGCTTCATTAATATGTTGATACTGTTATCCTCATTGCAGTAATAGTGCAAGAAGGAAAAGGAATTTCATCAAACTGCTTGTGGAAACTTACTGATACTGCTGCAGTTATTTTTTTTTCTAGCCCACCACTTGTCTGTTGCTTTCCCTTTCATTGACAATCCATTATTCTGCTTAATGCCCTGTACAGCCTTGTTTCAAGGGATTTTTACAATCATAAAGCTATTTTGCAATCAAAATGCTGAAAGCATTGGCAAGGCTGTTATGTCACAAGTATGTCATGCCATGTTGTGTTGCATAGTAGTGTAGTACTTGTTTGGATTTGATGCTGGCCAATGGATTTATCATTATTCCATTTTGATATAGAAGATGGAATTTTAGAATGCAACTGCTTTGTTGTAGTTGGTTTTTTTTTCAGCTAGAAAGTGTAACCACTTTATTGTATAAGTCATGGTAAACAACTTATGAAGTATACTTGCAGTTGTGTTTAGTGTATGTTTGTTAGATTTTGGCTGGATGGTAGGGGGGGGCGGGCTTTGTTGATAATTTTCCATGTTTTTTGTGTTTTTTTTTGTTCTGAACAACTCTAGCATGTACATAGAACGTCAGTATGTTAGCATCATATACATTGACTCTTATGTGTTATGAGCAAAAATATTTGAATGAGATTAATCTTATTTTTGTACAGATCTGCTTTACCTAAACTGGTACATAGATAGAGCTCGTATTTTTGTATATCTTCTTGTTACAGTAATATATAACTATGTGTGCTATGTGTTTTCTTGGTGTGGCGCCTCCTGCTGTAAGATCGTGTCTGTTTTGGCGATAACTGTTCTGCGGGGTTGACAAATTACAAGAGAATAGCATCAGAGTTTGCCCAGCCCATGCTGTGGTTTGGCAGCCGATGACTTGTTGATGTGTCACAATTGTTGTCCCCGCCGAACGAGTTCGAGCAGGGGACTATGAAACGGGCTCCGTACGTGTGTGTGTCTGTGTGTCCGTGTGTCCGTGTGTCCGTGTGTCCGTCCGTGCGTCCGTGTGTGATCAAAATGTTCAAAATGCTACTCCTTCGCCATTTCTAACCCGATTTTTATTCTGTTTGCTTTATATGATAGCACTACATGGGAGCTTTGAAACTTCTATACAGAATTTCAGTTGTGACCTTTGACCTTGACCTTTGACCTATATTGTACATTTTGCTTCAAAATGCTACTCCTTCGCCATTTTTAACCCGATTTTGATTCCGTTTGCTTTATATGATGGCACTAGGTGAGGGCTTCAAAACTTCTACACAGAATTTTGACCTTTGACTTCTTTGACCTTTGACCTTGATTTTTGACCTATATTGTACATTGCCTACAAAATGCTACTCCTTCGCCATTTGTAACCCGATTTCGATTCCGTTTGCTTTATGTGATGGCACTAGGTGAGGGCTTCAAAACTTCTACACAGAATTTTGACCTTTGACTTCTTTGACCTTTGACCTTGATTTTTGACCTGTATTGTACATTTTGCTACCAAATGTTAGTACTCCTTCGCCATTTCTAACCCGATTTCGATTCCGTTTGCTTTATGTGATGGCACTAGGTGAGGGCTTCAAAACTTCTACACAGAATTTTGACCTTTGACTTCTTTGACCTTTGACCTTGATTTTTTTACCTATATTGTACATTGGCTACAAAATGCTACTCCTTCGTCATTTCTAACCCGATTTCGATTCCGTTTGCTTTATGTGATGGCACTAGGTGAGGGCTTCAAAACTTCTACATAGAATTTTGACCCTTGACTTCTTTCACCTTTGACCTTGATCGTTTTACCTATATTGTACGTTTTGCTACTAAATGCTACTTCCGGCGGGGACATATTTTACGCACCGCGTAATTTCTACTTTTCCTTGTTTTAAATTGTGAGCAGGTCAGTTGGGGTAAATGCCCAACCTGCAATAGACTCTGGCCTACACAGCTCCACTCGCTGTATTTTGCTCTGAAGCCGAAAACAATTTCATGAGAGCTGAAGTGTGGTAGATTTGTGTCTTTGGTTTAATGTATTACGTTCAGATTCTGATTGTGATCCTTGACTTCAAGGATAAGCTCGTAGGTAAGTATGGGGTGCCAATTGTCGCATGGTCTCTTTTTGTTACGAAAACAGTCATTTTGTTGACAAGTGGTGTCAATTTCGTTAATGAAATTACAATTTTGTGATGAAAATGTCATTTTGTGTTGAACTTGACTTTGTCACTTGTCAATTAAAAAAAAATTGTAATGAAATTGTCATTTTGTGACAAGAGACCATGCAACACTTGGCGCCCCATACTTAGCTACAAGCTTATCCTTAAAGTCGGCTTATCCTCGAAGTTGTCTGAACGTAACTGTCTGAACGTGACTGTTCTTTAACCCAGTTAACAGTGGACTTTATTGAGTTAAGCTTTCTTTTCTTCGATTGTCTGGATTGTGAATCATCATGAAATCATTTGCCTTGTGCTCCGCAGTCTTTAGTCCACCTTAACCAAGGCTTGGTGAGGTCATGTGACCAGCGAAGTGTTTGAAATTCTTTAGAAAGCTTGTTGCAGAGACTATCCTCCTATAAGTTTTCACCTCTTCATGCTACTTCACACCTTGTATCAAAGAAAGCTGAGATAAAATTGAACAATTCCATGTAAATCTGCCCTGAATTCAGAAGAAATTTACAAGAAATTCTCACATTGCAGGGAGAAACAAATACTTTGATCTTGCAGAGTTTGTTGCCAGACTTAGAATCAGTAACCAATTAAGCAACTTTAAGAGCCTTTTGAAAAAATTATAACATTAAATGATTTGATATGAACAACAAAGCAGTCAAACAGAAGATAAGTTTTACTGTACCCAATGAAACACTCAAATTTTTAGTACAAAAAGGAATAAAAACATACAGGAGAATGTACAGAAGAAAGAGATCACTGTGACTTGATGATTTATAGGGAATAAATCTGAAATAAATGTGTGGATTGAGTGCATGAAGAAATCTATTAGTAATATAGACCACACGAGTGAAGTTTGAAGAAAATCAGACAATTCATAAGGAAGTTCAGATTTTTTTTTTCTTAGTACAGCCAACGGTGGTAAGAAGACTAAAACAATTTGTGATGTCACACAGTGACAACGATATAAAGGAATTATTATAGAGAGAATCGACCATATTATTTTCCTTTTTCTAACGTATTACAAAACACTTGGCTCATCTCTGTCCAGGGAGAATGACATTATTCTCGACATGTCAATAAAAACAAGTGGAAGAAATGCATTTTCCATTAAAGTTGAATTTTTTGGAAACTACAAAAATTCATAACTTTTTACAGTCTGTACCAGATTAGCCAAAATTTTCTTAGCATCACTCACATCTGCTTTAAACAGTACTCACATTTCTGCATTCAATCGAGCCACACGATATACAGTGTATATTAGGGTAGCATTCCCCATTAAGACGAAGCAGTGGAGCATTCCAGCCAATATTACACACCTTTGTCTATTACCATAAAAGTAGGATAGAGGAATTCCTTGTTACTACAGAACTGGATTAAGTAGCACAAATTATTTGCTTGTATTGTGACCATGTATATTGTGCAATTGCTGAAGAAAATTCATAATTGTGCTTTGCGAAATATACTGTGACGTCATACAGTACAAAAAGTTATGCTTGTAAATGATCTTAAAGAGATGAATACCTGTAAATGGAATGATTAAATTTTTTTAATGCATCATGAAAACATGTGAATGAAAGAATCACTTGCAAGTTACATTCCATGAATGTTGATTATTGAGTTGTAAAATCTTTGGACTTGGAGTGTGTTATTTTTGAATGTGTTGCGGTGTGTACCGTGTGTTGTGGCCATAAATATCCAGAATCGTATGGCATTATCATTGTGCTGATGAGTGTAAACATACCTCAGTAATCACAACATACCTCTACCATGGCATATCCCAACCCTAAATCTTCTCTTTTACATGTCATTCCCATAAATACGTAATATTATACATGCAAAACGGTGTAAAAATAGGGTGATGTTTGTTATACAAAAGGCTCGTTAACCCGAGAATTACAATTTGTACATAAGTTTCGTTATTTTAAGGATCCATTATTCGGGAACACACAAATTCTGTGTTCATGTAGAGGTTCGTTATTCCGAAAATGAAAAAGGTTTCGTTAATCCGAACATTTGTAGCATTATTCCGAAGGTTCGTTAATAAAAAAATTAAATAAGGTTAATCATTCCGAACATTCGTTAATCCGATAGGGCTGTATATTCCGAAGGTTCGTTAATCCGAAAATGAAATGATGTACGTTATTCCGAAGGTTCATTAGTTCGAAAATGTGATATGGTTCGTTAATCTGATAATGAGATAACGTTCGTCTTTCCGAACTGTGGTGAAGATTGTCGCACTCGTGGGTCTCGCTTGCCTCGTGTCTAACTCATTTTTTATTTTTTTTTATTAATTTTTTTTTTTAATTCAGTGTCGGACTCTGGTATCGGACTCGTTATGACGCTTTTTTTTTTCCTTTTCTTTTTTCGGATTAACGAATCCTCGGAATAACGAACCATATTTCATTTTCGGAATTACAAACATTCGGAGTAGCAAACCTCATGTTATTTGCGGATGAACGAATTCTGTCGAATAACGAACATCGCCCAACGTAATATATCCAGTTATCAGCACCATGACAAAATCAAATGACCATACAAACAATTGCACGATAAGTGTGATTTTCTACCAAAAGCAGTTGGCAGCTGTCATGACTTTTTTTTTCTTTGCAGAAAGAGTGTTTTATATATATATATATATATATATATATATATATATATAGTGCCTTTATATAAATAAGTTAACACACACACACACACACATACGCACAGACATATAGTTAACAACAAAATTATTCATACCCCTGAGAAATTATTAGTTTTGAGCAGATTTCTTACAAGTGAAGGATGGAGTGATGGTGATTTGGTGTTAACTTTTTACTCTTATTTGTCCTCTATAAATTGACATTAATTCCAGTTTCACCTCATTTGCATAACAATAGAAATGTAGAGATATAATACCCAATCACCATCACTCCATCATTTACTTGTAAAAAATCTGCTCAAAGCTAGAAAGTTCCCAGGGGTATGAATAATACCTTTGTTGTTTACTGTATATATATATATATATATATATATATATATATATATATATATATATATATATATAACTGAGAGAAAAAGCGAGAGGAGTGGGAATAATTCCAGTTTGAGAAATTGATATACTTATCAAAGCGTAAATTAGAGTTTATAGGAATGACGTTCAAGCATTAAACGTGAGCGAATTCATCTCACGAGACGGAGCTCGAAAAATCTCGAAAAATTCTCTGCAAAGTCGGTAAAATTCTAGTTTTCAGTTGCTAAAAGTATAAACTTGCTGATAGTAACTGTCTCTCAGCGAAGAGAGTGTACGAAGGCAGAACCAGAAGAAACCGAATGGACGAAAAACAGATTCCTCTCATGTAACTACTCAATACCGGCGAAGTTACATACAGTTGTATGGGGTAAAATTACCTCCATCCAAATGGATCCGAGAAAAGAAAGGAGAAAAATTCGCAAGTATCAAATGATGATAACTCTTGTTCGCATGTGCATGTAGACATTTTATTGTGGTACCACTTTATAAAGACCATGCAATTATTTTACAAGATAACATCTCAATTAACAAGATTTTTTTCTTCTACAATCAACGATATTGTTATAGAAACTTGCCTCATAGAACCACCTTTACTGAAAAAGAAAAGGTCAACATCTGCAGATCAGAAGATCTAATTACATCAGAACACTTCATTATACGTGCGCAGTTTATGCTTATGCATATCGGATGTAATTGAATCGAACAATAATGAATATATTTTAGATAACATCAGTAAGTACAAGTTGAATGTTAAATGCGACCGTGAGTCCGACTTTTCATTTGGTGGGCTCCATCGAAATATGCAACAATATTGTCTGACTGAAATTCGGGCAACTTTCCTTTACGAGTGAAAGGCAGTTTAACGAGTCACTTTATTTCAAAACTAGAATGTCAGATTTCTAAAACCAAAATGGCTTAACCATATCCGGACAGGTAGAACCTATACGTACAAAGCCATCGCACAGCCGCAAACTGTGTCATCCCCCCCTCCCAAAAAAAATAATGATAATTAAAAAAAAATCAAAAAAAAAATCATGCATTTAATTTTAGTTTCAAGACCGTTATACTACTCTCGTGAACAGTGTCTTCATAACTACACAAAACAAGTTTCCACAATGCGCGTCATCAAGAAGGCGATCTACATCAGCTTACTTTTTTTGATAGAGCTGTCGTATATTTTCTTGTTTTATGAAATACATACATATAATTTATTTAAATCCATTAATATAAGATTATTGGATCTTGTTACCTAAACCGAGAGGAAGGATGATATATGCCTTCCTAACACACGTTATACTGGAAAAAAGGTCAATATCAAGTAATATTCATGATATTTTTCTCTGCCCTTCTTGAATTGACAGTTATATCGACATTATGGCAGAGTTAAGTCTGCTATCTTTATAGTTTGACAAAAGTGTAGATGGCGAAATCAGAATTTGTGGAACTTTGTGTAGGTCTATGTATGGTTGTCTTCTTCTTCTTCTTTTTTCTTTAAGAGAACAAGACTCAATATTGGGCGAGGCTATGATTTTTTTTTTCATGCAAACCGTTAATCATCCAGACTTGTAAGCGAGATCGACATGAAAGCAAGAACAAGACATTAGACGAACAAGAGCAAGAACAAGACGAATGTACTCTTAAAAGTGTCATGACGTTGCCAGTTTATAGAATTAGAATTTCTAATATCGAAGAGATTTTTATCCTTGAGCGAGATCTGAACGAACGTACGCTACATGACGTCTTTTTGTCCATAATTGATGATCTGGAAAGAAAAACTCGTTTTGTGCTGGATATACCTGATCCACAGACTAGAAAAGGATTATCCTTTCAGCGAGGGTTTCAGATGTTGTACCATTACAAAGTTTCCCAATACAAGCCGTCGGTATAATGTAGCATCGTATCAAATTCTAAAGTCTGAATTGTCACTATTCTTTCATAGCATGGAGATATTCACGGTGTTGAGGCTGTTGCAACGGTTGATACTTCTCGTTGTGTAATCTCTCGAGGATCAAGTCCCCTTGTATGTTGTATCAGTGATAGCATGTATAGATGAATATACACTTACATACAAGTAATGACTTCTAAAGAAGAAAAACGTCCTATACATCGAGTTGAAGAAAAAACAACAACAACAAACAAGCAGGGTCGAGTGAAGTTGGCTATACTGTAATTTGTTCTGACGTACATGGTTCAAGTTCAGCGGTGTTGAGGGAGTACCTTTCCTACTTTCGTGGTTGCTTGACGCCCGTTTCTGCGAACAGTTGACAGAGAATCTTGCGGAGGAAAACCATTTGAGAGTGATTCGCACTTGCGCAGGACGGGCGGCGAGGCGTTGGCCTGGTCACGGTGAGGCGAACTGGGCGGGTGAGGCGTAAAGTAAAGGGACTGGCTCTTGCTCCACAGTGGAGTGATGAAGTGACTGCTAATCCTTGATGGGGAGAGCGCCAATGGCGACTCCTCCCGCGCCTCGGGAAAGCTGCAGGTAGTGGCAGCTGTGGGCGACAACTGAAGGTCGCACGGTAGGGACTTGCTGGATTTTGTGATTGCCATGATGTTGTTGCAGCTTTTCAGCTTGTTTAGTCCGTTTTCGCTTGCGTAGCGAGAACTTCTGTGATGCGCTCTCAACTCGCCGGGCAGATTTGGTGCACGCTTCTCTCGAAGAGTTCCATTTGTAGCAGGATGTCTTTCCTTCAGACGATGGGCGTCGTGTTTCGGAATTTTTTGATTTTCATCAAGGCCACGCGGGTGTCTCACAATCGATTCCGACGAAGATTCCACCTGCCTAAGCGACTTCGATTCTTGCCACGCCATCTTCCTGACGGATGTGACTTGCTTCGTCACGTGGAAGTCAACATTTCCCGTGTTAATGCGTGGCAGACTCACCGAATTTTTGGATGGGGATGAGCATTTGATGGCAGCCGACACATCCCCGTGTCTGGACAAGGACGATGCGGGTCTCGTGCGGAGCTTGTCGCTACTTCCAGTAGGGTCAGGAAGACCTGGCGAGCATACATGTATTTCTCTCCACGGTGCAGGAATACTTCCCATTTCACCTGCAAAGGCTGCTTCTTGAAAATTTGGGTTGATATCGATGTACCCACGTACCAGTGCAGTCGAAGCGCTCGGCGAAGTGCTCCGACGATAACAATCCAACAGCCAGGGACAGTCGAGAAGAAAGGGTGATACCCCTTTTTCTCCACTTGGGATATGGACACAGTTCGCTTCCTCATCGGGCTGGTGACCATGGCTGATCATGGGACTGGTAATGGGGCTGGTCAGGTGGGATGGGTACGCCGACGTTACGATGACCTTAAGCACTTCGTTTCGTTCCATAATTAATCTACAGTCCTGGTGGTCTTGTACTTGGGTAGGTCCCGCTTGGAGAAACGTTGGCTCTAGTCGACTGCACTCTGCATGAAGATCTGCTCGGTCAGCGCAACTCAGTCAAGCTCCGTAGACTGCATGGAGAGCGAAATCAATCCAGAGAGAATGACTATACCAAATGTTTCTTAAACACAGTTTGGTGATACAATCTAAAAATTTTATACACACTCCACATACAATCAATAGAACACATGGTCCAGCACGTGCACAGAGGTACGTGTGGAAGTGGCAGGGTGGTCAAACATAGATTACTCTGGAGTCTGTCTGAAGAATGTCGCCCGGAGTGAAACCGTTTGCTAAAATTTCATTTACTAGTTTTGTAGAATTTGAAAATAATTTCAGTGAAAAACGTCATACACACAGTAGGTAATCTCCAATTTTTCACTCCCCATAGGAATAAAGCATACCATAATCTACAAAATACTACTATACTACCATGACTACTACTACTACTACTACTACTAATGAAAATAGTAAGTACGAACAGCAGACTAATGGCTTAGGAATTTAGCAGATATACTGTGAATTCATCATTCTACTTCCATGTAATACGGATGGAAACTATTACATAATAGGTATGGCCTACTTACCCGGCTATAAACATGACGAGATCGTAATTAAGATAGCGCCACCACAATCTGCAGCTTTTCATTTTAAAGGCGAATGTTCATATCTAGAAAGACCAAGTTCTATTCGAATATATAAGGCCTATCATATTAAAGAGTTTGTCATATTACTTTCGGAAAACAAGAAAGAGACAGTAAAAATCAAGTATCCAGACAATTTTTTTTTCATTCCTTACATTGAATAAAAGTTTTTCGGTGTAAAAGATTAAGGCATAATCAAAGTAAAGGAAATAAAAAATCAAACAATGTCCTTTCCAGCTGCACTTAAAGGAAAATAGTATGAAATGTATTATAGTCTCATTAAAAAGCAAAAAGAATAGACATTGTCGCTTTCGCTTTGTGAACATCCAAAGGTTGCCCAGGCAAACAATATGGACATAAAAATAGTGAGAAAGATTTGCTACGTACATGTATAACTTACAGTCAATCGTTGTTTGCCCACATAAGTGCAATCTTCAGCAGATGTGGATATACTTATATACAATCATGTATTCCCTGTGTCATGCAGATTAACTGAAGTTTCGACGCATCGGATTAGGATTAAACGGATGTGATAAACACGCCAACTGCAGTCGGAAAGCTTCTTTCTGCACCACTGGAATGTGCCACATTTTAAACTATGTGTACTCTTGAGAAATTCTACTTACCCATCACACAACTGTTGCAAGTCTAGAAGCTTCTTCTGTAGCAAGAGCGTGCAAAATTATTAGAATTACAGAAAGAAAAACGGAACGGACAGATAAACTCAAGGCCAATCGGGAGAGAAAACAGAGCTATAAGAGACAGACTGGAATCTGTTATAGAGAACCGAATGCGTCTGCAAGGAGGTCGGGTAGTCTGCACGCTCGTTCGTGGTGACTTTCTGAGCATATGCCGATATTGCGAACAAGCGCGGTAATTTTAATACCACTGATGAAATAGCGCCACACGACTGCCGCGCATTGTCGTCGTCACAGCAATTACATGGTCTTTGTCGACGACAGAAGAAACAACAAACAAAAAACGATACAAGATCACGAAGGCATTATGTGACGCACTCTGCTTCAAGCAAAAACCCTGGAAACCTTTCAACTACACAGCGCATTTACGTATGTTGTGACAATCAAAACTAGATCCAACGATAGGGAAGACATGCAGCGACTTTATAGGCACATACCGCCCCGCCCCTACCTTAATATAAAAAAAAAAATAGAAAAGAAGAAGAAGGAAAAACTATTTTACTGGAGACAGTAGGTGTCATATTCAAGGCAGTATGACGCATTTCGGATGACTTATACAATGTATACAGTGATATACATGTAAGACACCAGTCGCCATGTTTTAAATAAGGTCTAAGAATACTCAGGCACAAAAATCCCTAAAATTTCGTCGTGGTAAGAATGTTAATTTTATACGTTTATAAGCAATTTTACTCTACCTGTGCAATGAACAATTATTTTAAAGATTATATTTGTAGCATAATAAACGATTTGTTGTGTGTGCATGTCCTTCATGTACATGCAAAATTGGAGCAATTCAGCAATTTCATTCCTGCAAGCTGCAAACACGCAAAATCATACCCTAGAATACATACACACTCATGTAGACACACATACACATACAAACAGACACATGCTCACAGACACATCCCTCAAGCATCTCAACAGATGTTTGAAATGCACCAAGAGTGCGAGAAGAGATGAGGGTGCGGACAAGATGTTTTGTTGCACTCCTGGTCAGATAACATGATGAAGCTAACAAGGCCGCGTAGTTGGTATGATCTTGATATGTGAGAAACATGGGCACTGAAAGACATATTGGCATCGAAAATAACGCCTAAATTGCGAGTTTGTGGAATGGGTAGACGACATTATTGCCAACGTGGATGCCAGAGTTCTCCATGTCAACTTTGCCGAGCATTTGCTCTGAGCCCAGAACAATCACCTCTGTCTTCTGCCGATTCATTTTTAGACCAGATGCACTCATCCATTCGTTGATGTCTTTGATTTTATGCGCTTAGAAACATCAGTATTAAAGGAGCATTCCAGACGATTTTCATAATTTCACATCATGTAGTACATAAATCGACAGCTCCGTGTATAGATTCGTGGAATTCATTTTGGTCCTTGAGCGGAGAAACCAATAAACTAAAAATCGTAAACAAATTACACTTAACACAGTTGATGACACTAGAGCCTCACATGTTTCAGAAATGTAGCAGTATAATTCCATTACTATAGAATAATAGAGTTATTACGTTTCCCCATCCACCTGCTGCAGTACATCATCTGCTAAGTTGGTCGGTAGTGTTACCACGCTGTGGTTAGGCCGATATGCAGACTGGTGGCTATCAAGTACCATGTTTGTTTGTTTGTTTGTTTTGTTTGGTTTATTTTTACATTTTCTTTCTCCGAATACAATTGCAAATGAAAACAGAATGATACAGATAACATACAAATCAATACCAAAAAAAAAAAAATATATATATATATATATATCATTTGCGTAACAACATTAGTCTGAAGTGACATATGAATCAAAATAACATATTTAGGCATACTGTATCTATTAACAAAGGAGAAATCAATACAGGGGACCGTCATCATAAGCAGAGCTTGACGTGGATGAGGCCCTATCTGAATATGTGATACCAATATAATACAACACCAATTATGTACTCATAAAACTCTTAATCTTAATACACGAAACACATTTTGCTAGAGAAAAAAAAAACAGAAAAAAAAAACAGAAAAGAAAAATAGTGACTTGGCGCTTTAAAACAAAAACAAACAAACAAAAAAAAAAAACCAGCACGCTGCACCATTGACTACTGCATGGTATAGTAGACAATAAAAGTGTAGGTGTGTGCGAGTGACAGTGCGTCGTGTGTGCAGGTGACAGTGCAAGAGAGAATAAAGGCTGTTGTCATACAAATACATGTGTATTCTCAAACACTGTCAAAGTCGAGAGAAAACCACACGCTCAAGGACTTTGGAGAGATATGACAAGTTGGAGATTGGACGGAAACTCTGACCCCGCGTGTCTATCCTGGTTTCTTTAGTGTCGGCCGAACAATAGCTCTCTTCAGACTTCAGATCTACAAAAACGACTCCAGTATCAAGTCTGATGATCTTTGTCATGGCAGGAACAATGGCAGACATACACTTCTTCAGACGAGACGTTGGGTTAGGATCTAGTTTGCAAAATTTCGCTGGTGACCCGGACAAAATCTTTACAAAATGTCATCTTTATTTATAAAAACACTCACCACATTACACATTGTATGTATACGAAACGTGTATTAGTAGGACTAATCTCTTCGAAAACAAACATGTTCATACATTATTCAATATTTACAGTCGATTACCAAATTAATCGAACATAATATGTTCAGATGTTTATCAACCACTGCGACCGAACGGAGCGAGTGAGCTCTGTGTTGCGTGTTTATTTATTTTAAATAAATTTCACGTTTACCCTTATTTCTTTTCCAAATCCTACATCGCCAGTTTAGCGCTGTCTACTTGATACATGTATTACATGCGTCGTCATCCGATCGAAGAAGGTAAATCTCAATGCCTCGATCCACAACTATACTCCCTCCGCTCATATGCACGCTTTCGCCTCTGACTCTGTACATTATTCACGCCAAACCTTGACAAGCACAAGGTAGAATTTAGGTAGAAACTAAATTGCGCATTGTACATAGTGAAGTCAACGGATCGCGATAAGCACGATAAATAAAAAACAAACAAACAAATAAACAAACAAACAAACAAACAAACAAGCAAACAAACAAAACAAACAAGAAGTCAAAAACATTCTTAGGAGCGAAACAACAACTGAGGAGTATGAAACGGATTACGTCAAATCCACGTCTTGCCATGGTGACGGCAATAAACATGGTCTCATTTAACGCCTTCATGTTTCGTAACCTCTTATCGACAACGTCAGATCTGTGCGTCGATATTTACGTGAAACACGTGCCATGTTAAATTGACTTCAATGAATAAAATACAAAATGTAATGCAACATTTGTTTGAAGAAAGAAGTGAAGAAAAAACAGAGTAATGAAATTGTATAGTAGGCCTATGTACGGGAATTTCAGAGTCTCACGTGTTGTGACAAATCTGCAATATGGATCGCAGTTACAATCTAATCTTTCGGAAGTTAGACGAGGCGCAGTCATCGTGCTGTTACTTTTGTGTTGGCAGATGATTTCTTAGAAACGATTCGGCGGCTGTGACTTCCCTCTGTACTCTTACGGAAACTTATCAATTTCTAGATCATTTATACAATTATCAACACTTCAACATTAAAGTTATAATTTCATCACAATCAATCATGTTCTGATCAAAGGAATTAGGAGCTTTCTGGTCAGCCGTTCCGAGGTCTCTTTGAGATGGGAATATAGTCTGGCCATGTTCGCACATGCTGCCGGTGGGGCTACTAGAAGACCTACTGAAAATGAAGTAAAGATCAACAGATCTCTATGTAAATATTACGCGTCTGGACTCGTCTTTCTTCCTATTGATTGATTGATTAAAATTTCTTTATTCAAATAAAAATCTGAGCCGGCGACTTACAAGTCGAAGTACACAGATCGTACAAATTTTATACAGCAAAATAGACATAATGATAACATAATCGTAATAAATACAAAGAATTACATTACAATTGTACATTCAAACATTCTGTATACACAACTAATACGGTTTTAACGCTACAAATTGTCATACAAGTATAAATACAAAAAGAAAGGAAAAAATAAATGCACATTTTATGAACAGTAAGGGTACACACCTTCTTAATTTTTTAAACACTCAGAGCCACATAACACATCACCAAAAATCATATATATATATATATATATATATATATATATATATACAACTCTTCTACAGATAACACTTGTAAGGGAGTATGCAGTGTGGTTGGGAAAGACGCGTCAACAAGGCTGTTATTACACAACCAACATTCCACAAATAACATTTGTGGAATCTCATCATCGCGCCATCACTAAATGTGACGCGTACAAGTTTAGGAGCTGGAAAAGAGATACAATACCATAAAAGAGTCCAGAATCTATACATTATACTGAGCAATCTCCTAACTCCCCCATTAAGTCATTCGTGCGCGCCGGCTCCAAATCTAGTGCTTCACTTCTGGTGAATACGTATTTAAAGAAAGTCTCTCTCGGAAACAAATGAAGAGTTTGTTTGCAAAAACCGATAAGTCCATATTTGCCAAATGGAGATATTTGCGATTAAAGGTCAAGAAAAATAAAGGGAATAATAAGAATTTTTTTGCTTCTTCAGATCATAACTTCAAAAATGTACCTTTATATGTAGTGACCAATATATCATTTTAAAGGTATTATTTTGTACTTTATGACAGAGATCTTACTTCAAAATTTTCAAAAATGGACTTATCGGTTTTTGCAAACAAACTCTTCAAATGCTATCCTCGGTAACGGAAATCATCCTCCAAAACGATTGACCCTTCGTTACAAACGCACTGCAGTAATCAAGGCCAACGCTACGTAAAAAAAAAAAAGATGAGAAAAAAGAACAGGCCTAGCAACCGCCTAGTTTATAAAGCCTTACTGCACTTTTTTTGGTGTCACTTCCGGGTTTCTTCCGATGACAAAAAGAAAAAGCTTATCAGCAATGCCACTTTCGGGATAATCGGCGGACAAGCAAAAAACAAACTGAGAAAAAAAAGCAATACTAACAAACAAACGAACAAAAAGACTTAACATTTTCATGGTGCCACTTCCGGGACAAAAAAGTGGGAGACCAATTAGTGATAAGACCCTACCCATTCCTTATGCACTATGCATGGGCGTAAATCCCGGGGGGGGGGGGGATGGAGGGGATATATCCCCCCCCCTCCACTTTTGAAGGAGGGGGGGATGGCCTGTACAAATATCCCCCCTGAAATTCTCCCAAGAAGAAGATGTAGGAACAAAAAAAAAAAGAAAAAAAAAGAAATGTGATATTGATTTCAGCATGATGGATTATTGCATAGCCTATAATCTAGGCGGAGAATGCAGTTATTGTCTTTGTAATTTGCTGTTAAGCTAAACGTATGATGCAGCGAGATAATTGTCTTTGCCAAGCGATACATCTGATGCGGCGAGACTAAGAACAGAGGACGCATCTACCGCGTCCGCTAGGCGCCACGATCGGTGGCAGTTTTTTTTTTTTTTCGGTGTAAGAAGACTGCCACCCATTCAAAAAAAAAAAATGAGAAAACAACGACAACAACTGGATCATAGGCGGTGTATTCGCGCGCAGCCACTGTTCGTAGTCTCGTCGCATCAGACCAGCTGCATCCCCACCTAGGTTATAGGCTACATACTGTATGCATGAGCCATGACGTTCGCACGCCCGCCTCGTGACGAGAGCATAAATTGCAGAGACGCCAACTCTCCCGTTTTCGACCGGAGATCTCCCGCCGAAAACCCATTTTTGCAAAATCTCCCGTTCTCCCGTTTGAGATTTAATTTCTCCCGCCCTGGCTCTTTGTCTCCCGTTGGAAAGGATTTCTTACATATTTCTATCGTATGTTGAAAAAATAAGCCTTAGATAGCACCAGACAGCATCTTAACCCTAGGAACTTCGCGCTTTGCACACATCAACTTGGAGTCTCCCGTTTGCTAGGGGTTTCAGGCGGGAGAATCTCAGAAGGTGCTTTGGGTTGGAGTCTCTGAAATTGTCGGCATCATATGCCCAATTATGTTTGAACTTTCAAAGGCTACAGTATGTTAACATCTGATAGACCTGGGCTTCAGAAGTGCTCTGATATGTAGGCCCATGTTGCGAGATTTATAGTTAGTAAACGTTGGGTTGTCTTCAATTAAAGTACGGTTTGCTTAAATTCCTGTGAGGTAACTGAAGTTCGAAAAGGTAAAATTTCCTTCAATACGAGATGAACTTTCAAGTTTTCAATCTCCGCCTATACGGTCCTTATATAACCTTGCGTTTCTGATAATGCTTATTGTTTACTCTCTAAAGGAATGGGGTTAGACATAAAAGATAATATTCTATATGGTCGATTGGAATTACGGAACATAATTATGTTATCAGAGTCCACAAAGATTGTCATAGAGACACATACGGAGAAAAAAACTGCTTGTTTGTTTAACCTTGTTTGCTTTGTTACTGTTTTATATTTAGGTTTTTAACACATAATGTACAAAACTGATCTCGCGGAGTAAATTTATTCAAGTGAATAAAACTATATATATATATATATATATATATTCACCTTTATCCAGCAATTTGTTCTCAATAGTGTTTTGATCAGAGGAAAACTAGTGTGTTAGTTGTCACATGTCACAAGTTATCCCGGGTTACATGAAGAGTTGTCACTATACCTTGCCACTACAACTCGACTTCTGTGGAAACCGTTCTTCGTTATTCTGCCAAGTACCATTATATTCCCCCCCCCCCGAAAAAAAAAACGCAAGCGCGCGAAACCGAGCGCTTTAAAAGTTCAATCGTGTGCAGTGAATGAAGTTAGGGGAGACAAATCATTTTGTCCCCAAGCAATTCCCGAGATGAGGACAAATCTCGAACGTTCTTTATGGAAAATTGGACAACTACCGCCAGAATTATGCGCCGGATCGCTGAATTGCAATAATAAATATGCAAAAGCTACTGGGTCCATTTCGATAGACTTTGTCCACTTTTGAGATTGACGTTTTATTTCCTTATATTTATCAAAGAGTGTGGAGCAGATCTTTCACTTACAAAAGCTCCCTCGGTTATGCAGAGGCATCGATGGAGGGGGAGGGGGATGGTTCCCCCATAAAAGTATTGGGGACAAACAGATCATTTTGCTCCTTCTCGTAACTCCCGAGATGTGGAAATGTTCTTATTTTTTTTTTTGATAGAAGACTGTCTAAATATTTCACCCAAAGATGGCTGAATTTCAATTCTGAACATACAAAATCTCCCTCGCGTAAGAGGGGGATAGGCCTAACCCCTCCCATACCCTCCCCGTTCATTTATTTTCTATATACTTAATACACTTTAATAGATTGACAGATTTCAAAATGTT
This sequence comes from Diadema setosum, assembly GCA_033980235.1. Lineage (NCBI taxonomy): Eukaryota > Metazoa > Echinodermata > Echinoidea > Diadematoida > Diadematidae > Diadema > Diadema setosum. The sequence continues at coordinate 34,392,497 of CM067074.1, forward strand.
TTCTCCAAAGTGTGCACCAGGCAATGCCAGGTCTGTTACTTCAGTTTAAAGAAATGCTAATGTTCCTTGGGTGGGAGGAGGTATCTAGATACTTTCAATTAACAGAGGATCCCCCCTAAAAAAATAGTATGCACTTCTGGGATTGAAATTTCAACAGATTACATCATAAATGTGTTTACGAGATATTTGTTGCTGCCAGTAATTGCCAGCAGTTACGCCCGGTGTGCCCCCATCCCTTAATTTCCAAAGCGAAAAAAAAGTACAGCTACAAACGGCAGTTTTTGGACTGTAAAATGTCAAGCTCGCTCGCTTCGCTCGCTCGCATTCAATCGTCACGCCATTCTCCTGATGCTGCTGCCGGGTAAATGCCAGCAGTTGCGCCCGGTGCGCCCCGCCCCCTTATTTTTCAAAGCGAAAAAATATAGCTACAAACGGCAGTTTTTGGACTTTAAGATGTCAAAATTTTCAAGCTCGCTCGCATCAGGGAGGTTGGAAGAGAAACACCTCCCTGCTCGCATTTAATCGTTATGTCATTCTCCTGATGTTGCTGCCAGTAATTGCCAGCAGTTGCGCCCGGTGCGCCCCCACCCCCCTTAATTTCCTAAGCGAAAAAAGTACAGCTACAAACGGCAGTTTTTTGACTGTAAAATATCAAAATTTTCAAGCTCGCTTGCTTCGCTAGCTCGCATTTAATCGCTATATGTCATTCTCATGATGTTGCTGCCAGTAATTGCCAGCAGTTGCGCCCGGTGCGCCCCCACCCCCCTTAATTTCCTAAGCGAAAAAAATACAGCTACAAACGGCAGTTTTGGGACTGTAAAATGTCAACATTTTCAAGCTCGCTCGCTTCGCTCGCTCGCATTTAATCGTTATGTCATTCTCCTGATGTTGCTGCCAGTAATTGTCAGCAGTTGCGCCCGGTGCGCCCTCACCCCCTTAATTTCCTAAGCGAAAAATATAGCTACCAACTGCCATTTTAGGACTGTACAATGTCAACATTTTCAAGCTCGCTTGCTTCGCTCGCTCGCATTTAATCGCTATATGCTATATCCTAATGTTGCTGCCGGGTAATTGCCAGCAGTTGCGCCCGGTGCCCCCCCCCCCTTAATTTTCAAAGCAAAAAAAAAAAAAAAAATGTATAGCTACAAACGGCAGTTTTGGGACTGTAAAATGTCAAAATTTTCAAGCTCGCTCGCTTCGGTCGCTCGCATTTAATCGTTATGTCATTCTCCTGATGTTGCTGCCAGTATTAAATTGCCAGCAAATGCGCCCGGTGCGCCCTCCTTAATTTCCAAAGCGAAAGAAAATATAGCTACAAACGGCCGCTTTTGGACTGTACAATGTCAAAATTCATGATCGCGTTCATGATCTTCAGTGTAAGAATTAAAGGGATGGTACAGTATTGGTGGAGATGAGAATTGGGCTTTTAACTTTTTGCGAGATACCAAGAAAACACTTATGATATAGTACAGAGCATACCATTTTAAGAGGAATTCAAAGTTTATTTGATGAAAATCGGGTGTGGAATGACTGAAACATCCAAAAACAAAGTAAAACAAAGCGATCGTAATAAAGTGTGGGTCCCACACTTTATTAGAATCGCTCTTTTTTGGATATCTCAGCCATTTCAAAACCAAATTTCACCAAATAAACAGTGAGTTCCTCAAAGAATTACATGCTCTTTCATATTCCAAGAGGTTTTGCATTATCTCACCAAAAAAATATTAGAAACCTGAAATTAGCTTTCAGCCAAAACTATACGATCCCTTTAAGACAAGAAGTTTCTCTAAATGATACCATTTTATAGGCAAAATTGTTCAATAATGATCTACATAAAATGTACTGCTACCTTAAACATGTTGGACTGTTTCAAGTCGATAGAACACGCAAAAAAAAAATGAATCAAATTGCACCATTTACAACATCAATGTGCAAAACGTTCTCAATGTGGGAGGGGGAAACCCCCCTCCCACACCCTCCCCCCTCGCTCGCATCTCTCCCTCGCATCTAGCCGCTCCCCCTAAGATCAAATCCTGGCTTGATACACCGGTGATAGGCCCCACTTTATAGTAGGCCTTCACAGTGATGTCGCACAGGCCAGGGAGGTGACGTGCACAGGCGGAGCAAGAGCTGAAATACCACGATGTAGTCATTCAATTATCTATGAATATTTCTTTTTCTTACTTGTTTTTTTATAGGAAAAAAATTCCAAATTTCACTAAAAGTGTGCACCAGATCGCTGAATTTGAGGTCTGAAAATGCCAAATTTTCCTCGTGTGGGAGGGGGATACCCCCCTCCCACACCCTCCCCCAGGCCGCTCCGCACCCTCGCACAGATATTCAAACTCAAAGTCCCTCCCCTACCCCCATCATTAAAACGGAACGATCAGTCAAGAAGAAAGAACATCCAAAGACAAGAGAAACAACAACAAAAAAGTCTTCATACTTTTAAAGGGATGGTACAGTATTGGTGGAGATGAGAATTGGGCTTTCAACTTTTTGCGAGATACCAAGAAAACACTTACGATATAGTACAGAGCATACCATTTCAGGAGGAATTCAAAGTTTATTTGATGAAAATCAGGTTTGGAATGACTGAAACATCCAAAAACAAAGTAAAACAAAGCGATTGTAATGAAGTGTGGGTCCCACATTTTATTAGAATCGCTCTTTTTTTGGATATTTCGGCCATTTCAAAACCAATTTTCATCAAATAAATGTTGAATTCCTCATAGAATTACATGCTCTTTCATATTTCATAAGAGGTTTCTCATTATCTCACCAAAAAATGTTAGAAACCTGAAATTAGGTATCAACCAAAACTATACGATCCCTTTAAGGTCCCTTTAAGGTCTGATTTTCCGCCGAAAGTCGGCTGACAAGAAAAAAAAACAAGCAAAAACAAGAACAAAAATTCGTCATATTTTTGCTGCCACTTCCCTCCCACTTTGCATGGAAAAGAGTGGGACATGATCCCTGTAAAGTGTGTGTGTGTGTGTGTGTGTGGGGGGGGGGGGGGCAAGCTCCCCCCTCCCCCCTCCCCCCCCCCCCCCCCCCCCCCCCAGGGCTGCGCCGGTCCGGTTATGGGCTTGTAATCGTGGTGATGGTGACTATCGCCAATCATCCCCCCACTCCTCAGTACGGATTTACGCCGTTGGCACTATGCACTCAAAAAAGAAGAAGAAAAGGTTAGGAGGAGGAGGGGTGCGAGCCCCCCTGCCCCCCCCCCCCCCCCCAACTCCAGTTGCTCCGGCCTTGGCTAGCCGCGCATTTGTATACTCAGTGCTCTAGCAAAGTCTTATTAATAAGGCTTTATCGCTGATTTTATGGGTTGCTTCCCTTGTTTGCTACTGTACCTGCTAACTGAGGTTATGTTTTTGCTTTTTGTGTACTTCTCAAGTATACAGAAATATATGAAGGGTTTGTTCGCAAAAACCGATAAGTCCATATTTGCCAAATGGAGATATTTACGATTACAGGTCAAGAAAAATAAAGAGAATAGTAAGAAAATTTTTGCTTCTATGACCATAACTTAAAAAATGTATCTCTATATGTAGTGGCCGATACATCATTTTAAGGGTATTATTTTGTACTTTATGACAGAGACCGTACTTCAAAATCTTCAAAAATGGACTTATCGGTTTTTGCGAACAAACTCTTCAAACACTTTAAATATATATGAAGGGTTTGTTTGCAAAAACCGATAAGTCCATTTTCGAAGATTTTGAAGTGCGATCTTTGTCATAAAGTTCAAAATAATACCTGTTAAATGATATATTGATCACTACATATAATGGTATATTTTTAAGTTATGGTCAAAAGAAGCAGAAATTTTCTTATTATTCTCTTTATTTTTCTTGACCTTTAATCGCAAATATGTCCATTTGACAAATATGGACTTATCGGTTTTTGCAAACAAACTCTTCATATGTATATATATATATATATATACATATATATATATATATATATATAGTGCGAGAGATAGTTCCCTTCCCAAACGTGCGCGGTGCCTCATTGTGGGTAGCATATATACTGAAAGAAATTAGACTGAGGTGGACATTGCTCTCGATCTTGTGTCTCCCTTTTATTCAGTCAAGCTTTCGGCCAGTCATCAGGCCTTCCTCAGGATCTACCAACAGAATAGTTATTATCTGATATATTATGACACATCAGGTTAGTCAGATAATAACTATTCTGTTGATAGATCCTGAGGAAGGCCTGATGACTGGCCGAAAGCTTGACTGAATAAAAGGGAGACACAAGATCGAGAGCAACGTCCGCCTCAGTCTAATTCCTTTCAGTATATATATATATATATATATATATATATATATATATATATGCCCTATATTCAGACCTACATGATGTATATAACACAATACACTTACAAAATCAGTCATGCATAAACACAGACACATAAACACAAACACAAGCAGATTTTGTACACTTTGTTCATACACTGCACTCATGTTCGCTCGGAGAGATCAATTCTCTTTATATTCTTTCTCCTCATCTCTCTGTACTCCTGGTTATACGTGTACATTACGTCCATTGTATTCAGGGTGGATCTAGGAATTCTGTACTACATGTAATTTTATTTCATTTTTTCCGTTTTATTTCTTTAGTTTTTATCAAAAAATAAAGGGGGTGGGACGTTGGTGTGCTGGTCATGTCATTCATAGTTTTGAAGGCAGTCACAAAATCAATCCAAGTACTAGCTCAGAAGGGATGGCTAGTAACTGATCAGTGGGAATCAGTGGGAATGCTGGGGGATGATTGTTCCAATTCTTGTGGGATTCATTTAAGAGTACATTACATATCTATTGTTGTGAGAAATTTATTTGCTTCAGAACGGTCTCATATTGTAATCTGCAGTATGGCCCGTCACTGTACAGGCATGCTAACCTGGAAACATTAAACTGCACATTACTTGAATATGAGACCATTCTGAAGCAAATCATTTTCACACAACAATAGATATATAATGTCAGTACTCTTAAATGAACCCCACAAGGATTGGAACAATCATCCCCCAGCATTCCCACTGATTCCCACTGACCAGTTACTAGCCATCCCCTTTAAATGAACTTTTACTGTAGAAACTCAGTATAGCAATATCCTTGGGATCAAGACAGTTTCTCCTTTATATCAAGATATTTTGTTATATCAGCAGTCGATGAACAATAAAAACAAAGAAAATGAATATATTGGGACTGGAGAAATTAGTTTGTTATATCAGGTATTTTGTTATACAATTAGATGTCTTTATTGAGTTTCCACGGTAGAAATAATAGAGTATACAAGGGACATGTACAGTAAACATCCATATTTTTGCTTTGAAGATCAATTTTTTGCTCTTGGTGGCTCAAAAAATCCCAACATATTTTCTGGTTCTTGACTTTGTGTTGCATGATGGTCAACCCTTCAAAATGTGTAGAGAAAATTGTGAAGATATCTTCGTGGGTTGTAGAATTTACAAACTAGCCAATAGTGGCTTGAAATGCATGAAAATTAATGCATTGCTAATTTTGTTGTTGTTGTGAGTTTACAGTAGATGGAGTACTAATGATTAATTTTCCATAAAACTTACTTTTCATCCGTACTCTGCTTAGTTTACCTATTGGCTTGCATGTTTACAAGCATAAAAAAACCCCATGCAGTCTTTTCTCCAAAACTGTTTATCTGTCAGCCCGCTTTCGTAACATTTGTGGTAGGATCACAGAAACTTAGTGACAGAAACAGTGGATTAGATTTTTTTCAAAGAAGAAAAAAAAAAAGAAGAGCAAATTCTGAATTACAATAACACAAGTTGTAATACAATTTATTAGAAAATCAATGTCTACAGAATCTATCAGGCCTTTGTTTTGAATTTTGAATTACAATAACACAAGTTATAATACAATTTATTAGAAAATCAATGTCTACAGAATCTATCAGGCCTTTGTTTTGATGTCTGGTTTACGTGATGGACTTGAAAGGAATGTTTTACATGTACCAGAACGTTTTGATTTAATTTGTGTTTAATTTGGATTTATTGTGTTTCAGGCTGATGGAAAGGTTGATTTAGGGTATAAGAGTAAAGATCAGAGTGACAGCACAACAATGTGAAAATATTTAAAGAGATTTGGCATAATTTTGCAGACATGCTTTGAAGACATGACTAGAATTAGTGGAATAGCATGCAAAAAATTACAATAAAGTACTTCAGCCATGCAGCAAAGGTGCATTCAAACAGCATAACAGTCCTTGTGGGGAACTGTTAACCGCGGGGCACTCCTTGTACACAGTAATACTGTCGCGTCTGGGCTGGTTGCAGTTAGGGAACTGTGAGACACACAATACAGTATAAAAAAAAAATATGTGTACCTTACATAAGTTTTTATGATAAGACAGACAAACTCTTATGTTACCATGGAAAATCAGACTCAACAAAGGAAAAAAAAAAATCCAAAGAGATATTGAGACACTTAGAGATGATGATAAAATTCTCTTATTGGCTCTCTCTCTCTCTTACTCAATTCATCTGTTCTGTTCAGAGTCTCTGCATTCAAGAATTTTGTATCTTGAACAATGCAGGGTCTCTTATGCTTCTTCACTTTCTTCTCCTTAATTCTCACGTGCTTGACATAATTTTCTGACAATGTTGCATCTCCTGAGATGAACCAAGAGGGGTCAGAACATTTCATCAGTTTCCGAGAATGGAAAGGAACAGACCACTTGCTGAGGATTTCAACCAGCTCGCAGCTGAAGCAATATCTTTGACTGCTTGGATGGTGACTCATTCTCTCACGAAATTAAAGGGATCCCGACTCCGCAAATCCGTGTCTTCTCTGATGGAAAGAGTATTCGCCTTTTAGTATCAGAGATAATGGCAAACACTAATATCATGCATCTCCAGGCCAGTTGGTCTCAGTGGTGCTTGAACCAACTATGCAGCCACACATGAGCCACCTCATGAAGCTTTGACCCACTGAGCTAACTATTCGGCATCTCTGGTGACGTCACATTGACTGTCATCGATATGACATCGCTTGTCCGGAGTAGTGCCTCAGCCTGGATACCAATTGGGGTCCTTAGCTGGGACACTTGTATCTGCTGCACGTCGATGTCCATCATGCCAAACTCAGCCGAGACGTTGGTGTGCTCGTGCATGACGAATGATGCCTGATGCTTGGAAGCTGCGATGAGGAAGTGGAGAAACCTTCGTCTGAGAAATGACATGGCTGCTTGCAGCTCTGCGTCCCCAGCAGATTGATCCATGCTGTTGATGATATCTGAATGATAAGAGCATTTCAAAGAAAAAAGTGAGGGCAAAGTGTCTTGATCATGCTAGATCACAGGCGCAGGCAGGATGGGTGTATTCAAATTCGGATATTAAAGGAGCATAAACGTACATGGTACAGATACTGCCACTGGGTAGGCCTACCGTAATCATCTTTATTGGTGTGTGTGTGTGTGGGGGGGGGGGGGGGAGAAATTTACAACAGTCAGACAGTTTTATAATACACGTTGTATCATTCAATACTGACTTTACTGAGGTGTATTGTGTTGCTTTGTTCAGTATCTTCAGTAACCATGATAACACATACATGTACATAACATATTCCCGACGACAAGATACAGACCCATCTTTCGGTTGAATGACAAAATACCTTGTCTTGTTGAATAGCTCCACAACTTGGGTAGAGAGAGAGGTTATTTACTCTCTTCACTAACGTCACAGAACCAGCAATTCCTTGTTCAGGCGTATCCAGTCAGAGCCGCGGCAGAACAGAGCCTAAGGCATGCCGAGCAACATTGTCTTTAACTGCACTGCACTGGAAAGGGATTGGCGACTCCCTGCCTACCAGGTAGTACCTTGGGCTGCTTCGGATCCCTGCCCTCACGCGCCGCGGGCAAGGTCGGCTTCCTTTCAGCATGATCATCCGCTGACACGCAATACAGCTAGTGGGACTCGTTTCTCGTTATCTTCCGAAATCATCCTCGTAGACTGTTTGTCCAACGAAAGGTATCTTTTTTTCCCCAAATATTTGTTATTTTATTTTTTTTGTATAAAAACTATTTATATTGAATTATGATATTTTTGTTTCTTTCATTTGTATATTTTTTCTTGTTTAGAATATTTTTTTTTCAATTTTAATAAAAATAAAATAGTTTATTGAAAGCCTACGATTGAGAAGGGAGTGATCGGTGACTTTGCTTATTCGAATGCATTTTGCATGGGCAATCCAACTCAGTGCACAGTACTGCACTGGCATTGCATTGATCTGCATGTGGTTCGACTCACAAAGACCCTACTTACTATCAGAATCTAGCATTCTTCCAGACAACTTTGTAAACCTAAATCCATCTATTACGAAAACAACATGTCTGGGGCACTTTTTGGTGGTTCTTCGGCGGGGTCTCGTCCTTCCAGCAAGAACCTTGTTGAATTTCGCGCAGGCAAAATGGAATTGAAGGGTACGACCGTCACGCCGGACAAACGAAGGGGTCTCGTGTACGTCTATCAGTCAGACGATTCTTTGATGCACTTCTGCTGGAAGGATCGGTCGTCTGGAACTCTTGTGGATGTGAGACATTGTAGTCCTAGTATATTGTTTGTTTATTTTTTTTTTAATATCCATATTAAAATAACCACGATCACGAAAGCGACCACCATGCACCATTGGCACTTGACCGAAAGATCGGTCTGTATCTGTCCGTCGGGGAATGTTCCGCGGAGACTGCGTCTGGCTTCACGGATCCCCTCCGTATTGACCGATTCTGTGACGCGCTATGTGTATTTTTGGCATGGGCGCAGCCATAGTGGGTGTATCAGCCGACCCCCCCTCCGCACTCCCCCACCCCTCTCCCTACATTAGCACGCGCGCAGAATGAAAAACTGTTTTAGCCAATGAATGGGCGTCTCGTACTGAGTGCGCGAATGCTTGCTAGTGCGCGAACTTTTGTTACAAGTGCGTGATAAACATGTTGCCCGGGGGTGGGGGAGAGCAGGGGGGGTCAGCTGATACACCCACTATGGCTGCGCCCTGTGCCGTAAAATGTCTGCTGCCCTCAACGAACCCGAATCGGGTCAATACAGATCGAAGTCAATGATGCCAGCTCCTGTGTGGCAGTAGCGCACAGATCAAACGTTACGATAAACCAAATTTCAGGCAGCTTTTTTACATTCAAACAAGTTCGACATGACATGACACATTATGCAGCAATATTTGGGGTTAATTTCTCACATTGTGCAATCGAAATACTCACAGTAACTCGGTTATAATGCAGAAATTTTATCCGAATCGCAACATCGCCGTTCGCTAGCCGTAAGTCGCCATTTTGAATATGTAAGCCAATCACATGCGAGGTACGTGTTTCAGTAAATAAAACACGTACAAAATTTTGTAGAAACTACCTCGCATGTGATTGGCTAAGAGATTCATACTGTATGTTTCTGCAGTTTGAACGTGACGACGCGACGGGCTGGTTGACGTGTGTTTTACGTTGAAAATTTGACCAAAATGTTGGATTATTCATTAATCTGGTGAGTGCACTGTATTCTTGAATAGTTGATTTCACTATCCAAGCTTAAATTTGCCGACCTAGGGCCGTGAATTAGACGCAATCGAGAAGGGTGAGGTACCTCACCCAATTTTCCATAGAGACAGTGGTTAAGAATATCCACACAGCAATGCTTACTGGTACCTTCCGTCTGTCTACGGAGGACAGCGTCAATGGCAAAATATAAGAAGAGTCCTCCGGACAGACGGAACTTTCTGTCTACATTGGCACCAACATCATTCTCTGGCGCTACTCTATAGTCTAGTCTCAAGTCGTCACATGTAGATGGTCACACTATTTTTACTAGATCACCTAAAAAGATGCGGGTGAAGTTCAGATATTGCTAAATTCTGACAAGGTCAAAGGGCAAAATGTAAGTGAACTTTCCCTGCTAAGCACATTCTGTATTGTCTACTGAAAAAACAGATTCGCTTCATGACATTTTTGCGAACGACAGCCTGTTTTGCGGCATGGAATTCATCATGGCATGGCATGGCATTCAAAATGCTTTTACACGGGTAAATAATTCCCCATAGAGACGTGTGTAAAAATTCAAAATTCAAAAAATTCTGTAAAATAGCGGGGAGAAATGAGGTGTTAATTCATCTTCACTAACCTAGATAAGTGAGATAGATCTATACCCTTTCATCCATCAAATTTCCAAGGCGGGTTCTTCGGCTCAAACTCTGTCCACAAGGGTTGCAAAGCCAGACTACGAGTTCTTTTCACTCAAAAAATCACCTATTCTTTGTAGGGTGGCACATCCAATTAGCGGACGCTTTCTTTCGTGGCTTTGAATTCCGTACTCCAGAGGATGAAATTTGGGCTAAAAATAACATCACTTATTCACAGACTCCTGGAAATTACGAATTCAGCCAACTAATGTCAATTGCTCACTCCAGTTTTTAGAAAATATGCTTCCAACATACCCCTCTAAAAAAGTTGTCTTTTTGCGCGGTGCAAAATCGCATTGTATTACCGGACACGATTTTCGCAATGAAATAATCGACATCTTTCACACCTAATCCTTGCACAAGAATCACAATTTATCCCACAAATCATCGTACACATTATCACTGAGCGGATGACAAAGAAAAAATTGGCAAATGAGGCTAAAATTTTCGTATTTTACGGTAAAATGTCTGTCTGGAACATTTCGAACAGTTCACAGAATAAAACCTTGTGAAAAAATCGACAACTGGTTAGACTCTACTTCTAGTTTACATGCTTTGTCTATGGGAGCTGCACGCGCGGGTGATAAGTTGCGGGCCCCTTAGCGCACAACTATTCCGCATCGTTCGCGTTTGAGGATGATAGCTACAAATTTCCGATATCGATCAGTGAACTTTTGGTTCTATTGGAATCTTCAGCATTTTTCCTGTATGTGAGTGGGATTTCATAGAATTTCAGTCGCGAAATGTGATTCAAATGTGCATAAATATTAGCTATCTCGAGGTGCGGGTCACTCAACTATAAATTTGAGGTAAAATGTGATTTTTTTCGTGTTTTTACATTTTTATGTGGCGTTTTTTGCGATTTCGGTCTACACAAAGTTCTGTGAGGCTAATCTACGAAGTCTCGCGCGTACAGAATGTCATTAGTACGCAAAAATGTGCGTGTCCGGTAATACCATGCGTCCGGTAATACCATGCTTGCCCCTACATGCACCCAATGAAATATAGTCCCCCTCAAATTCCATGAGAAAAGCTTTCATCTTCCAACCAAAATGCAGTTTGTAGATGAGTTCATACTCGATATCTACAGCTATTCAGTTTTTTGCCAAACTGCAACATTGATTTTTAATTAATTTTTTTCTTCATTTATTTTGGTATCATTGGTACGAATTTGTGAAGGGGTCTGGGACATTCCATTTAATTTACAGGTGTGAGCCCTATACATTTATTTAGAGTCAAACCTTTTATAATGTAGAAGCTAGACAAGAACTTTTGTGTATTTTAATTTTGTGAATCTTAGTTCTTGCAAAATTAGAATGCACACAAAAATTTCGCGGATCTAACATGTTACAGCTATCGTGTGCTTTTGATAATTTTTCACAGCTTTATATGAGTACATATGGCCACAAAACTCACACACGTTCGCGCACCTAAAGATGCTGGTCTGTTAAGAATGACCTTGTAAGTACCTGGAAAAACATAATAAATCTTACCGGTTACACAATCACAAATTGCCACATGCAGGCGAGACGCTGCTTGATATTTGCCTTGTTTTATGTTGTCCACTTTCAGTTTCAGATGTGGACGGGACTTGAGCACAGGTTGGTTGGTGGTTTATTTCCTAATATTACCCATGACCTTAGATTGGTATTCACTGGTATTGGTACATGTAAGCAGGGCTGCACACTAACCCCTTTTTTTTTTTTTCTACTGGTTCGACCTGTCTGTTAGACCCAACTATACCCAGATTTTTCATTTCTTACTGGTCCATTCCTGAAAATTTACTGGTCCGACAGTGATTTTTTACTGGTCAGGGACCATCGGACCAGTGCTAGTGTGCAGTGACGATGTAAAGCAAAATAAGAGGGTGTGGATGTGAATACTAAAATATGTGAATATACTTTGTATACTGTACTTTGATTGTCTAGCTCATAAATGGAGGCAGCCTAACAGGGTACTGGTACACTATTGTATTTTTTCATTTTCACTTTCATGAGGAACAGTATCTGTAGTGATAATTGGATTCTACAATCTGATCAATGTAATTTATGTCAATGCATCACCCTTTGTGTTGTTTGTCTTTTTCAGGATTTGATCATTTTCCCAGACGACTGTGAGTTCAAGCGAGTGCCACAATGCACAACAGGCAGGGTGTACATCTTGAAGTTCAAGTCCTCGGCTCGTAAATTTTTCTTCTGGATGCAGGTACACAGTGGGCTTACCCCCTCATTCTCCCTGGTAACACCACTCTCTCTCTCCTGTACTTTAAGCATAGACATAGACCTACAAGTTTGATCTTACAATTCTCTTCAGTGAGTTACATTGTAGCACTGAAACTCTATGTATTACAAAAAATGTATCACAATGATGGAGTCTGCATTCAGTAAAGTGAATAATGTACACGTACATGTTTAAACACCCAGTGACCATTGGAATGAAATTTACAGTGTTTGTAGTTTACATTGATATCATGTAGAAATGTCTTGCACAGAAATCCAGTCTGACCGAAGTGGGAACATGAAACAATCATCTCTTACGTGGCTCTGAAACATTACCCTCTCAGCATGTCTCCATCTCATTTGTGTTCAGGAACCAAAGACGGACAAGGATGATGAGACCTGCCAAAAGGTCAACGACGTGCTCAACAACCCCCCTGCTCCGGGATCCAGTGGTCTTGGTGGGGGGCGTGGCAGTGGCGGTGGGCTACCTGCTGATCTGGGAAGTCTCGGTTCTGCTCTGGGTATGCTAAATGAGTCAGAAAAATCATGAAGATTGCTTCTTTTTGTAATATTGCATGGTTTGTTTCTTCTCTCACTCTCTCCCTTTCTGTTCATCGTCCATTTTTTTCTCTTAAATGCCACAGATGAAAGATAAGAGCATAAATTTCATGATTTTTCTCTAGAAATGTCTTGATGCAAATGCATTTTCCTCAGAAAAGAGACTGTAGCATCTCTCATTTATGAAGATGACTTCATGAAAGATGCTATAATCTTTCTACTAGTGGATCTATCAAGGTGCTTTTATGTAGTACAGATCCTAAGATGTATGAAACTGTTATTATTGTGACAATTTCATTCATATTATTCATTTCAATCATATTTTATAGTTTGTAATTATGTGGTATAAAGTCACTTTTTCAGACATGCTCTGACGTTCCCACTACGCTTTTAGGATTGCAGCCCTATTCTGCCTTGCCAAAATTACTAGAAATGTAAAGCATTGTTGTTTTTATTATCGCTATCATATTTCGTCTGAAGACAGAACATGTACAACTGTCACAAGCGTTACTTTTACCTAAAATGTTGTTTCATGTTGCTGTATCGTAGGACCATGGCCACATTTAGTCACATTCTGTCTTTTGCCTCACAAACTTTGAAATAAGGTGAAGGAGGTCTGCAGTCTATGCTAGGCAACATGGATCAGCAGCAGATGATGCAGCTGTTGAGTGGGGGTGGTCTAGGAGGACTTGGTAAGTTTTACAGTGCAGGACCATGGCTAATTGTACATTGGAGATCGGGTAAAAAAATGGGCAGCGAATGTAGCAGAATGATCCAGGTACACACTGTACAAACGTGTAAATCAATGAGATGATATGTGACCTGCATCACAAAACCAACAAAAAGTTGCCAGGCATGGATTTTTAGTTCAGAACATATTAGAAAGAGCAGACCTAAGCTTTAAAATGATTTGTAACTCAATAAAAATGGACTCTCCTATAAGCCTGTCTAGATGTTGGAAAGAAAGCACACACTCTGGAAAAGTGTGATCTGATAAGAGAGGCTTTAAAGTACAGGATCTATTCAAGCGCTTTAATAATCTTTACCAAGCTGTGCTAGCTGAGCGATGAATGGAACAAAAAGCAATATGTATACCACCGGACCAACAACAATGTAGGGATTATCAGATCAAGTTGAAATTAAGCATGCTTTATCAACACATTCTGTTCATGATTAATGGCAACTATCAAAGTAGTAGCATTATCCTTTCTAAAGTTGTCAGAATTGAAAGTGAAGAGTGTGTACTGGGTTTCTAAGAAATTAAAGGGGACTCTACAAAGACAGCCCTAATCACTCTATTCTACCAAAAGAGTGTTTGAGAAAAAAATGCTTAAAACACAATTTCCTGCATGTTTTATGATCCCAAACTTAAGCATATTGTAGAAGAAGACTTTCTCTTTCAGAAAATATGAAAAACTCAAGATTGACCAGGTTAATCATTTCACCTGTTTTCAATCCTCACACAAAATCAGTGTGTGTGACTTTTTGTTGGTTTTGTGATGCATGGTCGCATCACATGGTGTTAGAAACACCAGGTCCTCTAAGATTTACATGTACACTATGTTCCTAATACCTTTGTCTAATCATGATGACTATTTGGATAGAGCAGAGTTGCGTGTTTGAAATGCATGAGATTAAATTGAGATATTAAAAAAGTGGACAACATTTTGATTTATTTTTCAGGTCTAGCATGCATACTGGCCTCATATTATCTGCTTACCGTTCACATGCATTCCAAGGTTGTGGGTATTAACAGGTTATGTCAGTGAATGCAATGATTCATGTAGTAGTATTTGGTATGTTTGTATGTTTGTTTTTGTTTTTGTTTTTGTTTACCACTTACTAGCACATTTTCAAAGACAAGGATCGTTCCAATGCTTTAGGTATTTTGTGATTGTTTGGACATGATATTCCTAACACAAACTCCAGTGGAGATTATACATACACGTAGGAGGCTATTTTTAGTGTGCGTAAGAAGTTTACATCATCTGTTGTCTATCATTTACCATATCTGTTATCACTTGGCTCTACTGACTTGCAGGACCCCTCGGCCTTCAAAGCCTTCTTGGGGGAGGTAGATCAGGCCAAAGTTCTTCAGAAACATCGGCGTAAGTGTCTTAGAATGAGTTTAAAAACTATGTGCTTCTATTTGCTATTTGATTTAATAATTTCTATATGATAGTTCCATGGTAGTACAGTGCTTACCCGGTAATTAGGGACTGTGTAAAATAGTGGGAACTCTGTGTAAATGCAAAAAAAGGAAGAAAAGAAAATGTGTAACAAAGTACCATAAACATGAATATTTTTGCACGATTAATTTTTTGCGCTAAGCGGAACAAAAAACATTCGTGGGTTCTTTAATTCATGCTGTGTGATCAATGTACACAATTCAACCTATCCAAAATGTGCAAAGGCAATCGCGAAAATATTTCTACAGGTTTTAGAGTTCGTGCTAGCCAAGATAAAGAATTTGTGAAAGTTTCATACACATGAAAACATCTGGTTTATAGTATATTTGTGTGATTGAGTGTTTTTCAATAAGGAGGAATGCATTGAGACTTTTGGGAGATTTGGGAGAATAGACGTATCACAGATATGTGTGCTGATGCTTGTTTCAGGCCATCTAGAGCCCAATCATCCCCAGCTGCCCGGCCGGCGACCACTTCGGCCACCCCGAGCACCACCGGCACCAGCACCCCAGCGACCAGTCAGAGTACGGCATCGAGCCAGGCAGCCAGATCCGCTGCCGCCACCACCACCACGTCCAGCGGCCAGAAACCCATCCAGCTCAGTGATCTCCAGAGTATTCTCAGCTCCATGAACAGTGAGTCTACTTGATACTAAATCCAGCACAATTGTACCCAACTAACAAAAGCCTTCTCAGAGCTTTTGATTTCAAAGAGGAATCTACTTCAAATGTATAGATTCAGTGAATGTAGCAACATTTATAGTGCTGATAAACATCAGTAAAACTAGAGGAAAAGAGGACAATCCATTGAAAAGCAGTGAATTTTTGGAGTTTTGGTTAAATCCATGTGCAATAATCCCTGGATATTAAAAAAAGGATTGCAGCAATTTGTGATTTCACCATAGGACAGTGATATTTTTAAAGAAGATATTAAGAGAATTCAACATATTTTCATTCGTCTCGTATAAGAAAAGAGTGCGTTACTTATTTCTTATCAGAAGGCAGAGAAAATATGGGTATATTACAGTATCACATGTCAGTAACAAGTTTGAAGAATGTGTACTTTTCATTTTTAATAATAACGTGTAAAAAAAATGGTTTATTTGGTCTCATCATATTGTCTCGGGTGATGCTTAAAGGGTGTGTACAGTTCTGGTCGAGGTGAGGATTTAGCTTTTAATGTTTTGCGAGATATTCAGAAACCACTCTATGAGATGTCAAAGAGCATGCAGTTCTAAGGGGTATCAAAAGTTTATTCGATGTAAATCGGTTTTGAAATGGCTGAGATATCCAAAAACAAGGTGAAACAAAAAGATCCTAATGAAGTTGTGGCATGTCGCCTTTTATTATTAGCACTTTTTTAGATATCTCAGCAATTTGAAAACCAATTTTCATCAAATAAACGTTGAATCCTTCTTAAAATTACGTGCTCTTTCATTTTTCATAAGAGGCTTTTCATTATCTCACTTAGGAATGTTCAAAACATGAATCCCCACCTCAACAAGTACTGTACAGTCCCTTTAAAAATTGGGTTGTTCATAGGCTGTTCAATGGATCCATTTATATGTATGATTGTGTAGCAATATACAAGCAGAGTGTAGAGCTGAATCTGAATATTCAGACCATTGAAATCAATTCATAGGGTGGCTTTTTTGTGCTTTGCTTTTATGTAATTGTCTTTTTTTTAAAAATAAATCTATTGAAAGGTAGTAACACTTGGGTGCCATGTCTCTTTTACAGTAAATCAGCTTTGGTTAATATGTTTGCTCTCTATTGTTCCTTTCATTGTAAAACAGTACCCAGTGATCCAGCGGCAGCAGCAGCAGCACAGCCAGGTAGGTGTCTTTGAAACTCTTGGCAAATTTTCTGTCACATGTAGGCCTATAGCTAAATAGGGTGGCTTAATCCTAACTTGTCCAGCTATTTATACAGGTAGATACTGTGCTTTCTTAGTGTTGTTCTGTGGGAATTACATCTATGTGTGCAAATTGCAGGCTGGGAAAGCGTATTCTCTCCGCAGAAATAAAGATGGGAATTGCATGCTATTCTGATACCATTCATGGCCACATGGCATGTACGCTGTAGTATTATGGCAGAGTGGTACATTTTACTATTGGACTGCTTTTCTGAGCATTGCTGATAAAATTCTATTAGATATGAAGCATTTGCAGTGCCCCGAAAGAAACTTGACCCATATCGGGCCAACGCACCTGTGTAAACAAACACCCAAGTGGCCCAGCACCGTTCGCGCACATGCCGACAAACAGACAACTCTCCAAACAATCCTCTTCATTAGCAAGCAATGAAAAAAACATAAACAAGTTATATATCATTTGAAAGAGGAAAAAAATCTCTTTAATTTGGTATATAACATGCTGCCATTTAATGCATAATACAATCATAGTACTCAGCGGAAGTGAATGACGTCATTCATATGTCATTTTATTCACTAGGTGGCCCCTGCGGTGTGTGGACGAACTACGGAATATCTCGTACATGGCACGATATGGGTTAAAAGCAGTGCACATCTGTTTCATATACTGTATGAAAGTAAATTAAATATGACTTGGTCGATCGCAGTTACGTATAGTCAGTTCACACATCATGGACTGCCATAGACACATGCGTCACGATTGCATCGGATACAGGCGGAGCATTTACAACTATGTATATACACAGTGTACAGTTATAAAATTTCAAGTTTCAAGTTTCAAGTTTCAAGTTTATTTAACCAATTCATTAAACATTTGACATTTTACAAAAGGATACAGCATTAAGAATAATGAATGGTTTGGGACCCCAAAAGAAGCAGAGCTTGTGAAAAGGGGGTCCCGGATAAACATATAAAACAAAGCAAAACATACTTAAGTTTTAAACATACTAACAAGAAGTATAATAGTAACATATTTACATAGGACAGATGCAACACAAGCACACACACACACACGCGCGCACACACACACATTCAATCACACAAACACGTGTCACAAAAACGCTCATGCACATACATATAGTTCACATGAAATTGCAGAAAGATACTTTCTATTTTACTATACTTTTAAATTCAGCTTCCCTGATCAATTCTTGTTTTACAAATTTCCCTCGAGATAGATGCGACATGTACGTTTAAAGTTTATACGTACCTGTTGGGCAGTTCTGGTACTATGGGGCTGAAGGCAACTGTTATATTATTCCCCCCCCCCCTCAACCAATCACAATTTAGGATTCATCAAAATGAGATATATAGTGCCCAAGATAAGAATGTGATTGTGAAGTGATGGTCTTCCTCATCTTTAAGTGATGTTTTCAGCGAGATAATACAATGCCCATGAGGTAATACAATTGTCAAAGAGGTAATACAGTGCCCACTATAAGAGTGTGATTATAAAGTGATGGTTTTCCTCACCTTTTACCTCTGTTTTCAGCTGTCGACCTGAGTAATCTGATGTCCTCTGAGGCCATGACCCCAATCCTGGCCAATCCTGAGATTCAGCAGAAGCTCATCCCATTCTTGCCTGAGGGGGAATCATTGCCGAAAGATCCTGAGCAGCTCCGGGCTACCCTACAGTCGCCTCAGTTTCAGCAGGCATGTCTTGTTTCTTACTCCTTGTATAGAGATATTCATTCTCTTCTTTTCTTTTCTTTTCTTTTTTTTTTTTTGTTCAGCAGAAATGTGTAATGCTGAAGTGTTATTGTATTTAGCCATTATTTGAACGTGCAAGTGAAAGTTATTATTCATCATTTGCAGATGAAACAAAAACCCAGCTTTAGTGCTTTGAAATAGTTCTAAAACGTGAGTTAGGGTAGAAACAACCAAGGTAAAAATGTTAATCATTGTAATCAATGTTAAGTATTGTTAAATGTACAAATGTGAACAATATTTGTAATGAAATTGTCTCTGGAATAAACCTTCTACAGTTATGATTTATTGAGAAAGATAGTAAAATCTCATATTTTAGGCTGTAATGCGAAATTTTTATACAGTAGAATGTTTTATGATGCAACTGACCTACACATGTGCATCAGGTGTGATAACTCAAATTTTTTTTAAATCACTGCTCCCAATGGTAAACAGTGCCTTTAAGGGCTGTTGAGTTGTGGTCATATTGAACAGCTAAATGCATGTGTAGGAGTCATTATGGTGCATGGTGTGGATGTAAAAATGTGATTTAACAGTTTTCACTCAAATATGTTGATTGAGGCATTGCTGCTGTATCATAACGCAGATTGTAGTAACAACATGGAATGAGTACTGGCTAAACGAGATGGTGGGGGGGGGGGGGGGAGTGGAGCGGAATTTGCCCCCTCTCAATGTTTTGTGCAATAATTCTGCTCTGTGAGAAGACCTCACTGTGAAACTTCTTGACTTTTTTTTTTTCAAGTGTCGCGCAACTTTTGAGACCAAATTTGCAACATCCGTGCATACCGTTATGAAGCCATACCCATCTTTAACATACACGGCATGTCGCCCCAAAATGGGCACAATTTTTGGATTTTGTGTACATTTCCTGTGGAAATTGACTACTGTGAGGTGGCTCTTGTGAAGTGGCTCTTGTGAAGTGACTCCTGTGAAGTGACTCCTGTGAAGTGACTCCTGTGCAATTCCCTGTCATTTCTCTCCCAGCAGGCACTGGGCATGTTCACAGCGGCGTTCCAGTCGGGGCAGCTTGGGCCACTCATGAATCAGTTTGGGCTGTCGACTGAGGCCACGGAAGCTGCCAACAAAGGGGGTGAGTAGATTACCACATACGCATAATAATCTTACAGTGTGGAAACTTTACAAATCTCATACAGTGCACTCCCGTTGTAACGAACACGGTTATAACAAAATTCCGGTTACAACGAAATAAAAATTCAGGCCGCAACATTACCGGCTCTTTGTTTTTTATTGTTTATTTGTTGGGTTATAATGAAATTTCGATATAATGACGACTTTGTTATAACGGGAGTCCACTGTAGTGTAATACAAAACCAGAAGTGAATCAAAAAAACATGTCTCTGTGCATTTAAATTTTGCATGCAATGTTGATTATGTGAAAATGTCTACATTTAAAAGTATCTGTGTAATCTCATATCTCAAGTAACTTAGCGTCTACAGCAGTCTCACACTGTTGACCAAGTAACCAACCTAGACTAAACCCAATATCTAAACTGACATAGACAAACAGCTGACATTCTGACAGCCTGTAACAGACATATACCCATGCACACAAACATCCTGAAACAGAGCTGCCAATACCCCTGTATTCTCCAGGGGTCTTTTTACAGATTTTGATATCTCTTCCTGTCTAGATAAGGGGATATATGAAGCTCTCTGATTTTGGAATTATTTTTGTCCATTTAGATGCATGTAAGAGGCCAGTTGCCATGCCATTGGTTGGTCAGTACTAGCAACTTCTGCACTGGAGAACGTAGTTATAATGAGGACCTAACTACTGTGACAATTAAAATGGACCTTGTTTGCATATCAAGTTGCTCACTGTATCAGGGTACAAAGTATTTTATAAAGTTTGGACCTGAAAAGTCACCATGTTATAAGAGTGTTTATTTATATCCGCTCTCTTTGTAATGAGGTTCTATCGTATTGACTCATGTCATATTTTTCCCTGTAGACATCGAGGCATTCAGTAAAGCGCTGCAGGGTTCGTCGAGCTCAGCGGCAGGTTCCAAAGAGAAGAAGGATGACAAAGGCAAAGATGGCAAGGAAGGGGACGGAGGGGATGAAGAAGCAATGAGCCTTGACTAGATTGTAAGTGACGACTTAGCTCAATACCCACAAAAAGTAGACCAGCATTAATTGTCACTTTTCTCCATAGAGAGCTATAGAAAGAGAGCTCTAAGCTTTCAAATGATAAATAACTCTGCTTAAGATTGGAATGCCCCAACCCAGTTAAAAAGTCATTGTTGAACAAGAGAGTTGGGACATGCTCTTTCATAGAAAAATGAGAAAGAAGGATTTTCAAAGATTTTGGTCACTGCAGTGTGCTGTGCAGAAAGTATCAACGAAAACCCAGTGAAAGCAGCACCTGACTGATAAAATATGGACAGAGGAAACTGTTGATATCTCGATTTACTTTTTGTTTGAGCTGCCAAATTTTGACCGTAGGTGGAGAAAAGTTTGCTCTCCCATGTAAGACAAACTTAAAGATTTTGAGTTTGTCAACCCAAATGACATTGTGATGCATTACAGAGAATAGTAATCTGCAAGCTTTTGTGGGATTTGAGCTGGGCGGTTACAAAACTGATATACAATGTATATTCTCTCTTTTTTTTTAAACACTGAATATTGTAATCACTTCTTTTAGCCCTGTCCCCACAACATGTACGCACTGCTCAACGTACTTAGAGAGTCTAAAGTTCCAAACTTGTGTTATATTACATATCCACATGGCATGCTTGTCGAGTGACATGAGTTACTGGCAATGACAGTGAACATTATTTTTTTCCCCTTTGCTTAGTAATGCTGTGAGGCCAGCTTAAAATTACTGGAGATTATGTAGCTGTCCTAATCACTGTTGTATTATAAGAAGACTCCTTGACTTGTTAAAGCTAAAACATAGTTCTCAGGAGTGCTCAAAACTTCATCTTCCACCATTTGGAATGTACTTGCAGTACATCAAAAGGGTCTACCAAGAAACTTAATACCTGGCTGATGCAATTTGCTGGGGTGATGAGTTGTTTTGGATTATTTTGAGATCAAAAGTATAGAATAATAAATATTTCAGTTGCAGTACACAACTTTTGTTCCAGAATAGCCCTCCATGCTCAGCAGTGTTGGACTGTAGAATGTTATGTGATGATCAGTCGTGTCCTTGCAGTCATATTTTCTAACAAGCTTCATGTGATTCTTTCTAGCGCGAAATACCCCTGTGGCCGGATTTGTCGATTATAGATAATCGATCATGAAAAATTACGTAGGAACCACGTTTGGGTAAGTTCTGATATTGTAGACTTGTGGCAAACCATTTGGGCTAATATTGTGCATTTTCAGTGTTACCCAACTGATACTGTGTTATTACGCAGCGTTAGTCCAGACATTCCTTATGCATACATGTACATTTTAGAGCGAAAATCAACAGTTCTACAGGCATACAAGAACTATGTTTTGGCTTTAAACTTGTAAAGGCTTTTTCCCACATTGTCTTCATGAACTTCAACATCATCATATTCATCTATGTTGTTATTGTTATCATATTATCATATCTTAAAGTTCCTTTTGTTTACACTCTTTTGGATTTGATGTTTGTTTTCCTTCAGGGCCCTCTCATCAAGACCGCTTTGCATGAATGCCTAGAGAAAGATAAATTTACTGAAACTATTTTACCCAATGCTGCCCAGCAGTGGTGCCCCAACATTACATGCAATTGTTGTTTGCGAAAGAATTATCAGTGTTAAGATATACAAGAATATATCATCACTATCAACTTGTTTTTTAAGTGGATTTCTGGTTGAACAGTCACAATATCTGACTTGCCCTGTACTGTCAAAAGGCAAAAACCAGGGTCAGTCAGAAATTCACTCATAAAACCGTCCTAGACTGCCATGCTTGTCACATCTATAAAATGAAGTTTATGAGGAATTACATGCATGCGTACATCTACTTGAGTTCAAGACATGTTGTTCTTTTGAATTCGAGCTGAAACACATTTTTGACTTGGTAAAACTTAGTTTCCTTCTCAAACCTTACATTAGAAGTGGGTTTACTTAGTTTTTGATTTAAGAAAAACAATTTCAAGAAAATTCATATCTTCATTTCTAAGTAGAAATTCCCTTTGCAGTTATTTCCAAATGTTGCAGCAGATGAAATATGTCTGAAGAGACAGAATTAAAATAGCAAGAATGGAAGAGACATTGCTTGTTTTGCCTTGTGTCTTTGTATAATTTATCATTCTTCTGCCTTTACGATTTTAATCCTTTATACCATTATTTGAATGTTGTTTGCTGATGACTTTGTGTGTGGTGTCCAAATGCTATTTGCCAAGCTGTTCGTTTGTTCCATTGGGATTTTATTTTCCAACAGATCTTTGGAAAAATCATATTTTCGTGTAATTTTGTGCATGCAGGATTTTACGAGTTGACTGCTACAGCTGTATGTATAAATTTATATTTAAGTTGGCTGCTCCAGGAACAAACATGAAATATGAAAACAGCAAGAAATATACCAATGTGAGAGACGTGTGATGGTGTCTTGCAACCCCCCCCCAAAAAAAAAAAAACAACAACAACAAACAAACAACAAAACAAATAAACAAACACAACAACAGCAACACAATGAACAAGCTACCAAAACCAAACCAACACAAAACAAGAATATATCGCTGAATCATGTACTGTGTGTAATTTTGTCTCTTACCGTATCAGGAAGTTCTCCTGCTAAAGGTCCAATTCAAAGTGCCATCAGTCTTCTTTTTGAACTATGAAACTCTTGCTGTTGACTGCACAAGCCATTGTCGTCTTTCAACGGCATCAGTGGAGAGGATCGAGTTGAACATCTTTGAAGCACAACTCTAGCGTGATACTACATGTAGATGTCGATCATTTTATGCCAAATTGCAGAGTGTGTTTGGGGATAAAGAAGTGTGTATGCATAAGCGTAGCGGTAGTGTAGTTGATGGTTACGTCTTACCAAGGAGGTTCTAGAGAATGGAGTCACAACAGTCTTATTTCCTTTGCTAGATGTTCGAAGCCGCCGCTCAAAAATATTTGAAGCATTTGCAAAACAGGATCTGCCGTGCACATAGGAAGACAATTGACTCGTGTCTCATTGCATAATCACTAGCCACTTTCAAAGGAAGATATTTCTTTGTGATGGTAATTACTTTTCGCTATCCCTTCTTATAAAAGGTAGGTGGTACAGACATGAGGATGCGCGAATAGAAATTGAGCAAAAAATGCTGAAATGAAGATGAAAATTACTCGACTGGGCATATGCGAGCACTAATCTGATATATCTATCAATAAAGAATTATACTTGAAGATTATTCCATATTAGTTTCATTTGTGGAAACTAAGCGGAAAAGTGATAAAACCAGCTTTCCAGGATGGTACAGTTTTAAGCATTTTCACATGATACAGCTCATATTTACACTTCTGCGCAAATTTCTGGACCGAAATGTCTTTTGTTTTACATGCTTTATCATTAATTTCATTTCATTTCATTTAATAAATAGATAAGCAAAATATGGCCAAAATTATGATAACATTCAAAATTAATCTTCAGAATGCTGAGCAAGACGGCGGCAAAGGAACATCGATCATCAAAGGCACAAGTGCACCTGTGGAGTTCCTTTGTACATCAAAAGAAATATGACAACTGTTTGAATAATCACAGCCAGTTGGAACTCCAGTGTATAAAACCTCCTTGGTCTTACAGTGACATTGTATTATGAGCATGCATTGAAAGTGTCTGAAAGAGTCCGTGTTCCTACACTGTACATGAAGTGATGTTTGCAGGATTACCCAACAAAGTGGATATGAGCATAGAAGCAGGAATTTGGTTATAAAAGACAGGATGTTGATCGACGACGATGCAGTCTCTTGGTGACGACAAAATGCATCTTCAAGAGATTGCAGAGTGTGCAAATTGCCAAACAGCCTAGTGTTTACAGCTGCCACCAGTACTTACATGTATAAAGGTCGTAAATTTTAGTTTTCTGTTCCTGATTGATGTGTTTTGATTTGAAGCCACAGTCTGTTTTCCAGTGTTGCGGCGTGGGTAGTCCATGGAATCGTAGGGCTTCTTTCAATCAGACAAAGGCCAGGGTCTCAAAACACGCAGAGACTCTGAATTTTCTCGTTCATGAGACGATGCTCCTAATGATGTTTGTCTGGTAATGGTTGACATGGGTGAAGCAATTAGTACAGGGCAGAACAGGAAGGGATTGGCAACATGTTTATGCATCTCAGCATTACATTTCATGCGCAGAGATCACAAGTACGATGCAGCCCAGTTGGCTCAAATTCTGCCATCGCATTCTTGTGGCTTCTTGCATACGTTGGTCCGTTTGGCTGGAGGAAGGATTTTTTGTTTTGTTTTTTTAAATAAAAATTTGTGGTGGTGTCGTGATTTGGCATGACTTACCAAATCACAAATTTAAGGTTTCTCTGCACTGGAAAATACATTATCAGAATGAACAAACAGAACTGTGAAAAAAAAAACTGACTTGAGCGATTCTTGACCCTGTCGTACTGAAGAAATTGTGTACGCCGTGGGATGGACCTATAGGCCCGAATTCACGAAGGTAGTACAAATGAAACCAAGGTTTAAACCATGGACAAAAACCATGGTGTCGCATGAAATATTTCGTTACAAAATCAGTCATTTCATCGATGAAATGATTATTTTGTAACGAAATGACAACATTTTGTAACGAAATGACAACATTTTGTAATGAAATGACAACATTTTGTAACTAGACGAGCATTTCGTCGACAAAATGATAATTTTGTTAACAAAATGATCATTTTGTCGACGAAATTACCAATTTCGTAACAAAATATTCCGTGTGACACTTGGCACTCCATGGTTTTTGTCCATGGTTTAAACCATGGTTTCATTTGTACCACCTTCTTGAATTTGGGCCATATGCAGTGCATTGATGATCTTTAATTTTATCTCACCCTTTTGTTTCTGTCGCTGGTTGCACTCTTAACAAATTAAAGTGTTCTCGCTTATGACAATGTGCAACACCCTTCGTAATCATTTTGTGAGCCCGATGCATGAAGTTTGCATTTTGTTTTCATTCAAACTCAAGATATTTATCCAGCCATCAATGAGACACTGAAGAGAAGTAGTACGTTCAGAGCTGAAGCCAGGTACATTGTATATCTTATAGTATATCTTATAGGAGTACAGCTTTTACTGAGTGCACGGACACTTTAGTGCGCAAACTGTTGCTACAAGTATGTGACATCATGTTTACAGTGGCTATTGTCAGTGATGTAACATGCAGCCAGTAAAAAAAAAAAAAAATCGACACACAGTACTCGACCAATGAGGTCGTAGGATTTTCTCTCCCTGTTCTATAATCCATTCATTATGCGCACACACATATTGCCATGGTTACAAGCTCTATCATCCCCATATGCATCCTGAGCAATTATCTCGTGACGATACGGTGGAATCCCGTTATAATGAAGTCCTTGGGACCGGCATTTTCTTTCGTTATATTGAAATTTCATTATAACCGAACAAATAAGCTATGGAACAAAGAGTGGATAATTTTCCGGCCTGATTTTTTACTTCGTTTTAACCGGAATTTCGTTATAACCGTGTTTGTTATAACGGGAGTGCAATGTACCTCCTTCACAACAAAGCACACAAAACATCAAAATAACCGAAACATTTTGAGACCAACAATCTTTTGTGTCACAGCACAATCGTTTAATGTGCAAATGGTAATCACATTCTATGAAATATATAACTTAACTATGGACAAAAATATTCACAATCATCTGTAATAAACGTAGACTGAATTTGTCGCTTTTCAATACATTTCCAGTACATTCAGTTCAATTTCATTATTCCACATACAGGATCCTGTCATTTCAGGTCACATTAGAAGGCAAATAGTCACATAATGCACATGATGGATGGAGGCATGAAAAACAAACAAACAAACAAACAAACAAACAAACAACAATCAGACAGACAACAAACAAACTACAGTCAAACAAATATACAACCAAATTTCTTCAAACAGTCTATGATATTACAGCAGTTGCTTGAATTTCTTTGCAGTTGTAAAGAGATTGCAGCAGCTTCATGATGACTGAAAAGCAAGATATCTTTTAGGCAATTAAATTTTCGCAAAGCGCCACTGGCATTCAATGTATGTAGTGAAGAGAACCATCACGTGCATTGAAATTTTCTGAATCTTGGCATTCGCAAAATTTGTGAAACTAGAATGCATGCGAACATTTCCGGTTTGACATTCATACTGGCAGTTGGAATGACCATGGTATCATGGTAACCATGGCTTACCGCCCCCCCCCCCTCTCATCAGTGCTCGTATTTCATGCAGTACTACATAGATACTATGCTTCTTTATATTTTAAATGGCTCAAACAATTTTTTTTTTGTCTCCCTTTTGATAGTTGGCCCACACGAGAAATATTGCTGTACGTCCACGCAACCTCTGCTGACAATACATGTTCTGTGAAAATCCCTGAAAAGATAATTCTGAGACCCATTACAGTATATAATATGCGACCTCCCCACTAATCAAAAAAACATGTTGAGGTCAGTTTCTTTAATGGAATGCAAGGAGAACACATAATTATGGTCGTACATCTCACCAAAGGATACTCGTACAAAATAATGCTTTACCATAAAAACCTGAATGTATAGACAGTGACTCATGGATAACTTGTGACTTCATATTATGCTAATTTAGTGCAGGTATAGAGCTGGTTTCTGCTTTAATACAGTAAACACTTTATCATATGAAAGCTAGAAGTTTACATACAAGCAATGATGTCTTGTGAGTAGAATCTATTTATTTTCTACCTTTCAAACAGCACATACTATTCTCATAATAGAAACTTCCCCCTTTTTTAAATTGTAGCATTTTTACCTTTCCTTCATATGGTGGGAAGTAATGGTATACATATCAATGCAAATCAACCCGTTAAGGACAGTTTGATTTTGCTACAACACACATTTCCCATAGACGCTTGCCCGAGTATACTCGGGACTCGTCCTCAACGGGTTGAGAAAATGCTCTAATGAAGGGAAGAATATGTGGAAAAGAGGTGTATATTGATCAATGATACCAGAGGTATCACAAACCTATAGGCCCTATGGTATGCCAAGTTACCTTTAATGTCACATTTGAAGAATTAAAATAAGTCAACCAAACTTTAAAAAATGGGCAAAACAATATGACCCTCACAGCTTTTTGACATACAGCAGTTCAGTAACACATGATTAGTAAAAGGCAGTAGTCAAAGAAATCTATATTAACTCAATTAAGTTGTTAATACCTCTATACTACTTTGTGTAAATGTGATTTGTTTTCCCCACATTATCTTTGAACAGAGATCTCTTCCTGTAAAAATGGATTGAATGACTAGAAAGCTGTTCAGAATGTTGGCTTTATAATCATCCCACCCCACACTATATGAAGTCGAGGAGATTCACATTTTTTTTTTTTGGGGGGGGGGTGGAGGGGGTAACATTACCTCCAAATTCTAGACTGATAAAGACTACTATGTAGCTGTCAGGAAAAAAAAATAAAGCCTTGAAGCAAGGCTATTCCAGATGAATACATGTGCCAAACAGGTGCAGAAGCATGATATAATAAAAGCAAAAGAATTCCATGGTGAAGACAAAAGACCTCTAAGGTGACACTCGTTTGAAATACCTCACTATTAAGCTCTCTCAAAACCATCAAATTAAAAGATATTGACTCCAGGCATGTGCACAGTACTCAAATCAACTGAATGATTCATCATTCATCCCAGTGTTTTACAACCTTCAAACACATCAATCATCCCTGTCCTCCAAGGAGATTAGTTCATTCCTATGACATTATTCTCCCAGACACATATAACCCATTGGCCAACTTGCACATTACAGTATATATATGCATTACACCACATAGTAGAATCTGAAAGTTGATTAAAAGCCATGTCTGTCCCATTGACCATTTCATTTTACTATTAACACACTGGATATTTATGCATACCTGTATACCAAAGCTGGTTCTTGACTACAGGAAAGCTAGCCCGAGACTTCCCCAAGGCTTGTCTGACATAGCAACAAGTAATGCATGCAAACTGCTTTATACCAGAATTGAAATGCATTGAGTGTGTAAAGGTAGAGGAAGATATAACTTGCTTACTAGGTAGTCTGAGGAAGAAAAATATCATAATACATGTAATAGAACTACACATTTTCACATACAAATTAAACTGGGTTATTGCTGATTGGCAAGTAGTAATTTAGCACAGAGAGACTTAAATAGTCTTTTTCTACCCAAAGTGTGTAACTATAACAAGCATGACACAGCACAATGGTTGTTGTAATGGTTATCATATACTTCTCTTTTAAGTTCAACAATAGCTACACGTTCGTACCTACACGTGTAGGTACATGTGTATCGCAAATGGATACAACATATTGTGGATGTGAGACAAGCTAAGTTAACAAACAAGCAAAGAGCACTGGGACCTGCTCTCAAGTTCACACACTTTGTACCTCTTCAGCAGATATGAAGTTGACAAAGGAAAGCAAGCTTAGCAAGCAGATGGACTGGGGGTGGATCCAGGAATTCTGTGAAGGAGTGGCGCCTTTATGAAATTAAAGGGGGGCACTTGTAAGGCCCTATTTTGTCCTTTTTATTTCTTTTGTTTAAAAAAAAAAATAAGGGGGGGGGGGGGTGGGCCCAAGGTGCTCCCCTCTGGATCCTCCACTGGGTGGGTTTGAAAAGTGGGAGGGATTTGATAACAGGAGGAAGAGAGCATTTGGAGGGGGGGGGGTGGAAGCTACTAAAGGGGAAGGGAAGGGGAAGTGTTGAGGGGAGAAATAAATAATGGGGTGGGGTAGTACAGTGGACTCCAGTTATAACAAAGTCCTTAGGACCAGCATTTTTCTTTCATTATATTGAAATTTTGTTATAACTGAACAAATAAACAATAAAAAAGATAGAGTGGATTATGTTGCAACCTGAATTCTTATTCTGCTGTAACCAGAAGTTTGTTATAACCGTGTCTATTATAACGGGAGAGCACTGTAGGACAAGGAAAAAACAAGGGGGGGGGGGAGAGGAAAAGTGGGAAAGGGAAGAAGATAGAGGGGGGGCACAGATAGAGGATGGGGGGTGGGGGATCTTATAGCTGGTGCCAGTCCATGCATACTTGTACACTTTACTCACTGACAGAGAGGTACAGTTGTACAGAAATAATGGGATCCAAACTCATCGTACACTGTACATGAACCCTTTAGTGCACCTCTTGATATTCTAACTACCACCAAGCTGCTGACTAACTCCTCCATTTTTTAATCCGGAAACAAAAGACAAACTTACACAATTTACCTCCATCGAAAGACTATAGAAGGCAGGCAGGCTGCAATGAAGTGATTCCCAGGGACAAGTATTGCACTAAGACAATGTGAAATCAGTCATGCATAAGGTGCAGTGTAGGCCTTACAATCAGCTATTCAAGATAGCATGCATGGATAAAGACTCTTGTGCTCATCGTGAGAAAAACTTGAAGGTGACATTCTGCTGTGAGCTACGTACTTGTATCAGTAGTCAACATGAATTTAACAAAGAGCTCTGTTTGGATACAAGTACCACTGGGTATAGTCATAAATGCGGCGAATTATGGTGAAATCTAACTCTGGGCCACCTCCATCAATTTTTAGAAGCAATCGTAGTCCCAGTGGCTTCCACTTCATCTACAATGTACTAGGTATTTTTGGCAGTGGCCACTTAAAATTTTTCATAATTCCTTGAATACAAATAAACTGAATATGCTTACGACTGTACACATGCATAGTATAACAACCCTTCCCGTGTGAAATACCTACGCACCTGTGCATGAGAGAGTCACAACTCATGCACATCAAAAAATCCTGCTTCATTTATTCATCCCAAAGAGCGGGGTGAAGTGGTCCGGCCTCACATCCAACTGGACCCCATGGAAGACCACCTAATGTAGCTGAATATGGGCTATCCAGCCATCTTCTCAGTTGGAAAATGAAACAAACCAACCAAACCAACCTCTCTCTTGGGCAATATCACATAATCACATAGTATAATGCTATGGGGTCTTTTGTGCTAATTGGCAGTCAAAACATGCAAAGAGTTAATCAGGCATTCTCTTAAAATCTGCTACAATTGAATAGATGCTACAAAGGACAGAGTTGTCTCCAGTAAAGGTGATTTTCACAATTTTCCACAAGACATGGCAAAGCAATGAACCAAGTGCCTCGAGATACAGAAATGTAGTAGTACATTATGTATGTTACTATGACGTGCTCTTCCAATCAATGATATGATTAATTTTAATCTTGAAAGTCAATGGTTTGCTTTAAACAGGTGCCTGCAGCAATGCTTGAGATCAATCAGCCAAATCATGAACATCTGCAAGTTGATTCACAGATTTTCTTTTTTAAATGTAAAAAAATTGATGCTCAGCTTGTAATTTCTTTCATTTATCTCACGCTCCCGCCAAATGTTTTTCATCTTCGTTTCTGCCTTGCCTGGTGCCACAATTGTTGTGTTTTCACCTTTGTAAACCAGGTCAAAGATTAGAATCACTCGCGAGCAAATTTGCTGCACCAAATTCATCAAGAATAATCACGAGCAAACAAATCCACACTGAGAGACAAAGACGCACATTCATCCAGGAATAGAATACCGCTTCTCAGAGTGCAAGACAAATACAACCTGATACAAGAGCAAAGAAAAACAGAGAAAAAGAGAAGAAGCCAACTGGCACAAGTGCGTCAGACTGTGGACGCTGGGGTGGTATCAGTTTCAGGTAATTTAGTACAAGGTCTACAGTACTGTTCATTGATACCTTTATCTAATCTGTGATACAATTGAAGAGTTCTCCGGCATAAGGTTACCAACTCTTTCCCACAGGCGAAGGCTACCATTGTTTTGTTCAGGATTAAAGGCAAACCGCTACAAATGGTTTTTAAAAAGTGATCTGAATGCAAAGAAGTCTGGTGCACATTTGCTCTATTTGTGCAATGATCTTACAGCAAGTTTCTCTTTCATAATAAAAGAGGAAAATCTGCACCACATAATTGCAGAACAGGGCCCCGTTGCTAGAAACTTTGCGTTTAAACGCAACTTGCAACTGATTGTCACTGGCCAATCAAAATCATTGTTGCATGCATGTCTTCTTAATAGGGCAGACCCTGAGCCAATCAGAATGGTTGTTTCAAAATTAAAAATTATATGCAATTGATTGCAACTTTCTTGCAACGGGGCCCTGGTGTGCATATTAAAAAAACTCATCCTTTTCTCATAAACACCTTCACTGATCTTCACAGCTCACAAATTTAACCACTCACAGAATTGTCAGGAAGTCCCGATTTGCACCAAAAAAAAAAAAAAAAAAAAAAATAGACTCGGTAAAATGTATGGCGATAGTGTACTTGGTACTTTGTTTTATCTCTATCCTATATTATGAATGCCTTCCTAGCGGTCTGCAAAAGAAGTGTAGTCAATAATACACCATAAACATGGTACTCTTATTTACTACTTGCTCATAAACAATCAGGATTCATAGCTAGTAAATACTGAGGAACAGAATGTGAGTATACCCAACAAGGATTTGTTAAACTACAGCGTATATGTACTTATTGCTTTATGAGGGTAACTAGCTGATTCTAAATGTGATGTGGATAGTGGCATTTGGAACACATCATAATATGTACACATAATACACAAATCAAAATTTTGATTGGAGCAAGATCACGTAACATGTTTATCTGTCTATATCACTCTCACAAGCAGATGTGGAAACAAAACAAAAACAGAAACAAAACAAAAGCAATTCATGATTGATCAGTTAAAGGCCACTTGAATTACAACGACCTTTAGATCTCTAAGACTGCATGTGTCAAACTTACGACAGATGTTCATATCTCACATGAGCACACACACACACACACAACACAATGCACACACTGACATCATACATTGTAGATACATTTTGTAAGATATTAGGATCACATTTGTGACAGGTGGAAAGCACAGGTATGATAGTTCACTATTCACAGGACGGTTGACACCACAGGCATCAAAGCAATATCCAAAGATGTCTTTCATCATTAATTCATGTATGAGTTGACATGCACTTGTATGATAGATTTCATTTTTAAATACACGGTATAATGTCATGTAATTGCACAAGACAAAGAATTTACATCATATATCAATAATTTATATCTCATCCGGACCCTGTGCTGTAAAAGTGACCAGAACATCAGTTAACTCTTTATGTGCCACGTTCGCATGTCCGACTCAATCGACGGCGTGCCAACTTCGCATATTCTGCTCAAACGCACAAAGCTGCCCTAACCGATCGATAAATCGCCTTATGCGGCGGTACAATGAGAGCGTTTCTCGCGCTTTTGTTCCTCTCACATACAGCTTGCATTCTATATGGTGATTGACTATCAAGCGGTGTTCCCAACTAGATTTGCATGTAAATTTTGAGTTTCTGTCACGATTTTATGTGAAAAGTCATGCCTTTACAGTATTGTAGCAACTGGTCATTCAAAAGAAAAACTAAAAACAGATTTGTCGCACAATTTATATCAAAGCAAAGCTTGGCATTCCTTTTCAACTTTGCTCGCTATATGTCCAGCTTAACAGAAATTTGTAGAAGTTATACAGATTGGAAAAACAGAATTCTTTCTCAAAGCATGACTACCTTCATGTCTCAGAATAATGTGGCACACAGAGGGTTTCCACCATGGCACATAAAGAGTTAATGATTGACATAGCAAACACCTGAATAAAATATTGAATTATCGTGATCTGAAGTATGCCACGTACATGTATAGGGGCTACTACAGATAGCTCTGAATTGTGATTTTTGCCAAAATGCAAGAAAAATTTCATTTTTTAAAATCTAACAGTGATTGGACACACAAACAGACTGACAGCTGTCAAGGAAGCTGCTCATAAATCTAGAAGAACAATTCACCCCCTTCCCACCCCCCCCCCCCCCCCCCCCCCCCCTCTTGTGTAGATCATCTCTATCATTTAAATTTAACAGCTGAAGTCTGGTCTAACTTCTTTATGGCATTCCTGGTGTAGTAGAGCACAGTATTTAATTGTATATTTATAACACCACAGCACCTCACTGGCATTAAGCAAAACCATCCAAGTATAGGTTTTTTACTACGTAGCTGCTATAAACAGGAATGAATCACATCAAACACTGAGCACCATTTTGTTCCATCACTTGAATCTTTGCTACATTTCTGATCCCAAGAGGAATCCAAGGCTGAACCCATAGCGGTAAAGGGATAGGCATATTAATATTTCATATGATGCCATATGAGGTGATATGACATCACATGGCATACACACAATTATTTTCTCTTTCATCTCAATCTTCTTTGTTACCCCCTCTGCATGATTCACCATCCAGACATTTATATGTCTTCTTAAAATATTGAACAAAGAAAACCAGGCGCTACATGACTGGTCATCCATATCTTCATTCCGTCACAGCTGGTGGCTGATTTTCACAGATACATCTGTGTGTATCTCAAGCGCATCACTAAGAATGTGCACGTAGGTCATAAATATTGCTTATTTCAATATAAACCTCTTAAAGATGGACAGATTTTCCCATAACTCACATTTCCCATTCACTCCAGCCCAAGAACACGTGGAATTAGTCTTCAATGGGTCAATACTGCGCAAAAGTTCAGTAACTTCCGACTTTTCTTGACATGTGTGGCGCTGGCCAACACACCGTCAAGTACAACCTCACCTTCAACCTGCCATGACTCTTTTTAACAGATCTTGAACTCGTGGTTTTGGGGTTTAGTAGCAGCGACTGCGGTCTATTTCACACAGTGCAGACCTTTTCACAGTGGCGTACTAATAACAAAGGGGAAGAAACACTATCTACAAAATCTACAATGATACTGTTACAGCAGTGAGAGCTAACATGGACAATGCCATTTGAAAAAAAAAAGAGAAGAAGAAAAACATATCCTATACCTTCAAAGCACTGTATCCATTTTGTAACTGTTTTCAGTTGCCTTGCAAGATATTTGAGCTATTTTCTTGACTATTGCATTGATGATAACTGTCAATCTCTCAAACCCTCGACCAGAAATGATACTTCTGAAATTACACCTATTAACATACTCAAATAAGGTCAACAATATCCCTCCATTACCAAGATTTGACATGACCTAATACCAAAATACTATGGTCTGTCTCCACTCAGATAATCTGCAGCTAACTTTGCCATCAGGCTGTGACCTTGTATCGCCATTCCTTGCAGCACAATCCCACTTTTAGCTAGAAATTGACCATCATTACATGGCAAGAGGTACGTGTATGAGCACTATTCGACAACATGAAATCACCAAATCTTCTCTATCTGAAAGTCTCTCCACCTTCCTGTTTTCTGAATCATACATCTACAGGCCCGATTCACACTGAAATCTTAATCTTGTTCATTGAGACAATCTCAAAACATGAATGTTGTGCAAATTTCAGAGTTGTCAGATGGCTGCCTATCACTGTGTACCTTGATAATGTATAACACACAACAGATTTCACGAACACATACAGTCACAAAAATCACAACTGAAGATTTAAATCCCTTTCACACAGACAAGTGTAAATAAAAGGTGCTTGTCAACAATTACTATGATAGACCGATGGATAACTAATGACATGGACTGAGTGCCAAACTGCGGCATGATTTTTCACTCTCCGTGCCACAGGGAAAATCAACTGAGGGTGCAACACAGGACGTTCAGAGGCCAGTGCTTCCATGGAGTGGTCACATGATTCTATCAAACCAGCAATCGATTGCTGCAGTTATTCCTCCCCACAATACATGATGTCCCAGCTCCACTGGAGGGTGGAGAGGGGGGTCTGGCAATCAATCCAGACGGCAGCGTGGGTGTCGGTCCTCGACGACAGGTCGGCAGGCGACTGGACTGCGCTGCCTCATCACTGCTTTCGCCCGACAAACGTGTCCATCGCCTTGGATGTCTCGAAGAAGTCTTCCATGGAAAAGAGAGCTTTCTGTGGCAAAATGCTGTAGATAGAGAGAAGAAAGAAAAATAGAAAGGGGGGGGGGGGAGAGAGATAGATTAATCATAATTGTATAACATGTACTACTTTAATTATTTCACCTACACTGTATGTACAATTTTTTTTTTCTCCTTGTAATTGGTGATCGGCAAATCTACAAACTGGCTTGTTCTCTCCAAAAGCAGGTATTGAATAAGAAGAAGAAAATGGGAAAAGCAAGAAGAAACCTTGAAAAAAAAGGAGAAGAGAGAAAAAGGGAAATAGTACGAGAGAAAAAAGGGATACAGGAGAAAAGGAAGAACGAAAAGAAAGAGATAAGTACTGAAGACAAAAAAGAGATACAGGATAGGAAGGATAGAAAAGGAGATGAAGAAAGATGAGGACAAAGGAGAAGTAAAAGAATAATGAGCACAAAGTAGGGAAAAGGACAACGACAGCAAGAAAAAAGTGAAACAAAAGGAGTGAAAGATGAACAAACAAAAAGAAAAAGAAGCAAAGAACAAGAACAAGGAGAAAATGAAGAAAACAAAAAAGAAGAGAAGAACAAGATGAACAAGAACAAAATGAACAAAAGAAAAAGAAAAAAAGAAGATAATGAAGAAAAAAGAAAAATAACAAAAAAGAAGAAAATGAAGAACAACAACAAAGTGAGCAAAGAAGAAAGAGAAAGAAGAATGAAAGAAGATAAAGAAGAACAAAAAGAAGAGAAGAAAAAATCCATAAATGAAAAAGAAGATGAAGAAGAAGAAAAAGAAGACGAAGAAGAAGAAGAGGAGGAGGAGGAAGAAGAGCAAGAACAAGAAGAACAAGAAGATAATGCAGAAAAAGAAGAGGAAGAAGAGGGAGAAGAAGAAGATAATGATGAGAGAGGAAGAGGAGGAGAAGGAGAAGAGGATGAAGCACAAGGAAAGTTAGAGACAAGATCAAATTGATGGTGATCCCTCAAACTTCCTCACCGGAGTGGAGCCTGCAGGCCAAGGGGATGTGACACACACCGGGACAGGGGTGCAGTCAGAACCCCTTGTCGGAGCAAAAGTGAGATACCAGGCCCACTCCAGGGTCCCATTGGAGGCTATAGACCTTTCCTCCACATGCTAAAAATATGGGATGATGATGACTAAACTTCTTGGGAAAAACTGAAGCAATGCAGAGTCTGAGTTCCCTCTTTTGGTTTTGTAATATGAAATCAGCTTGCCTTTATTTTTTTTATGGGAATCATTATAACCATACAGACCTCCCAACCTTTCTGACTGAAAAATGGGGGATGATTTGGCTCAAAAGTAGGAAAGAATGAGCAGTTCCCATAGGAGTGTGTGGTAAGATTATGAAGCAAAATTATAGGAAACTCCTACTGAAACAAGAGCTGGGAATGGTCAAAAATTAGCTTTTCCTCTATTAAAATTAAAAATGACTGGGAGGTCCGTATCATACGTCACAGAAAGTACAGCAGCTGTATCTTGATAATGTACGAGACATCATAAAACCCTTAATATAGGATCAAAACTTTTTTCTTATGGATGAAAAAACTGCCCAACTATTCCTACATACAAAGCTTTTAGAGTATGTTGTACATGTATATGCCAACTGTTCAAAGACAAAATGTATTTTTTTTTTTTTTTTTTTTTTTAGAATGAGAAGGAAGTTTGTTGGGTAATGAACTCACTCTTTAAGGAGGATTAAGAAGTGAAGAAGAGCCGGCGTTCTCACGAGGGCAGTCTCCGTCTGTACCGCTTCCACCACTTTGGCCGCGACGTAGTCCGGTTCTAACGTCGGCACTATCATATCATACCTGCAGCACACATCAGGTGTAAAAGGCAACATGGAACATTGAAATGATGGATGTATGAAGCATAAAGTGTAGCCATTGAAATTACTTTCTGGTTTTTTATCAGTTTCTTGAGGCAATTACCAGGTTCATAATTAAACCAATAACTTTGGTCTCCAGATTGAAGGGGATTTTTTTTTTTTTGTATATAGAAAGTATGATTATAGAGGTATCCTTTTTGCTGTTACCCTCCATTACTTAAGTGGAATTTTGTTTAAAGTTTAATACCGAATTGACACAGAAAAAGAAATAGATAAACAAATATAGAAATAATGGATCTTTCAATTGATTAGCATCTTTGTGTGATGTCTCAAAAAGCAATGAATAATGTACCTGCAACAAACAAAAGAATGGTTACCTCATTTGTGTTTGTGTCACTGTGTGTGGTTTGTGTCTGTTGTTAAACACGAATATCTGGTATATATTCATCTGATTACAAATCATAGATCACATCGAACTTAAAGTGCACAGGCTATAACCTTGCCATGCTTTAATTTCATCAACATTCTCTATGAATTCCTTCAAATTGTACCTAACCATATCTTTAGCTGGCCCACGCATGCCTAACAATGTGCTTAGTCACGCTAACAGGAAGGCCATGGTGACACAATGGGGATTAATAAAGCGGATTGGGAAAACTCTCTTCAGTAGCAGTAATAATTTCCAGACATCTGAACCAATCACAGAAGAAAGCACTCTGTCTCCAGCTTTAAAAGATTTAGATGCCAATCAGCAATTCAAGTGCAGTAGATGTGTTTAACCCATTGAGGACGGTTTGATTTTGCTACAACACGCATTTCCCATAGACACCTGCCCGAGTATACTCAGGGCTCGTCCTCAAGGGGTTAAGGAAGCAAGGTGTACATGTGTAACCCTATGTACAGAGTACTTGAGATACATAGAATATATAGTGCAATGCACATGATATCAACCTGAAAAAAAAAACCAACAACAAACATACAAACAATAATCTCCTTTTTCAATTAAAGCTGGTAAATTTCTACCACCAAGTGAATAATCAAAAGTTCACATGAGTTAAGGTCTTTTGGTGAGATTATATCATCTATGACAAAATCAAAGCATGTTTAACCCTCTCAATGCCAGGGACTTTAGACAGTGTCTATAATGCTGACGGGTTTTCTGTGCCAATCAACACTTAAATCACACAAAAGACTACAACAGTTCAACAAGTATACCGTATGTCCCCCCCCCAAAAAAAAAAAAAAAAAAAATTACAATGGGACCCTCTGCAATGATATCTTTAACAGTAGTGAATCAATCCAAATACAAATTCAGGGTATGAAACTATAACTCATTGCCCACATCTTACAGAAAACCCTATTTGATTTGCTTCAGTGGTCAAAGAGAAATGAGGAATTTCGTAAAGGATGTCAAGAATCTCTTCCCTCCAAGTTCTCAGACTGTCTATTGTATTCTCACACAAAAGCATCGAAGTGCTGAACTTGGAAGAACCAGACTCACGACATGCTTTACAACTTTTCACATTTCTCTGTGACCGCTTCACCAAATTGAATGGGGTTTTCTGCAAAATAGAGCTAAGATGTTATATTTTAAGACCCTGAAGTAGCATTTAGACAGTTTAATTATATTGGCTGTTATCAATGCAAAAATTTGACTGTCATTTTTTTTTTTTTTTTTTTTGGGGGGGGGGGGGGGGACATACTGTAGAGTGCAAAAAAAGCCTCTTCAAATCAAAAGGAATGCCAAATTCCCTATCTCAAGTTTAAGGACCGATTGATATGCCTGCTCTTCTAGACTCCTTAAATTAAAGGAATGACAATTTCCTTATCTCAAGTTTAAGGACAGATTGCTATGGCTGCATTCAAAAATAGAAAATAGCTGTGGGTACAACCCATTGAAATTTGCAACTAAATTTATCCAGTTGCAAACGATTATTTGAGTTGCACTTTAACACACAAAGTTCTGCAAGAATTCAAATTGACACAAGGCATTTACTTAAGTGATAAAACACTGCCAGATAATTTGATAAAACTAAAGCCTCAAGAACTATGACAAAGTTCACTCTGGGGACTTCGTTTTTTGTTTTTGTTTTGCTTGGTTTATCACAAAATTTTATGATAGAGAAATACTTGTGCGAGTGCATTTGTATCACAAATACTGGTTGCATTGGTCTTTATGACCTTATCAGGGCAGGAGAGTAAAGATTAGGGTTAGGGTGAGGTATAGGGTTAGAAGTTTGGGTTAGGGTTAGGATTAGGATTAGGATTAGAGCCAGGGGAAGGGTCCAGGGTAATTGCGCAGGGGGTACCTGCCCTAGTCCCCTTTATGATATTCAATCTTATGGTCCCCCCCCCCCCCACACACACACACAGTGTGCATGGCCTTGCACTATTGATGGCAATTTCTTGTGCACCAAAACAACATTAGAGACACAAGTGATCTACTATGGGAATTTTTGCATGCATGCTCTTTCATGCACAATTCTATACAACACACATTCAAGTAATCCCCATGGAATTCCCAGTCACCCCAACAACACTGAAATCAAACTAAACTTGGGCTAATTGCAATGCATATTATTTGTATGTCTCTCCTGCATATAATCTAATATACATAGAGCACTCACTAACTCTAGAGGCAATTTTCACATCATACATTGGGAAAAGGCAATGAGTATATATTAATTAATCTAATCAAAAATAGAATTCCATCTCCACCATCACCTATATAGATTTATAACTATTATAAGGGGACTACCAAAGTGATGCTGATGTTGTCATGGATGCTGTTTCCATGGCAACTCAGTCTTTGTTAACTCAATCTAACAGTGAATTACTTCTCTGATCTTTGATAATTGAAACAGAGAGAAAGTGATGCTGTTGTCATAGATGCTGTTGCCATGGCAATTCATGTCATCCAGCAATCAGTGTCCACATGTATGTAGTAACAGCTAGCTATTAAAATAAATGGTCAAGAGTGTATTGTTATTTGAAGAATGGAAATAAAAACAACATTGTAAGAGGCCAAAATCCACTGGCTGATAACTGTTAGCTGGAAGCAGGCTGGAATCCCCTGTCTCAATTTGGTGATTTTTTTTTAACAGAATTTCAAGAGGTACATTTAATTCATGCATTTAATACTGACCTTGAAAGAGGAAGTGCCCAGAGTTCAGGTCCGTTTCACACCAAGCATGGTATGGGCAATGGGCCGAATTTTTGCTGTGGTGCGCCCCAAAAGGAACCATGTCTGGTTCTGTTACGATATCACTTCTCTGCTTATAATTTTGTTACAAAATCAATCTTCTACTGCTGATTGTGTCGCTTTTGATTTTTGACACAGGAATAACATTTTGGGTGATTTTATACCGAATTACTGATTCTTTTTACATAGAACCAGACATGGTTCCTTTTGGCACACAATAGCAAAAACCTGGACCGTTGCCTGTACCATGCGCAGCGTAAACGCGCCCTTAAAGTAATAATTACTCTGGATAAAGATGACTGGCATACATCATCAAAATACAAATGTAATTATTAAACCTGTTGATGATGGACTGATTTTGCTACAACATGCATTAACCATTTATATACTTGCCCGAGTATACTCCGGACTCGTCCTTAACAGGATAAAAATCAACCAATTTTAGTCTGCATTGTATTACGTGTATATGCATGAACTAAATCTGCATAGATACTGGTATGTGGTTTATACCGTGTAAAAGTCACTATACAGTGTGTCTCTAAAAAAAGTAAACCCAACTTCAACGGCAAATTTTTAGAAAACTATCAAATATTTACATATTATTTTTTTCATGGTTAGATAGTCCAATAAGTCCTCTGTCCAGTGATACCACGTAGGTTATGTAACGCTCATGCATGACTGAGCATGATTCAACTTAGTGAATGGGTGTGAAATCATCACTGTGGCAAGTTCCGTGATCAGCATACTTTCTCACATTGTACCAGATGGCTCTTTTTGTTGAAGGCTGCCTGTCGGGGAACTGCACCCGACAAGCCTCTTGAACTTCCACGAAACTTCTTGTTTCCTGGTATCGAGTTACCAGGAACACTCTCTGCTCAATTGTCAACTGTACCATGTTTGGAAGCATGTGAAGTGTGCCTGTGTCAAGAACAACCTTTGCTGAAGTTGTTATGCAGTCATAAGCCTAACTTGTGACAAAAATTTAACTTCAAATATGCCCTGAATGCATGACAATAGCAAGAAATAACTTGCCACAGTGATAATTTCACACCCATTCACTATTAAAGTTGAATCATGCTCAGTCATGCATGAGAGTTACATAACCTACATGGTATCATTGGATAGAGGACTTATTGGACTATCTAACCATGAAAAAATAATGTGCAAAATATTTCATAGTTTTCTGAAAATTTGCTGTTGAAGTTGGGTTTACTTTTTTTAGAGACACACTGTAGAAGACAAGTGTGATTCTCTTCTTTTGCCAAATGCTACAAAACAAAAACATCAACAGCAGCTTCAGTATTTTATGATGCTGACTTCCAGTTTTTGTTTTTGTTTTTGTAATATTCCTCCTTGCAAAAATGCATGTTATTTGATACCATTGTTTTATGATATTGCTCAACAAGCATAGGAAGTCTCAAAATGCTCGTTCTACATGAACATCCCCCCCCCCCCAATAATAAACATGCCTGTTATTTGAGAACACAGGAAATATTTGAAAACAGAAAAGAGGGGAGAGAGGAAAAAAAAAAAAAGAGTGTAGGTGGTGCTTTTTGTCTTGTTTTTCCCAGGCCATCATCTGGCTTCAGAACAATACATGTACAGTGCGCTCTGAATGATTGCAAGGTTACACCCACATAATGGTGGGCACTTAAAACGTGTGCGGAGGAACGTGTATTGATAACCACCCAGAGTTTGAACTTTACTGCTCACTGTCTTAAGCAAGATAGATCATACATTGAAATGTTTGATTTTACAATATTCAAATATTTACCTACATATCTATAGGTGCAAGATAATATAATTATCAATTTTTTCATCTATCAATTATCTATGATTATGAATACAATATTTCTCAGCTTATCACACAAGCATTAAGTATTTATAGAATTATCTCAAAAATTTGTATAGCATGGCATCCCCATCCCCCCATGACCCTTGACCGCTATTCGCTATGAGGATGCGTCATGCAACCGACTGCACCAGCAAATTCTCACAATGTTATCATTTGGAAGATCAAACATTATCCAAACAATGTGCTAATAATAATTGCTGGTGGTTTTCTTTGTCAATGTTGAATCAGTTGCACTCTGACGAGCCGCAGATGTTTCACACAGTGCGCCAAATTGAGTCATTCTTCCGATTTGGGGCAGCTTTTATTTTGTTTTGTTTTTCAAACAATCTAGAAGGGTACATCCCACATCTCAGCTGTCCTGGAGTTCCAAGTAACTGATAAGTACTACAATAAATGTACATGTATCAGAATCAACCAGCCTTCCATAGAAAATTCAACGGAACAGAACCTGAAGAAAGCAAACACACACAAACACACACAAAAACAAACAAACAAATAAACAAACAAAACTGCACAATGCCAATAAAATATTATCTTACAAGGACAGAAAGCAATATGATCTCCTCAACTCATAACAAGTCAGTCCTTTTGAGACATCAGTAAAAGTGGATATTTTTTGTGGATGGGCAAGAAGAGTTTCACGTTTTTAATTCCCCGAAATCGAGACATCAACTACTGGAACATATGGCAAACAAAAATATTTGCGTGCTTTTATTTTCACACTAGTTTCTGGTTGCGTGAAATGTGCGAAAATTTCAAAACTGCAAAAATGACCACTTTACTGTGCAACAATAACTAAAACATAATGTGACTTTTATAGGAGATGACGTAGATACATCTACTACACCAGCTGGAGACGGGAAAAAGTCTCTGAAAAAATCAGTCATGTTCGACTCTCTCACAACTCCCGAGAGACCAGACTAGTCTCTAGGAGATCTCTCCATGACCACTTCGCGACCAGTGAGACTCAAGTCGCCACCAGGTCGCCAATGAGATATCCACTTTAGTACATCATACAGATGACATCTTTATCTGTTGTTGTTGTTTTTTTTTTTTTTTTCATGGGAACATACAATTAATCCTCAAAGGATACTGTATACACCATATATTTAGCGAGTCTAAATTTTCTTGAATCAAGACTTCAGCAATTTTTTGTGAGTGGTTATAAAATTGTAATTGTTGGATAGCACTGTAGAATGGAGAAATGTATGCATGCAAGTCACATTCACGTCGGGATCAGAGTTATTTTCGCATGTCTTTGAATTCCAGAAGAGCACCTGAACCACGAAATACATGATAGTAAAAACTTCACCAAATATTTGGTGTATACAGTTTGTAGTTAGCCCCTACTGAGGTTTGTTCTCTGGATGGTACTGATGTCTAGAAAGTTATCAATGAATAAAAATTATCAAATCCCCTGATAGGTATTGTGTTACCATGTATTTCTTTTTTAGACTGAGGCACATTTTCTACCCTTGACCAGGATTGCTATTAAACATTATAACAGCTAGGTCAAGTTTGAAGGGACTGAGAAATTAGGGAATTCTGAATGCTGCTAAGACAAAAAAAAAAGCTTGGCAATTAAAGTAATGCTATTAGTGCCTGTGCATATTCCCATGGTTGGGTATACGTCACTTCAGGTATAGCTGGAGTGAGAACAAGCAGCTCAATGTTACAGAACACTTTACATGTGCGGAGCTGGAGTGTGATCGATGTGAAGGCTATGCAAGCATAAGCATACAGTGTGCGAATGTATGTGGTGAACGGTACAGAGAACACAGCATCATGCACTAAAGAATCTTCGATCCACTGGACATTCTTTTTATGTAATTTATCAATAACATTGCAGCTATCAGAAATATTAAGATGTATCATGCGTTGTATCTGAGAAGCTCATGGAATTTCAAGGCC
Organism: Diadema setosum; assembly: GCA_033980235.1. Classification (NCBI taxonomy): domain Eukaryota; kingdom Metazoa; phylum Echinodermata; class Echinoidea; order Diadematoida; family Diadematidae; genus Diadema; species Diadema setosum. The sequence goes on from CM067074.1 coordinate 34,437,218, forward strand.
AATTATGGAAGCAAAGTAGATAATTCAGTACAGAGAACACAGCATCACGCACTAAAGAATCTTCGATCCACTGGACATTCTTTTTATGTAATTAATCAATAACACTGCTGCTATCAAAAATATTAAGATGTACCATATATTGTATCTGAGAAGCTCATGGAATTTCAAGGCCAATTATGGAAGCAAAGTAGATAATTCAGTCTCAAAAATATGTTGGCCGTGCACTGATCGTGGGTTTGTTTTCACTCAAGCTGCCGCTAAATAACTGGATGTCCAACCATGAGAATACAGACTGAGGTTTTGCCCAGATTCCGTGGCACCACAGGGTGGTTCACAACTTGAAATTTGAGCATGCTGCAAGCTCAGAATCTGAGAGAATATTGCAGAAATTGTATGTGCACAGAGCGCACATAATGAGTACACGTACGTAGTACGCAATATTTCGCAGCTTACAAGTTATCTCTCTTTTGTTGTTTGCATTCAATGTTCTCTCTCATGTTTTGCATACAAATATCTATTAGTACCAGGTAGTTTGATGTTTCTTATGTTTTGCATGTGTTGTTTTTCACATGTTTGACAATACATTTTATTTTGAGCTCGTTGCCAATTCTCGAGAATCTTGCATAGCAGGTTGCTGGCTTTTGAGGATGTTGCACAAGAGTTGAGGATGTTGCCCAAGAATTTGAGCATGTTACAGCGACATGCTGAGACCCATCATGGACCACCCTGCACCATGACGTCCCCTCACCTGATTTTGGTGCCTTCAAACATGCCCGTGCTGATCATGTAAGGGTTGACCAGCGTGAAGTGGATGCCGTCTTTGCCCGCCGCCCTCATCTCCCGCACCAGCGACTCGTGCAGGCCGACCGCGGCGAACTTGCTCATGCAGTACTCTGGCATGCCGGCGGCCGACAGCTCCCCCATGATGCTGGCGATCGTGACGACGTGGCCGTGATTGTTTATCATCATGTCTCCCAGGAAAGCCTTGAGAGTCTGTTAAGTTTGAAATTTGAATACTGTTTACTGTAAAAACAGACATTGGCAGCATGAAACTTTCACGAATTGGCAACTGGCATTCAATGCATTGTGTAGACAAAATTTGCTTGAATATTGGCTCCTCATGAAATTTGCCAAAGTTTCATGCACATGAAATTTTCTGGGTTTATAGGACACCACATATACATGTATTCTTTAAATAGGAGCATAAAATCTCATGGGTAGGATGGTAAGGACATGCTTTCTATTAAAATTATCAATCTTGATTAAGTAGTACTTTGTAGGTCCATTTCAGGATTACATTCACATCCAAAAAAGAGTACATGGAGTACTGTGAAATCATCCTCCACTAAGCATTCTACTACCATGGAAACCTTCAAAGATACATTGTACATGAATCGGGATTTGTTGGACTACTTAAAAAGTGGTTGGCTAACTTGCAAATGAGAACCACAGCAATAACCTGTTGAGAAGCAGCTGATATTGCTATCTATATAACATGCATTTCCAGCAGACACCTGCCAAAGTACTACTGTTGGTATACTCAGGACTAGTCTTTGACTAGTGTTCATGTCATCATGCCGTGTTGCCAAGTGACCATCACTGCTACCAACAAACTCAAACTGGGAACATCAAGACTAATCAAGACTACTTTGGCAAAAGGAAGCAAGTGACAAAAGTGACATTTCTCGTAAAAGAGCAAAATGTGTCTGTCATTTACACTGACATCAATGGACTATCATGATGTCTTATCTAACATATGTCTTAGTAGGATGAGTGTTTCTGCATGAAATTTGGCCTGGAAGAAGAACTCATTATGTGAATTATGAAAACATCAATAACTCAAATTCGGATGGTATGCCACTTGCTTCCTTTTGCCAAAATAGGGCAGAATAAGTCATGGTGGTATCTACTGAGCCACAATACTTTCCACAAGCCTTTCCTTTGACATGCCGTGGTGGCTTCAATTTTTGGGTAAGACTGCTAGGATTTGGACTGGACATCACTTAACTAATTATCTAGACCATTAATAAAGGGTTATTTTCACCAAAACTTCAGATACACAAGGCCTTGTTTCCCCAGCGACGATCACATACTGTAGCTAATATGTAGATTCCATACTACTCCACTTGGGGTTTTACCAGGTGGCTAATCTTTCCATTTTGTTTAAGTGAGTTGTTGTTATTGTTGTGTTTTGGTTTATCAGTAAAGGAAATGGTGGAGTAGACACTCAGATGATTGCTTCAAGGCTTTGGGAAATCCTACGTCTGTGGTTAGATTTACCGACAACCAAGTGAAGGTAAAACAACAACAACAAAGCTTACAGTTTACAATTGATAATTCATGTTAAAAGCATTGGAGAGATTTGGGCATAAAAATTTGAGCTTTACACTCTACAGCTAGTCAAAATAACTATCTACAGTTATTGTCTATATGAGTTCCACTGAGAGCTACACTGTAAGGACAATATAGTACAGTATCATTGCATTTTCACAACACACCACAACAGATTTGGCATTTAATAATAGAATGAAATAATATGAATGAAATAGTACTTACATATTTTATCAGACTTATACTTACAATAGGAAGTGACATATTGGCATTTCATGCATTTTCACAAAATAGTGATATTTGATAGAAGTAACCACATACTGTATGAAAATCAAATGAGGTAATAAAATCGGGTGCTGTTCGTTATTCCCAAGGTTCGCTATTCCGAAGGGTTGTTATTCCGAAGGGTCGTTAATCCGAAACATGCAATTCCCGATGCCCAGAGGTTCGTTAATCTGAAAATGAAAAAGGGTTCGTTAATCTGAAAATTTGTGGCGTTATTCCAAAGGTTCGTTATTCCGAAGATTGGTTAATCCGAAAATGAAATTCGGAACAATTGTGAACCTTCGGAATAACAAATCTTAGGAATAAAGAGCCTTCGGAATAACAAACCTTCAGAATAATGACCTGTAACCGATAAAATCATGGCCTATAACAAAGATCCAACTACAGTGCAACTTGTGAAACAATAGAATACGAAAATGTGTTAACTGAGAGAATGAATGCCGAGCTCTCACCCAGGCATGGGCTAGCGAATTGACTTCCACCGTCTTGACGATCGCTTCATCTGAAAGGTCCATGAACTTCTTGCCGGCGATGATGCCGGCGTTGTTGACCAGTATGGTGACCTCTCCGGCCTCCTGCTTGACCTTTTTGGCCGCCTCGTAAACCTGCTCTCGCTTGCTGACGTCACAGACGTAGTACCAGGCCTTCTGTCCAGTTCTCCTGACCAGCTGGGCAGTCTCTTCAATGCCTGTAGGCGGCAGGGTCATAAGAGTATGTTACAGGCAATGAAAACACATTGTGTCATCACAAACACTTGAAAATAATGTCTTTCTTGAGCATACTTTCTCCCCATAGATATCATCAAAATGAAAAGCACAGCAGTATTTTCTTTACATCCAGTCATTCTTCAAAGCAGTTGTAAGGACTTTTAATAATTAGCATCAGAGATTTTCATTTTTATCTTTTTATTTAATGTATGAGAAATAAAATCTCCCTGCATAGAATCCAGTGCAAGGGTTAAGCAGTGATGTCATCACTATCTCATCATAATTTGCATTCATATGCTTTGGTATCATACATAATTGTGAGGGAAATTGTAATTTACACAGCATTTTACTGCTTTTCTATGAAACTCTCAATGTTCTGCTTGTGTGACTGATAACTCCTCGAATTGGAGGCAACTTATACATTGATGTAGTCACCCTTTAACCCGTTAAGGACTGGCTGACTTTGCTACAACCTGTACAACAGGCATTTCCCATAGACACTTGCCCAAGTATACTCTGGACTCGTCCTCCACAAGTTAAGGAGCCCACTAACCACACTGGAAAGCTAACCTACAAATTATACAATTACCACTCAACCATGGCTGAGAACCATTGGCCCATGATAGATGTAACTCGCTCTCTCTCTCTCTCTCCCCCCATCTCTCCCTCCGTCTCCTGGGTCTATCTCTCTCTTTTTGCACAGATTTACATTTTCTTAATTTTCCGAACTGTACAGCTGATTGACTCAGGCCATGCTAGTAGCAATGCCTTTGTTTCAACGATCAGATAAATGAGGTATCCTTACCCTCCATAATCCACTGTCGCAAAGTTTGGTACATTGCTAGTCATGATAGTCTCACCTGTGGTTTGGTATGGGTTAGAGCAGGTGTATGATTTAACCTGTGATTATCTGTTTTTGCATGCACTCTTTACATATCAAAACAAAGGGCATTTGGTTTGGTGCTGAATCTATATGTATACTGTATTTCATTCATTGCTAGTATAGTTTTGCAATGTACATGCACAGAGTAAATCATTTTAATTTGAGCTATTTTTTTTTCAATATTACCAAATTATTATCAAAGAAAGAGTCCCCCAGTACGGCAAAACTTGATTCCCCTCCTCCATTCAGACCATTCACGACAGCACTACGACTGAGAAGTCACAGCTGACTGAGATTGAGAAATGACATCATGGTTCTGTAGGTATGTAACCTGCAAGCATCTTTTCTTTCTTTCTTTTTTCTGTGCATATACATTGTATATACCTTTTGATGAATCAACATCTGTATTGTAATTTAGACATTCTTCTCTTTGAGTTCCACTGAAGAAGAATATCTATAAATTACAATAAATTATGTTGATTATTTTCTCTTTTGGGGAAAAGACTGGCCATATGGATTGCCAGGTGATGATGAAATAACTTTAATAAGCACTACTTGATACTTTACACTACAGAAACCATAAGATTATTAATTAAAAAAAATGCTTATGTCATGGTCGGGTCACCCATTGTTTGAAGGACATGCATCCATCTCGAGACAGAATGGTTGAAAAACCCCCGCTGCCGTCTTTTTGTTCTCTTCTAGCCTTGATCTACTACTGTACGCCGCTATCAAAGGTTATCCCACAGCCATTTTGGCAACCTGTTGCGTTCTCCATTCATGAGTCACCAACCCGGTGCAACGCTTCTCTTGTGTTGACATTTTACATGACATTTACATGACATACGCGGCCATCCCATGAGAGAGAATCTCACACGCTACCCTTGGAAAGCCACTGAAGTGAAGAAAAAGACATGATTCGAGACAGAGGGAAATTGATTAATCCTCGCTCTGTTTGTTCCTCAATAATTGACGAGGGCATAATCGGTCAATCGAAGATCATGCCAAAACTAAATGTCACTTACCTAAGATTCAAGCAAGGGAGGGGGATGACAAAGATCTTATCTCCCCCCCCCCCCATGAAAAAAAGAAAAAGAAAGAAAGAGAGAAGAAAAGGGAGAAAGATTGAAGAAGATGAAAGAGAAGCAGAAAGAGGAAGAATGTAGGAAAGAGAAGGAGAGGATGGAGAAATTGAGTATTACATGTTGGAGAAGATAAAGAGAGAAGGATGATGATTAGAAAGAGGAGGCAGGGGTGGAGGGAAGAAAGAAGGAACAGGAGAAAGATTAAAAAAATGAAGAACAGGAAGAAGAAGAGAAGAAAGAGGAGAAGGAAAGAGGAGGGAAGAAGGAAGAGAAATTGAGTATTACATGTTGGAGAAGATGAAGAAAGAAGGATGATGATTAGAAAGAGGAGGCAGGGGTGGAGGGAAGAAAGAAGGAACCTGGAAGAAAGATTAGAAAGAAAATGAAGAACAGGACGTGAAGGAGGATTAGAAGAAGGAGAAGAAAGGGGAAGGAAGAGAAGGAAAAGAGGAAAGAAGAATCAGGATTTCACAAGACCTACAGTACGTGTACGAAGTCTTCAGAAAGATAATTTGATAATCTCACTAATGCTTATCACTAATCCCTTAAACTACAAATTTACATTCTGACAACATAGCTCAATAAACGGGGCTAGTTAAACATCAATTGCTCTTCATTATCACTCACACCTGGCAGATAATCAATAACCTACAATGTTTCCTATTTTAAAAACCTATTTTTACTAGTCATACGAACTGTATATGGCCAATGGTAGAAACTTGCATTTGACACTAAAATCACAGCATACAAAAACCCCTCACAACAAATTAACAAACAAAGAAACAAACAAAAAAACTATTCCCCACATCAGTCAAAGTGAGAAATAAACCATTTCTGCAATGTTAACGGCAAGTTCACCTTCATAAACATAAGGATTGAGAGAATGCAGCAATAATAGTAGAACACATCAGTGAAAGTTTGAGGAAAATTGGACAATCGATGCAAAAGTTATGAATTTTTAAAATTTTTGTGTCGGAACCGCTGGATGAGGAGACTACTAAGGCTCGTGATGTCATACAAGTACAACAGTGTAAAGAAAATATAAAGAAAATTCAACATGTTTTCACTTTTTTCGTGTAATAAAAGAGCACTTGACTTGCCTCTTTCCAAAGGCAATGGGAATAATATTACCCATAACATATGTCAGTAACGAGTCAAGGGAATGTGTACTTCTTTCAAAAGATGACATTTTGTGAAATTCTCTTTATATTTTCCTTATATTGTTGTACGCATGTGACATCATACACTGCAGTAGTCTTCTCATCCAGCGGTGACTGCACAAAAACTTCAAAAATTCATAACTTTTGAACGGATTGTCCGCTTTTCCTCAAACTTTCAATGATGTGTTCTACTAATATTGCTACATTATCTCAATCCTTATGTTAATGAAGGTGAACTTGTCCTTTAAATTACATCTAGCTTTTTCTTTCCCTACACCTGAATAAAAGTGCATCTGCTACCTCCCATTAAATTTCCATGGCAGAAATTCACTTGCATGCCTTTTACAGTGGTAGGCTGGCCTTGGGCCGCCTGCCAGTGCTGTAAACAGCTAACTTTCGAGAACAGACCACATGTCCACGTATAGAATTTGAACACATTACAAAAGTGGTTTATTGAATCCTGCCCAGGAGTTTTCTTAAAGTTTATCTGCCCTGGGCAAGCTATTTGTGCTGTTACTTGTTGTACCATGCTTAAATCTGTAGTGCGTGTATAAACAGTGACTGTGTACATCATGTCATCCTGTGGTAGAATTCGAACATCATTTTTCCTCCTCTTCCTTTTCCTTCTTCTTCTACTTCCTAGAACTTACTTTGCTCTCTTCTTCTTGTGGTACTATTCTACTCCTCCTACTGTATTTCTTTCCCCTTTTCCCACTCCTCTTTGTCTTCTTTTCCTCTTTCCTCTCTATTCAACCTTTTTCCTTCTTCTCTATCTCCTCTTGTCAGTCTTCTCCCTGTCTGCTGTTCATACTCCCCCTCTTTCTCCTCCTCCTCCTCCTCCTCCTCCTTCTCCTCCTCCTTCTCTTCCTCCACCTCTTCCTCCTCCATTTTCTCCTGTCTTCAGTTTCTTCTCACGACAATCTCAGAAAACTTCTTCTTCCTCCTCTTCCTCCTCCGCCTCCTCTCCCTCCTCCTCTTCTTCCTCTTCCTTCCCCTCCTCCTACTCCATTTCCTCTTGTCTTCAGTTTCATCTACCAACAATCTCCGAAAACCTCCTCTTCCTCTTCCTCCCTCTTCTCCTCCTCCCCCTCATCTTCCTCCTCTTGCCTTCTGTATCATCTCGCAACAATCTCAGAAAACTTCTCTTGTCAATGACAAGGTGAATGATATCAGACTCTATGTGCATCTCCACTTCTTCCCCTTATTACAATCTATATTACAACTCTCAATACAGTCCGAACCCTGTTATCTGGCCATGTCAGAACCGGCACCTGTCCAGATACTGGTACAATGCACTCCCGTTAAAACGAAATGCTCGGGACTGGCAGTTTTCTTTTGTTATAACGAAATTTCGTTATAACCGAACAAATACAATATATAACGAAAACAAGGAAACCACGTATATATATATCATATTCTGTTTGCTGAATACTCATCATACACTGGAAAGCTATGTGAAATGTGATAGGATAATTGTATCACAATAATAAACGCAAGTTCCCCTCAGAAACTGTGCGTGACACAAGGAGCGAACACACAGTGGTGTGAATTAGCGTTCACCCATGCTATAAATGCTTGTTCCGCTTCGTATTTTCGAAAGCAATTCACATTTCGTTATAATGGAGCATATTTCTTTTGTTTTTCTTTGTCTGTGGCGCTCGGAAAAGACTTCGTTATAACGGAAATTTCGCTACAACCGTGTTCGTTATAAGCGAATCTTTTACCATAGACTTTAATGGTGATAATTTTGGGACCAGAAGATTTACTTCGTTATAACGAAATTTCGTTATAACCGTGTTCGTTATAACGGGAGTGCACTGTAGTAAGAAGCCATTTGACCAGATATGGTAAAGTGAGAAACAATCTACATTTGAGTACAAAAAACAAACAAAAAATAATAGGCTGCTGACCCAGTGGCAGTGTAATTCATGCTTGCCTACTTCAAAAGATCAAAGTCACAAAATTGAAACATTTTACTGCAAAATGCAAAACAAGTTTCTGTAGGGAATTTGGGTAAATAGAGTGAGTTCTGTAGAAGGGTTGGAGGTATTGAGTTGAAATCACTTTTTGTGTGTGTGTCTTGACTGCTTGGAGATGTCCACATAATAAGAGAAACTTGGATAAGAGAGGGCTGAATAATCAGGGTTGGACTGTACTTTATACATAAAAAGCATTATATCACAATAACAAGTATGAGGCATACTTCACACTTGTCAGAACATTACACAGCATTGTTACTTGGCACTGTGACAGCTGTGATTAGTATTTAGCAACATTGTCGTTTGTACACACAGCCAAGATGAGGGTGGGCTAGTGTCACATTCAGTGATTTCTGAGGACTGCTATCTGCCGCTGTGCTTGGCCACCGAAGCGTGTGGCAAGCCTGTGTCGTGTGGCACTTCATCTCGCAGATGCGCGGAGAAATGGTCGGCACACTATTTTGAGTGGGATAAGCCACAGTGATTCTCTTTGTCCGCGCCTGTTTGACGGGATGTGCCGCTTCACGAGTCAGTGGCCAGAAATGCTGGCTGGATGCCATCCATCGGGTGATCTCTTGATTGGCACATAGAAACAGTGGCAGATCCAGAGGGGGTGCACCGGGCGCACGCCCCCTCTTTATTTTTTGTTTAAAAAACAAAAGAAATAAAAAGAAAAAAAAATGGAGGGGGGATGCATGTGCCCCCTTTATTTTTCAGAGGCGCCTCCCCTTTACAGAATTCCTGGATCTGCCCCTGTAGAAATGATTGCTTTGCATAAAGAACTAAAATGGGGCATCATTGATTTTGCCATCAAATTTTGTGCAGAAGATGAGACTCCATTATCTCGTGTACAGCCTGGCATTGTATTTTCCCAGGCGTGGTTTTTCCAACTAATCACCAGCTGTTCCTACAACAGCAGACAATTTGCATGAAAAAGTCATAACTTGGAGCACAAAATAGTCGGGACTAAATCCCTCCGATCATACCATAAGATTTAGAAAAGTTTTAGAAAAAGTGAAATCCTTGAAGCAGTGCAATTATAAGGAAGTCACCAAGCAAATCACAACATTATGCATTTCTAAGACTGGTTTAATGGGCTGCTTGTCTCTTGGGCTGATAAATATGAGTTTTAGAGTTCCACAAACTTAGATTGGAGCCAGTGGAAACTATCAACATGTCTGTACTTGTGAGTATCTATGTTTCTGTGTGACTGTTTGTATTCTGTAAGTGTTCATTGGCGAACTGGAACTAGTGAAAACCAATGAAGGTACTACAGTATTTGTATAATGCGAGCATGTGTACAGGCATGTTTTTGTGTGTATACATGTGTGTGTGTCTATATGCTTGTTCATATTAAAGTGTGTGCACCAATGTCCTCCAGCCATATTTACAAACCGTACGAATCACATCAAATATGGAAGATTTGTTTTTGTTCTCTTTGTTTTTTTCCTGCAACAATAGCGCAATAAAAAAAAATCCAGAATAAAAATTCTTCACTGTCATACACTCAATGCAGTTTACTTGTTCTCTTTATCTATGTTTGAAATTTCAAATAGCAAATGCACCATGACCAAGGGATGAATAGAAAAACATAACTATAAAGAGATAAATTCATCAAGATAGTTAAAATGTGTACATTCACACGTACAGTGTATGTGACAAGCTTGAACATTTAAGTACACTGTAGATGTAAAAGGAGATACATATGAAAACATGACACTGTTGGCACTGTTTCAGTTAAACGCTCATAAATGCAACTAAGTGCATTTAAATCTTCCCATGTATACACATTCAAGTATTTCATCTGTCACGTTTTATGACAATATTTTGTATAGTTTTTTTCTCCCAGCAGAGCCTTGAAATGCTAAATCTATGACAGAGGAATTAAACTTTAAGGGCTGTAGAAAAATACCTTCATCATTCAGAATTCATCATATGACTTGCTTTAAAGCTGAAACTACCTAAAGCAACTGATGATGATTGTATTTTAGAATAAAGAAAGTATATATACATGTACCAACAACAACAACCCCCCCCCAAAAAAAAAAAAAAACACAAACAAACAAACAAACAAATGAACAAAAACAAATAAAACACCCAGCAAACTCAAATGCACTGTTTGCATAAAATTATAAAAAGTACTGAACACAGTCCTCTGGAAAGTTTATGTTCTTGCAATCTCTACATTCTGTTGAATGTACCATTTAATAGTCATTCTAGTCATAATGTGTGGTCGATGCTCACTGCCCTTGCTTGACCTTTGAACTTGAGGATTGACTCTGGCCCAGTTTTTCATTCTGAAGGAAGTCATTACAGGGCACGGTGCGAGGAGGTAGTGTAGAGAAAATATGAGTGGTAATTATTATTTCTGGTGTCTGCCTTTTGTCATTATATTCATTCTATATTTATCATGTTTTGAGGAAAAGAATTTTGCAGAATAAACACAATGTGTTTGTAGTCCTTGAAAGGACTATTGTTTGGAACAAGAAGACCCTAGAATGATGAGGTTGGGGGAGGGAAGCAACATAAGGAGATTGTAAGGAAGGCAAACAGAGACAGTCAAAGGAAAGCAGTAAGTTTGTCACCTCAAATGTTCTTTCTATGGAAACTATAAATTAGGGGCAGTTAGCAGGAGGGGAATGCAGTGGTATAATGGAAAAAAGTGCCCAAGAGACAAACAAATTTGTTTCATTTCCTTTTCCAGGGATGCCAACTCTGTAAACAGCACTGCAGTACTACGGGGGCTGAAAGACTACATGTACTGACTCCCCACAACAAGGATCCTAAAGTCGCTGACGGCCGAGAAGAGAAAATTGAGTTTGAAGTCAGATCATCAAAATCGATCAAACCTATCAAATTTCTGTTTTTGACATAATTTTGTAGTCTGATGTTTTGTCTATCATCTGCCGAAATTTTGAAGCTAAATGATCAAAGGAAAGGAAAGAAATTAGCGATTTTCTGGGCCATGATTTCCTGACTTTCAACTGAACAGAAATGTGTCTAAAGATTTGAATTTAGCACCACAGATAGACTCCCCCCCCCCCCCCCAACTAGCAATGAGAGAGTGATCTTATTGGTCAGTGCGTGTCATCCTGGTTACTGATTGGTCGTGCGTAGACCACTGGGGCTAAGCTTGAATGAACATCGCAGAGGTTGCTAGGAGCATACATGCACCTTCTATTGTCAAGAGGTATAAACTGTCTCGCCTCCCCTTGATCATGAAAGCGTTGGAAGGAAAACTTTGAAGGCGGTTTTCTCGAAATGCTGATTTCCCAGACCACTCGACATGCTCTCATAAAATCATCAATATCTCTGTAACCGACTACTTTTATGAGTCGTGTTCTATATGCAATTACAGCAGAAGAGTAAAGGGAATAATATCATGTCATTTTCAGAAAATCGACCTCCCCCGACTTTCGGATCCTTTTGTTGTAGCGGGTCACGTTTTATGAAGAAAAACAGTTTTTTTTTACCTCCTGAAATGCACACATGTATAGATGTTTGTAGTTAATACAATGTGGGTGCACTCCCTACCTTGAATGTTGATGTCCCAAAGGACCAGGTTGCAGCCCGCGGCCGCAAATCGGATGGCCTGGAGTCGCCCGATGCCGCTCCCAGCTCCCGTGATGAGCACTAGCTCACCTTCCAGTGACTTCTTGCGAAAGTATGCGGGCACCACGAGGCGGAACAGGGCCTCTCCTACATAGAACAGGACCAGGTACATCATCTGTACCAGGTCCACGATGAAGTCGACCACGATCATGATTGCTGAGGAATATGGATTCTTGGTATTCTTGCTATTGGTGTGCTGTGGATTGGCAGTGGTGGTGATGTTTCTGGTGCTGTTGCTATGTAGTGGTGTTGCTGGTGTTGCCACAGGTGTGATGTTGGTGATAGAGGTGGTGGTGGTTATCCTTGTGGATCTTGCTGGCAGCAATCTGGGATGAAATAGGATGCACAACAAAGAGGAGTCTATTGATATCACACTGACTGAACTCAAGGACAATTCGATCTTGCATGCACATTGGAGTGTTTTCTTTGCTGATTGTGACATATGTCTGAAAACAGAGATTACCTAATCCCCTGAATCCGTTAAGGTGTCACCATGGCCTTCCTGTTGGACTGCTGCATTGCTACACCTGAGTGGGCGTGGCAAATTTACAACCAGGTCAAGTTTGGATGGTTTTCATACTGAATGCTGATGAAAAAGCTTGTCAAGTAGTGAATTAAAAGATTAAGAAACAAAACACAACAGTACTTTGAATATCAGCCCTCGTACATGTAGGGTCATGATGGGGACAAGGCTAAAGTCCAGATAATTGTCTTCAAGCATCTGCTTATCTTGAAAACAAGAGAGATAAAAAAACACTCGACAATCACCCTTACCAAGATTACATACCACTGCTGCAGGGAGACACATGTAGGGAAACGTGGTTACATAATGGAGCTAATATTTGCTTTAACAGTGTACGATGTAACCAGCACAGGTCCAATTTTAATCATTGCAGGATTTGACAGGTGATGTGGATTATGCAATAGCCCACTTTACTGACCCCTAGTGCATACTTATAGATAAGATGCCATTTTAATATATTGCCCTTGAAACAATCTACTGTAAAAGTGGAAATTGTCATGGTGGTGAAATTTTTCATGAATTTTGTGCAACCAGAAATTAGCGCAAAATAAAAGCACGCAAATATTTTTGCTTGCCTTTCATGTTCCAGTACTTGATGTCTCGATTCCGTGGAATCCCATTTTCTTTGCTCATTTTTCCACTAATGAATCAAAAACATGCAAAACTCTTCTTACCCTGCTGAGCGCAAAAAATAACTATCCACTTTTACAGTGTCCAATACATGTGACTACTAAATACAATGTGAATTTACAAATCTCAATTAGCTGTTTGTGAAATCCCTGTTTGCATGCATCATTTCTTGCTCTGTTGGGCAAGCCTCGCACCTCATTTATACAGGGCATTTAGAGCACTCCTGGGGCTTTCCTGAATGAACAATATAATTTAAAGGGATGGGTACAGTATTGGTAGAGGCGAGGATTGGGCTCGTAACTTTTTGCAAGATGTCACAAGAAACCACTTATGAAATAGTTCAAAGCATACCATTCTATTAAAGACAAATTTCAACTTTATTTGAAGAAAGTTGGTTTTGGAATGGCTGAGACATCAAAAAACAAAGTAAAATAAAGTGATCATAATAGAAGGTGGGTGCCACCTTTTATTAGGATTACTCTGTTTTGGGTATGTCAGCCATTTCAAATCAATTATCATCAAATGAATATTGAATTCCTCTTGAAATTAAATCATGTTCAATATTTCATGATAGGGTTCTCATTATCTTGCCCCAAAATGCTAGAAACCTAAACTAACACAGGTCTCAAACAAAACTATACGATCCCTTTAATGCCCGTCTTGAGGCTAGATGCAGGAGCACTCCTGAAGCGCTTTAAACCTTGTAAGGGTCATCAATATTTAGAGTGCTCCAGAAGTGGTATGTGGTGAGCACTGTGCATAAAGTTGTTATGTTACCCTGTTGAGGATGGGCTGATTTCTCTATAACACACATTTCCCATAGACACCTGCCCCAGCATGCTCGGGACTCGTCTTCAAGTGGGTTAAAAGTTCCTGCGCACTCGAAGGTCACCATGACACTATTAAATGCCACTCTTAACCACTCCATGAATATCAAGATACATTGTACCTCCACAACGGGCCATGCATGCAAATACTGTCTAATTTACTACATTTTTCTGCAGTCATTATTGAACATTTCCTTATAGGAGCTTGTAGACAGCCATCTGAATGAATAGTAAAAGAATGAATTAAACCTTTAGGATTATGTGCGATAACTGATCTGCATGGAAAATTCAACCTTTGTAGTATACAGTCAATTACCTCCCGAAAGTCAAACTTACACAGGACAAAAAGATTCATTCAGCTATAAAGTCAAAAGAAATTTTTACATGTAATAGATACAAATTAATGTGTGTTTATTCAATTTTGTCAAGGTCAAAATACACATAAGTCTAAGGATATTCGCCAATCATTGGATTGGCCTATAAAGGCGAGGTTGACTGGTCTATTTCATACAGACTAACATATCACTACAAGTACAAAAAAAAAATATATATATATATCTCTGTAGGAGATCATTGCGTTGCCTCTGTTCACTCTCTTTTTCTTTTGTCTTACAGATGCATATCATATGATATTCTTCTCTCATCCCACAATCCACAACATCTGTTTTTTCCTGAATGAGTAATCTGCTACCTGGATCTACTGTATCCTGAAAGGGGGTGTTTCCCCCTCTGACCTGGGGAGGAGATGGAAACTCTTGATACTACAACTTCTTCTGGGATGATGATTATGATGATGTTGATGATGATTATGATGATGAATTTGAGGATAATGGTAGCTTCTGGGTATCAATCACACCCAATGCTCAACTAAAGTATCTCTTACAATGACATTGATGGAGAGAAGATGAGGGAGACAGTTTATTTTTGAATGATATGGAAATTTATTCCTGCTCACTACACTGAGAACAGAATTATCACTGGGGTCATCTGAAAAGTAGATTGAGCACAGGTCTCTCTGGATTCCTGAAACACAATCGCATGAACAATCCCAGGAGAGACGAACTGTCTGATGAAATAGCTGTCTCCTTCAGTAAAACCCCAGAAATTTTTTTTTTTGGCAACAACAAAAACAGAGGAAAGGTGTGTACGAAAATTTGTTGATGATGTCATATCCAATCATTGTAGAACCCATGATGAAACTCTGGATCAATTCCTAACATCAAAAGTTGCACTGGTTAGGCAGGAACTGTATATATGTCTTTATTCCTTTTTGTTTCACAGTTGAGAATATAGTATCACTGAATTGTCTTTTTAAAATATTTTTTTTTTGGTGACATAATACGGTTCTTAATAGGGATGGCTGTAGGCCTATCTACTGATATACGCGTACTTTGTAAACCAATTTTGTGCTGATAGTTAAAACTTCAAGCAGGCAGTGAGAGCATTACATGATGACAGCAAAATTGGTGCCTACAGAAGCGATCCATACCTATGAGATAGAGACAAACCAAGACTACTTTGTGATTGCAGAAAAGGAAAATGAAAGTATTCTATAGCAGATTACAGTAGGTGATTCATTTAAGAGTACATTCATTTAAGAGTACATTATATATCTATAGGTGTGTGAAGATTATTTGCTTCAGAATGGTCTCATATTCAAGTAATGTGCAGTTTAATGTTTCCAGGTTAGCATGCCTGTACAGTGACAGGGCGATCGTTAACATTAAAGTGCACATTACTTGAAAATGAGACCACTCTGAAGCAAATAATTTTCACACAACAATAGATTATATAATGTACTCTTAAATGCATCCCACAAGGATTGGAACAATCATCCCCCAGCATTCCCACTGATTCCCACTGATCAGTTACTAGCCACCCCCTTTAACCCGTTGAGTATACTTGAGTCTGCTTCTATGGGAAATATGTGTTGTAGCAAAATCAAACCATCCTTAATGGGTTAATATCACTGTGAATTTTAAAACCAACATGTCTGTTATCACAAACAAACTTTTATTCCAGTGAATTTCTGAATCAATGTGCCTGTTATCACAAATGACCTTTTTCTGCTCATGTGTAAAGTGGAACCCTAAACTGGCTTATTCTCTCGCATAATTAGCATGACAAATTCACTTTTGTGTACGTGCATCCTTGCTCAAGGCCATGCCCAATACTGAATTGATTTTGAATGCAATTTAAAGAAAAAGACCTCCAGCAGGTGCCATTGCAGGTGTCATGAATACCAGTATCTACAAACCGGCCAGAACTCAGGGGCATTGTTCATACAATACGCTAGTGGAGAAAAATTAATGTAATACACCAAGTACTCACACTTCCGGTATCTGTCATTTCTAATAATTTCTGAGCCCTTGAGGCTGACACTATACATCGGTATAGCAACGGGCTTATTAATCTTTATGTTGTTGGCAAACCTCCCAAAACAACTATGAATTATGACAGGTGTATTATATTCCTACTATTTAAAGGGTGTGTACAGTTCTGGTCGAGGTGAGGATTTAGCTTTTAACGTTTCGCGAGATATCCAGAAACCACTCTATGAGATGTCAAAGAGCATGCAGTTCCAAGGGATATCAAAAGTTTATTCGATGAAAATCGGTTTTGAAATGGCTGAGATATCCAAAAACAAGGTGAAACAAAGAGATCCTAATAAAGTTGTGGCATGTCGCCTTTTATTATTCGCACTTTTTTGGATATCTCAGCCATTTGAAAACCAATTTTCATCAAATAAACGTTGAATCCTTCTTAAAATTGCATGTTCTTTCATATTTCATAAGAGGCTTTTCATTATCTCACTTATGAATGTTCAAAACATGAATCCCCACCTTAACCAGTACTGTACAGTCCCTTTAATGTCTAGTCAATGCTGATGATTTTGGAAGGAAATGGCATTAGCCACAAACCAAGGTACTGGCTGACAGATAGACTATAAAATCAAACAAGCTACTGTAAAACGAGAAATGTTCGCGTGCATTTTAATTTCGCGAATTTCGCGAACGCCAAGATTCGCGAAATTAAAATGCAGGCGAAAGTTCTTTTCTACACTGTATGCATTGAATGCCAGTGGCAGTGCGTGAAAATTTCATGCCGCAAAAAAGGCCGTCACCGCCAATTCGCGAAAAATTCATGCCGCGAATATATCATGTTTTACAGAATGTAAATTTGAAGTCATATCACCTACAGATGCCTCATAAGTTACGTTCAGACAGTGACCCTTTAAACCCAATGAGGACGGACTGATTTTGCTACAACACACATTTCCCATAGACACCTGCCTGAGAATAACCTCACTTTGAGGATAAGTTCTATTGGGTGTCAAGTGTGGCACGGTCAATTTCTTTACAAAATCTGTCACTTCATCGACAGAGCTAATAAATACTGTAAAGCAAGATTATTTTTGCAGCATGAAATTTTTGCGAATTCGAGCCGACTGCCTTTAATTTTTTTACATGAAATCTCTACAAATTGCTATTGGCATTCCATGCATATAATGTAGACAAGAACCTCCATATGAATTCTCATTTTGCGAATCTTGGCTCTTGTGAAATTCGCAAAATCAAATTTCGGGTTTTACAGTACACAAACTGACGATTATTAGTGTTAGCACTGTACATGTACCTTGTATAGTTTGCTATTCCCTGTTGGGCTACTGGTTCTAATTTCAAAGAAGGCATTCTGTTTTGGCTCTGAACACGCAGGATGGTACAAATTTATGTAATAGATGGCATGTCACCTGTCATATTGTCTGGTCTTTTGTCATCAAACTGAGGTGAAGCCAAAACTTGAGCCTTTCGACCATTGACTCACCATGACCAAAAGAAAGTGCAACTCACTCTATGCATGTGCCACAGCCATAAAGTTTGAGGCTGCAGAATGTTTTTGAGAGTGTATACACATGTGTTGGTGTGTGTGCGTGTGTGTGTGTGTGTGGGGGGGGGGGGGGGGTGGCACCCTCCCCCCTTCATCAGGGAAGACCCCCCCCCCCTTTTCAACAGGAAGAATCTCCAGGTGAAATGCATCATAGATTTGTTGTGCTACAATGTACTTGTACGAAATAGCACCTTTTTCACCCGACAAAATGCATCAACCCAACCAACTATGTTGTGCATGTTGATAATTACTGTCCTGTCTGTTGAAATTGAATGTAATCCAACTTATTGATCAATGTTAATGTCCCTACAACTGAATTTTCTCTCACTCCTGAGGATGGACAGTCAACTGTCCGAAACGTCAAGTCCTTCTCCTAGCTCCTCTATCCCTCTCCGGTTCACAGTCCTTTTCAGGACTACACACACTCCAGAAAGAATACTCTCATTCAATTCTTGCCTCTTATCCTACCTTTTCTTTCCTCCTGTCATTCTAACAGTCCTTTTTAAGGACTCACACATGGTGAACTGAAAGCCGAGCACATGCTACAACTGAATTTTGTTGTTATTTGTCATGTCTTGTTCTTTGAAATATCATGTGGTTTGAGGTGGTAATTTACATGACATTGTTGTGTGGAAGCTGGTGAGGCCCATATAAGCATAACAGGTGCCTCACGTGTGTTCTTGTCATTCTCCCGGGCACACAACGAAAAGTCCTGAAATGGCAAGATGCAAGTTACATTAATTAATTGGAACTGAGTGCAAAACTAAAAAGACTGAAAACCACACTAAACTTGAGGAATGACTGGCCCCTTATCATAGCTCTCTTCTCTCTCCCTCTCTCCCTCTCTTTGTTTCTCTGTCTGTCTCTCCCTCCTTTCTGCGAAACTCAGCCAAGATATTATTTGAGCTTGTTTGTGATATCCTGGCTTGTTTGCTGAATCACACATCATTTCCATCGAAAAAAGAAAAAAAAAGGTGTACATACATACAATGTACACTGTATGTATTCTAAATTTATACAGTACTTGGTGTTGTTGTTCAAAATAAAAACACCAATCAGCACTTGCCTGATTGCCCAGGGCAAGTACAAATCAAAGTTGGGCAAGTGTTTTGGAACAAGGGGAAAGAATGCTTGCCCAAAGTGAGCAAGCAAAATGTTTTGAAAAAAGTGATGTACATTGTAGCACCCTGCAATTTAAAAAATTCAACAAAAACAAAACAAAACAAAACAAAAACAAAAACAAAAACATTACTGGTATCAGTGTGCTTTATGTG
The DNA here is from genome assembly GCA_033980235.1 of Diadema setosum. Taxonomy (NCBI): domain Eukaryota; kingdom Metazoa; phylum Echinodermata; class Echinoidea; order Diadematoida; family Diadematidae; genus Diadema; species Diadema setosum. The sequence continues at coordinate 34,456,402 of CM067074.1, forward strand.
GTATTAGATAGAACTCCTGTTACATTGACAAACATTTAAGCTATACATGCTGTAGCCAGTAGGGCAAGCATCATTACAATCATATCAAGGGGGAGGGATAGTATGTAATTGGTGCCAATATAAGACACTATACTCAATAGAAAGCCATGATGATTCTTTTTGTACAAATACCTACAGCGTAGTCCTAACAATTATGTCAAAAAATAGGTCAGGGATGGATTCTACTAACAATCTGGTTCTACAGTACTTAGCTCAACAAACAACATTTAGAAGATGTACCTGTACTTTACACAAGGACACTATTGAAGCATGTACAGTATTCACAAATATACCAGTATTTTGATTCACAAATACGGAAACAATATCATTTGATTAAATTGATCAATGCCACACACAAAATGTACACACACACAACACTGAATACAATTTAGTCTTTTTTATTCTAATGTTTTGCGCTGGTACAAGTAACAGTGACAAGACACTTGTGAGTATCATTGCAACAAATACAATTGCACTACATTTCATTCTTTTACCATCATTTCTGCTGGTACTATTTTCTCTCAACCACCAGACACTAGGTAAAATCTTATAAAGTAATTTGGGTCAAACTGCAGTGTAAATACTGTAAATTGTGCCAAATGTCTTGACAGTGGGATAAATTCTGCGAGATAAACAGCCTGCCATGGACTAATCTGTGAGCTGGCTGTGTGTGTCCAAGGGCCAGAACTGTTTACAATTGAGGTGTTTTTGACGTAGACATACCGCCAACCCCTGTCCTGCCCCGAACACACCCACAAGAGGTGTACCAAATCCTTTAGATACAGGTTGTATCATATCAGTGCCCTGGACAATACTATGCTTATCTCTTTTTATACCCCTTCCCCCACTTATCTAATATACACACAATCTAGATAAAAACTAGAAATGTCACTATGGCGACTGGTATGCCTCCGCCATAATGCATGGTTCTCCGAATACATAGGTCTATAACACAATGTCTTGAAAATGTGTGATGACAGTTTCACATAAATGGCAAAATATTAAAATGACAGACCATGTCACATCTGCATTGAATGTTCACTTTCCTTGAACTCATGGAACTAGGTTTATTTGGATGAATGGCTATACTGTGCAGGTATTTGGGGATTTGAGGATTTGTATCAAACTTTTGACCCTTTTATAAGAAGTGAATTTAGCACTTTCACTCGACCTTTGACCTTTTGACAAGAAACTTCCAAGAGAATCTGTATTGGGTAATACATGCATACAGTAAGTTTCAAGAAAAAATCCTGCAGGCATTGCATAGATAAGAGGGAAATAATGACATCTTGATGAGTTGTCCTTGACCTTTGACCCATGAATTCCCTACATGATCACTGCCAGTAAGTACATGCCTATAAGTGCCATGAAGATACCTTGATATAATTATTTGTGAGATATGGAGAAAAAAGGGAAATTTTAACATTTTCACTTGACCTTTGACCCTTGATCTTTAACCTCATGACCCAATACTCCTTCTAGGGAATTTTTATTTGGTAGTTCATGTATACATCAAGTTTCAAGAAAATACCTCCAGGCATTGCATAGATATAGGGGAAATAGTGAAATTTTGAGCATTTGACCTCAATAGAATCAGGCTCAGTTTAAAAGACAAACAGCCCAAGGTGTAACAAAGCTTCATTGTGATACATCAGAGATTAAAAAGACTACATAATCTGTTGTTTCTTATTCTCTCATCTTTTTCTTTTTTTTGTGTGTGTTTTTTGTTCTTTCCTTCTTCTTTTTTAATTTGCAGACATCTCAACAAAGAATAGGGCAAGTCCAAGATAAGGTCCCCTCAGAAGACAAAATTTCATCTTTGCTCAATATTGACATGTTTGGTATCATTTTGAAGCTTATGAGTTGAAGTTTTGATTTCCACAGAGGAAAAGTAATATTATGTAAATTTATGCAAATTTCAAGGGCTTCATTTGCATAAATGTAAAATACAGCGTTACGTATGGGACATTTATAAAAATTCATATTTATTCAAAGGAAAGCAAATGATATTTGATTAATATGTGGACATACGAAGTTCATCAAATAGTTTAACTTGGTATGAAAATTTAGGGATTATGCAAATGATTATGCAAATTAGCTCGTGTCCTATCATGAGATGTCCCATACGTAACAAATTGAGGTCATTTTTTAGGTTTTTTCTGAAATTCCTAAGGTTATTTGAATGTCCTTTTGGAAAGTTCTAAATTATTGTTTAGAGAAGTTAAATACCATAGAAAAAAGAAAAAACAGTAAAAGAAATATTTTTTATTAGGCAATTAAATAATGTTACGTATGGGACAAATGCGTTACGTATGGGACATTCTCATACATATATTGCATGTGAATGCATGAAGCTAGCTGGGAGGGTCTCTCAGTACACAAATGGTCAATCATCCTGAAGAAAGCATCCCAACTTTGCAGCTACTTTTGAGTTATAGACACTTGAAACAATACATGTACTTGACTGAACAATTTTCAGAAAGGGAGAGGGGGAGATGGCAAAATACACAATGAAAATCAGCATTAAAGGGATGGTATAGTTTTTGTAGAAATGGGGATTCAGTTTTCAACATTTTACGAGATAATTGGAAACCAATTATAATGAATCATTGAAGAGCATACAATTCTAAGACTAGAGGAATTCAAAGTTTATTTGATGGAGATCCTATTTGAAATGGCTGAGATATAAAAAAAAAAAAAATAAATAAAAAAATAAAGTAAAATGAAGTGGTCCTAATGAAAAATGTGACCCACCTTTTGTTAGGACACGTTTCTGGATATCTCAGCCATTTCAAAATGGATTTTTGTCATGTTAACTTTGAATTCCTCTTAGAATTGTATGCTATTTGAATATTTCATAAAAGAAGTGCTAATTATCTTGTAAAAGTTGAAATCAGAATTCCCATCTGAACCAGAACTGTACAGTCCCTTTAAGTAGAGACCTCTGATTTAAAGGGTGCTGAAACCAAATACACAAGCAGATTGAAAATTGCAGTTCAGCTAAGAGTATATTGGGCACTGTTCATCACACAATGTAGAGCTCTAGCTACATTGTAGCTGCATTGTATAACACATGTATGTGATGATAATGAGGATGTTACTTCAAATTAGTGTTTTTTGTATCAATTTTTTTTTTTATTGCAAGTGATAAACAAATTGTCTTTTCAGTAGTAGCCATGACAAAAATCATGGGTATACGTACCGAGGTGTGACTCGAATCAAGGACCCGATTGCTCGACAGACATCATATATCTACTTGATTACTGGGGTTCCACGCAGCAGGTATTACATATTTATTAAAATCAATATTTCTTGTGTCAAGTTGTTTTTTTATTGAAACTGAATGGCAAACTTCATCAATGGAAGTAAATACTATTCTATTTTTTAGTACAAACTGTAGTAACTATCCTGATAAAAATACAGGGCATACATACTCAGGTTGGTAATAAAAATATAGAGTATGGTTAAAGATTATGATGGTAAATATTTGGGGAATATTGTTCCCTTGACAATCTGGATAAGTATTTGAGTAATTTCAATTGATTCTACCTCAATAATCATGCAAAAATTTGTTTATGGGTATTTTGCAAAATTATTTTGCAAAATACTCAGGTTGGTCATAAAAATATAAAGATATGATTGAATATGATTATGATGGTAAATATTTGGGGAATATTGTTTCCTTGACAATCTGGATCAGTATTGAGTAGTTTCAACTGATTTTACTTCAATGATTATGCAAAATACCCCTAAACATGGTTCTCCACACACTAAACGAATGGGGGACAAAGTGTCCCATACGTAACTGTCCCCTACGTAACACGTCATGTCTGTCTTTAATTAGAACCTGTAATTAGAGCTTTTTGCCTCATGACATGAAACTTACCTCTGATAATCTTGAGTATTGTGACTTTCATGACAGTGAGTTACAAGTTGTAGAATGAAATACTTTCAGAGAGTTTTGAGGTTAAAAAAAAATGTTCAAAAAAACAGAATTTTTCTGGTCCCATACGTAACGGCACATATTTTCTCTTCTAGAATATAATTGTGAAGGTCATTTTTCTCAATTTTTTACATGATTACACTTCTCCTCGATATCAATCACCATGATAAAGTTCAATATGATCAAAGGCCATTAACACTATTTTTCAGGTCATAAAAGTCTCTGAATGTCCCATACGTAACGCGCGCGTTATCTTGGACTTGCCCAATAAAGCAAACTGAGCGAAAGAAGGGTCAAAATATCTGGGGACCATAATGTTGTCAAATGCTTTAAACATATACACATGCATACTGTACATATGAGTGGAGAGTTAACTATAAACTGGAGACCACAATATTGTCACACTTTACAATGTACAAAAACTTAGTCCAATTCAGAGTGATCGGAATATAATCCGGAATTTATCAGTCACAGCTGTGCTTCAATAGTAGCGGCTATGGTGTTTTCAAATCACAACTTTCCCACACTTATGCCCGAATTCACGAAGGTGGTACAATCCTGTCCACGACAAACTATGGACAAAGATCACAGTTTTTTATGGGGCGCCGGGTGTCGCATGATCATTTCATCGATGAAATATTGTCATTTTGTTACGAAATGACTGATTTCATATAACGAAATAGGCCATGCAACACTTGGCACCCCATACAAAACTACGGTCTTTGTCCACGGTTTAAACCATGGACAAGATTTTACCACCTTCATGAGTTCGGGCCATCGTGTCTATATTGTAGACCAAAATATTTGTTTTTGGTTCATTTGATAATCTCAGCCTCAAACCATTTCTCAGTGCCACAAGTCATAATATTCATTTGATAGTGCCAAATAATTTTTGGTTCATAAACCTAAAAAAGGCATGGCAAAGATTTGTGACCCGCGACAACGGTTTCAGGCAAAAGTCGCAAGAGCAAATTCCCTCCTAGGCGGGGTACAAAGATTTTGACCATTATTTTTGTCGATTTAGGTTTTTTGCAGAAATCGAATCTTTGATATGTTTTCTACATCTACACTAAATTTCATGGCATAAGGCTAAGTTTTTCCTATCAAAAATGGAATTTTAAGCACCCTATGTTGGATCGCACTCGTCAGTTTCGAGCTTCTTTCGAACGCCGCGCCAATATCCCCAGTGTTGCTACGGCGCACGGTCTCGCATGCGATTGGCTGGTGCGTCGCATACATTTACATAATTCGGCTTTCGGAGACACCAGTTGCAGCGTGTGGGGAATGCTTTGTCCACGCGTGCACGATTACATGCTCCGTTGTTCTTGCACGCTCGCTCTGTAGTGCGTGCTCTTCGTGTGGCTTTCTGTCCAAACTATTCTACCGCAATGTTCGACAACAGAAGTGAAACAAAAATCGTGTAGCATGACATAATCGTGTGAAAAGAAAACTAAATATTCTCAAATGTGTCTACTTGTACATGTAGTAAAGATTATGACAGCAGACTGACTCAGTGGAAGGCAGATAAGAGGAAAGGAGCAGTCACATGTGACCAATTATATTCAAATACTACACGTCAAAATCGCACCAAACTAACGAGTCGTGTTTTTTTTTTTTTTTAATTTAAGCATGACCCTTGCCAGCACTAGCAATTCTGCTTTCAAAAGGGTCGCCAATGATAAAGACAAATCAACCACAATGAAAACGCGATTTGTAAATGTGTGGATTCGCCACCGCTCTTGTTACATATGCACACAGTCATGGCGTGTAGAAACCATTGCGTAATACGTGCACCATACACGTCATGTACATGTACACCATACGTGCAATTATCGTATTCGCCATCTTGAAAGACGTACTGGTAAACAAACCCGAGCGAAACGCATTGTTTTTCGGCTCCATACGCTAACCTCCGAGGAAGGTGCCCGGGAAATTTGACTCTCTCAGTGAGCCAATCAGAAGGCGATGTGGTTGCTAGAGGCGGGGCTTAACATCGATTGGCACCATCGTACGGATGGTTGATTCTCCCCTCGCATCGCCGCTCGGACATTGTGTTTGAGAAAGAGGTGAATCTTCAAAGCCTGTTTTCTCGCAATTTTGTCAGGCTAACAACTTAAAAAGTGCATTTAATTTCTCTTTCTATGCCCACTTATGGTGCCGAAGAATACAAGTGTTTTATATCAATGCAAAGCTTAGGAAATGGGCAATGTGATTCAGTGAAAAAATGAATTTTCAAAATTCCCGACTTTTGCCTGAAACCGTTGTCGCCGGTCACATTTGTGTACAGGCAGATGGGAGACTTTGGAGGTGTTGATATTGTCATCTCCTAATTTGCATACAATATGTGACCGTGTATAAAAACAACAACAACAACATCAAAAAGCAGAGTGCGGATCCCAATTTTTATCATTTTTTTTTTGTGTGTGTATGTGTGTGTGAAGGCCCAATATGGGTGAAATTCAGACTGGTAATAATGTTGTCTGAAAATGCACATAAGCCATTTCACTTCAGAACCATTGTCCGACTTAGAAAAAAAGAACTCTAATTTTGCCAATGGCGATTAATGATACTTTGATAGTTTAACGAGCCTGATTTTGAAAAAAAAAACAAACAAACAAACTGAACTTTCTCTTCACTTCCAGGACTCTGATTGAAACAGAGATGTAATTCAACAAATTTGAATGTCATGAAACAAATTCAAAGCCTTTAATTAGTTTGATGGGGAATCTGTTTGGTTCACACTCCATGCTTTTCAGCAAAAGGCCTTGGCAAGATCAGCCCAGATGTAGCTTAAGCTCTGGCAAGCCCCATTTTAACACAGCCTTTCAAGCCAGTTACCACGAAAATGTCCATAGATCCAATATTTTTTTTTTTCACCCTGTGTGTTAAAATGGCTGTAGTGGTAACATTCCTTTTGATACACTCAACACGCAATGTGTGCAATTAACTACAATACACAGTCCAAGCGGAATGACACAGTGCAGTGCAACCTGCAGAATTGCATTTAACACTAATATTATAAGAGTCACAGATGCAAAGTACCAGGCCATGTATAATTTGATAATTGTAGTTCACTCAGTTTTGGTGATACAGGTTGTGGTCTGTATTTTAAAGAACATTGAATTCAATGTGTGTACTACGTCATTTGCCTGAAAATGTTAAATTTAGGCCCTAATTTTGAATTCATTTTGAACTTACTGATGAAGGTAAATCTACTTCAACTTGTTTGGGGCCCAACTTGAAAAGGCAATTACTTAGCTAATTTACGGCATGGCCATGGTTGTATAATTTTTCTACAGTTATTATGATTAGAGATTCTACTTTCTAGGTTAAGCTAGCATCTGAGCAAATAATTTAACGAGCAAACAAACAAATCCCCGAGAATTGTAGATGATTTGCCTACCTACCATACGTCAAATTCAGCATGTGGGGCTTTCCCCGGCCTACAGACGTAAGGCACTCCACTCCGTCCGCGCCCCCAGCTCGCCCCAAGGTTAGGAAATCACTTTCGGCAAGTTTTCGCACGGGGCCCAGCCCGAGGGATCGGCGCGGATATACGCTCGCGTGCACCTTACACTAGTTACAATGAGCTCAGCAGAAACCAGCAAGCAGCAAATGATTAACGACAATGATGATGCTAAATTCGACAACATTCACTAGTGTCCAGATTTAAGAAAGTTTCAAGCATTTCATTTATACTCACCGAGCTTCAGGTTCAATGTTTGATGAGGCACGTTCCTTCACACGCGATATGGCAGCAGACAGCTTGCTGTGTCGATTCACGTAACACGACTGTCATCGGAACACAAGTTCGGCAGCTAACCAACGAGGCTGAAGGAGGTAACCGCACGCATGCAATACACACAATCAAAAGTACGAACACACACAAGTCAACATGTGTGTTTTGATGCGTGTGTCTCAGGCTCGTACCACTTGATCTCACAGCCCCCTCCCCCGTTATTGAAGATTCGCTTGGACTGAACTGCTGTGGAATATTAATTTTACTGGTATCATAATGTACTTGATAATATGCTAATTCCGTTAGTGGGAACAACAAAACTGATTTTGACCTGCGAATACTCGTAAGGAGCGGTAGATCGTTTTTTTAATACATTCAAAGTCTATTCATGAATGTTTTCTTCACAAAAGTTGTCAAAGAAAGCTTGCCCCAAGCTTACACTATACCGAATAGGTTAAAAAAAAAAAAAAAAAAAACACCTGAGTGAAGTCCTGAAGGGAACAGGTGAATGAAATGCTTCGATAACTTACTGTAAAAGTGGAAATTTTCACGGTGTTGAAATTTTCGCGCATTTCGCGCAACCAGAAACTAGCGTGAAAATAAAAACACGCGAATATTTTTGCTTGCCATACGTTCCTGTGCGTGATGTCTTGATTCCGCGGGATTAAAAACACGCGAAACTCTTTTGACCCGGCCTAGCGCGAAAAATTAGTCCCGCGAAAATATCCACTTTTACAGTATACGCTAATATAGGCCTATATAGGCAGCAGGAAAGAAACATCGTCATGGATATTAACGGTACATTACACAAACGGAGGGTCTACTAGCGAGTTGTTCACAATAATGATATCATTGCTTTGCGAAAGGAATCTACAGAGATCGCTGCAAACCCGAAAAATACAGACTGGTTTGCTTACTATCGATGCACCCTTTCTGTAATGTGGTAATATTCATGGATGTTTCTTCTTATATTGCTTTGTAAGCAGGGGCAGCGGATCAATAGGAGATGGGGGGCTTAAGAGCCCCCCCCCCTTTATTGTTAAAGAAAAAAAAAAGAATCCTAGAAAAAAATCTGGAAAAAATCTGAAAAAGAAATCACAATAACATTACTTTCTCCGAAGGTTCCGTGTAAGCGCGGGGGGGGGGGGGGGGGGAGGGGGTTGACCATTGATCCTTTGCCCTGCCCGCAGCCCCACCCCCTTCCATTCACTTGCTCCCTCAAATTGTAATTATATGTAAAATATTTATATGTTTTTGTTGGAAATTGAAAACTGAATGAATAAATGAATGAAAGCAAAGTTCGTTTGTTTATTGCGTTGTTATTAAATAATTGTTCTAGGTTTTCTGATAACTAGAAAGTTCACTCGAAGTTCCCCGTCATAGCAACGATTACTGCAGGCAAATTGAATTCCCCTGGTTCAAAGGTAAACAGGTGAATTGAATAACTCGAACTGTAACATATGTAAAGCCACCAGTTTGATGATACGTGTGTAACACAGAGAAAACTATTGATAGAATTATATTGCAGGCATACCGTACATTCATGAACGTTATAAACTGATAGTTTTACGCTGTTGTTACAGGGACATTCCAGACGATTTTCATAATTTCACGTAGTACGTAAATCGACAACTCCATGTATAAATTTGTGAAATTTATTGTGGTTCTCGAGCGGAGAAACAATACTTTGAAAAACCTTACACAAATTACACTGAACAAGGATGATGACATAGGAGATCACATGCATATTTCAGAAATGTAGTAGTGTACCATTACAACTTCCATTACAATACCGCTTGCTTACGAGTTCACCTGTGTATAATCTATGCACGCCTTCTTCTTTTGTTCTGCTTCCTTGAGCCCCAACTCATGCATTTTCATGGTGACCCTGCCATGTCATCATCCTTTTTTATTGCAATTTGTTCTAAATTTTGAAAACATTCTCATTCTTCATCTCAATCGTCACATATTTTGAAACTCTGTACTCAGTATAACTAATTTATAGTTGTTCAAATGTAAAAATCTAAAAATCACCTGAAGGTCTCCTTTAATCTTCCTTATTTTAGGTTCTATCATCTCACGTGCAAGGAGGCCATTATTTTATAACATATCATTTCTTTTATTCATGCTCTCGTCTGAACCCTGACGTATTCTGAGCAATTGGTTTACAGGTGCAGTTGGCGTGGGGCCTTCCAGGAGACGCATATCATCAAAGTGAGTATAATGAGTCATGATACTTGCATGTTCTTTTAACCTGTGTTAACCTATGTTTGCTCCAAATAATACGAGTATATTATATAATAGAAATATACTTTTTTGTTGTTGTTGCATGTTAGCTGCGCTGTAGTTGAACTGGTCCTCATATTCTGTTTCTTTACATTTCCTCCTCCTTAACCTTCTCCGTTTAGTAATGTAGGCCCACATAATAATTTTTATCTTGCGGATATAGAATGAATGAATGAATGAATGAATGAATGAATGAATGAATGAATGAATGAATGAATGAATGAACGAATGAATGAACGAATGAATCAATGAATGACTCAATCAATCAATCAATCAATCAATCAATCAATCAATCAATCAATCAGTCAGTCAAACAAACAAACTTTCTCCTTCTTTTCTTCTTCCTCTTTTTTTCTGTGTCATTGGTTTTGAAATGGCTGAGATATAAAAAAAAAAGAGCGAAAAAAGAGCGATAAAGTGTGGGACCCACACTTTATTACGATCGCTTTGTTTTACTTTGTTTTTGGATGTTTCAGTCATTCCAAACCCGATTTTCATCAAATAAACTTTGAATTCCTCTTAGAATGGTATGCTCTGTACTATATTATCATAAGTGTTTTCTTGGTATCTCGCAAAAAGTTAAAAGCCCATTCTCATCTCCACCAATACTGTACCATCCCTTTAAAGTACCACAAGACACTGATTGTTGATGTTAAATCGATCTCAAAGAGAGAGAGAGAGAGAGAGAGAGAGAAGGACAGACATAATCGGGATTTAAAAGTGAACCGTTCATTGTGAGGTGTGAATCAGTATTCCCTCTTCCATCCCCTCCTTCATCGTCCCTCTATCATTCTCTTCTCTTTCTGTAACTCCTTGTTACCCCTCCCCCTCACAGGACTGGCTTTGATAGCATCGTAATTCGAGAGGAATTATGGGGGCCGAGAAGATAAAAAGCGGACGCGCACTTTACCTTGGCGACGCGTTACCGCCACTGGTTTCCATGGGAACAGTGATGCTGCCGACAACCCGGATTGACCTCTCGGGTATTTTATTTTTTCCCAGTCTCGATTTCCTTGGACTTTCCCTCTCTCTTTCTCTCGGTAGTTTAAGGCCAAGGTACATCTTGACAAAGTCAAGGATGATCTGCCGATGATCTTACTTTCTTCCGTCGAGACTTCTATTATTATTATTGTTTATTTATTTATTTATTTATTTTTTTTTTTTTTTTGATGCGCGGTGGGGTCGGTTTCAGGAGTCTGAAATACTTCCAGAGAGAGTCAACGTTCATGGATGAATCAGGGCTGGTTCCTTCCTAAATTTTCATCCTGCGAACAGACAAAACCTCGATTAAACAAACGGTAACCAGTCAATACAACAAACAAAGAACAAAAACAAGAGACCCGCGGGTCTAGCGCTCACCTGAGTATCGCAAGTTCACCTTTCACGCAGTCACTAATCTAAATTATTCACAGCTCTACCAAAATTTGACCAGGCATTCTCAAGTAGAAGATGAAACTGTACAATAAGGGTCAAAATTTTTTAAGATTCCTTAATTTGGGGGAATTGGGGCCCCCTGGGGCCCTCTGGGTGGGGCATGGTGCCCATTTTTATAAATTGAGATCCTGACCCCCTAGGGCTGCTACCTGCCAAGTTTGACAAAAATACATCATGAGGTTTTCAGGAAGAAGATGAAAATGTACAATTCAGGTCCCCATTTGGACCTTTCCAACCAACCCCCCCCCCCCCCCATCTCCAAGAGGAGCACCCCTTGATCTCCTATGAACAAACTTGAAAATACAGTCATTAATGTACTCACTCATAGTATTATCTTACCTCTATAACTTCTGATTCTAGAGAAGATTTTTTAAAGATTCCTTCATTTTGGGGGTTTGGACCCCCCTGGGGGCCCCTGGGGGCCCCCTGGGTGGGGCATGGTGCCCATTTTAATAAATTGAGTTCCTAACCCCCTAGGGATGCTACCTGCCAAGTTTGGTGAAAATGGGTCATGGGGTTCTCAAGAAGAAGATGAAAATGTACAATTTAGGCCCCATTAGAACCCTTCCCCACCCCCTCCCCTGGGTCCCAAGGGGGCACCCCTGATTCTGCCATGAACAAACTTGAAACTACAGTCATCAATGTACAAACTCATAGTATTAACTTAGCTCTATCACTTCTGGTTCTGGAGAAGAATATTTTTACAGATTCCTTAATTTGGGGGCATTTGGGCCCCCTGGGGGCCCCCTGGGTGGGGCATGGCGCCCATTTTAACAAATTGAGTTCCTAACCCCCTAGGGATGTTACCTGGCAAGTTTGGTGAAAATGGGTCATGGGGTTCTTAAGAAGAAGATGAAAATGTACAATTTAGGCCCCATTAGAACCCCTCCCCACCCCCTCCCCTGCATGGGTCCCAAGGGGGCACCCCTGATTTTGCCATGAACAAACTTGAAACTACAGTCATCAATGTACTAACTCAGTATTAACTTAGCTCTATCACTTCTGGTTCTAGAGAAGAAGATTTTTACAGATTCCTTAATTTTGGGGGGTTTGGGCCCCCTTGGGGGCCCCCTGGGTGGGGCATGGTGCCCATTTTAACAAATTGAGTTCCTAACCCCCTAGGGATGCTACCTGCCAAGTTTGATGAAAATCGGTGTTGGGGTTTTCAAGAAGAAGATGAAAATGTATAAAGTTTACGCACGACGCACGACGTACGACGTACGACGCACGACGCACGACGGACGCCGGACGAAGGGCGATCGCAATAGCTCATTTGAGCCTTTGGCTCAGGTGAGCTAATAAAGAATATAAGACCATAACATTGAGAAAATGAATAAATAAATAAATAAAGAATATTTGAATGTTATCGAATGAACATTTCAGATCGATATCTGCACGGTCTTTTGAACTTGACATAATAATGCTTTGATTTCCGTTGAATTGTGTACGAGAGTTATCAATGCACTTTTTAATGAGGATGGTCGGTTATACCAAGGAGGTATACCTTCTTGGTTATACGCATTAAATTACAGAAGACTTATGATGTAACATCAGGAATCATATACAAAAAGTAAAGATATTTGTACTTATGTTAATAGTAACAGTGATGGTGATGAAGGTGATGATGCTAATAACATAAATGAAACTGGTGATAATAATAATAATAATGTTGATGCTGATAATACAACTGATGATAATATTATCATCATTATTATTATCATTAGTATTATTACTATTACAGTACAATAGTAAGAAGGACGTAAAGTCCTGATGATGATAATTATACTGTCAAAGACAACAAAAATGCAGGCCTTTAAGTTCTTGTGATTTACTCTGCCCGACGAAATGTCATTTCTTTTGAACTTGCTTCGTGACTCAAGGTTCTAAGTTATCGGTGGACGGAACGAAGCCCCAATGAAAGTGAATGTCTAAATTAGGCTCGCAATGATGTCAGAACTAGATTAGATTGCATTTAGACTGACATCATCTCTATGTTCAACACCACAAGCCCCTGGTGATTTTTCATATTTGGTATCTATATTTGTGGATATGATAGGGGATCTGTAATTCCGTTGTAAGACTTGACTTTCAAACGGAGCTTCCAAGTTCTAGTCCTGCAAAGTACTTTTACATCTTTGGCCGGCATGTTTTCAACCGTGAATCCCTCTCGACCGCCGTGCATAAATTGGTACCTGGTAATGCTGGGGTCGCAGAGCAGAGCAAACACTGAATAGGCGTTATTAGCATTATTATATCCAATTATAGTTATCATCAACTCCAAAACCGGCTTACCAATCGGTTTTCCAGTCATTCAACAAAGAACTTTTGCTGTGACGTCTCCTATGTATTTCACTATAGCGCCCTCTGCCGATGTAATTCACAAACCACTCTTTTAACTCCAAGTTATCCGGCAATGCCCCTAACCAATCATGAAATTGAATGTTTTAGGCCTCTTTGATCCTCTAAATTATTCACAATCTCCGATATGGATTGATCGAGTAAAGAGCAAAAGTCACTCTAAACATTATTCTTATCCAAGTTTGCCACTTTACTCAGATTACGTGAAGTTTGCGAGAGTTTGATTTCACCTCACCAGGCATTGAATAGAAAGGGCGTGATGATCAATTTTGATGTGGATAGGCCTTATTGATTTTGGATGTAAAGGGGGGAATTCATTTTATTGTTATCAACAAACACACAAGACGCTCATTTGAAAGGAGGCAATAAGCTGTTGTCTTACGTCCCCATTTTATGCAATGTGTCATGCCGCAGGTACAATGCCTTTCTTAATAAAGTAATGAAACCCCGCCTCCAATCAAGTTTGGTATGATCCATTCGTTGTCAGGAAACCATAATCGATACTGTAAAATGAATTTGTGGTAATGCTCAATATAAGGTTATAGAATCATACTCCATATCATATCAAGCCTGCTGTTGTCATGCGGAAATATTTTCTATAGGCCCCTAATGGATGGAATAATGATTGAAGCAAAAAATATGATATTCACAATCAAATTGAGTGGCAACGACATAGGTCATTGGAAATGGATGAAAAAATTTCCCCAGCTCTGTAGAGCACTTACAGGGGCAATTTTGACATGCTCGTCTGGACCACCTTTATTCCCAAATCATTATTACTCCGCCCGAGGGACGCAGCGATTCGATACCTCAGTTCTTGTTAAGATTTGAAAGACTGGTTGAATTATAGTAAGAGACGCCCCGTAGCTCCCGTCCATTTGGGTGAGATTTCGCTTGGAAATGATTAACTTTTTTTTTCTATAAGTCAAAAGTCGGCTCATTCTCCAGATTCTTGTGTACACTTGCACTTTGACCCCTTTTAGGCTACCAGAGTAAGGACGGACGTTCAAGGCTGAAACGCGAGACAGTCTCGCTATCGTCATAAGTAGCTGGTGTGGTGGTATTGAAACACGGGGGTACATGCTTGCCTAGCACCTGTACCTCTTTGGTATAGAGAGGGGTACATACTAATACAACATTACATGTGTATGTTTAAAGGGAGACTTCACTTTTTGTCTGAGGTTGCTTTTGATATGATAAAGAGTGCAAACACAGGAACAGCTGAAGAATGATCGCATTTTGTTTTTGTTTTTGTTGTATATTAATGATATTGTAAATGTTTGTTCTGATTGTCGTTTTATTTTTATACGCTGATGATTCTACAGTCCTTGCATCTCATAAAGATATCAATGTGTAGATTTGTAATTTGAATAGAAGTTTGGCTCAGATATCTTCATGGTTTAAAACAAATGAATTATTTTTGAATATTAGCAAGACACAGTGTATCCGTTTTAAAAGGAAGGGTGTGCAACAGGATATTGGCAATCTGTCTGTCAAAATAGATTCAGATTCTTAAATGTTTTATGATTCTGTAAATTTTCTTGGTGTCACATTGACTAGCTCTTTAAGTTGGAAGGAACATATCAATTCTGTTTGCCAAAAAGTGTCTCGTTTTGTTGGAATTTTAAACCGGTTGAAATATGAATTGCCAAAGTCTATATTATTCATATTATGTAATTCTAATGTTTTATCACATTTGACATATTGTAATTCTATCTGGGGGAATACATATTCTTCCCACTTGCAAAAGTTGATAGTTTTACAAAAGAAGGCTATACGTATCTGCACTGGCTCTACATATCAAGCGCCTACATCTGAATTATTCAAGTCATTGAAAACTCTGAAGTTAATAGATATAAATAAGATGCAAATTGCCTCGTTGATGCCACGTTATCATTCACAAACTCTCCCTCCGTATTTTATGATTAATGCTGATGTTCACACTCATTATACTAGATCATGTTACCAAATTCACCGATGGTCTTTCTCAAATGATAGGTCCAAATATTCATTACGGTATACTGGACCTGTATTGTGGAATGATTTGAACGTGAACCATGTTTTTAATGTACAATCTAATAATATTTTATTATGTAATAGTAAAAACAGATTCTTCTGAGTTTATACTGAAGTTCTATGTGAAAGTATCGGTTTTAGATTTTGGGTGATATCCTTATGTATCTTGACCATGTTAATTTGTCTGTTTGTTTGTTTCTGTATTTTTTTCTTGTTTGTTTTCTCAGTTCAAATCTGTTTCTATATAATTAGGTATGCCCAGTCTTGCAAGCCATTTAAAGGCTTTCTTATGTGCATTCCATTTTTCATCATTACAGTTGTGTACTTTGTGCTGATTTGTATAGCATATGAATCTAATAATACCTTGTGTTCACGTAGTCTTGATTTTTATATGTCATATGTTTTTTTTTTATCCTTGTGGAATGATGGAAATAAACGAAATGAAATTGAAATTTTCTTTTTCCTTTTCAAATTGGGCACAAAGGTGAGATAGTTGAGGAATTCTTGGTGTTTCGAGTGGTTTTTTTTTCAGAAACGGTTATAAGTCACAATCACAAATTCAAATTATTTGGTGCGATGATTGCATGCTTTTCTTTAATCTTCTGTCACTTTTTATTTGAAAACAAAATTCATTCAAATCATATTTGTTTCTTATAGCTGAGCAAACGTAACCCACAGTACCTTTATCCTCTATCGTTTCCAGTAAATTTTATGCGAAGGAAATGAGTCGTTTTGCCATCAATAAATGGTGTAGATCTGTATAAGCAAGCAACTGAAAGAATACCGGTATAGACGTCTCAAACACCACATCTGATTTGCCTGATGTGACAGATACTCATATCACTGCATCTTGATGCACCGTATTGGAAATTTACGCATTTCATAACTTTCTTTCTTGTCAAATTTTGATTACACATTCACATCTGTGTCTGCTGGAAATTTACTCAATCGCATCACATCAGTGTGAATAGACCTTCGCTTTAAGACATGCAACTGATGGGGCGGCCATACGGTAGGTTGCTATGTAGACAGTGTAAGACATGGTACATGTTTTGATGGAATGTGAAACTTCAACAGCACCCAAGGGAGATATTATTCGAGTTTACGTGCATCACACTCAAAAAAAAAAAAAAAAAATACATGGCCGTGATCTGTGTCCCAGAAATATACTATTACACAGCCGCTCCCTCTCATCTTCTTCAAGTCGTACCATTGTTGTCGTTAATTCCCAAAGAAAGTTGAAAACTTATTTGCCGCGGGAATTGGTTCGAGTTATGTAGCCCATAGTATGTCCGGAGCCGGCAGAAATCAGGAGGGGTGAAGTCACCGTGAAATGAAACCGATTTTCCAGTCACACAGACGAACAATTTACCCTCTGTTTACAAATAATTCGATTATAATCCACTCAAATCTATATCTGCACAAATAAAAAAGAAAGCTTTTCCAAGCTGGGATTTCAAGCTCTTCATTTCTGATGAGGTTATTGAATGGCCGTTCTGCATGGATCAACCCACCGATGAAGAACAGACACGTTGTTGTCGTTGCTGTTGTATTATTATGTATCGCCTGAGCGCATCCTAAAATTACCCCATTTTTTAAACTTTGGGCCAACTCTGACAGCCAAATGGATGGAAAGGGGCCACCGGCATGATTTGTCTGTCTTTACCAGAGAAATAAGGGTGAATAATTATTATGAGACGAGTGGCGCCATACATACGAGAACAAAAATGATGTGTGTGAATTTCGACCTCCAAATCTTGTTCACTTTGATGCTAGGCCTATGTCTTTACTCCTCATACCCCCACGACATGCATAAAACCATCACTCTCAATGATGGATACATCCTCGATGTACTGCTCATCGATGGTGGCTACCCGGGGGCCGGGGTGGGGGGCGGATCCAGGAATTCCATAAAGAGGGGCGCTTTTTGAAAATTAAAGGGGGGGGGGGTCACGCACCCCTCCCCAACTTTATCTTTTTCTTTCTTCTTTTTTGACACAAAATAAAAGGGGGGGGGGGGGGCGGCCGGTGCGCTACCCCTGGATCCGCCACTGATACCTAAAACACCACGTCGAAATCGTTGAAGAGCAGGCCTCTTTACCGTCATGACTTCCCGATCCGTCTCGAACTGTAGCTATGGAAACGGCTACGTCATTATACTCCATGCCAACATCTCCAACACTTACCGATTCCCAATACGAGACAAACGTCTAGAATCGATAGAGAGAAGAGAAGAGAAGACACAAACACACACACACACACACACACACACACACACACACACACACACACACACACACAGGGGAGAGAGAGATAAAGAGATGGAGAGGGGAGAAATAATTCAAATACTTTCATGTTACAATATGAACATGGACATTAAGCCTATCGGTCGCAATCAATTCGACATTTTTTGTTTTCATTCGTATGATCAGATTATATCTT
Organism: Diadema setosum; assembly: GCA_033980235.1. Taxonomy (NCBI): domain Eukaryota; kingdom Metazoa; phylum Echinodermata; class Echinoidea; order Diadematoida; family Diadematidae; genus Diadema; species Diadema setosum. Next base: position 34,474,659 of record CM067074.1, read on the forward strand.
TGACGTCAATGGTAAACATACTATTATAAGTTGTCGCGTGTTGCTCAGCCAGAAACATATACAGTAACTATCAAATTTCGTTATCATATTTTGTACTTATGGCAGTGTCGGCTACGATGATCATGACTAAAAAAGAGTAAATGACACAATAATTATTTTATCAACACGACGAAAAGTAATTAAATTCCTCTGAAGCAAAGATGCCGAAGAGTATCTTATTTCTTTTCTACACTCCCAACGAAACTTACACTTAGGCGAAGTTTTTACAGTTGAAAATTAGATTATTTGTCTCATTTTTAGGGGAAGTGCATTATTCTAATAGGTATTCCAACATCTAGCTTGTAATGCTACCAAACGACGCATCATACTCCCGGATAATCGCAGAGGCATGGGGCGATTGCGCGTGGCGTTCACACCCGGTGGAGCGCTAGAAAAATGTGTTTTTACAGCTGACTAGACTACACTTCCCTCGAGCAAGTGCAACGGTACGTCATCACTGTTCACACTGTTTGTTATTCGCTGGAATCCGCACCAGGCACGCCGCACACATCAGCGGCCCTCGACATCATTCGAGCGGTGCTCCGCAGTGCAAGCCGGTGGAACTATAATATTCTTGCGGGAGAATCCTCCATAATCATTCGGATTCGGAAGGAACTTCATGACTGACAACTATACGTAAGGTAGGAAACACGCCAAGAGCTAAGCTCTGCCGCGTATTAAAACATTTTCTTTACTTCATCTCCTTTTTTTTTTTTAAATTAAGGCGCTTTATTGATGAAGTATAGCTTTTGATTACGAGGTATCAAGCGTTCAAGTTATCAACGTTTCGAGTTGACCAGGTGCCCGTCAGACAGGTAGGTATGACTGGCTCAGTCTTACAACCTGTGTCACTTTGCTCGGTTTTCTGAGCTGAAATAATTTAACATCACAGATGGGCCTATATGTATATACGGACACTGCGATTCTATATTCAGGTCAATCATTGTGAATAACATGCTGATGCCCATCATGTGTTATTATCACCTTCAGCGGTTGGTGTGCATCCGTTTAGCAGCAGCACTTCCAAAGAGGCTGACAAATACGTAACATCGCTCATCGCTTGTAGTTAAAAAAACACCTGTTTTGGGTAGTTTTTTATTTTGTTTTGTTGTAGGTCCTACAATCTTACTTTCCCTGCACTATTACTCACTCCGACTCGAAGAGAGGCCAAACCGCTGATACGTCATGGAAGGCGCCTTGCGTTTTCTTTTACACAACATGCACCAAAATTTGACAGTATGCATGAACCCGTGCACTGGGCGGAATGTAGAATATTACATCTCTCCAATTTAAGGCTGTGCGATGAATAGATAATGGCAAGAAAGTAAATTGACCCTAGGGCATTTATAGTGCCATATAGATCGTAAATTAATGATGCGTATACGTTTGCCGTTGTTATTGTATTCGATCAGTGAACATGAGTAATGTATTGTCGGTTGTATGGCCATCTGTTACGATCACATACTGTATGCCTTTCATGGAAAATGTCTTATTTGTTACGTGATGTAATGTTACGTAATTGATAGACAAAACTTTGGGGATACCTTGAAATACTGGTAGATACAATCAGAAACAGTTTGACTCGATCAAATGTACAAAGTCTCATAAAGATTAAACACACACACACAGAGAGAGAGACGAACATCTTCATACGCCTACATTTCATACACATGTGCTCGAATCATAATCAAATGCATAATAATATGTTATATTTAGGCCTTTATATCATTTTATTCATATCAAAATAAAATAGAGAAAGAAGAAAGAGAGAGAGAGAGAGAGAGAGAGGGAGTCCTTTGAACTTGAACACCATAATGATACGAGTTGAACACCATAATGATACGAGTTGTATACTGCAGGTTCATTTAGGGTGAGCTTTGTGTATTAAACAGGGAGGTGTGAGTCTCACCTCCCTTGTAAAAGGACCGTGTATTGACCCGCCGGTCGATCTCGCACATATCAGTGCCTAGTAAAGCTATCTCTTCCTGATGAAGGATCGATTCGATCACACGCCCCACAACAATCATCTTCCAGTGAGTATTGACCTTGGGAGCGCCCTGCTCTTCAGGCTCCGCCTATACCCCCTCCCCTAAAATGAAGTACGCCGATATCTACACTGTATACGAAGTTGCTCTGAGCATGATGTAAGGACATCTTATGAAGAATGGACCAGGGAGGTGGAACCACCTCCTTGAATGGACATAGCCTTCCTAGAAAGCTTTACAGCAACAGAGCAGCGACAGGTTTTGGCGAATGTTGTTTATTAAGAGATGATATCCAGTTTGGCTGAGATGGGGCTTGAGGTTTCCAACGTTTTTGATGATTATTGTTTGAGGTATAATGAGAAGCTCTTATGAAATATGAAGAAGCATAATTATAATTCTAAGAGGAAATCCAATTTATGTGATGAAAATTAGTTTTGAAATGGCTGAGATATCCGAAACAAATCGATCCTGATAAAATGTGGGACCCACCTTTTATCAGGATCTCCTTATTTTGTACTTTGTTTTTGGATATCTCAGTCATTTCAAAACTGATTTTCATCAAATAAAAAATGGTGAATTCCTCTAAGAATTGTATGCTTTTTAACATGTCATACATTTTTTTCTACGTATTTCGCAAAAAATTGAAAGCTGAATTCTCACGTCAGCCAATACTATACCTTTTATTTAAACGATTACATAACAAGGACATGACGTTCGATAGAATAAGTAACCACTTTACATAATCATGATACAAAATAGCTATACGAAACCGAATGATATTGAATTTCCATCAAATTAATCATTGAAGTCGTTCCTTTAATCTCGACCTGCTGACGCTATGCCGTTTGAAGATTTGAACACTTTCCTTGCGTGAACTATATAGAGATTAAGTTCAAGGATACCATGAATAAATACCGTAATATAACTATTCTGACTCTATGTGGGCGAAAAGGACACCTGTTCGAGGTGAAACTGAGCGTAACGACTGTGTATACCAACAGTCTGTGGTTGCAATCTTGCGCTTTTTTACTTCTTTCTTTTCTATAAAGGGACAGTATTTGCTGATCATGATCGGAGCTCCGATAATTTTGCTCAAAAAGAGCGCCTGAGTTGCGCTCTTCCATTAGCCAAGAGCTCGGTTCACCAAAGCATTCGAAGTCAGCGATCCAACCAATAAGGTATTCTTTTTGTATGTTCCATCTCCTCATACTTCATTTGCTTGAATTATCTTGTCTCCAGCTGGCGTTTCCATAGTGGGCAAAGCCTTGGTTTTTGTTAAGTCATCATGCGCAAAATTTGAATGAATAATCTAGTCTTGTGCAAACGTTCAACGAAACATTTTATTAGTTTCTTTATTCTATTTGGGGTTCGGACCAGGGAGGTCTCCCTGTTCGGACCAACCGAGAGAAAATGAAACATTGTATTATATACTGCTTGTATAGACAGTGCTGGGGTGGGAATCTGTTTATGAACCCATGCTACACTTTTACTGTCTCATTGGCTAAGTATAGTGACGTAAGCCTAATTAAGTGAAATGTAGGTGACAACCCAGCCCTCTGAATTATTCACCTGATGACGTAAGAAAACGGCTGACGAAAGTCTGGTTAGAACGAGAGTGTAGTGCACTGAACGAGGACAAGTAATAGGAACTCCGGAAATACGAATCGATATTGAATCTTCACCTCACTTTATACTTGGAATGTCGGTTGAAGTCAAAGGCCACCTATTACTTATATTGCTATTGTTAGTATTGATGTGGGGAAAAAACCCTTGCAAGGCAGAATTCATGGGACGCTATATTTACATAGAGGTTATTTCTCGAAACAAGTGATATGCGTCACCCCCACATGCGAATCAGATGAGATTATGTTGATACGGATTAACAAACTGCAATCCGTTTGCATACGAATGTTCACTCACCTGACTTCCCTCATTTAACAGCTATTTAAGAAAGCGAAATTATCATTATCAATTCGCATCGCTTTGTTCCAGCGTCCTGACAATTAGCCATGATGAGAATGTAAAGAAGAAGCTGTTAAACTTTTTATCATAATATAAATTTTGTTGTTGTTGTTGTTGACAATGACGTACGAACCAATATGACAGGTCCGAGGTGATTACACCATCGCAGTGTCCACTAACCATTGCGACTTTGCATCTTTCATTGAGACTATAAAACAACAACAGCAATTAGAACGTGCTTAACTTACAACCCTTCAATATCTTAATGTTGGTCCCATTTCTTAAGAAATTCCTACACATTGCTGCGATTGTTTAATAAACTACTAAAAACAGTGTGTATATTTATTAAGAGATTCCATTAAGAATGGTGGTTTGTTAATCCTACAAATAATTTGTTATTATACCTCTCTCTTTCGTTGCTCTTCTCTCGTAACCTCACACTATCTTAGTGAGCCAGATTCATCATTTGTTATTTAATTGATAAACCAACATCAAGGCTGCGTCTCCCAGTCACGTGGTGGGAACCAATCCAGCACACCTGTCGGACTGACCTATTAGAGCCAATCGAGGAAGTTTTCTTTGTTAACACTTTTTTTTTCTCATGCAGTCTTTTACTGACTATCGGTAGGTATTCCTACACCTTCGATACACACACTTTCACAATGATAACGTCGATTTTATTACAAAGAGAAATATTTCGAATGTAGGATTAACATTGCTGTTCTGCTACTTATGTACGTCACATTTTGGGTGCTTTTCACAAGCAATGAGCTAATTCCTTTGTGACAACTCAGCTCACGCCTCCCCGCCACTTTTTCAAACGAATATTCGATTGCATGCGAATATTCAAGGATGTTCCTTTCTCCACCGCTGTGCGATGAGCGACTAGAATATCACTTTAAGGTTTCGCTTTATTGTATTCCATTTCTATAGCTAACAGTATTGTTGTCGTCAGCAATTCATTTTGATGTACCACAGGACGATCGAACCACAGGCAAATCCTTTGACCAATTTTACGTTGCCATGAATAAAGTTATCAAAGATGTGATACAAGTGAATGCTTCAGTTTATTAAGGGTTACTTTACATTTAGACCACTCGTATAAGGACGTCTTATAGCTACTTACAGTGGGCAAGGACATCATCGACGAACTCTTTCATAAATGATCAAATATACTCCAAGCCTGGTCATAACTTCATCGGAAATAAGTATCAAGGCGCACGTTACACAGTCATGATGGGGATGATCATGATACTAATAAGTGACAAAGTTTTACTGTGTGGTCTTATTAACAAGGGGTAGCTTTTCCGGTGCATGTGCTTTTTCATGTATAGTCCCATCTTCTTCTTCTTCTTATTTTGATCACCTCTGCCTTGTCATGCAGGAACCCGTTTTTTGTTTTTGTTTTTGTTTTTTTTTTTTTTTTAATAACCCCTGGGTCAAGGGCATTGTTATTACGTCAAATATTTTAAGAGAGTCCAAGTTGACACCTAAAGGAATTCTATCTCAGGATCTATAATATTATGAGTCTCAGGTCATATACAAAATCTACCGCAATGCGTGTCACCGCTCACATAAAAACCCGGGACGAAGTGAAAAAAGGCAATAAAAACCGGACAAACGGAAAGTTTCGTCATTATTGTTACCGGTGACAAACGCTTTCACACATTCTGCGCAGAACCCTGCACATTTGTGATGTCACAAAAGAACTTGGAGGACAATCGCCGCAAAGTGGAGTCTCGCAGGTCAAGATCACCCCATGGTTGTGTCGGAAATAGGAATACTACACACAGGAATAATAAACCCAGTCGCCATGACGAGCGAGTGTATTGAACTATACAGGAAAATACCCGCATGAGCATGTTTTGCTCATAACGTTATGCAACATGCCTAACTTTGTTACTAAGTATAGAACCACACGCGAAATTCAATCGTATGGGCCACTGACAAAATATTACATGTATTTCAGGAGCCAAAGCTTTATAATCGTAGTGTTATAGCAATAATGTGTGTAAAAGACTGTCGGGAAGACTATGTTCAATTTGGCGACGGTTCAGTACTTGACGTTTGACAACAAATATCACTCTTGATTTCACACTGAGAGTGATGTTATACTAGATCCCGATTATACATATACAGGGGACCTATAAATCATACAACTGATACAACATTTTCCCACTCTCACTACAGGTATTTCTAAAGATGAGATTGATTACAACGGTACGTTACGTTAAGTTCACATGTATCGCATGTTATCGAAATTGATGTGTTTTTTTTTTCTCATGAGTATGACTACAGTGGGGCCTATGTAGCATATCCCAAGTTTGAGAAAAGAATGTGTTTTTTTTTAATCTTCCAGGCAGACATATTTCAACAACAAAACATTGGTTTTCATGTATTACGACTGTGTGTATATTACAATCGACATTAATGTGTTTGTCAGCAAGCAACGCGTCAATAAGGTGAACAACAAAACGACGACTTTATGTGATGGAGTTAAACATGGACGTCAGTATTGATAAGCTTTTTACTTGAATTCAGTCGTCTGTAGTCTCCTCTTTCCTATCTTAATTTCGAGCCATTATCGACTTGACAAACATAGGTATTCAAAGTTCAAAGATTGTCCGATAACATAAGCTGAAGCGTGGATTCCCAGGTACAAATGTTTATTCGTAGGGCACTAATGTGTTCATTTCATTAGCGACATTTACATAATTATACTGGGCATCTGTCCAACACAAGGCAAAGAACTCAACTAAAAACTAAACGCAAGTGCTGTGGCATTTATTGTTTTTTTTTTTTTATAAGCTACCAACATTTGTAAGATACGAATCTTACACAGTACTGCATGCATTGTACTATTGGTCATAGTACGCATATCATGGTATGATGATAATCGATCTGTTCGATGATAATCGATCTGTCCAATTCCCTGCAACGATAACAATGTTAACAGTTGCGAACCATCTGTGTTTATAGATATAATCATTAATTGGTATAGAAACAGAGCAGATCTAAACCTTGGCTGGTGTGATCATTGGTGATGTGGTGGAAATTACCACGCTGCTCGCTATTCACAAATTATGTAGGCCTACCTATTACATGTATATAGATAGATAGATAGATAGATAGATAGATAGATAGATAGATAGACAGACAGATAAAAAGATAGATAGATAGATAGATAGAAAGATAGATAGATAGATAGATAGATAGACAGACAGATAAATAGATACAGGTAAATAGTAGATAGATACATATACAAACAGACGTAGATAAAGTTAGATAGTATAACATATGTGTGTGATTCTTTGATATCGTTCTTTATCTGTGCATATTCTTATACCGGTAGTGTAGGCCTACTTATATGTCGATCCCCATCATCGTACAAAGTTTATAGTAATCCTCATTGCGTCGATCGAGTGTATAAGAACAAGCCGAAACTTTGCCGGGGGTCGCTGCCTTAGTGGAAAGGTTAGGTTAACATGATCCGCTGTTAAATCTGTCACACTTAATTCGTCACTCTCTATAAAAAATGACAAATCCTAGCTTTTGTTTACAAACACCTCATGAGATTTTTTTTTTTCGCATGACAAAAGTTAAACCTATACTAGACCTGTAATCAGATAGTACAAAGCCACTTAACTCTCCTTGAGCTTTCGTCCTAAGCATCTGAGCATTGCAGTGTTCTTTGGAATCTGTGTCGATTTGTTATCTAACGTATCGCTATAAAGCACAAAATAGAGCGCCTGATTATGTTATTCCCAAGAGCAACAGCTCTAATCAACTATGTGGAGATGAAGTTTGAATAAACCAAACTAACAAACAAACGGAAAAACAAAAACAGAACAAAACAGACAATTGGACATTTTACTTGTCCCTTTAAGTCAGTTATCCCAAATGTCAATACTTCCCTATCAGATATCTACATATCCCGCTCTTTTGTTACATAAGATAAATTATAAAAAAAAAAATCATGATCGTTATTTTAGTTTGTAGCTGAGGATTGCCATTACCACGGCTATGTCTTTTGACATTTGATTGCGGAAATGATCAACGGGAAAAAAGACAAACATTGAAAAGAAAAACATGTGCGTATGTGGTGTGTCCACCATCGATACACGGTAAAATAGCTGATCCTCCCGGACCGACTTCGGCGGAAAAATGGCGCCTTTAACTTCCTACGGTGAAGGTCTGAGTGTTTCAGTTGTTGATGATGTTGTTTATGCTGTTGCAGTGATCAAGCGGAGAATACTGCAGCTGATTTGCGAGATCTATACTTAGCGACAAGCTATGACGTAGTCATGGTAGTGTGTGTGGCTTGGGTTAGTTGCTGAGCGATCCAACACACATATAGGGCATGGAGATTTGCTGAGAGTTTGATACACTTATATGCACCTATACCACGAGTATTCAGCATACAAGGTTCGGTTGCCTATCATAATGCATTTTGTCGGTTGGTGATTTGTTAGTGACACATTAATGTTCCATGGCCCTGTCATTGACGGAGATTTATATAGCTTTGGTGTATTAGTATAGTACCGTATTCTCACATCTCCAGCCTTGCAATGCATGGTGAATCCTTTGAAACTGTATCAAGCCAAGTACCCATTTACACACTCATCAGTGTGATGAAGAGATAGGCCTATAAACCTTCTTCCGCATTGTACTCTTTGAATTATATTCCACATCATATCGAACATTGAAATAAGAATTTTGAATTTTAATCAGTAGATGACGACAGTTCTCGAAGAGTGCATTATCACTCCGACAATGACCAGGTCGTGTATTGATTGATTTGAGTTTATTTCGACTTTGTGTTCACAAAAAAAAAAAAAAAAAATAGGAACAAACAGAACTGGGTTACAATGATTATTACGTCCTATCAGGGACCACCTCCCTGGTCCTATACATCGATCGTTTTATTAAACGTACAGTGAAATAATCTAAATGTATATTCTAATAACACATACGTTTGCATCTATGCGCCCTGCCAGATAGAATCCCGTGCCAAAGATATATCAATGGCCTTTACATCGATCAATAATATTGTCACCTACTTCTCTGGCTGATTTTATGTATTTGATTGGCGTCTATAAACTATTATGATATGTCACACGGTATATGTACCTTTCGGAATCGTCCTCAGGCATGGGCATGGCCCTTTTTTGGTATCGAACGAGTTTGGATTTCCTTCGGCCTACATAAATTAGCGGTGCGACTCGCCACATATGAATCTCTAGCACCTCCCTGGTTTAGAGAAGTGGCGATGTGATTAGCACTCGCCCTACATTCCTTTCTAGGTCTATTCTAGGTACCTGGAGAACACGTTCTCCTATCCTATATACCGCGGTCGAAGTGGAGATGTAAATTCCGATGTCGAGGCGCGTTTCTAGGGCAGGCGTCAATGACAAGTCCATCCGTGTGGTTGACGTAGGCCAAATATCTCCCCTGCCCTAATCAAAGTTTGCTCTCGGTCATAGGACGAGTGTACCCGGTAAATATTTAGGTGCTTTCCTCGCTGTCAATTTACAGTGCATGATCGAGTGATGATGAGCAGGGGGCATGTTGAGGTATAGTGTTGTGAAGGCGGTATAAGGGAGACCCCTGTTCTTGTTCTGCAGAATTCCGTGTTGAAGATTTTTCCGCTGCCATGGTGTACACTTGTGTGTTTACTTTCAAACTCTGTAAACATGATTGTTGAATTTGTTCACACAACGTGTAGAGTGTCGTCTTTCTTTGGTAGGTGTTTGAGGTAAATACAATAAACATCTGTGCACTAGCAACACATAGCAACAGCAATCTCCATTTTAAATTAGCTATATCACGGACATAATAATGTTTACCGTCTTTCATCCCCATCCTCGAGAATCTAAGATTATGATCCTCGAAATGTTTTCCGTATACATATCTTGTGTGCACTCTGAGCAAAAAAGAAGGGTTACCGCTCGTTATTCCGAAGGTTCGTTATTCCGAAGGCTCTTTAGTCCGAAGATTTCCGGACACCTATTCCGAAGGTTCATTTTTCCGAATTTCATTTTCAGATTAACGAATCTTCGGAATAACGAACCTTCGAAATAACGTACGCCACAAATGTTCGGATTAACAAGGGAGGTGGAAGCCCTCCCTGGATTAACGAACCCTTTCTCATTTTCGGATTAACGAACATCTAGGTATAGGGAATTTGTGTGTTTCGGATTAACGACCCTTCGGAATAACGAACCTTCGGAACAGCGAACCTTTGGAATAACGAACAGCACCCAAAAGGAGGTATTCTGTAATCACAAAAATAGCACAACGGTTGGAAATGTATTCTTTACAGCTATATAGGAACTACTGTCCATTACATGGCAGATACAGTAAGTGCATTAATAGTTCTGAATGTGCATTTGGATAAAACGATATATCATACAGAGAGGCCTGGAAAACATTATTTTTTAACATCATAATCTTTTTATCCCACGGACTTGATCCTAAGGAACCCCTTTGAAAGGCAGTTTGTTATAGTTTTGGTTCCCTTGAAAATCAGTATCACCCACATAACGTCATTTTACGTGGGCCTCTTTTCCAATAATACAATTATTTTGATCATTAGTTTCACATCAACCATAGGCCTATATGTATATCTAGGATTGTTGTGTGCATTGTATTTTTCCCTGGACCTTGTATCAACAAAAATGTGATATTGGAAATAAAATCTCATTTGAATTTGAATTTGAATTGCCTCTAAAACTGAGCGGTCATCAAGGAGTAAACTTATCTTCGTACCGTGTTTGTATCATGCGGAGTTTTTGTGTTTAGCAAACCGAGCACCATATGGAACCAGCCCGGAAAATGATTTAATCTTGCAGGCTCATTTTTAATATATACTCAGCAGTGTCAGTATAGGTCCTAGAAATATACCATGTAGCAGACCTTTTATGTAGCATCATACCTGGTACATAGTTTTGGGACATAGGCCCCAGTCAGCTAATAAAAGACCAAAATAAAACCAAAGGCAAACATTAAAGCACACACACACACACACACACACACACACCCACACAAACACGGACGCGAAGAAACTACCAAGCAGACGGTAAAAATTAAGGTGGCAGAGACGGCCCAAAGGCGGCAAATTCTTTCGCGTGAATCTGCAGGTAGCTGGCATTCCAAGAGTCATATGTCAACGTCATGTCATATCTGGCAACAATACAGGCTAATGTTCGGAAGTCTGGGACACTGACCCTCACAAAAGGTCAATTCATTGAAGACCTACGTGATGGAATCTGACGTGCTGAAGAGAGCAAAACGTGACTGTAAAAAAAGTACCGAAAATAAAGAAAATAACAAACTACACAACAACAAGATGCCTTGCACCACCACCACCAACACAACAAAAACGTTTCTCAGGCAAAATGATGAAGGTTGTAATACACGAACACCTATTGGCCTAAGATTTTTAGAGAATTCAGGCATTCATCCTTGGAGATTAACTGGAATCCTTTCTTGAGGGTTTCGAAAAAAGCCCAAACAAAAAAACAGGTGCAGAAAATACACCTGCACCTGTCACGCCGATTATTGCAAAGTTGAACGTCACGACACATGACGTTTTGTTCGCCCCGACGGCATTATTTTACGGTATTCTATCCACGAAAACATAAATCATAAGATCTCGCGTTTGCGAAATATTTGAATAGAAATTCCTGCTCCTCCATTTCCTTAGGATACGATGTGCAACTCTATTGTACTGCTACACGACTATTCAGGATTTTTCCCTTGCAAAATATAAAAGGAGGTGTGATGAAATGACGGTAAAATTGCTCGAATCGACAGACACTTGACAACGAAAGAGATAGATTATAAGGATTAAATGCTTTCTTCCATACACGGATGATTTATAAGACTCGTAATATAGATTTCACAGTTGTTCGTCTGTGATTAAATGGGAAAACCATACTAGCAAGTTGAACTTTGATAAATAATTGTATAGATCTGGGGCCCGTTTCATAAAACTTGTCATCAGTGACAAGTTGTCATAGATGTGACAAGCTACTGAAAACCTTGAATCTGATTGGCTGAGAGCAAATTTGTCATGGAAATGTGGCAGTTGTCACTGATGACAAGTTTTATGAAAAGGGCCCCTGGATTAGAATGGGTCTAAGCATCCTTGGGCTTAGTTTTGTCTTATTTCTGTAACATGCTTTTCGTATCTATTACTGGACTTACCCGTTCACATGAAAACATTATTGGTGTGATGTTAGTGACATAATTATTATAAGAGAATGCTTATAAAAGACCTTAAAACGTTCCTTTGTTGTCGAGAGCTACATGCTTGACGTTAATATCGTACAAAGTTTGTGTTCCCATAGTAGAGACTACGTACATGCAGGTACGATTAAAGGGACTGTACAGTACTAGTTGAGGTGGGGATTCATGTTTTGAACATTCCTAAGTGAAATAATGAAAAGCCTCTTATGAAATATGAAAGAGCACGTAATCTTAAGAAGAACTCAACGTTTATTTGATGAAAATTGGTTTTCAAATGGCTGAGATATCCAAAAAAGTGCTAATAATAAAAGGCGATATGCCACAACTTTATATAGGATCTTTTGTTTCACCTTGTTTTTGGATATCTCAGCCATTTCAAAACCGATTTTCATCGAATAAACTTTTGATACCCCTTAGAACTGCATGCTCTTTGACATCTCATAGAGTGGTTTCTGAATATCTCGCAAAACGTTAAAAGCTAAATCCTCACCTCGACCAGAACTGTACACACCCTTTAACCTAATGTAACGGATAATCTCAGGGGAAAAAAAACAACAAAAAAAAAAAACAAAACAAACAAACAAACAAACAAAAAAAAAAAAAAAAAAACGCCAGAGGCAGAAATGCCAGCTCTAAACTTGTCAAAGTGATAAATGTCAGAAATGATCATACCACGGTTACATAAAAAAAAAAAAAAAAAATGTCAGGAAAAAACAGAGAATGTCAGAACTAACAAGCAGAAAGTACCAGAGATTAAAAAAAAAAGAGAAAAAAAAAGCGCTGGAGGTATTGATTTTAGACACAAAAGTGTCAGAGGTATTAATGTGAGAAAAGGGGGACTGTCACGGGGAATGCCAGCGGTGCTAATTTATTATAAGAAATTAAAATAAAATGTTAGAGGTCAAGGTGCTTGGGGTAATACATTTGGAGTCAAAACTGTCAGAGGTAAAATGGCTTGGGATTAAATGATAAAAACACACAATATTGTGCTAATAATATATCTCTGCTAATGTGAATTTTATTATTTTCATTACACACTATAAGAGAGAAGGCAATACATTATCAAAATGTACATTTAAAGAATTCAAATGCTTAACTATTTCACGTTCAAGTCATATCTAGGAATGGAGAATGATGAATAATGGGAGAAACAATACACATTGCAATGATGCAAAAAAAAAATTATAGCAATCTAAAAGTGTATCATGATCTGCTGAAAAGATAAGCTTGTATTAAAGACGTGGACTACTCAATAACAAAAAACAATATTCCAGTAACATATAGGCCTACCCGAAATTGATCTGTGTACAGTTAGTGCATTTGATAACCTATATGACAAAGAATAAGAATAATGATAATAAAGATGATAAAATAATAAATATATAAATAATAAATAAACATTAAATAATTATAGTTATATAAATTATATATATATATATATATATATATATATATATATATATATATATATATATATATATATATACATACATACATACATACATACATACATACATATACCCTTCAATTTATCCTTCAATTCAATGGCACCAAGCTGTTACCTGTCTGTATCTGGTCGTCGGCCAACTGCCAGTAATTGCTATCTGGTATACGGTCAGTGATCATAGGGGTAACAGTTGCCTTGAAGACACATTTTGGCCTACCTGAAGTCAAATGAAATTGGAGTCCCATTACGAGCTTGGCTTCAAACTTCTAGCAAGAGAAATAGATAGATGGATAGATAAAGAAAGAAAGGCAATAGAGAGAAAAGGGATAAAGGGAGAGAAGGGAAAGAATATGTAGTTGCCATATTTGAGTGATAGAATATTCAAAGGGAAACGTCCCTGAGTCTACTGAGAGTAATATTCTATCATAAATTTCGTGTAAAGAAGAGTTGCTTTATTCTACAAATATTGGAAACTACTTTATTGTCTTTAAGTAACTATATCTTTGAAATACTACCTTCAAATTGCCATATGCGATATAACATTTCCTTCATGGCCGATTTGAAGTCAAAGGGTTAATCTTATAGATTATATTTTCATCATGTTGAACGCGAGTGAATCTACGCCATACTGCCATAATTTCAAAGAGAGTGACTTGAAATATAAGATAATTATGCAGGCAGCGAGCGTACAGTATCCCGTTTTCACATGTGGAGGATGTTCGCTATATGCGATGCCTATATCACGAATTTTAAAGGGAAGCACGACTGAGTGCTACGATATTCTTCTGTATGTGTATGTGTATGTGTATGTGTGTGTATTTAGTAGATGTTGAACAGGGACCTTTGAAGTTTCATTAATAAAATCATTATGTTATATATAAAAAAATAAGATAAATAGAATATTGTAAAACATTTTATGATGGCTTCACTCGTTATCACGAAACAGAGTTAAAAAGTAACGCCCCGACCCTCCCGCAAAAATGTAATGAGGTGATCAATGTTCCTCAAGTCTCGTACTAGTCTGCGCACAAACCTTCCCTAAACCTTTCTCTTTCTTTACAAAAGAGTGCGTTATGTATGCATCACTTAATTTTCATTTACAGAGGATATTTTTCCCCAAATCATTGATGGAAATATCATTGTCATGACGTTCGTCTACCGAGGGAGAAATCGGAGGCATCGGATGTGTTTATACCTGTTATATGACCCTTTAAATTGTCCTCCCCATAAAAGGTAAATATTGATTTTGTACTAAGTATATCTTTAGAATATAATTTAGCATGTATTGTATTTGTAAAGCAGAATGACGGAGGATGGTTTGTAATATTCATAGTTCTGTATTTTTGGTAAAATAGGTGGTAATATTTTTGTGCAATGTATTCATATTCAATTGTGATTTCTGATGCGGATGTTATATACGACAGCTCAATGCGTTTTATTCAATTTGGAGGTATTTATATGTCATTGCAATGTATTTTAGCCTTGGGACTACGAGTTTGCAAATTTTTACCAAATAAGCCATTATAGTAATAATAGTAATAGAAGTAGTAGTAGTAATGACAATGATGATGATGATGATGATGATGATAATGATAATAATAATAATAATAATAATAATAATAATAATAATAATAATAATAATAATAATAATAATAATAATAATAATAATAATAATACATTAAACATGAAGTGGAGTTTCCCTTTAAGGGGGTGCGATATACACGCTATTCACTTTCACTCTGAGGTGAATGATGGGATGACCTTCGGCATTACCCTGCCGATTGTTTCTAGTATACTCGTGGCCGTGTATGTGGGCATAAATATTTCACGGCTACTTAGCATGTGTATTGATCACCTCCATCGTACATTAACTATGCGCAGGCAAGTGTTTTTTTGCAGGGTCACGGGTGCAGAGTGTGAAATATAAAATGGTGTCTGCATACAGTATTCGAAGTTCATGTCGCGGCCGGGTTTTTCCAATGGAGATCCCGTCCTGACCCATCAGGCTAACGTCATTATTAGTAATGACTTCTTTTCCTCGAAGAGATAAAATGTTTTTACGCAGATACACAACAAGACATTGTGGGAGGCGGTACTGTTTGCCATATAATATGTAGACCTATATATATCATTTTATATACCATATATTATATGGTGATCTGCTGACTTTTAAGAGGTCGTTATAATCATATACAGATTATACAAGTCTTGATAAAGACAGTTGTAGTTATATAGTGGGATAATGCCACCGGTATTAAAAATGAAAAAGGAGAATAATTGCAAGGCCTCCTGACAGCAGCCACTATAGCATGCTTATGTCTTGATGTGAAGGAAATTTTACTTATTGTCCGAATAACGTATAAGAAGGAACAAATTGTCACAGATTTGCTAAATGCTATGTTTCTTAAACGACAGCAATCAATACTATCATTAACACGATCATTATTATCGCTGTCATCATTATACATATTTAATAATGTTATCTTTGTCATAAATTCGTATGAGATTTTCTGCATTTAATGCTACTACCAGTACTTCACTCTTTTTTTTTTTAAACTTAATTTTCTTTCCTTGTCCGAAAGAATCACTGGTATAAAATTGTAGTGTCTTGTTTGCTTTCTCTATATCTAGATTGGTTATGATATAACACTGAACGAATGGACCAGAGTCTATAACGATGTTTCGTATACGTTTTCACAGTCGCTCCCCTGGAAATATTCAGCAATGGTATTATACTGGTAAAAATGATTGACCTTGCAGTTTGAACATGTGTAGGCCTACATGAAGAAATATCTCCCCCGCTATCCATTTGGACAAGTTGATGTTCACTTGTTCCCACGTTAGTCGTCTGCAGTCTGTCACCTACGCACAGACTTTCCATCCTATGATTCCAGCAAGTCAAGCCAAGTTTAAAGCGATACACCACTTCTCCATAACAAAATAAACTCTGACAAGCCAAGCACGTACGTGACCCGCTTCAAGAACGATCAAATGAATGAAAGAAAAACAGAATATTACAAGCTTCCATATAAAATCGAACATGAAAGGGGAAGGAAGTGATGAAATTATTAGTTTTCAGGAAAAATAGTGATATTCATCACTATTATCTGCAAACGTGATAAGCTGGTGACATCATGACTAGAAAATCTCCAAAATATTCCCCTTTTGATGATAACTTGATAACAAATAAAAAAATATTTCTTGCACTATGGGCACCTGGTTAAATAGATATATATCTCATAGCGGCACTAAACACATAATGAACATGACGTGTCCCTAGCAGTAATCATTGGTAATTGTTATCATCTTTAGAAATTAATCTAATAACTAGAGTAGTTGTAACATGACAATGATTACCTATCAAAGACGGGGGGGGGGGGGGGGGAGGGGACAACACAATTCCTGATTTACTGAGCAAAACATGACTCTTACTGTAACTTTCCGGAACATTATATCATTAGGTGACTTTGAAAGAGATGACATCACACCTGTGGGTGCTGGTCGTTATTCCGAAGGTTCGCTATTCCGAAGGTTCGTTATTCCGAAGGTTCGTTAATCCGAAACACGCAAATTCCCTATACCTAGAGGTTCGTTAATCCGAAAATGAAAAAGGGTTCGTTAATCCGAATATTTGTGGCGTTATTCCGAAGGTTCGTTATTCCTGAGATACGTTAATCCGAAAATGAAATTCGGAACAACGAACCTTCAGAATAACGAATCCTCGGACTAAAGGGCCTTCGGAATACCGAACCTTCGGCAGGAATAACGAGCTGTAACCATACCTGTCAAGGTCATCTGGCATACGGAGAGGTGTAGAATTCAAGAGCGATCCCACGCTCAAATTTACTCTGGCAAATATGGTTAAAGGGATTGTACAGTTTTGGTTGAGACCTAGTTTCATGTTTCTTACATTTTTTTTTGGTGAGATAATGAGAAACCTCGTATGAAATATGAAAGAGCATGTAATTCTATGAGGAATTCAACGTTTATTTGACAAAAATTGGTTTTGAAATGGCTGAGATGTCCAAAAAAAGAGCGATTCTAATAAATTGTGGGACCCACACTTTATTATTCGCTTTGTTTTACTTTGTTGTTGGATGTTTCAGTCATTCCAAACCTGATTTTCATCAAATAAACTTTGAATTCCTCTTTAAATGGTTTGCTCTGTACCATATCATAGGTGTTTTCTTCGCAAAAAGTTAAAAGCCCAATTCTCATCTCCACCAATACTGTACTATCCCTTTAAATCACAGAAACAGAATGATAGGAATAACCTATCGCAAGGTTGGCTTAAAATTAAAAGGGGGAAAGAATTTACTTTGCTTATCATCGATTCAAAACTATATATTGAGTAATATGTTGTATGCTATACAACCAGTACAACCAATATAACCAATGGTAGAGTTGTGAGATGATAACATCATCATCCCTGACTGATTGTGGCTTAGAAGCGCACTCAAAGGAGACCTCCGGATGATTTTCAGACTTTTACATTTTGAGCAACTATAAATATTATATTAATTATACTGAGTACAGAGTTTCAGATTTTATAGTGATTGGGATGAGGAATGAGAATGTTTTCAAGATTTATAACAACTTGCAATGAACTAGGATGATGACATGGCAGCCTCGCCTTAAAAATGCATGAGTTAGGGCTCAAGGAAGCGGAACAAAAGAAGAAGGCATGCATAGATTCTACACAGGTGAACTTGTTAAGCAAACGGTATTGTAATGGAATTACATTGCTACATTTCTGAAATATTTGAGGCTCCTATACGTCATCAACATTGTGCAGAGTAAATTGTTTAAGATTTTTCAGAATACTGGCTTCTCTGATCAAGGACCACAATGAATTTCCCAAATCTACACATGGAGCTGTTGATTCTACTACATGATGTGAAATTATGAAAATTGTCTAGAATGCCCCTTTAAAATCGTTCGGCTCAGTGTGACATCAACGGTGCATATCAATCTTTATTTATGTGTAATGTATTATTGTGTTGCTAACGGATGATATAAATCATAATTTATCGAAATGTTGCCACAATGCAGGAAGGATATTGGACTACAGGTGTTGTTTTTTTTTTCTCCCACTTTCTCTCCCTTCCCCTCTTCTTAGCTCTTCCTTTCTCCATTTTTTTTTTTTTTTTGGTCTTACCATCTATACAGTGTATTTCTCATTTTCGTCCGTCAACGGAAAGGTAGACAGACATTATAAACCCTTTAGATTACTTGCCCAGGAAGGGGCGAGTTTGGTCCATATGACAGAGACATTTCCTCAGTCTACACGAGTGCAAACAGAGTTCAAAGTCAAGCGTGTTTTTGAAACCGACATTGCAGGAATAGTAAGAGCCAAATTATCCGACCATTTCAGTCTTGATATTGTCTATTTTATAATGCACTAGACTTTTACTGTCACTGCCTGGTAATTTGTATATATTTTATCTCCTATGACGACCAGGGATGACATTCATAGCGCTTTGAATCCAGTAGAAAGGCGCTTTAAAAATATCAACTATTATCACTATTAAACTTTGTAGAATATGAAGTCAATATCAACACGATGATCGGCAGATGCAAGAAGTAATACTGCAGAATGTAATATATACTTTTAGATAATAATTAATGATTTTTGTTTGAACTGATCAATTTATTTTTTCTATTTTGCTTGTAGTAAAGTCGAAAACTCAAGCACATTTTTCAGTGAATTAACACTGAGTTGTGAGGAGGGAAGTTCATTGGTTTTAGTTTACATCATGTCTCCGCCAGGATTATAATATCTCACTGAAAACCGGGGGGGGGGGGTGTTTCATATATTCTCCAAGTTGAGCGTATAGTGCATATACATGTAGTATAATTGTCAGTAAAGTTACAAACAACACTTTATAAAACAGGGCCCAGGTGCGAAATTGGAGAAGAAGCTGAGATTTCATCGGAATGACATTTTAGAATTTAGAATGACAGTGGGAAACATCTGTTAATAAAGCACTGACCATGCTAATACAGGGCATATTGATTGTCGAGAACTACAATTTATGAACATAGCCACAAGTATAGCGACTAAACGAGGTCAGGACTGGTGAGCTGAAATGTGTCGATCTGCTTCCAAACGAGTGGTATGACATTGAGCGGTTTCTGAACGACGCTCTTATCACCGTCGAAACTAATCTGCATTAAAGTTTCTATTTACACTCTCTCCCTCTCTCCCCCTCTCTTTCCGCATGCTCGCTCCGAACAGATTATCTGGTTTAATAATGGGCTAATAGTAACCGCAAAGTTACCCCCCCCCCCCCCCCATGTGCGGTTTACGTGGAGTGGTGCGAGTCATGAATATAAATATTATGATGCGTGGTAGAAAATGTAGCATCCCTCCACACGCCGTCCGACTATATATTGTTAAAAAGGAAACCATTTATTTGTATTCGATTCTCCGTTTATCGTTTGTATCGTCGTTTCCATTGAGAATTATATTGCCCTATAACAACAACACCACTACCAATAACAAAACTTACATCACACCCAACAGAAAACTATGGAAAAAGTGTAGGCCTATGCCTATAAAGTCAGGAACAAAATCAGTCAGAACAAAATCCATTGATAGCTTGACACTTCCCCTTTCATTGTGTTGGTTGTCTTCGTCTGTTTTGTATACAATCATTGATCTTTTTTCGAAGCCATAGGCGTTGCGTATATATAATTATACATATGAATATATACATACATTATAAAATCATGAAGGTTGGTCGCAAGACAAGATAACTCCATTCTTGTTAAACTGAGAGATTTTCAATTAAAGCTGCTACAAACAAAGAAAATAAAAAGAAAATGTGGGATATCTTCAATCAAAACTTCAAGAACATTCCATGTAATGCATCAAGTGAGGTATCAGTTAAAAAGTTTTACTTTGTTCTATCTGGTGATGGACTTACTATTAAAATGTTTTAAAATGGCATTCAACCCGTTTTGCGGTTATTCTTCTTATGAAGACCCTGCATATCATAATGAATATTTAGGGTGTTCCTGAAGTATAGGACGGTAACCAAAGTTCAAGGTCATTCGAAAAATGCAAAATTCGATACCGAATTAGTTAGGAGAAGAGGGTAAGCCCCAGTTTTTGTTTTTGTGTCTTGATACCTTGTATGTACATCATTTCCACACCGGATCACTGTAATACATGTTCCTGAAAATAAGAGATACAGTATACAAGATCCATTATTACTACGAAATGCATTTCTCTCATGAGTTATACAAACTTTTAGATCATGGCTTTAGCTCAAGTTTGTCCAAACCTTTAGTTCTAGGAAGCTGCGAAGTTATGCCTATCAGACTTTGTGCAAAATTAGATAAGGTACATCTGAAAGTCTTGTTATTCTGCTGGAAAGGATATTCCTCGACACATGGTCATTGTTGCCATGGCAACGCCACACCCCCTCTTCCACCTTCTTCCTGTGAATTATATCTTCAGATTTCCAAAGGTTTCTTTTTTTTTTTTTTGAGTGCACGTTTCTTGGGTTGAAAGAGGGAGCCTGACTATATACATGGCTTACAATTTAGGGGTTTGATACACAAATTTGGCATGTACGCTTTACCGAAATCAATAGCGGAAGCAACGACATGAAACCGTGTAGGTAATGATGTGTCGAGGATACAGTGTGTTCTAAAGTGAGCAGACACAAACTAGTATCTTTATAGCGCTCGATTGACCACTTCTTTGGTCCCCAAAACTAAGCATGTGTTTTTACTTCCATAGTTGAAGTATTAATCTACTCGAATGCTTCAATGAAAATAAAAGGACTATGTAAAGATCATGACGGCTGAAGTTCATATTTGTCTGTCATCTTTGGAGATCTTTGATTATGGAGTTATCCAAATATAGATAAGAATTCATATGGCGATCATAGATATCAGTATACAAATAGTGTACATTCCCGTTAATGTACATACAATGTACATGACATAGATGTTGGGCGTTTTTTTTTTTTCCGAAATTCTTTTTCAATTGACTTGCATATTTCCTGTATTCAAGTATTAATTATCAAACTGTAGTGTATACAGTGTCTCATAAAAGGAAGAAACCACTAACAAGTTTATCGATTAGGTGTATTTCGTCTTGTTGTTTCAAAAGGCATATACCCATGTTCCTTAAAGGCATTATTTACCATTTGAAACAAAACCCAGCTTTAGTGCTTCAAAATGTTTCTGAAATGTGAGTTAGGACTTGAGAAACAACCAATGTAAAAATCTTTGTCAGGATGATCAATTAAGTACACTATGTTGTATATACAGAATGTGAACAATAGTTATAATAGAATTGTTTTTAGACTAAACCGTCTATCGGATTATCGTTTATTGAGAAAAATGGTGATATTTCCCTATATTTTGATTTTGTGTTTTATTGCCAAGTTTTTAAATGATAGGATGTTTTATTATACAACTGACCAACACATTATACATTAAATGTGACAACTCGAACATTTTTAAAATCACTGCTGTCAAAGGTAAATACCAGCAGATGTGATGCCATGTTTTGCCCTCTTCTTCATGCCATGGAGCCAGTTGCATTTTATAGAACCAAGATTTTTGTCGTCCCATTGAACGTTTTTTGTATTGTCGCCTATAGAACGAAGGCATATTTTTTTTTTTTTTTGGGGGGGGATGATGGGGGTTAGGGAGATGTTTTAGTAATATCTCAAGTGTATTATTGTAAAATCGATGTATAATAATGTATTTGCAAAGGCAAAATATCCCGTAATATCAGTGTTTGTTTTACATGTGGGAATTTGTTCAAAAACAGTGTTTTTAGAACTGCACAGGTTATGAGAGCTGTTTGTGTGATTTGAGAAACTATAATTCAGTAATCCATGTTATATGGGCTTGAAAAGTTAGTGCCTTTTATACAATAAGCAAAGTCGTTATACATGTACCGGTAGTAATAGTAATAACACTGATTATGATAATACAGTATGCCATCTATCCCGAGAAATAGGCTGCTTATGATATATTCCTAGAGCTGCTTTCCCTGAGGGGCCCTTTCGTCATTTCAGCCCGGCATTATCCGGGAAGCCTTTGTATTGTGAGGACAAGGTAATCGAAGTGAGTGAGAGGCCCTCATATTCCAATCACTCCTGAATTGCTTGAATGGATCCTAAGACTTTCTTGCATGAATAGGATTCCAGATTTTAAAGGGATGGTATAGTTTTGGTTGAGATGGGGTTTCAGGTTTCCAACTTTATTTCTGAGTTAATGAGAAACCTCTTATGAAATTTGAAAGCGCATAATTTATCATTCTAAGGGGAATTCAAAGTTTATTTGATACACATTGGTTTAGAAATGGCTGAGATATCCAAAACCAAAGTGATCCAAATGAAAGGAAGGACGCACCTTTTATCAGGATCGCTCTATTTTAATTTGGTTTTGGATATCCCAGCCATTTCAAAAGCAATTTTCATCAAATAAACTCTGAATTTTTCTTAGAATTGTATATATATGTCCTTTGACATTCCATAAAGTGGATTCTAAGTAGCCTGCAAAAAAGGTTAAAAGCTGAATTCTCATCTCAACCGATTTTCATCAAAACCCTAAAACTTTGAATTCTAAGAATTGTATGCTCTTTAACATTTCATTCAGTTGTTTCTAAGTATCTCGCAAAGAAAAAAATAAAAACTGAATCCTCATATCATTCTTTAGGAAAGAGATAGAGATAGATAGTACATATATGTATATACATTTATATGTATAAAGAGAGAGAGAGAGAGAGAGAGCGGAAGATACAGAGGTGGAGGGCAGAGAGAGGGAGAGAGAGAGAGAGAGAGGGAGATAAAGAAAGAGAGAAAGAAAAAAAGAGAAAGGGTAGTGTAGATAAGAGGGATGAGCAGAGTTTGACAGCAGCCGCCGATGATGTCTTTGTAAGGTCACATTAATAGTTGGTCCATTTGGCACTTCATTCGAGACATTCCGTGGGAAAATTACCAGCACTAGAAGCACCGGACACTATCGCGCGAAATCTCATTAAAGTGCCCAATAGACAGTGGCTATTACCGTTGATGATGCCTAAGCTAGCCGAGTAACACTGCGTGGTCATGGTGGATTCGTCGGTTCGGTAGTTTCGAGTGACAATAACCTTGACTTTAAGTGGTAGAGCCGATATCTATCTGACTATACACGCCACGCCGTGGATCGTGATACTATAATTACACCATCACCAGGGTAATATATATATATATATATATATATATATATATATATATATATATATATATATATATATATATATATAATATATTTATATTTATATTTATATACATATATTTTATATATAGCTTCGGTTGAGATGGGGCTTCAGGTTTCCAACGTTTTTTGGTGATTTTTTTTTTTTAAAGATAATGAGAAGAGTGTATAATTCTTAAAGGAATTCCACGTTTATTAATGAAAATCGATCGAAAATTTCAAAACCGATTTTCATCAAATAAAATTTGAATACCTCTTGAATTATATGCTCTTCAACATTTCATAAAGTAGTTTCTAAGTATCTCACAATAAGTTAAAAGCTGAATCCTCACCTCAACCAATAGTATGCTATCCCTTTAATACTGAGGAGGCCACTTTGAGTGAAGTATATAATTCATATACAATGCGTACGCCACCATTAACATCGTTATCACTGCTGTTACTAACTGCCAGCAGAAATTGAATCATCACAAACATGAGTAACCATACACGACCAAGACCATGACTGCCATTAGCTTCAGAATATAACACTGAGGTCCGATATAATATATATATATATATATATATATATGACATCCCTTTAATTCATTGCATTCCGCAGTTGCTCCGTTCCTGTATTATCGAAGCACTGCTAGACATTCATTAATTCACCTTGCTCCAAGTGGACAAGGATGTGGTTGGCGTAATAAAATCTTTAGGTGGGATATATAACGCACCGAGCAGGATTCGATCCGATGATCTTCTGTTACAAGTCCCATGGCCTTATCCTCTACGCCGCAGTACTCTTACAGCTAATGCTCCTACGGAAATGTAGATTGAGCCTTGGGGACGACATGTTTGCCTATGGGTATAGTTCTATTATTCTAGTTCCCAACCTGCGTTGAAAGCAGAACTGATAGATGTCATTCCACAAGCTTGGCTTGTCTTCCCTGTAAAAGCATATAGCATGTCTAGAATCTATTTGTAAAAATCCACATAATATACTTGTTTCTTGTTTTGGGTTTTCCTTTTCTTCTTCCTCTTCTTCTTCTTCTTCTTCTTCTTCTTCTTCTTCTTCTTCTTCTTCTTTTTCTTCTTCTTCTTTTTCTTCTTCTTCTTTTTCTTCTTCTTCTTTTGCCTCATGTGGAAAGTATTATTTTGATGTAAAATGTAACTCCGAATGCCCTCAAATACTTGTCGAGACTACTTATCTGTAAAAAAGAAGATTTACCTTCCAAATCGCAAGAGTAATTTCTTTTCAAATACTGCCAGAAGGCCGTCACAAACAGACGCGTCCTTGTTGGAGAAGTAAACCTTAAGTTAAAAAAAAAAGATCGTCATGATTCCGTACAAGTTAGGAATAGGATTGCAGTTGTCAGGCTATTATATTCTAGCACCCATATAAATGAAGCAAACCTGCAAATTATGCTAAAGTGCTGACAGGATTAGATGCAGTCAAAGCCCAACAATAACGACAAATTCATAAGGTTTGTTCGATTTTGACTAAATCCTTACAGATGCGATGACTCCTAACATCAACAGAGCACTGTTTACGAGTGTGTCGACCGCCATACAAACCCTGAAGCAACCCAAAACTTTTTGGCGCACTTCTTGAGCTTACAATCACCCTGATTTTCAGGGATCGCTATATCTTTGTCCTCGTACGTTTCGAAGAAGCTTCATCTCAACAAAAAAGAATCAAGGTCTCAGAGCTGTAAACACAACATTAATTTGTCCGAGCAATTTTTTTCTTTATTACATTGCTTCCTTTGTACCAAGGATAGTGGAGTCAATTGGCTATATTCATGAAGATGAATGTACGCATGTCATTGCAAAATAGGCTCTGATAGGCTGTGTGGTTGATATAATGGAATACTTGTCTAACTTTTTTTTTTTTTCGGGTTACACATTGCCCCCATGAAGCGAAATGCACGTGAGATGCGATTGGTTGGTTGTTTCTTTTTAATCATTAATGCCTTTAGTAATCACTTTTGGAAACACCAATATAGGCCTTATAGGCCTACATGTGTCGACGATACACTGATCGTAAATCAAACTCAACATACTGAATGTCTAGTGCTTAAAGGGATGGTACAGTATTGGTGGAGATGAGAATTGGGCTTTTAACTTTTTGCGAGATACCAAGAAAACACTTATGAAATATTACAGAGCATACCATTCTAAGAGGAATTCAAAGTTTATTTGATGAAAATCGGGTTTGGAGTGGCTGAAACATCCAAAAACAAAGTAAAACAAAGCGATTGTAAAAAAGTGTGGGTCCCACACTTTATTAGAATCGCTCTGTTTTGGATATTTCAGCCATTTCAAAACCAATTTTCATCAAATAAACATTGAATTCCTCATGGAATTACATGCTCTTTCATATTTCATAAGAAATTTCTCATTATCTCACCAAAAAATGTTAGAAACCTGAAATTAGGTCTCAAACAAAACTATACGATCCCTTGAAACATTTCAAATGCTTTTATGGGAAAACAGTGTCAGTGGCGATAACTAATTAATTCAAAATGGGTCGATATTGTACAATGTGCAACCTATTTTGAATTCATCCCTTTTCAGTAAACCCACCCAAACAAGATCAATACATATTTATATGAATAACATGAAGAGATTACAAAATGGCAGGAGAATCCTAAAATGTAGTCAGTTGAGCCTACACGACACATAAAGCTAATCTACCTTTAATTGGTTCTACCGAGTGGTTCCGGTACAAACATCGAGAAAGTAACTCGGCCCTATACACGTAAAGGAAAATTCCATTTCAAAACTTATGACTTTCATGAACCAAAGAGGAAATTAAACAACGTTAGATTGGTATTCTTGGTAATTAATGTTGGTAATTGGGGTATTTGGTATTATGAGAGCGTCTCAGATACTATCTTCTAGGAATAATAATAGGAATAGTACAGAAGTATGCTCCCATATTTAAAGTCGATTTTTTAGCAACCGCGCCCCTCATAAATCCATTATTGGTAATACATGATATATATTTTACGTTATTTTCAATATATTTTTTTATATTACATTACGTTATGTCATGTCAAATTAGTCCTATATCATATGGCCCTGATATGATAAGATATGATATAATATATTCTATTTTATAATATCATAATTATTTGGGTGTATTATATTATATTATATTATATCATATTATATTATATTATATTACAACATAATCGTAATTATATTACATTATTTTATTTCGTTATGATTTTGTGTCATTATGAAAAAGGTAGTTCAGAGATTCATATGTAGGTTAGTGGGAGGCTTAGGAGGCGAGATGGCATCACAACTCATTCTCTATTCATCATTTTTCGATCTATTTCACCGCGAAACATAATAATGAGATTTAAAGTTCCATAACTTTTATTCCCATATCCTTTTGTCACTCTCAGATAAAGTTTGTCCTTATAACGGTTTGACGCGCTCCAAATCTCCGGAGACGTTTTTTGTTTGTTTGTTTGTTTGTTTGTTTTTTGTCCGGATTGTTTTTCAATGGCCATGTGATCGCTTTCTATCTCACCTAATGAGGTCGTTGAAAGGATCGTTAAGTCCGTCGTAGCATGTTAAATCACACCAGAATTCCAGAAGGTGATATTGTGAAGTTGCACTTTATCAACCCAATATCAACAGTTGAACTGCCATCAGTTTTGAAGGATGTGTGATATCGTAGCTATATCTTAAACTTTACGTGCCATTTATCTTTTGAAGACTACTTAGAATAAACAAGGCCAATGTTCAAGTTAATTGACATATTCGAAGTTTTAGGTAAAGTTTAAGTAGTTATCTTTATCTTGACATCACTATTGTAAAAGTTCAGTTTCCCTGACACACACAAACGCACACACATACACACAAACCTGCTGACAAAAAGAACACAATATTGTCCCACAGAGTGAAACACAATGTAAAACACAGTATGAACACATTGTCAACACAGTGTGAAATCTCTTTACATTGTTACCTTCTAGCGTTTTAACATTGTGGTCACATTGTGGATCATCAACTCACAGTGTGAAACAGGAAACTACTATGTGAAAACTGGAAAATCACATCACAGCGTGCATTATCTTCACTGTTAGAATTGGAGTGATTGCATGTAGCCGACTATAATGTGAACACACTGTGTTTTTTCCAGCAGAGGAAAAATACCTTTGACATTATCGTTATAGTCTTGTTGCGCTTTCAAACTCTGGTATGGGTATGTGTGACAGAATAAAAATTATATCACAATGTACGTAAGTGTGTAGGCCAATTTGAGTACATGTGTCACACGTTCGTGGTGCTGTGTGCTGTTCACTGGCTGGATATGCTCAGCGTCAGTATTCTGTGTTTGTATAAGAGTTGAATTCTGGAACCAAGCAAGATATCTTCATGGTGTAAAAAGTCCTCAAGGATATTTGCTCCTTGCACACTCACTCTGTTTGCGTAGAACAATCGAACAGCCAAAAGGTTGATTTATTCTCTTGTCATCGAGACATGCGCACTGGGGCGAACGGCCTGAGCAAACCAACCAACGTTGATGAGAGGGAGAAGGCGACCTTCATCCGTCCGAAAATCACAAGTCACTCTGGCAGTATGATGCACTTTGCTGCTTCTTTAGATTTCCCCCGCTGTTTCATCCAGCTCGAGGAGATTGTGCACTTGAAAAGATGAAAGATCGTCGACGTTAATTGAAGCTGCGTTTTCTCAATTTGTTTCCCATAGGATGATACTATGCAAACGATTCATGCCTTTGTAATGTGTGAATGAAAAATGAGAAAGGAGAAAAACCCACGGGAAAATATACGGGGGAGAGGCAGAAAATGGTGGGTATGATTTATCATACAGAAGTGCAAAGTGACTTGATGTTGGACATTCTTTCATAAAGAGAATGGCCGATTTTTATTTTTTTTCTTTGCGATAATATTTTTTTCCGTACTCCATTTTCCTATCAGTGTGATTGATTCAAAACGTTTGATTTGATTCGTGCTGGCAGCACTAATACAGACAGGCACGAGGGAAATCTACCCATGGAATATGATGGTCGTTATGCGAGAGAGAGAGAGAGAGAGAGAGAGAGAGAGAGAGAAGAAGAAGGAAAGAAGGCGAAAAATAAACAGAGTATTTTCCACTGCTTTGGCTTCACATTGTTGTATAATCCTATCGCTGCTAAAGAATGCCCAGTTTGGCCTTTCAGGAAATCCTATAGAAAGCTCTGCAATGCCCTGCATCCAAAATGGGATTGCGGTATAGATGAAGCGCGTGTGCCTTTTGTCCCAACGAATGGGTCCATCTACTCTCGCGTTGGCTCACGTTGAATGCATGTGGTCTAAAGGTATACGGCCTGAGTCCTTTCACTTCCAATCCAGAGGTCTTACTTGTGTGGTGGTATAATTTACCCTGTCCTCGATCGAGGCGTCTGTGTCCGTCGATCTGACAGTTGCATGGTTACTGCAGTGGATACATTCAGATGCAGTGGTCAGAGAGAAAGTCAAGGAGGTGTGAGTTTTTATCTAGTCTGTTCTCATCACATGTTGATTTTATTCTTCCTTGGAAATACTCATGGATGCAAGTGTTAATGTCGTACTGTATAATTAATTATGGATAATTCTGTAGATTTCTCTTTTGGATGCAGCGGTTGAGAACGCACAATTACTTACTCGTAATACCGATTCCTGTGAATCTGAAGTTGCCAGGCAAAAGATAAGCAATTCTTTACTGAAGATCAATTTCTATCAATTCTTTCTTTGAATAATTCATCTATCTATTCATTCATTTGTTTGTTTGTTTGTTTTTGTTATGCGCACGTTCGATCAAGGAGGCAACATCTGCATGATGGCTGACTGAATTTTGAATCGCTTTTTAAATTGTCAAGATAGTGAAACTAGCGGTGTATGTAGCAGACTAACCACACTTTTTTTTTTTTTTACTTCGAGGTAACGAAACAATATTCTTGAAGGAACTTTAAGGTAAAGGAAACCAGATATATGTGGGTGTTTTTTTTTTTCAATTATTTTGATTAACACTCTTTTGTCTTCAAGATGTGTTGTGATTCTTGTAAGTTTTGGAGTTGGAACGCACAATACGATTTTTTTTAGGAACTGAGAATATTTCAAGCGAATTTCCAAATATTACACTTTCGTTTTCTCTTGCTGTGTGTGTGTTTTTCTTTCCTTCGTGGTTGTATGTAGGGGGTGAAAGTTTGGTGTGAAGGGCTAATTGGGAATGATAATCTATACAATAGGCCTATCATGCCATGCTGGCTATGATTTTGTGCTAATTTTACAAATGTGGTAGCACCTTCCTATACAGGAGCGACTTGGTTGTATAAAAACTCTTTGCGGAAACGAGACAACGCCCGATCGGACAATGCGACGTCACTTTTATTTCTTTTTCCCCAAAAGTAGTTTAGAAGCATGATTTTTACCCGACCACCCAACTTTTTAATGTCCCTTGGCTTATTCGTTTTTTTCTTTAACGCGCATTCAAGATGATGTTGCAAGTAGCTTTGGTATTCAGCTCATTCAGAATACTAGTATATACTTGGATTCTTTGATACGCCTTCCCTTTCCAAGATGACAAGCCAATTTTGCGGCAATCATTTAATGATTAGACTTAATGGTCTCAAAAAGTACGACTGCTTTTGTAGGCCAACCCCATCTTAGTTCTTGCCCTCTTCCCTGTTTCTCATCGAGCGCCTCTGTCGATTAGTCGCTCCACGACGATTCTTCAATGGTCCTCACAAGGATTCAAGTCAGGCGTAGAGAATGAAGTCAGTAAGAAGTCGCCCCATTGTTCCTTTCACGGCGAATTTGGTAAAAGCCTTTTAACTTTTGAGGCGTCGTAAAGAGTGTTAAATACAGGATGTGACACCGTGCATCTTGTATAACTGCGCTGTTCAACGGTGCAAGGAACCGTTGAAATACAGATAGGCTTACAGTATAGCACAAAGAGAAAGATAAAGAGAGAGAGAGAGAGAGAGAGAGAGAGAGAGAGAGAGTGTGTGTGTGTGTGTGTGTGTATGTGTGTGTGTTATATGATATCTTACTTCTTAACTGCTTTTTGTGATTCTTTTTCTTTCTCTCTCTCATGTTGGCAGATACGGTACATGCCATTTTATGACTGATCGTCATTAATGAAAGAAACGGGTATTAACGGAAACCAAAGACCAAATATCAATGTGGCTTGAGTGAAAGTAACAATTAGTAGAACACATCAGTAAAAGTTTCAGGAAAATCGGACAATCGGTTCAAAAGTTTTGGGCTTTGAAAGCTTTGGTGACGTCATTGCTGGATACCAAAGAAGACTTCTATAGTTCATGACGTCATTTTGGACAACGATATTAAGAAAATATGCCTGTGTTTAGGGAAGGATTTTCCACAGTCCCTCTAAGTCTAAGAAATTTCGATTCTCTGTCAAGGTGATGGTGACTTCGTCTACAAAGAGAATCAAGAGAGCTTTTTTTTTGTCTGTGTTTTTTTTTTTTTTTTTTGCTCGACCTCATGGAATATTGTCTATAACTCGTAAAAATATAATGAAAAAGATATATGTACCACTGATAGACTGATATTCTGACCTAAACACAACAAAATGTCACAGACATTTTCTCTCATGCAAATGCAAGCGTTGCACAATTACACATTAAAAGTTTTTTGGCGGATTATAATTGCCATCGCCAAATATAGGAAACATAAAACTTCATTTCCATTTATGTAGTCTTTAGTCTGGTTATCCGTGGTTGGATAATCTGATAAGTATAGAGTTTGTCGAGATGCTATAGCGTCTGTAGTTTTATGCTATAAACTCCACTGAACATGTAATCGTATCAATGAAAACGGAATAAAAAAGAACGTACATTCCATTGGCAGTGCCCGACCATTCCTTGATATTATACAATGAATTTGAATACCTCTTAAACCTCTTTCTCTCTTCTGTTCTTCTTCGTCAGGTCTCACTGTTTTGTCAAGTCCGTAGCAGAACAGCCGGAACACAACAGCTCAGATTTGTGATACAAGAAGAAACAAATAGCGGAGACATTCCATTCCAGAAAATCGGGTCACCATACCGCTTCAGTACGAGATTGGTCCAAGAAGCAGCTAATTATGGTCACGTGGGAATTCATAGGAGACTTTTTGCTTCTGAACTTGCAAGTCCTGCTTACGACAATCGAATCCATGATAAAATGGTTGATTCCACTGAGCATGCGCACGAAATCTCTGGAAGGGGAAACGATGCTCATCACGGGGGCGGGAAGCGGCATCGGCCGTCTTTTCGCGCAACGGTTCTCCGCCCTCGGTGTGCGCGTCGTTCTGTGGGATATCAGCGCATCCGGCGTGGAGGAGACTGCGCGCATGGTGCGCGCAACGGGTGGAAAAGCATGGTGGTTCGTCTGTGACGTCAGCAAAAGGGAAAAGGTCAACGAGGCTGCGGAGAAGGTCAAGCAGGAAGTTGGTGACGTCACGATGCTCGTTAACAATGCCGGGATTGTGACTGGGAAAAAGTTTTTCGACCTCACGGAGGAGGATTGCCAGAGAACTCTTGGCGTCAATTCAATGGCACATATCTGGGTGGGCATTGTACTGTTGCAAAAATCTCCAACCAACGTATCAAAGCATTTAGCCCAATCAAAATGTCAACTCTTTCACCGCCTGAAATCTATATGCCTTGAATTATCAGTATCATATTCATTGGACACAATCACGAAACACTTCACTATCGGGGACCAAACAACATGCCTTCAATACTACTGCAAATTTATGTAGCCCTACCCCCAAAGTATTATTGTGAAAAACATCATATCTTTTTCTTTCTAACCAATTGAGATTCAAGCAAATGAATAACGATGGTGCACTTTTATTTTGTACTTTGTTACTCCAAATTTGTCACACTATTTATGTTATACCGGGTGTCCCCAAAAAAGCGGAACGGTGGATTTCAGTACCTTGCGTTCTAAAAGTGATATATTTTTTGACATCATTAGAAAGGACATCTTCCGCAAAAGACAATGATACCAAAATCTTTAAATTTGATTCAGTACTTTTTATTCTACGCCAATTTCTGTAAATTTCTTGAAATTTCGTCGGATTTTGGGGACTTATGAGATAATAATTTGAGTGCGATACGCGATCCATACGGTGAATATTGTGTAAGCTCGATCATCCAAGTCAACAAAAGATACAGCTTTCACATTAGGAACGGACCAGGAAAAAACAGTGTGTGTGTGTGTGTCTGTGTGTCTGTGTGTGTGTGCGCGCGCTCCCAATAAAGCTGTATCTTTTGTTGACATGGATCAACGAGCTTACACAATTCACCGTATGGAACGCGTGTCGCACCCAAATTATTATCTCATAAGTCGCAAAAAATTGAAAATGACTGCATTTACAGAAATTGGCGTAGAATAAAAAGTACTGAACCAAATTTAAAGATTTTGGTATCATTGTCTTTTGCGGAAGATGTCCTTTCTAATGATGTCAAAAAATATATCACTTTTAGAACGCAAGGTACTGAAAATCCACCGTTCCGTTTTTTTGTTTTTTTGTTTGTTTGTTTTTTTTTTTTTTTTTGGGGGGGGGGGGGACACCCGGTATAACTGTTCGCTCTTACTTTGAGGATCTTTACTATAAGATCACAAAGGTGGAAAATAGCGATACTCCTGCGGAGGTTAATGTTCTTGTACAGATAAGCATAACTAACTTGTACAATCTTCCTTTTATAATCTCTGCACGTAGTTCATTTTCTTCTCCTATCACTCCGCCTGCAGACGCTGAAGGCCTTTCTGCCGCAGATGTTGGAGAAGAACCACGGACACGTCGTGACCATAGCCAGCATCATGGGGGAGCTCGTCATCCCTGGCCTGTCGGACTACTGCATGAGCAAATTCGCCGCTGTCGGCCTGCACGAGTGCGTCATGCGCGAGGTGCGCGCATTGGGCAAGGACGGCGTGCACTTCACGCTCGTCAACCCGTACAAGATCGACACAGGGATGTTTGAAGGGGCGCACATCAGAAAATCGTAAGTAGTGACCCTAATGGAAAGAACACAGTATCCCACAGTGTGAACACAATGTCACTCATCAATCTACAGTGTGAAACAAAGCATTGCTTAGGGACCCTACTATGTGAACACTCTGTGAAAACCACACCACAGTTTGAAATCATCTTCACATTGTTAAATTTGAGCGTTTTTACATAGTCGACTATGTGAACAGTCGACTATAATGTATGTGAACACACTGTGAACACACTTTGGGATACTGTGTGCTTTCCAGTAGGGGACTTATCTGCTTTACGTAATAACCCAGTTGCACCTTACAGTTTGCTCCAAGAATCGGAGTCGAATGAAGAAAGTGGATAGGTGAACGTTTAATCAAAAGCGGGATAAAGGATTAGTACATCATGATATTCGGAGTTGTGAATGTCACGGGCAAAGACGAGTTCTGTTATGTTTTATGTATTAAGATCGTATGCATGCTTTGTTCACCAAAGTTGCTCCCAGCAACCACAAGCTTGCCGGAGGCTTGCCCTACCTAGCAACAACTATGTGAATTCCTGCCTATGGAGCTTCATAGGATCGAGCAGGCGAATTGAATGCGTCGTTGTAAGGCTGTAGAAAAAAAAATCCAGAAATTGAAATAAATTAAAGAAACCGTCTATTGTCATAAGTGGTACCACAGTAATATATTTCAAGATCGTTCATTTCACTTTCGAGCTTTCAGTCATGTTCTCACGTGACATGACGTAGCTGTCCTTTCGTTACGAAAAGACGAATTTCGTAACGAAATACCCGTGCGACACTTGGCGCCCCATAGAAATCATCCTCGAGATTAGCTATCCTGAATGAGGATAAGGATCACTGTCTACACGTATTAAACTAATGTCTCTTTGCTGCCGGAGCTGATATTCAAGTACTGCTATGTACGGGACGCTTTCTCAAATGTCATGTGTTCATTTATTCTGATGGGAATGATTTGATTATTATCGGATGGAAATTCCATGTGCTGAAATGTATCATTCTGATGTGTTACAAAGTCAAGAAAAGTCAGTTTTCTTAACATTTGCAGGAAGAAGATGATCCATTAAGAGTATTTAGCGGTTATGGATATAACTATCACGCGTTTTCAAAACTGACCAGTAGGACGTTGTGATACCATTATGGGAGACATTTCTCTGAAGTCTATTTACAGTCATCGACAGTCGAAGGACGAACGTGTATTTTTAATTGGCTATTAGACAATAAACAATTTATGACCGCGTAGATGAGGGTATACTCGGGGAGGGCATGTCTTTGATTCAACGAGGAGGGGGGGGGGGGGGGGGGTGACGTTTAATCAAGCAAAACATCAACACTATTCCTTACAAACCCCAACATAATGAAAAACAACAACAACAACACTTCGTGACTCCTGATGTAATATGACCCTTATGAAATATTATTTGGCGGTCAGATATTCCTGGGCTCACGTCTGTGCTAAATATGGCGTACAAATCGACGATTCATTCGACATTCAGGATCGATGTATAGGTCTATTTGATTGTCGGATGTAAAATCACAGAACACTGGACAAAACTCAGGCAGACTGTTCCGTTAGGATCCTGTGGATTAATAAACGGAAGAGTTATAATTTCTTTCGAAGAACAAACTAAATTCATTCAGCATCACCTTGACTATAGTGTCATCATTGTAATTGTCAGCACTATGATCATCACTGTAATTGGGAATATCGTTGATTGTTATCAGTAAATGAGAAGGTCTTGATCAATGATGATATGGTTCATTTCGTTTCGTTTTGCTTCATTTCATTTCATTTGTCTTAACCTGTTATAACGTTGCTTTAACGAAGGCTATAGAACGACAATATAATTCACTTTCCGTAAACGTAGCTTTCAAGAATTATTTTCCCATTTATCGTTTCCATCACCATATCTAAGTATTGGATGATAAACTTGAATGCGGAAACCCTTTCTGCAGATTAGATTGTGGATATCAGTTAAACCAAAATCAATGGCCTTTTCGTTCGGACAGCTGAATTAATCAGAAACACATTCGAATAACCCGGATTTCACAGCGCTTCAACTCAAACACAGGAAGGGGCTTATGTTTACTTGTCCAGAGATATTCATTAAGCTTTTAACAGGTTTCCCGCGAGATTTTGAGATTCCCATAGAGGTTGCACAAGACCAGTCAGGTCCACATAGTCAGAGAGTAAAACCCAGCAACAACAGCAGGTTACCACTATTCTGGAACTTGCAATGGCATGCCGCATTTTATTATATAATCGTTCCAGAGTATTGACACTGGATTACTGAAAATTGAAGATAATACATTTGGACAAAATGTATAAAATCATACAACAAATAACCGGCTTCCACCAATAATTGTGTTGTCTCAAACCCTTGCCTCTGAAATAATGATTTCCCAACCTCTACGCCCATATCACAATATTGGCTCTCCGGTAAACAATTTGGTGTTAGAATAATGACTTCAGTCGTCACTCGAGCTGCAAAATTAACTTTGATGCAATTTTCTGACTCCTTCCTTTTGTTTCAGCCCCTCCCATCGATGCTTGTAAAGTATTAAACAAATATCGTCATATAGCTATGAGTTTAATTGTTGACTATACAAAAGTATTCTTACAACCATCCTGCATATCGAACAAAACTGTCCTGAATTCAGTCATCGTCTTAGCCTAGTGTCGTATTCTAATAGAAAACTCAGCATTTCTGTCTGTACTACTGTAAGGCTAGTCAAAGGTAAAGGGATTCTTTACGTACAAGTAATTCTTGAGTGATGCCATGACTCATCTTATGTAAAATTGCCATTATTTTTAATACTATGTTGTACATTCATGCATTGTGCAAAATAATGCGATATTTTTACACATTGCCCATACAGGTGTGAGATTCTTATACCGACGCTGAAGCCAGAGTTTGTGGTCAAGAAAGTGGTAGAGGCCGTCCAGACGAACCAAGACGTGGTCAGAACACCCGCCATTTTTAACACCGTCGTTTGGTTACAAAAGTAAGTCTGGGTGTGCTTGATTGAAGCTATACACGGAATACAGTTTAAGCGCCGGCGACGAGTGGAATCCCTCCAAGGCTCTTTTGAAGGCAAAAGGGCGACCTGCCTCCTTAAAACAATGCTCCCATGCGAATCTATGCGAAAGTCACCTTTTTGCCACAAGATTAAGCAAAGTGACAAAAAGAGTGAGCACACACACACAAAAAAAAAAGAGAACGAAAATAAAAACAAGCAAAGAAACAAACTTATAATCCCCCTCCAAAAAAAAAAAAGAAGAAAGAAGTACAATAGTGTCAAGGGGGCAATTGTGTAAGGGTTTAGGTGTGTAGGACGATGCCAAATGAATGACCGAGACATTTTATACAAAAAGATAAATAGATAGCAAAGACAATGATATGTAAAAGAAAAATGTTTATCGGTAGTCTTAAAAGAGCTTAGGTTTTGGATAGTAAGTAAATTATATGTGTGTACATTATATATTTACACCACAAGAACTTCATTATGTATGTACACAGAGGGTGAAATTAATGGTTTGAACTCTATAGTGTTATAAGCATTCATTAGTACAAAATGATAAGGCAGTGGCTTGCTCAAATGTATTATTCTGTTAATGTCCTTTTTATGTCCTTTTTCCAGGATGCTCTATTTACACCATAAGAACTTCATTTTGTACACACACAGAATGGTAAAATAATTACTGGTTTGAGTTCTAGCGTTAGTATTCATTAGCACAAAGTGAATGATAAGACAAAGGCTTGCTTGAATATACAGATTATTTTGTAAATGGGGACATATTCGATTTTGATTTTCTTCTCTTTTCTACCCCCCCCCCCCCCCCCTCCTTT
This sequence comes from Diadema setosum, assembly GCA_033980235.1. Taxonomy (NCBI): domain Eukaryota; kingdom Metazoa; phylum Echinodermata; class Echinoidea; order Diadematoida; family Diadematidae; genus Diadema; species Diadema setosum. The sequence goes on from CM067074.1 coordinate 34,512,416, forward strand.
CTCTCTCACCTACGTCTCTTATATATCCTTTTACCAGGATGCTCCCTCAACAAGCGCTATTTCAGCTGGAGGATTTCCTGGAGAACGACAAGGCGATGAATGACTTCGTCGGCCGTAGGGGGCAGAAGACCGAAGTCGCTGTCGAGGATAAAGGTGCACAAATAGTGGAGTAGCCTCGGGTAACGTGTGTCTACAGGCGGGTCGGGTTTTCCCTTTTAGCCTTTGTCGAAAAACACTTAAGCTGTTAGCTGCACTGAGTGTAGAGAGCGAAGAGCGCGAGGACCTCGTGAGAGCTGTCATTCATTCATGAGCAGAAGAAAATCTAACCCCTGCATCACTCCCACTGAAGTGACAGAAAAATTACCTGAAATAGTCAGTCGGTGAATAATTCAGTTAGTCACATTGACTAATGACACTGTTCGATTCTCCTATGGGCAGGTCAGTGGGAAAAGTGTTTGCATGAGCCTCTTCAACCAGCGCTCTGCTAATCATACGTGATTGTTTCACGACAAAAACACTGGTGATAAAATTCTGCAGTTCAGACGAGTAAGTTTAGAAATTCAGGCAAATTTCCTAAATTCGGTAATTCAAATGTAGTAAGTGAAGATATTCGGACAGATTTCCAAAAGGATCTCTCGCCTTCCTCGCTGGTTCTTGGTTCTCGCTGGTGGCTTGACTAGTCTTGCGTAACGACCCTCTCCTTGCTGCAGCTCTTGAATTCATTATACAGCAAGTGGGCCTAATGGACAAAGGCTGGGCTTTCCTGAGGGCGCTTTTCAAATCAACCAATCCTGCTAATATTGTTAGTCGTTGATTTGCAACGTTACGTTGTTACTTCTGCTAGGTTCTTATTTGTGTGAAACACCTTGACAACAACAGCCGACAGAGCCAAAAATTCTTCCAGATTGTTTTCAGCTTGGTCAACTGCCTTGTAGTCCTTCCATCCCCATCACCCCCCCCCCCAACAACAACATACTCACGCACTCGTCATCGTCATACACTCTCCTCCCAAAAAGAGGAAACCACAGTATTGTCAATTCTACTCCATAGGCCCTTGTGTACACATGATTGTGTGGGTCAGTTATCAGTTATTCCTAAAGAAACCACACAGGAATCCCACCTTTTATTACGGTCGCTTTGTTTTTACTTTGTTTTTGGATGTCTCAGCCATTTTCAAACCGATTTTCATCAAATAAACATTGAATTTCTCTTAGAATTGTATGCTCTGTATTATTTCACAAGTGGTTTCTTGATATCTCACAAGAAACATTAAGCCAATTCTCATCTTTACCAATACTATACCATCCTTTTCCCTTTCACGTACAGAGATAAAGGGGATAAATGAACGGATGCCCCTGAAAACTGAGACAAAATTACAATCTCAACTGGCATTGAGGTTTGCTTTAGAATCTCAGTAATAGCTTACTGCCTTGAGTCCCAACTGTCTTGGAGGATTTTTGGTGATGTCGACATTATTTACTCGTAATTATCGTATGATCAATTCATCTCTGGGATTAATTTTCGATATTATGATTGCAAAGTACATACAAAGCAAACATTGTTCCAGAAAAGTACTAATATGTGTGTATCTTTGTTATGCCGTCGATATTTGTGCTTTTGGATCTTGAGTCATTTTCATTCTATGTACACGAGAAGGTCTTTTTGCTGTGTTGTTGTTAGATATCTGCCGACAACTGCGTAAAAATAAGATACCAAGATGATAGTTATTAGCATATTCTAAAGGACATGGTAGCAAAACCGAAATGTGTCTGAATCAAAATTCTCTCTCTCTCTCTCTTTATTTTTGTATATTGCTCGAAGAAGGATATTAGCAATTCATTACTCGTTATTTAGAATTATGTGCATGGATGATAAAATTATTGCTGTTCTTAAATTGAGAGGTGTTTTTTCGCGGAAGGTTGAAGTTAGTGGGAAAGTATGGATTGCGCAATACGCTATTAATGTTAAGATCACGTGAGCAGGATGGACTTACCAACTGGACGCCACTTCAGTTCACCCACTCACTGACCTATTCTCTTTTCTATTTTTTTTTATTTGTCAGAGTGTCTTCCTATATTGCTTAAATTTTATCGAAGGTCGTTGCGTTCCTTTTCATTGCTTGCAGTAGAAATAACTATAATTTTTTTTATTGTGAACAAAATACTTCTTCCCCTCACATTTTCTGATAATGATCAAGTTAAGAAACTGGGTATGTATGCAATATGGAATTATGTCAAATCTATAATTCCCAAAGGTAGAAAAGCACTCTGGGAGCACAGACTTCCGCCAAGCAGCTCAATTCCACCCATATTGTGATTTCCACCCTATATTATAGACCTACGTTCATACAGGGAGGTGGTGCCACCTCCCTGATTCATATCATCTGCATCATTAGATTCCTTGACCACCAAAACATACCCTCACTAAAGTCTGCCGACCAGCCGTCCCTACCACCGCTTCCTTTTAAAGGGACATTCCAGACGATTTTCATAATTTCACATCATGTAGTACAAAAATCGACAACTCCATGCATACATCTCTGGAATTCATTTTGGTTCTTGAGCAGAGAAACAATACTTTGAAAAACCTCAAACAAATTACACTGAACAAGGATGATGACATAGGAGGTTCACATATTTCAGAAATGTAGCAGTGTAATTCCATTACAATACCGCTTGCTTGCGAGTTCACCTGTGTATAATCTATGCATGCCTTCTTCTTTTGTTCTGCTTCCTTGAGCCCCAACTCAGGTATTCTTTTGGTGACTCTGCCATGTCATCATCCTTGTTCATTGCAATTTGTTCTAAATTTTGAAAATATTCTTGTTCTTCATCCCAATCATCACAAATTCTGAAACTCTGTCCTCAGTATAACTAATTTATAGTTATTCAAATGTAAAAAAAAAAATCTGAAAATCATCCGGAGGTCTCCTTTAATAGCCAACAGCGCAATGGCTCTAAGGGTTGGAAAAAGCAAGGGCGCCATCTGTTGTTTATGACGAACCCTACCCTTGCAATGATACAGAATTCTGCCCCACCCCCTCCCCCCCCCCCCAAAAAAAAAGAAAATGAGATGGAAATAATGATAACAATAACTCGTTCCTCCAGATGGTGTTCCAGATCACTACCAAAATTCAATCATCTTTTCTTTGTGTCATTTTAAACCTTTCCTGAAAATTTCAATCAATCCGTTCTCAACGTTTTTGAGTTATTTCGCCCAACATACCTTTTTATTATACAAACGAGCAATCGAACGCCGGAAAATATCATAACCTTGGCGAAGGTAATGCGCGAAAGCAACAACATAATCTCTCCATTCAATTGGAATTGTGTCAGCATGACGTGTCTTTCCTTGTTTTGTTTTTTTCACTGACTAATCGAACTTCGTGGAGAAAGAAAAAGTTGTCGTGATGGAACCTATGTAATCAATATAAATGTTTTATTTTCTTTCGAAATAAGTCCATGCTACATTGCACTATTTCTAAAGTACCGTATCTCTGTGGTTATCTTGATACTTACGACTGCTGTAATGCTGTAGAAGATTATCAAATAATGTATCACCAGTTATGTATTCTGCTTCAATGTACTTACAGTATGATATAATCATGTCGTAGGTTTGTTAATCACTAATCAAGCGGGTGTTCAATTGTCTTAACATTTTTCCTTTTTTTTTTTGATGTGGAACATCGGACAAAACATAAAAGCAATAATGATATTTTCACTACGATTCTACAGAACTTTTATTAGCACTTGTAACGAGGTCATTACTCAAAAACTTGGTGGAATGAAGAAACCCTCTTGATGATCAATCTATTAGCCAAGAATACAGTTTCAAATAGTTTAGGACGATCGAATACGGTGATGAGAAGATACGTCACAATCTGCTAGCGTTTAATCTGCAGTGTAATGTTATAACCTACCTATCTCATACGTCATTGATATTGTCAATGATTGTACGCTACTTGTTTGTAATTTATGAAGAATGCTTGTACATTTCATTTTAAATTATATCTGTGTATCATAATCGATGAGTGATATTTATTCTATTAATATTACGTGATGATAAACGTGTTTTGTCGAATTGATTTGTTCAACATATTTTTAATAAATCTATACAATGCTGCATTGCAAAAATAATCTTTGGTCCATGATGTATTGTACTCTGTGTATGATTAGAGTGCGGTGCCACTGCTCTCCTTAATAGTTGTTAAAACATAGGAAAAAATAATGAAGAAACAAACAATAGAACAAAAAACAAAGTAAGCTAATTAAACACACAAGAAAACAAAAATACATACAGTTGTAGACACTGACTATGCACAACCAGTGGACTAGTGTGTATAAAATTCGCCGAAGATGGCGCTAGTTAACATGGTCCTCGGTAAAAGATAAAGAAGCGTAGGTCTAATGCATAGCTTCTCACAGTTCAGGGTATTCTGTTTTTAATTTCCAGTCAGTTCGTGTTGTGACAACCTCATGAAATAGAGTTCAGGAGGTCTCCCAGTTTACACTTGGTAGAAACACTTTAAAACGATAATTCCTCGTTTTATTGTCATTTCCTTGATTTCAAAACAAAAGTTAGATTCCAAATTTCGGATTAAGATACCGGGTAATATCTGAGTCATATTTCTTGGTAAAGAAGAAGAAGCAGAAGAAGAAGAAGAAGAAGAAGAAGCAGAAGAAGACCCATTAATTGATTCTCTTGGCACCTTTGTATGCTTTTTAATGGATGACCTCGACAGTTTAACGAAGCACTCCAATGGTATCATCTCCAACCCCCACAACTTAAATCATGAAATACATATAATGTTCTCGCAAAAATCTTGTATGTATCTACTTGCCCGTGACATTATTTTGTTACCCAAGTTCATACATAATAGTTTGGTATAAACTCCAATGATTTGAACAAGAATCTGAAGACATGTCCATCATTATTACCCAGATGACTTTCGAAGCCAATATATAGTACAAGTATTCCTGTCTGCACCTTCTAGTTAGTAATCTATCATTTGACCTTTGATATAGGCCTATCCACTTCCGGTATTATTACCCCTGACATATCCACTTCCGGTATTATTACCTCTGACACTCTCCACCCTGCACCATCCTGCAGGTTGATAATAAACATGAATACATTTTGTATAGTTGAACAACATTCACAAATACCGTTCACGACTAGCAGCTCATAGCAGCATATTCAGAAACCACTCTATGAGATGTCAAAGAGCATGCAATTCTAAGGGCTATCGAAAGTTTATTTGATGAAAATCGGTTTTGAAATGGCCGAGATATCCAAAATCAAGGTGAAACAAAGAGATCCTGATAAAAGGCGTGGCCTGTCGCCTTTTATTATTATCACTTTTTTGGGGATATCTCAGCCATTTGAAAACCAATTTTCATCAAATAAACGTTGAATCCTGCTTAAAATCACATGCTCTTTCATATTTCATAAGAGGTTTCTCATTATCTCACTTAGGAATGTTCAAAACATGAACCCCCACCTCAACCAGTAGTTAACTGTACAGTCCCTTTAATCTACAGATTAGCATTCTCGTTTTATCCACCGTAAGATATCACTTTCCTGATAAGTCAAAGCCGTTTCTTTACAATGGCAAGTAATAAATCGTGGTGCAGATGTAATTAATTGCCTTTTATCATGTTTATAATGCTTTATTATCGATGATCGCACACAAGGGTCCGGAGGCGGGGATCAACAGGGGCGGATCCAGGAATTCCGTAAAGAGGGGGCGCTTTTACAAAATTAAAGGGGGGGGGGGGCGCACCGCACTCCTCATTTTTTCTTTTATATTGTTCTAACAAAATATAAAGGGGGAGTGGCGCCCGGTGCACCCCCCTGGATCCGCCACTGATGAGGGAACTCGGGGACAGAGAGAATAAAGGGGGAATGGGTGGAAGAGGGGGAAGGGAGCTGGGGGAGGGGGAGGAGATAGAACACAAAACAAATGATTTAATTGTTATTTATTTTCTTTCTCACATTCACGAAGACATCTTTTTTTTTTTTTCACACTACATTCACAGCTTTTCTGTCCGGGAGAGAAACTCACTTTCACATCCGCCAATTCATACGCCCGCATTAACATAATTGCCTCATTTCGTTTTAATCAATGCAATGAAAACATGTGTTTAGTCCGATATATTTCCCTCTGTGTTTAGTTGTAGTGTACAACGTGATTTATTGCATATTTAATTTCGACTGTACAAAAATATGCATCTTGCACCTTTTAATCAAAACGTTAACGAGTTTTAGCCATCTGGTCGCCGCCAAAGCTATACAAACTGCTGGCAAACCTATTAACAATAACAGCAGAAAGGATCTGCGTCATCATGTGAAAAAAAAAAGGAATAAGTTGTGCATGGCTTGTGCAATTCAAAACACATTTATTTTGTTCATGCTTTTAAAGGCGATCTCCGGATGATTTTCAGACTTGTACATTTGAACAAGTATGAATTAGTTATACAATGTACTGAGTACAGAGTTTCAAAATTTATAGTGATTGGGATGAAGAATAAGAATGTTTTCAAAATTCATAACAAATTGCAATGAATAAGAATGATGACATGGCAGCCTCACCATAAGAATGTACGAGTTGGGACTCAAGGAAGCAGAACAAACGAAGAAGGCATGAAAAGATTCTACACATGTGAACTTGTTAAGCAAGCGGTATGGTAATGGAATTACACTGCTACATTTCTGAAGAATGTTAGGCTTCTAAAAGTATGTCATCAGCACTGTTCAGTGTAATTTGTTTAAGATTTTTCAGAGTAGTAGTTTCTCTGCTCAAAGACCACAATGGTTTCCACAAATCTATACATGGAGCTGTTGATTTATGTACTACATGATGTGAAATTATGATAATCGTCTGGAATGCCCCTTTGAAAAGCCCTCTTGAAGCTGCAGCTGTGGGATTTGTTTGTTTTTTAATCTTCCATAGAGCGTTTCATTCGGAAATGAAAAGCGACGTCAGCTACATGTATGTGCCTACCGGCAAATTTCGCCGGTGAGTGATTAGCAT